>OY293826.1:57463995-58092745 GCA_958507055.1 Crioceris asparagi | reverse complement strand
CCCCATTACAATCCAAACCATCACGAATATTCTGAAAATTTTCAAGTAGACGCCCAGGAAACACCTCCACAATAACATCTGAAATGAACACCGAAATAAATAACAGTTTACTTCTTCTTCTTCTTTGAGTGCCGTACTCGTATTTGAGCGTTGGCGGCTTCTCTGCCTTGAAAGTGTTACCACAGATAAGGGGACCTACAGTTTAACGTGGATTCCGAACCACCGCTCTGTCCCAAGATAAATCTTAAGGCACACCCTTCCAGAGAGCTATACTAGGGAATATATACTCTCACTGGTTTCCCGTTGCCTTGCGAGAGGAGGAGAATGAAATGCGACAGAGACTCAAACGCACGCACGTATCAACTGTTACTCGTCCAAGCCGTTTCCATCGTATTGCGCTGCTTAACTTCGATGATCGAAGTCGGTCAGTGTTAACCCGCAGCTACGCGCTTTACCTTACAAAAAATCCTGAATCCTCCAATGAAATTATTGATAGACACTGGCTGTTATAACTCAATTTTAAAACCCTCTATCGCTCAAAAATATTTTAGTAATTTCATCTACCATCCACCGCCACAAATTAGAACAGGTTTAGGAGAAAAAGAAGTACGGTTTAGAGTTGATATTCCAGCGATGCCCGAATTGAGAAGTAACAAAAACATAATCCTCTTTGATTTTCACAATTTCTTTGACGGTACTATTGGATTGAAAGAGCTTCAGAATCTCAAATTTTCAATTGATCTAGTAAGTAAACAACTTGTCAACAATAAAACTGTTATTTCGATATATTTCAGAAATCCGGAAACTGAAAAATTGTAAATTACAATAAATTCTTTTGAAATTGCTTCCCTTTATGTACCTGTGTCTGAATTTAATGATGATCTTATAGTTCCCGAATGCAAAATTCAGAACTTGTATATCCCTGAAACATTAACAACTGCCAAGAATGGATTCGCAAAAATTGTAATTCTCAACCATACAAATGAAATAAAACAAATATCTTTTGACAAACCTATAGATGTATTGGTCTTCCCAGATTCGAATTTGACCATTTTGAACATTTTCTTCCCAATCAAAAACAATTAAATAACAGATATGGAAAATTTAATAAGACACGCTTATTTGAAATGAGAAGAGAGAAAATTACTTGTAGAACTATGCCGTGAATTTTCCGACATTTTCCATAATAATGACAAATTATCATTCACAAACTATGTCAAACATGAAATTAAAACTAGCGATGAGAGGCCAATACATAATAAATCGTATTGATATCCATTCATCCATAAGGAAGAAGTTCAACGACAAATTAATAAAATGCTTGAAGATGGTATTATAAGACTTAGTCAAAGTCCTTGGAGCAGCCCTATTTGGATTGTTCCAAAGAGAATGGATAGCACTGGTAAACAAAAATGGAAATTAGTCGTCGATTACAGGAAGGTCAATGAGAAAACAATTGATGATCGATATCCAATCCTTAACATCAACGACATCCTTGACAAGTTAGGAAGATGTCAGTATTTCTCAACACTAGATTTGGCCTCCGGTTTCCACCATATAGAAATGGATTCCAAATCTATTACTAAAACTGCCTTCAATGTCGAAAACGGAAATTTTGAATACGTTCGAATGCCTTTTGGACTGAAGAATGCCCCAGCTACATTCCAGCGGGTTATGGACCAAATTCTTCAAGGCCTTCAAGGAAAAATCTGTCTGGTTAACATGGACGATATTATAATCTTCTCGTAAAATCTCGAAGAAAGGTTACGAGATTGTAAACTGAAAATTCAACTCGATAAGTCAAAATTTCTACGTAAAGAAGTCGAATTTTTGGGACGTGTGGTCACATCGAAAGGGATACGCCCAAATCCAAAGAAAATCGAAGCCGTTAAGAATTTTCCAGTACCAAAAACATCAAAGGAAATAAAGTAATTCCTTGGTTTATTAGGCTATTATAGAAAACTCATACGAAATTTTGCAAAATTAACCAAACCATTTACGCATTGCCTAAAGAAAGGAGAAAAAATCGAGCATACTCCCGAATTTCTAAGAACATTTGATTTATGTAAAAATATTTTGTGCAACGATCCAATACTGCAATACCCAGACTTCAGCCGTCCATTCAACCTTACAACAGATGCCTCGAACTATGCAATCGGTGCAGTTTTGAGTCAAGGTAAGGTCGGTCAAGATTTGCCTATCGCGTTCGCCTCTCGTACCTTGAACCCAGCTGAGATTAATTACAGCACCATTGAAAGAGAGCTTCTCGCGATAATATGGGCCACTCATTATTTTCTTCCTTACTTATTTGGCAGGAAATTTACGATAATAACGGATCATAAACCTCTTCAGTGGTTAATTAGTTTAAAAGAGCCAAATTCTTGACTAGTAAGATGGCGTCTAAGGATGGAAGAATACGATTATCAGATCTTAAATAAAAAAGGAAACCAAAGCACCAACGTCGACGCCCTCTCAAGAATAGAAATTCATGCAATTGAAAACTAATCTTTAATGGGCAATCTTGGCGATATATCAATAGATATAAACGATTTTCTTTCTTCACATCCACGACAGAATAACGATAATCGTTACGACTTCGAAGATATTACCGGCCCCGTAACCAATACGAACGTAACCATAGATGATCTTGATAACATTGATGATATCTTCATTCCAAATTCTCACCCATCACCACTAGAACCAAAGATAATTATACACTCATATATACAAGTACGCCCTCCAAACTCCGATAGTGAAACAACACATTCGGCGGTAGAGGACCCTATACTCGAAATACCTTTTACTGAAAATTCTGTCAATCATTACACTAACCAAATTATTTTCTATCAAAGTGCGAGTACATCCTACCATATCATCAAAAGCAAAATATTCGACAACAAAAAACAAGACAGATCGTTCACCTATCCGAATATTATGAAAAATAAATTTTTAAATTCTTTAAGAACTACGTAGATCAAAAAAAGGTATATTGTATCTATGTCCATAAATCAGAAATTGATTTCATTCCTGCATTGACCATAACACTACAGAAAACATTCCAAAACCATGCATACAACCTGTTAATATCCATCCAATTTCTTAGAGACATTAGGTACTGAAAAAAGTAAACAATTAGAAATTATTTCACATCACCAAGAGACAACCTATCATAGAGGTATAAATAAATCCCTTTCAGCTTTAAGAAAACTATATTTTTGGCCAAATCTGAAGAAAAACATAACTAAATTCATAGATAATTGTGACATCTGTCAAGAAGCCAAGTACGATGGCACCCTCCAAAAATCAAATTCGCATTAACAGCAACTCCTAGTCAACCTCTCGACTCGATTCACATAGATACTTTCCAGATTGCCAATATAAATTTTTTTAACCATAATCGATGTATTTTCTAGATATGCCCAAGCTTATATTCTAGAACCTACCTACAATGCCCTCATAGTTTTCGAAATTTTATTAAGCTTTGTCTCACATTTCGGTATACCAAAACTCATAGCTTGTGACAATGGAAGCGAATTTAAGACATCACTTCTGATTGATTTCGGTAAACTACATAGCGTACAATTACATTTTACTACCCCAGGAAATTCCAACAGCAATAGCCCTATTGAGCGAGCACATTTCTACCCAATAGTAAAGTTTTTATAATGAATAAGAGTGCTCTTAGAAGACAAACTAAACCACGTCATCTGAAAACAACAGCTGTTAGAGATATTGGCATTAAAATTCAAACCAGCAAAGACAAATTTGTACACAAATCACAAATACAAAAGCCTAAAGCATTTTGTTCTTATTCACAGGGAAATGAAGTGGATAACAACAGTCCTACTTGTAACTTTGCATCGAGTACAAACAGCCAACCCCGACGTCAAAATAAGTCCTATAGAAAGTCCTCTTCTTCCCATCCATATTGGAAAAACTAGAGTTATAAGTTCGAAACATACGTTTATTCATTATTTTGATCTTAAACCTCTAAAAGATCAATTGAATAATTTAGAATATTTCTTTAGCGATATAGAAAATTCTTTAAACCTTACTCATAATCACCCTAGCTTATTTTTAGGCCTATATACTAGTACAAGGTTCTGCAGAAAGGACGGACGTTTTTGAGATGGGTAGTACTCTCCCCCTCCGTCTACGAGAGAGGTAGGGAGGGTGCCGTTTGACTCGTGAGTTCCGCCTATGCTTGTTTCGTCCGAAATAATGAGTCAGTCACCGTCGTACAGCGTGAGTTTCGTCGCCACTTCAACATTCATCGGAATAGAGCTGTTCCCTCTAGAAACACCATCCATCGTTGGGTTGAATCACTACGCAGGCGTGGTGAACTGATCAACAGAAGACTAAGAGGCCTTTCTTCGCAGTCCGACTCGATCTGCCCGGAAACATGCTGCTGCACTTCGCCTCAATGATCGTTGCGTAAGATGAATTTTGCGTATGGATCTCCGCTTTCACCCCTACAAATTGGCCATTGTGCAACAGTTACAGCCCAGAGACTATGCACAACGAATGAACTTCGCACGTGAGATGGAAGCACTGATCGATCAAAATGAGAACCTCATTGTGTTCATTAGTCACGAAGCCCACTTTCACCTAAACAACATGGTTATTCAGCAGAATTGCCGTAATTGGGGTTAAAAAAATCCGCAACAGTTACACGAAAGACCGCTGCACAGCCCAAAAGTAACGGTTTGGTGCGCTGTATCGCAATCTTGCATCATTGGTCCGTACTTCTTCGAAGAAGGTAATGGTCGTGCTGTTACCGTGAACTACGTCGAAGTGATCACCAACTTCTTTTTCCCTGAATTACGAGGGCGACGTGTTCCAACCCGACGTGTGTGGTTCCAGCAGGATGAGGCGACCGCCCACACAGCCAGAGCATCAATGGAGGTCATTCGCCCTCTCTTCCCTGGTCGCCTTATTTCCAAGTTTGACGATGTTCATTGGCCTCCTCGGTCCCCAGAATTATCCATATGCGATTTTTTCTTATGGGGACACCTCAAGGCTAGAGTATACGAGAACAAGCCCCGAACTCTGGATGATGAAGGACGCAATTCGCGTGGAAGTCGCCCAAGTTGAAAGAGCGAGGTTGGAGAGTGTCTACGCAAACTTCCAAGAACGCCTCCAACACTGCAACAACGATTTCAGCCACTACATGCCTGATGTGATTTTCCACACTTGACTGTCTCAATTGCTATTTCCTTGCGAACCTGATTGCATCAATAAATTTGTTTTTGAGTAAAAATTAACTATTTTATGATTTTTTTAAAACCGTCCGTCCTTACTGCCGCACCCGGTACATTAAGTCACGCTAGATATTTAATTTCGGAAGCAAATAACAAATTGAACAATTTAACACCGTATATAAGATCAAAACGAGGCCTGGTTGATATAGTCGGAAAATCCTCTAAATGGCTATTTGGCACTCTCGACTCAGATGATGGAATAAAATACGATAGAGCGATTTTTGAACTTCAGACGAATGACAATATAAGGGCAAAAGAACTCTCGTTACAAATATCCTTATCCAGAAAACTTATAGATAGTTATAACTATATAATTTTGAGCGAAAATCAAAAATTGATCAAGGACCGCTTAGAATACCTTCAAGGCTGTCAATAAAACAATCGACAACATCGTAGTATATTTAAAAGCCCAAAATACGTTAGGTCAGATTATTCTTAATTGTCAAAGTCTCTTAAATTTTCTTGATAACTTGGAAAATGCAATATCCTTTGCTAAAATCAATGAATGCACTTCATGGCTCCGTAATTTCAGCAGAAGAATTAAATAACTTAATAGATCACTTAGTAAATATGTATGGAAAGTCCAGATTCCTTATCTTCGAGAACATTATGAATTATTACTCTTTAGCTAGCCTCCATAATTTCATTATTTCTCCATCTATTCCCAATCCAAATAAAACATACAATTATCATACCCAAGCTTCCTTACTTAACACTTGGAAAAAAACAAGAACAATACTCAGACGAACCCTGCCTTACAATCAATGACATCCAAATATGCCCTAACCATCTCGAGCCACTAGATGAAAGCTGCATCGCCAACCTTATCAGAGAAGCCAAAGCCCGAAACTGCCAATGCCCATGTACTCGAACCTATAATAGAATTGATAAATGAGGAGTATTTAGTAGCCATCCCAGCAAGCAGCCCTCTGAAACTTCAGAACAAGTGTACCTTCAAGAAATTCAACCTCATTGATAAACCAAGTTTAATCCAAATTCCTTATAATTGTGGAATCAAAATCAATGATTTGGAATTTTGGAACAAACATGAATCATTCAAAATGAAACCACTACAGCTACCAGAGATTCAAATCGGAAATTTATCTTTATCAAGTATCGAGCAACCAATAACCTTACATACAATAAACCTAAAGAAAATTCAAGTTCAAGACGAAATCCAAAACCCGAAGAATATTAGACTAGAATATTTCCATCCAGCGACCTGGAGCTTAGCAACAACTCTTACAATACTTGCAATCGCCGGACTAACGGTATTGGTTCTAAGAAGATGGTACAAAAAAACAACACCAAGATCCGATTAAATTGGAAACCAAAACTCACCGTTTTCGTTTCCTCTTCAGATGGGAGGAGTTATGGGAGCCACAACGCTGACGACATGAAAAGTCATCGTACACTCTCACACTGAAAGTGCTGACACTGTCTGACCGTCCGATGAACCTTTCCCAGCTTATTACGTCGTAAATTGTTTATTATAAATATATGTTAATTAGATTTTATTCTCATTCTGTTCTTTGCCTTCTTGCTTGTAATGAAACTTTTTAAAAACTTCATATAAATGCGAAAATAAAACCAGTAATTGCAAATAAAAAATATTTATTTAATAATAAAACAAAAAGCTTATTCTGAAATAAGGTGGCTTCTTTCGAAAACAATGAAATAGAGAACCTTTAACAAGAATTAAAATATTAAGATATTTGCTGCGCAAAGAACTGAATTTCTTGTACTTTCACCTCCTCAGAGGAATACGTCCGCTTACCAGTCACCCTGTATGTATATATATGTTATATCCCAATATAACTCACCATATTCAATAATAACGATCAAGTCTCACAGGTGTCATATTTCAACACGTATTTTATTATTTTTCTTCGTTCATATTTTCGTTCTCAGAGATAATGCTGACTTGCAGTTTTGCTCTCTGGAACATTCTCAGAATTCAATACATTTTACGTTCTCACAGAATATGCAACTTTGCAATTCTCATACTCTGGAATATTCCATATTCTAAGAATATTGTAGTTTTATCAGAATATGCAAACTTGCAGATCCCATGCTCTAGAACTTGTAACGGACGAACCAGGCGCAAGTCACATGATGCTTTTCTTCATTTTTATTATTGTATTTTTGTAACTTGTAAATTATAATAAATATTATTATTTTTTTTAAGTGAAGTTTTGAACTACAAATATAAAATATACATATATATATATATATATATATATATTTATATATATATATATATATATATATATATATATATATATATATATATGTTATATTTTATTGTACCCAATATTTACGTAACACCCTGTATGACATTGCACCATATACGCATCATGTAATTTGAAAAGACGTAATAATTTTAATATCAAAGAATAATAAGTCTTTGTTATAACTATTGAAACAATAACTTATTGTTATAATTAAATATCATGTTTCCCTGCTACTAAGAATAGGAATTAGCAGTTTATTATCAAAAGACGTAATTACATCTTAAAGTGCAAGATATGCAGTCTCATACAAAGTAGTTCACTGGGAATGGAAATGTATCGCAATTCTTCCAGAAAAACTTCTAGAACATTTAATTATTGTTGTGCAATATTGTGAAATAGTTTGAATACTATTTAAAGGCAAGAAAGAGCCATCCCAGATTATTATTACTAGAATACTGCTTCTGATAACATCAAGTTAAGCCTAGTTAATGATCAATATATTATATTATAATATATTTTGTGGTTAGTGACAAGAGTAAAATAAAGTTTTTTAAAAAATATAATTGTTGGCCGTGATACGCAACAATTTGGCGCAGTCAGTAGGATTGCTACAACGTGTTTGATTGGTATTTACTGGAGCTGGTGCCTTGCAAAGTAGGATTTCATCCATCGAAGAAGACTACTATCTCCTGAGTGGACGGTCTCTTTGACAGTAAAACATCCAACAACACGGTGGTTTTCAACCTTTAAGGTAACAAGAACCTTAAGATTTATTAAATTTGCTGAATAAAAGTTAAATCGACATCGCAACATTGCAACGAAGAAGTTCCCCCTCACTATCATACATCAATTGGTAGAACAAGGCTTACTTCCCAGAAGCAGTGGTCAATTCAACTTCAATTCAAAGGAGCAAACGATCAACTTCAATTCAAAGGAGCAAACGATCAACTTCAATTCAAAGGAGCAAACGAGTACATCCAGAATTCCAGCCCATAGTGCAGGAGACGAGGATAATTCCAACCAGAGGAATTGCAGAAATTGATATAAGGATGGCAGCATACAAATTAATGATTTTAATCAATATTATATTATTATTTAATTTTACAAATAGTCAGTATAGCTTAGTGCATGTGAATAATACTGTAGGTATATATTATAACCAACTTAATCATTTGAAAATATCTAATAATAAATGGACAATATTAGTTTATAAAGATTTGGAACAGCTAAGTACAATTCTTGAAAAGAATGAGAAACTTATCGAATCATTGGAAACACTAATAACACAACCTTATCAAAGAATGCAATATTTTTATTCGAATGTTAAAACACATATTAGTTTATTGAAGAAACTAGCTAATGATGTTAGTATGAAATATCATGAAATATATTATGATACCGAACCATATCATCGTAAGAAACGTGGTTTACTCGATGGAGTAGGTACCGTTTGGAAGTACATTACAGGAAATCTAGACGCAAATGATGGCCAATATTATTCTGATAGTATCAATAAATTGAAAATGGATGAACACGAAATCCAAAATCTTTTGAAAAATCAAATTTCAGTAACTACATCAGTCATTAAGGAATTTAATGATACAATTCATAAAATTCAAATAGATGAAGTAACATTTAATAATGATTTAAAGGAAATTGAGAAGGGAATTATAAATATTACTGATAACGTAAATTTTTATCAAACACAAATAGATGTCATTAATATTTGTGAGACATTAATGGAAAGTTATGCTTATCTTGAAACCTTTTTAATTGATGTATCCAATTCAATTATTTTCGCAAGATTACAAATTATACATACTTCCATCATTACTCCGAAGGATTTTGTCAAAGCTTTAGAAGAGATTTCAGTTCACTTACAAAAAGATAATTTACCTTTGAACCCAACATTATCTAATATTGCTAGATATTATCAATTAACAGAACTACAAGCTTTTCAAACGAAAACAAAAATTATATTTGTGTTAAAGATTCCTCTAGTAGAATCAGAATTGTATACTTTATATAATGTCTACCCATTACCCATTAAAGATGAGAAAACAGGACTTCATCATGTTATTACTACAAATGTAAAATATATAGCACGTGATGATGATTCTATGTTATATTTAACCATGTCAGATTTACAAAATTGTAAAATTATTGATGAATATCTGTTCCAAATATGTAGTAACATATTACCATTACCCATAGATAATAATGCTATTTGTGAAGCACAACTTTTAAGACAGCAACTCGAATTACCCGGAACGTGTCAAACTTCTTTATTATTTGCAAAAGGATATAAAGTTCAAAAACTGAAGACAAATGTATGGTTAATTTCAGTAGCCGAACCAATTCCTATAACGATTAAATGCAGTAACAGAGATGCACATACCGAAAGAATTTCTGATAATACTATTTTAAAGCTTCAACCAGAATGTAGTGCTTTTATTGGTATTACGAGAGTGAGATCTCAATATATCATAAATGAAGGTGAAAGAATCACTTATAAATTAAATCCAATAATCATTCCATTTGAATGTTGCAAAAATTTACCAGAAAAGATCTATTTACCAAAACTTAAACCATTAAAATTGAATAAACTCAATACAGATGATTTGAATATTGCTCAACATAAACTTGATCAGTATTCAGATGAATTAGATAAATTGATAAATGAACCTTTTATAACAAAGCATATTTCATGGTTCACTTATTTTATTATTGTTTTAATTATTGCTTTAATTTTATTATATTGCTTTTGTAAATGTAAAAGACGAAAATCTAATCGTATTAGTATAACTGCTGGTTTTCGCCCAGATTCACCACCACCTCCACCACAAATAAAAAGATTATCCAGAACTTTTCAGAAATTTTTACCAAATAAACGTCCTAATATTCGATCTTCTGAAACCGAAAATGATGAAATTGAACTAACTTGAACGTTGTGCTTATATTTATAATTATTATAAAATTCTAATTTTATATTTTTAAAAGTTACTGCACTTTCTAGCACTAACTTTTTTTAAATAAGGGGAGTAATGTTATATTTTATTGTACCCAATATTTACGTAACACCCTGTATGACTTTATTGTACCCAATATTTACGTAACACCCTGTATGACATTGCACCATATACGCATCATGTAATTTGATACTTATTCTTTCTTATCAATCTTGAAAAGACGTAATAATTTTAATATCAAAGAATAATAAGTCTTTGTTATAACTATTGAAACAATAACTTATTGTTATAATTAAATATCATGTTTCCCTGCTACTAAGAATTGGAATTAGCAGTTTATTATCAAAAGACGTAATTACATCTTAAAGTGCAAGATATGCAGTCTCATACAAAGTAGTTCACTGGGAATGGAAATGTATCGCAATTCTTCCAGAAAAACTTCTAGAACATTTAATTATTGTTGTGCAATATTGTGAAATAGTTTGAATACTATTTAAAGGCAAGAAAGAGCCATCCCAGATTATTATTACTAGAATACTGCTTCTGATAACATCAAGTTAAGCCTAGTTAATGATCAATATATTATATTATAATATATTTTGTGGTTAGTGACAAGAGTAAAATAAAGTTTTTTAAAAAATATAATTGTTGGCCGTGATACGCAACATATATATATATATATATATATATATATATATATATATATATATATATATATACAGGGTGACTGGTAAGATATATAATATATATATATCTTTTTCAAGGCTATATTCGGAAAATAAAATTACAAAATTGTACTTACTAGAAGGCAAAATCATCAATAAAAGAGAAGAATTAACTCATTTAGAAGATAAACCTGACTTACTTTTATTTGAGAATTAATTTAGTGGGTACATTGTGGAAAGTATTTATTACTTTGGATGTCAAAACCAAAATCAAATTCTACTTAACATTACCATGTATTGAAATTTAAAGAATTAGAATTTCAGAACGACATGAGAAAAAACTGGTCACCAATAATATAATCTTTTCTCAAGTAAGGATGAAGAAAATGATAGTTATATTTATTTATTATTTTTCCCATTACACGGAAATCAAAATCCTCTTTCTTTATTATGTTCTTTGAACAAGGTGTTCTTCAATAGCTTATGTTATTTGTATGACAAAAATTGACTTAACATCTATCAATCAAAGAGTAGAAAAGATAAACAATGTATGGTATAAAGTTATTTAAGTTATTTTGTTCAGTCTTTATAAACATAAACAAAATGTATGTAACCAAGTCTATACTCTCAGCATTAAAATCACTGGGTATATCAATTTAATATGGTAAGTGGCAAGTAGTCGGTGATTCTATACATATACATACAAAAAAGTTTATATACATACAAAACTTGAAAGTGCTTATGGATCTTCATTTTGTTCTAATGAGATTGCTGTTCTTTGAGGTGGTGGTTGTTTAAAAAACAGAGTATATAAGAGTATATTTGGCTCAGACCATGAATGTATGTTATCTTGTTCATGCTCTTGCACTCTTTATCTATCTCTAACATCTCAAGAAAGATGCGTTCTTGGCAGTTCCTTTCTATGTGGAGGACTCTAGGATTATCAAGATCTGCCGGATGTTTGGTTCGACTTGCATGTTCCGCCAAGGCGCTAAACGTATTTTTGACTGCGGTGGCCTATTATTCTGTTCTTGAGGAGTTAAATGGTCTGTTCAATATATTTCATGTCGCAACTGAAACATTGTATGCTGTATACACAGTGGGACATGTAAATAGATAAGTTGTCTTTAGTTCTAGTGTATGATAGATTGATAGATTTATTGGTTTTTTGAGCTATTTTTTAGGTAAATTTCTTATAGAAATATACCTATTGCGATCGTTCACACTTTTGAATTTCGAAATAATTTCAACGGCATGTTGTTATATGTCTATAAGTTAGTCCAAAAAAACATTTGGTTCAAAAGTTTATATATATATATATATATATATATATATATATATATATATATATATATATATGGGATATTACGAAATTTGTTAACACGATAGAGGTCGCAGTTTTGCAGGTATCAAGTTCAAATTTGCTACGAAAATCAATCTCTCAAATATCTCGGTCGAGTTTGTTATTGGGCAATATCGGGTAAGTAGTTTCAAAATGGCGACCATTCAAACATTTAAAAAAATTATCAAAAAAGAGCAGTAGTGTAAATATTATTAAAAATAATTTTAGGTTATAGATATAATCAGTACCTACAACTTTTGTTCAAAGCAATTTCTCATAAAATACACAGGTAAAAAAATAAAAATTAATAAAGAAAAATAACAAATATTGATAAAACATGAACACTCAAAAATTTACCTTTCCGCTGACTACAGGCCATCGGGATTTTTATATTTTTATTTTTGAAGATACTTATAAGTCTACTGGAAACGCCTTCAATATATAGTAAGGGTCCATATATGGTACAACAGTTGGGTTTTTTCTACGGTTTGTTTTGTAGTTGGTAGATTTACTGCTGTAT
Organism: Crioceris asparagi; assembly: GCA_958507055.1. Classification (NCBI taxonomy): domain Eukaryota; kingdom Metazoa; phylum Arthropoda; class Insecta; order Coleoptera; family Chrysomelidae; genus Crioceris; species Crioceris asparagi. The sequence goes on along the minus strand of OY293826.1, from coordinate 58,079,754 downwards.
TGTATAACAATCTACGCAACAACCCAGATGGGTAACCATTATAACATCATGCATTGTTTCAATTGAAATGTGTAAATAAATAATCTACTCGATAAGGGACTAAACACTTGTTTCCAGAAAATAGTTTAGTTAGCACACAATTAAAGGAGATATTTATAACAGTATATACTAAAGACAAGACTAAATGTCAATTTCAAGTTACATGTATTTTTCAAAAGTTCATATTATACACATACTTACATAATAAAAATATTTAAAACAGTATATTACGAGCAGGATTAAATTTCAATTTACATTATGGGAAAATACAACTTACATTATACAAATAGATATAAAGAATTAAATATCACCTAGGGATTTGCGATACTTATGAAATAGTTCAATGTGGTAAATGTGGTAAAATTGTTTCATATATCGAAAAGGGGACGTATCATAGGTCACGAATTTTCCTGTATGTATTTCTTCAATAGTTTTTTGAATGTTCTGTTGTTATCTATACATTTCAACTCATTAGGAATTGTATTGTACAACTTTGGTGCTAAATAGCTGAATATTCTTTGTGTTGTGGTTTTACCCATCAATGGTGGCATATAATGATTTTTTTTTCCGGGTGTTGTAGTTGTGGGTTGGGAGTTGATTGTTATACCTAGTTCTTTCATATTTTATGCATGTGAGGAAGAAGTACAATTGTCTGAGGTCGAAGATTTTGGATTCAGAGAATATTAAATCGGATAAATATCTGTGATTGTTTGAAAAAATTAGTCGGATCGTCTCTGTATTATTTCCAATGTGTTCATATGCGTTTTCAAAGCCCCACCCCATGCTAGAATTCCATACCGTATATGACTTTCAACTAGTACGTGGTATAAAGTTTTCATATGGCTAGAAGGTAAATTGTCCTTGAGTTATATGAACTTATATAATATACCTACATCTCAATTTTTTGTAACAACATTTATATGAGAGTCCCATTTTAAATGGGAATCAATGATTACACCTAAGTATTTCATTTGTTTCACAGGTTCTATAGAGAACTGTTCATCAATCATTGTAGTGTTCAGTTTGCCGAAATTGGACAGACCAGGAATACTACAGCTGAATGGTAAATAGTTTGTTTTCTCTTTGTTGATGTTGAGCAATTTATATTCGAACCATGATTTTATTGATTGGAAGTCAGTCCCTGCTTTTTGCTTCAGGTTTTCATAGTTATCAGCCCGATAAAAAATTGCTGTATCATCAGCAAATCCGACAATTTCTCCACTTGTGTTGAGTGAGAATAGTCCATTCAGATAAATGTTAAATGAAATTGGTCCTAGGACTGTTCCTTGTGGTATGCCATAGTCAATTGTTTCGACACCGCTAACCACACCGTCAACAATTACAGCCTGGGTTCTCTCGTTTAAGTAACTCTTGAAGAGTTTTAGGCAAATATCTCTAACGCCAATGTCTTCCAGTGACTGTAAGAGGAGTTCGTGGCTAACAGTGTCAAATGCTTTTGACAAATCTATGAATATGCATAAACATGGACTGCTTTCGTTCAGAGATTCTGTTATTTTTGATGTTAAGGCTAGGATTGCTTCTTGGGTTGAAATATGTTCCTTGAATCCGAATTGATTATCAGAAATGATATTAAATTTGTTCAAAAAGGAAGCTAATCTGTTTTTTAGAATTTTCTAGAATATTTTTGAGAGGTGGTTGGTCAAGGATATTGGTCGGTAACTGCTTACTTTCTGGGTGTTTCCTTTTTTATGGAGGGGGACTACCATTGTATGTTTAAATGCTGATGGGTACTTTCCTATCTCTATATAAAGATTGAAGATTTTTATTAAAGGTTCTTGGATATAGCTAGAAATGATCTTTATAGTTTCCGCTTTAATATTATCTACACCTACCGCTTTTTTATTTTTTTATTGTCTGATTATATTTTGTATCTCGGTTGACTCGACTGGAGTGAGGACGAGAGAATTAGATATAAGGGAGGTATGTGGGACCTAGTTGGAATTTTTTTTTTATTTCACTGTATTGGGGTCTTATATACTCTATCCAGGCATTTCATAGGTAGGATGTGAAATTTTGAAAACTCTTTGCTTCAGAGCTAAAATTACATTAATTTTATTTCTTTTCATAATAATGGGATTTATAATTAATTTATCATCCAGAGCTGGTAGGGGTTGGGTACCAGTTTAAGATTATCCTATTATCTTCTAATCTGATAACTTGGGTGTCTAGGAAGGGTACTTTTCTTTTTTGTTTTCCTTTCTATAGTAAACTGTAAGTGTCTATGATAATTGTTCAAAGTTAAGAGAGTTTGTTCTCTTTGATTTTCTGGAACTACAAATTATGCCGTCCACGTAGATTTTAAGCCACGGTATTAGAAACGGTAACTGCGCGATGCACTCATCAAGTTGGTCTTTCATTACAAAAGAGGACAATATTGGGGAAATATAAGAGCCCATACAAGTGCCTAGTATTTATTGTTAGAATTCTCAGTCGAATGCCCAGTGGTATCAAATACATGATTTATTAGTTCCAAAAAAGTTGTTCTATTGAGTTTGCAATTTATGCGAATATCATCCCAATTTCTATTGACGTTTTTTTTAACTAGAACGCGTGGTATGTTGTTAAATAATGAGACAACGTCTAAGCTTATGAGAACATATCCTTCTGGCAGTTGTTTTTCTTGTGCAAAGTCCGCAAATTCCAAAGAATCTTGTATGTAATACGCATTGTTAAAATTAAATGATTTTGTTAATAAATGTTAACAATCTTTGCAACACCAGAATTTGGGGAATTGACACTAGAGATGATTGGTCGTAAACTTAGTGTTAGTTTGTGTATTTTAGGTAACCCATAGTATTTAGAAGCAACACCGTTATGAATAGTTAGGTTCTGTTTTTCATCTTTACCTACATGTCGCTCCTTTCGAATGTATTTTTTTATTAGCTCATCACACTTATTTTGTATTGTTAGTGTAGGGTATCTGGATAAGTTTGTAATATTTTTTATCTTGCAACAATTGATTAGACAGTTCTATTGGTATGATGCTGTCAGTTTGGGAATTTTCGAAATTGAATTAATACTAATTGTGTGTTGTTGTTCTGTTCTTACTTTGTTACTTTAATAATTCACTTGTTAATAAAATGGCATACACAAATGAGGAAATGGCTGATATGCATTACGTTTACGGTCTGTCGCAGGGGAATGGGTTAGAAGCTTCTAGAAGATATGCTGAAATGTATCCTCAACGGCAGCATCCTTCACATAGAATATTTGCTCGACTTCATCAACGATTACGAGAATATGGTTCATTCGACAAAAGAACGCAGGATTGTGGTCGCCATCGAGAAATACGAACACCACAGCTTGAGGAAGCAGTACTTAATTTGATTGAAGAACAACCTACTACCAGTACTAGAAAGATTGCTTTCCAGCTAAATGTTGATCATATGACGGTATTTCGAATTTTAAAGGAACAACTCTTATACCCTTACCATCTGCAACGAGTACAGGCACTGTTACCGCGAGACTTTCCGAACCGTCTTGAATTTTGCAATTGGATGCTGGAAATGATTAGAAGAAATTGTGACTTTCTGAAGACGATAGAATTCACAGACGAATGTAGTTTTTCTCGGGACAAGATTATTAATTTTCATAATTACCACATATGGGCTGATGAAAACCCTCACGCTATTGTCGAAACTAGCCATCAAGAACAGTTTTCTCTTAACGTGTGGCTCGGAGTTATTGGGGATGATTTAATTGGGCCTCATTTTCTACCTCCTCGATTAAATGGTGAGGCATACGTTCAATTTTTAAGAGAAGTGCATCCAGTACTGCTGGAGGAAGTTCCTTTGGGCGTCAGAAGGGATATGTTTTTTATGCATGATGGGGCTCCCGCCCATTTTAGTCAAGTAGCACGTCAGCATTTAACTGAAACATATGCAAATCAGTGGATAGGTCGAGGAGGACCACATAAATGGCCCGCTCGATCCCCGGATCTCAATCCTCTCGATTTCTCTATTTGGGGCCATTCACAGCATTTGGTATATCGTACTCCTGTTCGCGATGTAGAGGACTTAAGAAACCGCATCATCGATGCGTGCAGGGTAATCAGAGAGACTCCAGGAATATTTGAGCGAATACGTGGCTCAATGCGCCGACGTCTAGACGCATGCGTAATGTTTGAAGGTAGACATATTGAACATTCACTATGATTTCTACATGTTGTGTGTTGTTATTAATAACTTAGTTTTGTTTATTACCCTTTAATCGTTTAATGCAGGTACTAACTACAAAATAACAATAAATCCAGTTCGCATTTATGACGATGTATCTCTGTAGTTGTTCGTAAAATAAATGTTTTGCTGCTTACTGGTTTATTTTGGGCAAAAAACCCAAGAGACATTTTTTGTTTAGAATGAAACAGGCTATCGGAAATAAATTTTTAAATGGTAAACAAATAATAAGACAAAAAGTTACATTGGAAATAAATTTTAGGGGTTGCGTTTTTCACCCCTTACAACCATGGGGTAAACCAAATAAATTACTGGCTAAGTGTCTTTTTGGTAGTACAAAACGTCAGGTTAATTTCAATATTGTAACTTTTTCAGTGCTTGTGAAAAAAATTGTTATACAAATTTTATGTACCCCCTTTAAGGGGCTGTATCTTAACAAGGGATGCTCCAATGAAGTTTCTTTATATGAAAGATCCTATCTTTTTTTCGATGAGGAATCACCTCCTTAAATGTTTTACACTTATTCAGTTACACCCTGTATATCGGTTTTTTGATTACACAACAGTTGAATTTTCTTTGTCAGATTTAGAGATTACAAGGTCATTGTTTGTTTTTAGAAATAATTTTGTCTTTATGTAAAGATTCTTAAAGATTTGATCAGTGTTCACCTTTTTATGTATGTGATTCGTTACTTGTGCTCTTATTATGTTCTTTTTATTGTCAATTATATCAGTCAAAAGGAGCTCAACGTCGGCTGATAGTTTCGTGATTGAGATGTCGCTAATTGTTGGTGGAACGGCAAATTTATGACCAAGAGATAAAAAAAATTAATATCTTATGGAATGTTTATATTGGTAATGTTTCTTAACCAGTTGTCTTTAATTTTAATTTCATTCATTTTCTCAAATTCTGATGCTGCTAAGATTGTTACTGGAATCTTAACAAAATCATTTAATTTTAACAATGAGTAGTACATAAAAGATTCTTTCGAATTTGCGGAATTTGCGCAAGAAAAACAACTACAAGAAGGATGTGTTCTTATAAGCTTAGACGTTGTCTCATTATTTAGCAACATACCACGAGTTCTAGTTAAAATAAAAACATCAATAAAAATTGGGATGATATTCGCATACATTGCAAAATCAATAAAATAACATTTTTGGAACTATTAAATCATGTATTTGATACCACTTACCTGATATTTGACAGAAAATTCTATGAACAAATACTAGGCACTCCTATGGGCCCTTATATTTTCCCAATCATGGCCTCATTTGTAATGAAAGACGTACTTGATGAGTGCATCGCGCAGTTACCGTTACTAACACCGTGGCTTAAAATCTAGGAATAATCAGTCACTGATTGATTTTTGTACAGTTCCACAAAGGTGTCGAACTCTTTATACATCTTATTGTGATGGGCAGCCTTATTTTCATCATCATCTGTATTAACAATATCTTCGTCATCCGAATTTTCGGTTGCCATTAGGGCTCGGTACGGTGTTAGTTGAGCTTCGTTTTGAAATTCTGAAAAATTGTTGATTTTATTTCTAGATAGTGCGTCCGCATTTTTGTTGATCTTTCCCGGTTTGTAACTGATTTCGTAATCATACTCTTCTAGTTTGGGTCTCCATCGAGCTAATCGGCTTCCGGTATCTATCACGGAGCAGAGCCACGTTAGGGGTCGATGGTCAGTTACCAGAATGATTTTTTTACAAAACAGTTACGGTCGGAAATGCTTGACGGACCAAACAATGGCGAGTAGTTCGCGATCAATAACCGAATACCTGGATTCAGATTTGCATAGGGTTTTTGAAGCATACGCTATTGGAAGGTCCTTTCCAATAGGTCCTTGCGACAATACTGAACCTATGGCGAAATTGCTTGCGTCTGTTGTTAATATGAATGGTTCCTCGAAATTGGGGTAGATGAGGATAGAGGTGGTAGTTAGTGCTTTCTTCAGGTTTTCAAAGGCTTCCTTACAATCTGAGTCAAAGTCAAAAGGAATATCCTTCTTGAGAAGACGGGTCAGAGGTTTCGATATTTTAGCAAAATATTCGATAAAGCCTCGATAATATTCCGCAAGACCTAAGAACGACTTGATGTCTTTCTGGTTCTTTGGTTGGGGGAAATTATGCACTCGATTTTGGAAGGATTTGGTCTGACTCCTTTGCTGGTTACCAAGTGCCCTAAGTAGGCGACTTCTTTTCCCAGGAACTCGCATTTGTCAGGCTGTATATCCCCAATAGGATGTTGTCCATGACCCATTGAAAGGTAGAAGGAGTATTCTTCAAACCAAATGGCATACGAACAAATTCGTGATGCCCGTTCTCCACAGCGCATGCGGTTTTCTGAATATCGACGCCAACGATCCCGATCTGATGGAATCCCGAAGCAAGGTCAAGGGTTGAAAAGTATTAGCATTTGCCAAGTTGATTCAGGAGGTCAGAGATATTCTGAAGCGGATATTTATCGTCAACCGTGATCTCATTCAGCTTCTTGTAATCCACGACGACTCTCCATTTCTGTTTTCCTGAGGCGTCCATCTTCTTGGGAACTACCCAAACAGGTGAAGAGAATGGGGTTTTGGAAGGTCTGATTATGCCCTGGTCTAACATCTTGTTTACCTGCCCTTTCACCTCTTCCTTATGGACGTGTAGGTATCTATAGGGCTTAGTGAATGTCGGTTTGTCTGGCGTTGTTTTTATTGTGTGTTTAATTTCGCTCGTGAAGGTTATTTTGTCACATTCTAAGTAAAAGATGTCTGAATAGTCTATACATAATTCGGTAACAAGTTCTACCTCTTCTTCATTCAGGTGATCTAGCCGTAATTGTCGTTTTATCTCTGGTATTCTGTCGTTGTTGGTGGTGTATTCAAATTCACTATAGTTGACATTGATGTTTTCTACTGGTTCAATCTCCAGTTGGGAAAAGTCTACGGTTTTGGGAATTACATTCGGTTTTATGACTGTAGTAATGAATTCACCATGTTCGTTTACTTTCACCAAAACATTGGGAATGCGTACCTTTTCTATCTCTTTGTCGGAGATGATGGCTTCGGTGTCTGATAGGCTGCACCTCAGTTTAAAAACTTGTTCTGTCCGTGGAGCGATGGAAGTTATGTTGGAAATTTTGGAGTTCTTTGGATGATTTTGCGGCTGTGTTTTGGATATTGAATCACCGGCTACATTATAGAGGGCTATCGTCTTAAAATTTGTTACCAGCTGTTTATTCTTAACCTAACAAAACGTCAAAGTCTATGTCGAGATTGCAAATATTTACCTTGTGTGGATCTTTTGCGTTAAAAGGTACCAAAGACAATTCGTTACTAAGTAATTTTTGTTCAGTGATTCCATGAATGATGACATTTTCAGGAGATCATTGTCGAAATTGTTCACAAGCAGTCGGTTTAAAAATTGAAAGACCGGCTCCTGAGTTTACTAAAAATTTAAAAGTCTTCGTCGCGTCTGTAATGTTTTAGAGATTTTTTGATTTAACTGTGTGTAAATAATCTATAGGAAATTTTGCTCGAGAAAGTTCGAGCTGGGGTTGTAATCGTCCAAGCTCATGGTCTGAATTTGTACTTGAATCTCGGCCATGTCTTGTTGTGGATTCGGGGGGTCTGTTGGTGCAGGTGGGCCCTGGCGAAAACCCGGATTTATTTGGTTGAATACTTCAGGTAGGTTATATTCGTCTTGTGATTCATAGGTATCTTGTAATTCTTTTGATTCTCTTGATCCTCATAGGAGTACTTTTGATCTTTATCGTAATTAAGGCGATAGGTTTTATTTTGTGGCCTGTTAAAGTTTGGATGTTTTTGAATCAATGATGGTCTAATTCCTATATTGGGGTTCGGCCTAATTACGGATGGACGGTCGTTTCCAAGGTTTTGGTTTGGCCTGAAATTCGTCTGAAACCGCTGTGGCTGTTGGAGTTGTTGCGAATCTTGTTGTTGGAACTGGGGACTTGACATCTGATTTTCGGAGTTCGAGTTATAATTATTTCCGAAATTTTGCCGTTGTCTGCATTCGTTGAACGTATGTCCTATACGCTTACAGTGGTTGCATTGCTTGATGCTAGGGCCTGTACTGGGTCTTCGGGGTGGAGCGTTCGTGTTTCTATTAGTGTTCTGGTGGTTCAAAGTAATTCAGCTGAAGCCCTTTCCTGATGCGGTTGATAGCGGTTAGGATGTCCGTAGGGTCACTTGCTCTCACAATCTGACCTAATTTCGATTCCTATCGAGAAGATTCTTAGTGTACCTACAACGTTTTTTACATACTGCGCTGTCAGGTTGTTTGCACTGTTCCTGATGTTGGATTAGAGGGTTGAAGGTATGTTTGAAGACTGTTATTCTTCTTCTTTAGGGTTTGAGAACCTCCAAAAACAGTTGGGACCACCGTGTTCCGATGAATTTCACCTGGTGAGGACTGCCATGTTCTGTTCGTGTATAAGGCTCCTACTTCTGATACCAATTTTATATTAAGAAATAATATATTGACTTAAAAATTATTGTTACTGGTACAAAGATAACTTATTCACTAGCTATATCTAAAAGATCCCTGTATTTATACACAACTAAGGTGCTGCGTCGACGATTCTACCATTCTAGAAGCGCAGTTCCACGGTGTTGGCATCTACCTACGCTGGTTTCCGGGAATGGACGGTGTAATCTTCGATATGTGCTGTGTTAGTAGCGCTTAGTTGCTACCGATTAAACATTATTTACCATTATACCATTCTTAACGGTCCTCTAGGTATTTGCTTTTTCCATTTTCAAGAAATTCGGTTCTTTGCGTAGCAAATATTTAAAATCAACGAAAATAATGAGAACCTTTCTATATGTAGCTTTTTAAATTATAAGCTGACACACATACACAAAATATCAGCATTGAAAATGAATAAAATACTAATGTTAACTATAAATTATTTCGGTTTAAACTCAACTTTCCTTTCCAAGTTTCTAACTAATGATTCCTTTCTCTATTTTATTATCAAAATAATGTACCTTATTTCAGAATTAGTTTTTGTTTTATAATATATTGAATAATTTTTATTTGCAACAACTGATTTGATTTTCACATTTATAAAAAACTATTTGACCCGACAGACGTTGTCCTGTCTTAACAAAGCAAAAACAATATCTTGGTTTTCTAAATTTTCACTCATGACAACAATAGCAACTTCATCAATTGTTGCCGTATTATAGTGTCTTGGATGTTGTCCTGCAGGCGTCTTATCGGCTTTGCTGAAAATTTTGTGGTAATCAGATGGCATGCGGTTTAATGCAGTCTTGAATAATAAATACAACCGTTCGTTGTATGATGAAAAAACATTTGAAGTTGCTCCACACTTGGTCTGTCCACCGATTTATTGTGTGCATAACGCTAATGGACTTGTTTTGCAAAATCGCCCATGAAATAAATTTGCAAAAATTGTACTACCATGTGACTTTCAAGATACTTTGTCAGCACTGTCATTCCCCCAACAACTTTTGACTGGCTGCTTTTGGTTATTCACCTAACTACAAACCTACTGTACGCTACTTTAATTGATATATGATTTCAATTGAAAATTACCATCGTATTCAGGCACGTGGTGGTAAAAGTTTATTGTTTTACAATATAGTTACCTTCAGAGTTAGCATAAAATTGTCTTGAATATCTTTTGTTGCGCCAAATGACTTCATTTGAAAACAATCATTGTATTCCTGTATATGAGTTAAAAATGTATAGAATCTGTCCTATTTCCGTAAACCAATGAATGCAGAGGCTCTGGTGGCAACACCAATGGCGTCAATTTGACTTTATCGCTCCCGCAAAACAATCCAGGGGCTTCATTCTTTTAATATTAGGTGTGATTGATTTTTATTTACGGAGATGAATAAACATTTCTCAAAAACTCACTGTATAATAAATTGAAATGAAACTATGAATCAACCAATCCATCTATGTTAAACGATATTGGCAGTGCGCGTTCTATCAATTGCTGACAGTTATTTCAAACAACTGACAGTTATGTCAAACAACTGTATGCCTAGTCAGCCTGAAAACTTGTTAGAAGCACAAATTCGCATACGAAGAGAATTGCAATTATCATATTTTGAGAACCAAAAATTTAATAAGCCAGCTTCTAATATTGTAAGTAAACCTCAAAATATATTAAATGTTAGAAAACCCCAAATACAAACTGTAAAATGCTTTTCATGTGGTAAAAATGGTCATACTTCTAATCAATGTCGTTTTCAACAGCAAAGAGCTTTTATTCCAAGCTCCAATCAGAATTTCTACCAAAATTTTCAAAGACCATTAAATTTCCAAAATCAACCACAAAATAATTTACAAAATAGACCAAATAGTAATGTTCCCCAGCAAAGACCTTTTCAACCACAGGGACAATCTCAAGTAAGACCTTCCAACAACGAGCTCATTTAATTGGCCTTAAGAGCGATAATTCTGACTATTATGATGAATATTTAGGCTCTGATCTGGATCATAATCTTTATGATATTCAAGATAATTTTGGAAATAATTTCCAGGAAGATGATAATAATTATTCATTTGATAATCTTTCTGAGTTCGAAAAAGATTCTCAAAATTTTATGTCTGCCGAAGTAATTTCAAATTTCCAAGAATTGCCAATTGCTCAAAATAAAGAACATTTTTCTGAGTTTGAGAGAGATTCTCAAAATTTTGTTTCTGCTGAAGTAATTTCAAATTTTCAGGATTTTCCTATTGCCCCAGTCAAAGACCTTCCCCCAGATTGTCCGACAACAGAGAATTTAATTTCAGAAACAGTTACCAGAATCCAAACATTAAAATTCGAAGAGATAAACCTGAATGTAAATTTTCCCGAACAAAATTTTCTTTAAATCCATTTTTGACTGCTAATTCCAAAAATCTTTATTATATTGAAGATGCTTCTAAAGAGTTTAAGTTGCTTATTGATACAGGTGCAGGAGTTTCTATTTTTAAAGAAAATACTGTTAAGAAATTTCCTCAAAGATTTACTGAATATGTAACTATTCAAGGGATAACTGATCAAAAAATTTTACTAAAAGAATCTGTACTTATTCCATTTTCTGCAAAAGATCCACATAAAGTTTTTATTTATAATCTTAATATTGATTTTGATGGAATTTTGGGTTCAGATTTCCTAGAACATTATAATTGTATAATTGATTTGAATTCAAAACAATTGATAACTAATTTTAAAACTATACCTCTGTTTAAAGTTACCGAATCATCAAACTTGTCTCAAAATAATCAAATTTGTGAACAAGATTCTGAATTCTTACAATTTGAACAAAATACTGAAAATTGTTATAAAAAAATAGCTGAGAAAAACATTGATATTTTTGACATGCCTCACGATTATTCATTAGCTCATTGCGTTGCGGAAGATATGCAAATGCAAAAAGGCATTGCCGCAGAATTTAAGAAACGATTTGGAAATATAGAAAAATTATTAAGTCAAAATCAAAAACAAGGTGGTTTAGCAGGTTTGAAAATTAAGAATGCAAATACAACTAGATATATTTATTATCTTGTAACAAAAGAAACTTCAACCGGAAAACCCACTTATCAGACTTTATGGTCATCTTTAAAGAAATTGAGAGATCATGTTGGTAAAAACAATGTTCAAAAATTAGCTATGCCAAAAATAGGTTGTGGATTGGACAAGTTAGATTGGACGTATGTTAAAAAAATGATATCTTATCTTTTTAGAAATTTAGGTGTTGAAATTCTTATTTGTTTGCCAAAGATACAAAATCGAATTTTTATTGAGCCAAGAATTGAAAAAAATTTCAAATTGAAATGTAATTTAACAAACACAGATGCACTACTTTTCGGACAAGCAATAGAAAATGTTAGAATTCCAAATGCTTTGGTACATGTAAATGAAGAAGGTGAATTCTTTACTTCAATTATTAATTCGAATGCTATTCCAAAAATTGTTGAATTTCCAAATTTGAATCTAGATCCCATTCCGAATTCCGAATGTTTTTTAAATTTTAATTGCGTTAAAGAAAATAAAACTAAATTTAATCAACCTGTTGATAGAAACACTATAATTTTGGATCAGTTGCGTACAGATCATCTCAACGAAGAAGAAAAAGAAATTATCACAAATTTATGTTTAGAATTTTCTGATATTTTTTATTTGGAAGGAGACCAACTAACATTTAATAATGAAATTAAACATTCAATAGAAGCTGATAATGCGAGACCTATATTTACTAAATCATATAGATACCCCCAAATTCATAAAGAAGAGGTAAAAACTCAGGTGAACAAAATGTTGGAACAAGGTATTATACGTCATTCTATTTCACCATGGTCATCCCCAGTTTGGGTTGTGCCAAAGAAGCTTGATGCTTCAGGAAAACAAAAATGGCGTGTGGTTGTTGATTATCGTAAATTAAATGAAATTACGGTAGATGATAAATATCCATTACCCAACATTTCTGATCTCCTTGATCAACTAGGAAGATGTCAATATTTTACCACTCTTGACTTATCCTCAGGTTTCCATCAAATCGAAATTGAACCAAAAGATATCTCCAAAACAGCTTTTTCAGTTGATAACGGTCACTATGAATTCGTTCGAATGCCGTTTGTACTCAAAAATGCCCCGTCCACTTTCCAACGCGTCATGGACAACATTTTACTTGGCATTCAAAATGAAAGATGTCTTGTTTATATGGATGACATAATAATTTATTCGTCTACTATTCATGAACATGTTTCTCGTCTGACTGAAGTTTTCAACAGACTTCGGAAAGCCAACTTGAAAATTCAACCAGATAAATGTGAATTTCTTAGAAAAGAAGTCGCTTATCTTGGAAATATCATTACCCAAGATGGTGTTAAAACAAATCCAGCTAAAATAGAATGTCTCAAAAATTTCCCGGAACCTAAAAATCCTAAAGATGTAAAATCTTTCCTTGGTTTAGCAGGATATTATCGTCGCTTTATACCAAATTTTGCCAAAATTTCTAAACCCCTTACGAGACTTTTACAAAAAGATGTTTCTTTTATTTTTAATAATGAATGTAAAAATTCTTTCAATGATCTAAAAGCTGCACTTACTTCAGATCCTATTTTGAGATATCCAAATTTTGAAGAACCATTTATTCTCACAACTGATGCTAGTGCATTTGCCATTGGCGCTGTTCTATCACAAGGTCCCATTTGTAAAGATCTACCAGTAAGTTATGCTTCGAGAACATTATGTAGTGTAGAAACAAGGTATTCAACAATAGAACGAGAACTCCTTGCTATTGTATGGGCAGTAAAACATTTTCGTCCTTATTTATTTGGAAGAAAATTTACGCTAGTCACTGATCATCGTCCATTAACATGGCTTTTTTCCATTAAAGATCCCGGAAGCAGACTTGCTAGATGGCGACTCAAATTGGAAGAATATGATTACAAAATTGAGTACAAGCCAGGCAAAATTAATAAAAATGCAGATGCGCTTTCAAGAATTAAAATTAATCATTTTAAAGAATGTGCAAATCTACAATCTAAAATTACAATTTTGGCAAATAATGAAACTAATGAGGTTATACCATCAACAAGTAAAGACCCTAATGATCCTATAGAATCACAAAAAAGTGAAACACTTATAGAGGAACAGGATGAATTAATGACAGACGAATTTAATAGATTTGTTGACCTTTACAAAACAAAATCAATAATCGATTATTCAAAAATTGAAACATCAAATGACCAGTTACTGGATAAGACTCATAAGAATATTGTCACTTTATTTTGGCAAAATAAACTCGAAGATTTACATTATAAAATTATTGAAGATATTTTTGAAGAAAATTTTGATTTTCAAATGAATTTCGTAAATATTGTTTCTAGTAAAACTGTGAAAGATCGCAAGTATTTTATAATACCTCTTATTTACGATCCAGAGTTTGTAGTTCAACAATTATTTTATACATTGTTTAAAGAACAAAGTAAATTTGATCCTTCAAAAACTTATTATATAGAAAATAATCTTGAGTTACCTATTTTAGAAGTATTCTCTTTTATTTTTGCTAATGTTGATTTAAAATTTGTAGTCTGTCAAAATATTCTTAAAACACCTGATCGAGATAAAATACCTATCATATTGGACCAATATCATAAAGGCAAAAGTAATTTACATCGCGGAATAAATGAAACTATACGACGGATAAAATCTAAGTATAACTGGACAGGACTAACAAAAGATGTAGAACAATTTATTAAAAACTGTGAAACTTGTCAAAAAGTAAAAATCTGTCGTAAGAATTTAAGCACTCCTCTGGTAATAACAGAAACACCAAAAACTCCGTTTGAAAGAATTAATATTGATATTTTTGAGTACCCAACAAGAAATTACGCTTTAACGATTCGAGATGAGTTAACTAAATTTACTCAAGCTTATCCTATTTCAAATAAAAAAGCTTCAACAGTTGTAAATACACTATTAATATTCTTTCAACATTTCGGAACACCTTTGAGAATTCATTGCGATTATGGTCGAGAATTTGATAATTCATTAATAAAAGATTTGTGTACGCTTTATGACATAAAGCTCACTTTTTCTAGCGTTGGCCATCCACAATCGAATGGTTCTTTAGAAAGATTTCACGGAACACTTGTGGAAATGATCCGTGCACATAAGACGGAAAATCCAGACGAACATCCGTTTAATATTTTGCCATATGCGGTTATATTTTATAATAATACTAAAAACAAAACAACTGGTTTTACCCCATATGAACTGATTTTTGGTCATACGTCTAGTAGACCACCTGAAACTTTATATAATGAGAAAGCCCTTATTACTAAATACATACGTGATTTGAACAACAGAATGCAACATTATTATAAAATTGCACGAGCAAAAACAGCAAGTCAGAAAAAAAAAGCAAAAATTAGATTTGATAAAAATATTTCAGGAAAGCTTCCAGAGTATAAAATAGGAGATAAAGTTTATCTTAAAGAATCTCAAATTAAAGATAAAAGTCAAAATTTGTTTAATGGTCCTTTTGAAATTGTGCAATTATTTGATAGTTCTGCAATAGTTTTAAATCCACAAACTAATCAAAAATCAAAAATTAATTTCGATAGACTGAAACCCTACTATGAGTAGTTTCTTTGGTTTCAGATTCTTCGTGCTGATAAATATTATATCAGCTCAATACACACTTAATCCTGTTAATAACACCGTTGGAATCTTTTTCCATGAAGAATGTACTATCAAAATTACGAATGAAAAATGGACACTTTTAGTTTACAAAGATCTGGCCCCAATTAAGAAAACAATGGAAAATAATGATAAAATACTTATAGAAATTTTGGATACTTTAGAAGATCCGTCTCCAAGGTTTATAGCTTTTAAGTCTGAAGTTCAAACACACATAAGTTTATTATCACAAATTTTGAATTCAATAGGTCAAAAATATAAAGAAATTATAGGAGAAACTAAATCATATAACTCCAGGGCAAAGCGAGGTATATTTAATGGAATCGGAACTGTTTGGAAAACTATTACTGGTAATTTAGATGCATCAGATGGAGAATATTATAATGATTGTATTAACAAATTATCTCATGATGAATTTGAGTTGGAAAATCTTCTTAAAAAACAAATTTCAGTTACAACTTCTGTTATTAAAAATTTTAATAATACTATACAAAAATTACAAATTGATGAAAAGACTTTTAATGAAGATATAAAAGAAATTCAAAATACTTTGATGGATATTGCTGATGATGTCGCATTTTATGAAGCACAAATAAGGATATTGAATATTTGTGAATCACTAATGGAAAGCTATATTTTCTTAGAAGATTCCCTTAATACAATTTTAAATTCTATCACTTTTGCTCGCATAAGATTATTACATAGCTCAATAATAGCACCTTCAGATTTAATCAATTCTTTACAAGATATAGCAAAATCTCTTGTAAGAAATAATTTACCTTTACAACCGTATACGTCAAATATAGCTAATTATCTTAATATTATTGAATTAGAGGCATATCAATCAGAAAGTAAAATAATATTTGTTCTCAAAATTCCTCTCATTGATCCAGAAGCTTATATACTATATCGACTCTATCCAATACCAATATTAGATGATCGAACAGGTATCTATCATATTTTACCAACTACACAAAAATATATTGCGCGGGATGATGATTCACTGCTGTATTTGTCATTGCGAAATCTGGATAATTGCAAGACTCTTGAAAGAAGCATAAACATCTGTTCTAATCTCCTCCCATATCCAATTGACAACGATGCAATTTGCGAAGCACAACTATTAAGAAGATTAACTCAGATGCCCAAGACATTTCAAACATCTCTTCTTTTTGTTAAAGATTATAATGTCTACCAAATTGATTTAAATCTATGGTTATTCACTGTTTCGGACCCTTTGCCAATCACGATTAAATGTGGAAATAGGGAAATTAAATCAGAAATTATTAAAACTAATAGTTTACTGAAACTACAACCTGAGTGTAATGCCTTTATTGGAAGTACAAGAGTTCATGCTCAATACCCAGTTGACACATACCGAGAAATCAAGTATCGAAGTCATCCAGTCACAATTCCATTTGACTGTTGCAAAGATATTCCTGAAAAATTACAAATTCCTGAACTAGAACCTCTTAAGTTGAACAAAATTGATTCCGAAGATTTGAATATTGCACAACATAAACTAAATCAGTATTCAGAAGAATTAGAAAAAATGATGAAACAATCTCCGATCAGTAAATATACACATTGGTTCACCATTTTAACCATTGTAATAATAATTGTATTGGTAATACTTTATGTGACCTGTAAATGTAGAAGAAAGCATCATCGAATTGGAATAGCTTTAACCAACGATTACCCACCATCACCACCAGGACCAGGTTCCAGTATTTCATTCCAGCAAAGTATAAGAAGAATTCTTCCGAGAAGAAGAGCAAGTATCCATGTCGGAGAACCCATAGAAGAAAACATCGAATTAAATCCAAATAAATCATTAACTTAAAAAGTTGTTGCAAACTCTACCAACTTTTCTTAAATGGGGGAGTTGTTATATAAAGTTATAATTGAATTACTTTTTAAAGTCATATAATAATAATAATAACAAAGTATTATTTTAAATATTATTTCATAATATTATATTACATCCGCAAGACGCAGTATCTCACCATATCGTATTACATCTGCAAGACGCAGTACACCATATCATATTACATCTCCAAGACGCAGTTTAAGAAGATAACAAAAGTGATAAGGATATTTACGTGCCAGAGATGCAGACCAGTAGTCAGCAAGTTACCATAAAGACCATTGTTAATTGTTTATCCAGTTCGGCCTCCAAAAAGACATTACTATGTATTTTAATTATAATATTTCTAGAAGCTTCGATTCAACCTTAGGAGAAAAGATCCATTGTATTAATTTACGTTTCATTTTGTATTTCTGATGATTAAACATTTTTGATTGTATAAATACTAGATCTCCAGCTAACAGCATCATTCACTTGTTCACTTACTTACTTGTGAGTTTAGATTCATACAGTCAAGTAAAGTTAAGTTATATTTGTACTTTAATTTTTTGTCTTAATAAATAATTGTTTTGTTTTAAAAAGTTAATTCCACGATAAGTAATATAACATATATATATATGTATATATATATATATATATATATATATATTTATATATATATATATATATATATATATATATATATATATATATATATATATATATATATATATATATATATATATATTGGTTAGAATAATTCAGCTTATACGGCCTAAAAGGGCATTCAATGAAAAATCTTCATGTAAAATCGTATATTTCGGTTTAGCTTAAATTTCAGCCATCATCAGCGAAACTAAAAAATATTACAAAACCACAATGTATATGATATTTCTATCAATAAATATTATGTACTTAGAACATAGATCTATTTATATATAGTAAAGTTCAAAATTTCCATATTCACAGGAAAATAATATTATTTATACAATCTAATATTATACAAATGCAATATCAAACATTTATATTTTTGATACTTTCAATATGATTTATAAAACAAAATAAATATACATTTCTAAATTTTATTTTTTTATTGTTATAGAAACCAAAATTGTCAAGTAATTTGAGGAATTTGAAAATGTTTGTTCTTGAGATCTATTATAATAAAATTATTATTCTCTATTTGTATAGAAAATATGTATTATGTTATAAAAATAATTTTGACTCTGAATAAGGGATGAAACATATTCAAGAAAAACCAAAAACATAGAGCAATATCTATTTCAATTTCTTTTGCCTTTTTCTATCAGATAGCAGTAAATGTTGCTAAGACCATTGATATCTGTTTTATTATTCATTGTAGGTTTCTGTTGAATGTGATACATTTCTAGGAAAACTCGTTTTTCTGTATTTTTTTCTGTTTCAAGAACTTTTAACTGATGAAACTTGGAGCCCCAAGCGAAACGTCTTAAATTTTAAAATATACGCTACGATGAATATCTGACCGCTTTTGTGCAAACCGAACCTAAATCCCACAAGATACATCCAAAATAAAATTATATATAATGGTTCTAGAATTCCATAGAAAATAGTATATATATATATATATGGAATATTAAGAAACTTGTTAACACGATAGAGGTGGCAGTTTTGAAGGTATCTAGTTCAAATTTGCTACAAAAATCAATCGGTAAGTAGTTTCAAAATGGCGACCGTTCAAATATATAAAAAAATACCAAAAAACCGCCGTAATGTAAATATCATCAAAAACAATTTTGGGTTATAGATATAATTAATACCTACAACTTTTGCTCGAAGCATTTTTTCATAAAATGCACAGAAGAAAATATAAAGAAAAAATAAGAAATATTGCTAAGACTTGAAAACACAATACAAATTTGTTGTAATTGTACATTTTTTGGAGATCATAGTATAGACCCTGGTTAAAAAAATATATATATAAAAAAAGTATATTTATTGATAAAAAATAGGCGAAAAAAATCTGCTTTGAGGCGGAACGCGAACTCTATCTGCTTTATATTCAATAGCCAAAATAACAACCCATTACCACCAGTCTATTCACATATGTATAAAATTGGTCAATTTGCATGTAATGAAATGTAGGTATACCAATGAAAAGGTTGTTCAAATTTTGAGAAATTTTCCTTTCCGCTTGCTATTTTTTCAAATTTAAAATTTAAGCGCACTAATGATAGTGCAGTAATTAACCTTACTTGTATCATAATCTCGACAATGCTACGTTGCCACATTCCGTCTCTAATGAAAAATATATCAACCGTAGGGTAAAAAATGAACTGTACAGTGCATCCCATTTTGGTTGAGACAGCCAGGTATCTCCGTTGTTGTTGAAGATAGAACCTTGTGATTTTCACGTTCCTGTGTCACTTTTTGTGAAACTCAAGATAGACTTAAAAGATTTAACTACTTTTATTCATAAGTTACAGGGCGATTTTGAAAATTCACACTTTTTGGATTCCCCACAGATCTACTTAGTTTCTCAGCGATAATGTCAAATTGAAAACTAATCCCATAGAGAATTTCATGCAGAATACAGTGGCGCACGCATTTTTTTACTTTTTTTGGGGTATGGTAATGGTTATACGACTCAAACTTCTATTTTTTTTCAATGGAACACCCTGTATTTTATTATCTCATTAAATTCCTTATTTTTTTTTCCTTCAAAATAATATATAATTTATGAACACAAAGTTTTAAAAAATGCTCCAAAATCACTAAAACATTGAATTTTAATAGTGGGCTATGGTTTCTTCACACAAAAAAGGATACAATTGACGGAATATTACTTGAAATTTTTCATGAAAGAAACAATACTAACGCTAATTCACTAACAAAACACAAAACTTTATTTATTGAGAAAATGAGGCAATTATGTGTTAGGGAAAATGGACATCAAATTGAACAATTCAATAAATAAGATTTGTCATCCATGAAAATGTAATTTCTGTTTTGGTTTCAGACATGAAATTTAAATAAAATATAAAAGAAAGTTAATGAAAACTAATTAACCCGATACCTACTTCAAGTATACAGGCACTCGACACTACAAATAATTTCAAATCTCATGCTGTCTAACATATTCACCGTTATATCAATATTCACCAAAGAAGCTAACAGGATCGGCATTGAATGGTTTGAAGTAGATATTATTAAATGAAAATAAATACTTATTATCTGAAAATAATACTTCGGGGCATCATTGAAGTTAAAGGCAACCCAACGTCAAGATTCATCAATAAACTGACTACATAATAAATCAATTAAGAGGACCAGAACCCTCAATCATAATACTTAATTTTGGGTCCCGTTCTCAAACATGGCAGTACTTAATAATGGGTAATCCCTGGATAAACCAACATTGCTAGCGATACATATGTCGCGTTATAAAATTCAATTGGCATGTGATGGTGTCCTTGCTTGAGATCTACCTACGTCAATAGCTGCATATGCGAAATATTATACAGTGCTGGGCAAAAGTTTGGACACGGATGATTTATGACTAAAATATACGATATATCAATAAAATATATTAGAAGTTTCCGTAGAGATATAGTAATTCTCATTGACGTAATGTGAATTTCAGCAACTGTGCTAACTTTTGACACATGACTTCATCCATGATATTTCAATTAGATTACTCTGTATAAAAGCTCAGACATTTTTCATAAACTTAGTTACTTTTCCAAAAATTTAAATTATATAAAGTTTGTTTGGTGTCTGAATTGTACAAAGTACTAAATATTTATTATGTAATAAAAAATGGTGATAGCAAAATTAACGTGTTTATATAACAAGAAAGTTGAAAAGCGCATAAAAATAGAGTTGAATCCATTTTCAAAAACCACATATGACATCATATTTCCTAAACTAGCATAGTTTTGACTATCAAAATGCGACTCTACAAAACTTTTGAAAGGGTAGGTATATTCATAATATAACGTATCGAGCAAACCAAAAAAACATGTTTGCCATGTAACTGTCTCTTCGCATGCCTTTACTTAGACTATATACATTACATAGATAATATTAAAACATCACTTGTCACTTTTTGAAGCAGAAAATATATACTATTGATCAATATTTAATCAAATAAACTAAACTGAACCAGTGAATTGATCATAACTAATATTGAAGCAGGTAATCTATTATTTGGCCTTTGAGACGTATATTTGAAACATTTACCAAATCGCATTAGATATAAGGAAAAGGTAGACTTAGCTGGTGTTGAATATAAAATTATGTAAAACTTTTTCCCACCTTGCTCCGCAAATATAGCACATGGAACTTATTATAAGAATATCAGAATAATTGTCAATATACAAGTTAATATCATCATTAAAGTGCTTTTATCTTTTTTTAATGAAATTGAATAATATCATAACAGAAGGGGCATTCAGCTTTATTTATGATTGCTGCCATCGACCGTTCGATGATTCAGCCCAAACGTATTCATTATGACATGACAATCGATGACAAATACTTCTCATCTAACTCTAGCAAAGATATGCTAAGGAATTAATCTCATTTGCATTAGTCTAGTCAGATTTTTTTTTGTTTCGTGTGTCAATAGTTCATCCTGATATCAGGTAATTCCGACCGTTTGCCAAAGTCTTTATACATTGAATTAAGGGATATAGATTTTTTCTGAATAATTTACTTGAGTCCTATCCTGATTTTGAATAATTTCAAGCCTTTTATATATATATATATATATATATATATATATATATATATATTATATTAATGTTGAATCGTATATCGTATAGTTGAATACTTGCTACCTATGCTGTGATTCGTGACATTTTTATCAATGATCAATATGATCTATGAGATAGTTCTTATTTTAATTGTATCACGGTTTGGTTTTGTTTGTCAACATCCTTTAAAAAACAAAGGTGAGTTATAATGAGTTATAATTAAGCACATGACATGAGTTATCCAACTAAGTTATAATATATAAGTATACTTATATACGTCTGTAATAAAATGCTTTTATTAATTCTGGCTTACATTTTGATAGATAAAAATTCAAAAATACTCGTTTCTACTTTAAAGGAGCGGGAATTCTGGAATTACGAAAATATCAATCAGTTACTAAAGGTGCTCAAGATAATCCAGCTCATCATGGGTCCAAGCCACTAAGTATGGATATGAAAACAAGTACGTTCAATCCTAAAGAACCAAGCTTCAACTTTTCAGACTACAAACTAGTGAGAATACCTGATAATTGCCCAGAAAACTTTGCAAGGCCGCCAAATGGCCAGAGATGTGTACTAACCGAGTGAACTTATCTGATATATATTATATTTTAAATCAATGTACCAACAGAAAAAAAATATATAAATATATATATATATATATATATATATATATATATATATATATATATATATATATATATATATATATATATTATATATATATTATTTGAAATTAAATGTATAATCTATTTATGAAAGATTTTCATAACATTTACTGTTTTCGAAAATATGCATGCTGATTAGTGAGAGATATCAGCTTGTTTCTGGAAAAGTGAATGAATTTCAAAATGTTTCATTCTCATGTCGTATTGTGAGAGAATATGATTTTATATATTATTTTGAATCTTTGAAAGAATATTAAAGAGTATTTTAGGATACCAAAACATCTATTTCACCCAAAAATTTAGAGGTTGATTAGTGAGAGAAATCGGCCTTTTTTGAGTGAATAAGTATCAGTTCACTTTCAGAATAATCATGTTTATATGTTTCGTAATGTAAGAGAATATAAATACACTAATATAGAAATTTTAAATAATATTATGTATCTTTTTCTTTTAACTGTCAGTTCAAGCCCAGAATAAAAGTAATTTATCCTATGTATGGGTATATATGTAAGTAATTATGCAATATTACATTTTTTTTCTTTTTTTTTAAACTGAACCTGTATTTGCCTTAATAATAATTTTAATTTAATTGTGCTCCTTGTTCAAATAGCTACAAACATATAAAGATCATTCAGTAATATTCATTTTTATCAACAAAATCTAGATACTTTCTTACTTATTGTGTTACCATGACAAATATAAATAATGACATTTGTTATTGATGGCTATGAAATATTTCTTATTTTTGACTAATTTATTCTAAATTCACGATTGTAAGTATTTATATAATACTATTAAGTTGTTGTTGAGATAATTTTGTAACGATGTGTAGTTTGCCCTGAAGAAGAGAATAAACATTCTCGAAAGCTCGGCTTCAATCAAAGAATTTTATTGAATATATGACTAAATCCGCAAGAACATCTTTTTATATATATATATATATATATATATATATATATATATATATATATATATATATATATAATAATAATAATTTCACGCCTAGCTGGTAAATTGAACCTACATTTCGTAGGGTGCCGCAATAAGAACGAGGTTTGTCGTCTACATATTGCGTTTGTGTGCATTTTTTCCACTATACTGCTCGATCAGATTGATTACCAAACATAGCATCAGTCTCCCAGATATATATCATGATTTCGAGGTTGTTGCCTCTCATCAGTATATCGTAGAGTGAAGAGCCATATTTGATAATCAATCCTTATTTGGAACTCATACTTGTATCAATCTTCGGTATAGAACTGTCGGTGGAGACAAGTATGAGCGATATATTAAGCATGTATAATGGTGGATAATAACAATCGGCAAAGGTTAATAATTAATTAAATAAATGAGGAGCTATCCGTACCAGATGACCATATTAGAATATGTATAATAATTGCACGCCTAGCTGGTAAATTGAACCTACATTTCGTAGGGTGCCGCAATAAGAACGAGGTTTGTCGTCTACATATTGCGTTTGTGTGCATTTTTTCCACTATACTGCTCGATCAGATTGATTACCAAACATAGCATCAGTCTCCCAAATATATATCATGATTTCGAGGTTGTTGCCTCTCATCAGTATATCGTAGGGTGAAGAGCCATATTTGATAATCAATCCTTATTTGGAACTCATACTTGTATCAATCTTCGGTATAGAACTGTCGGTGGAGACAAGTATGAGCGATATATTAAGCATGTATAATGGTGGATAATAACAATCGGCAAAGGTTAATAATTAATTAAATAACTGAGGAGCTATCCGTACCAGATGACCATATTAGAATATGTATAATAATTTCACGCCTAGCTGGTAAATTGAACCTACATTTCGTAGGGTGCCCTAATAAGAACGAGGTTTGTCGTCTATATATTGCGTTTGTGTGCATTTTTTCCACTATACTGCTCGATCAGATTGATTACCAAACAGAGCATCAATCTCCCAGATATATATCGTGATTTCGAGGTTGTTGCCTCTCATCAGTATATCGTAGGGTTAAGAGCCATATTTGATAATCAATCCTTATTTGGAACTCATACTTGTATCAATCTTCGGTATAGAACTGTCGGTGGAAACAAGTATGAGCGATATATTAAGCATGTATAATGGTGGATAATAACAATCGGCAAAGGTTAATAATTAATTAAATAAATGAGGAGCTATCCGTACCAGATGACCATATTAGAATATGTATAATAATTTCACGCCTAGCTGATAAATTGAACCTACATTTCGTAGGGTGCCGCAATAAGAACGAGGTTTGTCGTCTAGATATTGCGTTTGTGTGTATTTTTTCCACTATACTGCTCGATCAGATTGATTACCAAACATAGCATCAGTCTCCCAGATATATATCATGATTTCGAGGTTGTTGCCTCTCATCAGTATATCGTAGGGTGAAGAGCCATATTTGATAATCAATCCTTATTTGGAACTCATACTTGTATCAATCTTCGGTATAGAACTGTCGGTGGAGACAAGTATGAGCGATATATATCGGCAAAGGTTAATTTACCAGCTAGGCGTGAAATTATTATACATATTCTAATATGGTCATCTGGTACGGATAGCTCCTCATTTATTTAATTAATTATTAACCTTTGCCGATTGTTATTATCCACCATTATACATGCTTAATATATCGCTCATACTTGTCTCCACCGACAGTTCTATACCGAAGATTGATACAAGTATGAGTTCCAAATAAGGATTGATTATCAAATATGGCTCTTCACCCTACGATATACTGATGAGAGGCAACAACCTCGAAATCATGATATATATCTGGGAGACTGATGCTATGTTTGGTAATCAATCTGATCGAGCAGTATAGTGGAAAAAATGCACACAAACGCAATATGTAGACGACAAACCTCGTTCTTATTGCGGCACCCTACGAAATGTAGGTTCAATTTACCAGCTAGGCGTGAAATTATTATACATATTCTAATATGGTCATCTGGTACGGATAGCTCCTCATTTATTTAATTAATTATTAACCTTTGCCGATTGTTATTATCCACCATTATACATGCTTAATATATCGCTCATACTTGTCTCCACCGACAGTTCTATACCGAAGATTGATACAAGTATGAGTTCCAAATAAGGATTGATTATCAAATATGGCTCTTCACCCTACGATATACTGATGAGAGGCAACAACCTCGAAATCATGATATATATCAGGGAGACTGATGCTATGTTTGGTAATCAATCTGATCGAGCAGTATAGTGGAAAAAATGCACACAAACGCAATATGTAGACGACAAACCTCGTTCTTATTGCGGCACCCTACGAAATGTAGGTTCAATTTACCAGCTAGGCGTGAAATTATTATACATATTCTCATATGGTCATCTGGTACGGATAGCTCCTCATTTATTTAATTAATTATTAACCTTTGCCGATTGTTATTATCCACCATTATACATGCTTAATATATCGCTCATACTTGTCTCCATCGACAGTTCTATACCGAAGATTGATACAAGTATGAGTTCCAAATAAGGATTGATTATCAAATATGGCTCTTCACCCTACGATATACTGATGAGAGGCAACAACCTCGAAATCATGATATATATCTGGGAGACTGATGCTATGTTTGGTAATCAATCTGATCGAGCAGTATAGTGGAAAAAATGCACACAAACGCAATATGTAGCCGACAAACCTCGTTCTTATTGCGGCACCCTACGAAATGTAGGTTCAATTTACCAGCTAGGCGTGAAATTATTATACATATTCTAATATGGTCATCTGGTACGAATAGCTCCTCATTTATTTAATTAATTATTAACCTTTGCCGATTGTTATTATCCACCATTATACATGCTTAATATATCGCTCATACTTGTCTCCACCGACAGTTCTATACCGAAGATTGATACAAGTATGAGTTCCAAATAAGGATTGATTATCAAATATGGCTCTTCACCCTACACCCTACGATATACTGATGAGAGGCAACAACTTCGAAATCATGATATATATCTGGGAGACTGATGCTATGTTTGGTAATCAATCTGATCGAGCAGTATAGTGGAAAAATGCACACAAACGCAATATGTAGACGACAAACCTCGTTCTTATTGCGGCACCCTACGAAATGTAGGTTCAATTTACCAGCTAGGCGTGAAATTATTATACATATTCTAATATGGTCATCTGGTACGGATAGCTCCTCATTTATATATATATATATATATATATATATATATATATATATATATATATATATATATATACATATATATATATATATATATATATATATATATATATATATATATATATATATATATATATATATTAAGTTTGAAAAGTCCGAAAAGAATCGTTAATATATACATATGTATTCGAGATAACAAAACTAATTTCGTTTCAGTCGATTACGTAGGCAATAATAAATCTTATGGTATGTAGATGCTTTATCAGCTACAACGATTATTGAAAAAACGTGAATTACGGGCAATAATTCATGTTTTGTAAATGTAATACGCCCTATTATCGTAAATCATTGCATAGCATCTTGGGAAGCTTTCTGTCGATAGGCGTTGTGGGGTCTACTTTTTAAAATTTTGAGAAAAAATAAGATGTTGATTACCTAAAATTTGAGAAGACTTAGAATATCTCCAAAACTAATAATTTTAGGTGTAGGAATATTTAAGAACAATTAGACTAATACAACGGTACCTCTTGTCCATGATAAAGAATATAGGGTAGGATCCATTTAAAAAAATCGAGACGATATTGTATGTGACTTTTGACTTTCCCTGTACATAATTCACGCAATAATATAGAAACAGGTCATTACTACAATACTATATAATTAGACAGAATAGTCACATGAAAGAAATTCTCTTTACATTATTATTTGGGTAATATACCCACATGAAGTTGAAATCATTGAAATTCTTCAATAAAATCGACCATATTTTTTTGAACCCTCTGCACCTAAGTAAATTTCACACGATAAATAATTCTCTGAATTCAAAATACATTGTGTCCCATTTAAAAGAACATGAACGTATATAGGGTTTGCAGAGGGCATCAGAATAAGTACTTTTGCCTCATGAACCCCTGTCCGGAAATATACTGTTTGGGCACCACTGGAAATTACAACTTGAGACAACAGAAGAGGAACAAGAAATTCACTGGTTGCAAAATGTTCGTCTAGCCCATTTTCATTGTCTATTGCCGGTTAAGCTTGCTGTGTTTACATTGTTGTCAGTGTAAATTATCATATTGGAATCGTCATATTCAAGGCCAGCTGTGTGATCTTCGATGTACACAGTTGCCAGTCCCCTCCAGGGACCTCGAAACGATTCATTTAGTGCCAGTGATTGGTGCATGCAACCTACATATTAAAAACGTAATGTGGAGTTAAAATGAGTCTTATTCGTATACGGAACTTGCTTGATATGCATATTATTTACGGAGAAGCTGGTGGTAAGGGAAGAAGAGCTTCGTGATTTTACTCCGAACGGTTTCCAGAACGTCATCATACGCATCGCGACATTTTTGCTAGGGCAGCCCATCGCGAAGCCCATAATAGAATTTGAGGAAGCGGATCTGCATCATGTAGAGGCCAATCCAACTACAAGCGTGCGTGCTATTGCACATGATATGCGAGCGGTTCGAAAAACTAGTTGGTGGGTTCTACAAGATCAACACCTACACCCATACCACCTTTTAAGAGTTCAAGCGATGGGTCCGGAAGACTATCTGCCACGTCGCCGTTTTTGTCGTTGGTGGTTGCAGCAGGAGTTCAGACAACCAAGCTTTGGTTGCTTCGTTTTGTTTACTGACGAGGTCAGTTTCAATAATGACGATGAATTTGTTAGCCGCAACAGTAACAAATCATCGGGCAATATTTGCTCCCACCACATTTGGATGGTCATGTTTATGGTCAATTCTTACAGCATGTGCTGCCGGAACTATTAGAGAATGTGCTATTAGACGTAAGAGCTCACATGTGGTTTCAACACGATGGAGCTCCAGCCCACTTTCTTTTGCGCGTGCGGCAATATTTGGACGAAACATTTCCCAATAGGTGGATAGGCCGAGGTGGCCCTGTGCATTGGCCTGCGCGGTCGCTTGACTTGACTTCAATGGATTATTTTCTATGGGCCCATCTAAAAGCTTCAGTCTAAGAAAGACCTGTTCCAAACCAACAAGAGCTAATGGTAAGAGCGATTACTGCATCCGCACATGTTCAGGACATACCGGGGATATTCGCCGATCATTGAACAATCGTACCTAGCTGTGTCTTGAGCAAGGTGGAGGACACTTTCAGCAATTATTGTAGGTAAGCTGTTTCAATACACGGGTCTTTTGCTGGATCCCAAACTTATTTCCCGACGGGTTTATAGAGCAAAATTGCATATTTTGATGCCCTTAAGAGTTCTATCGCAATCTGTAACCTGTACGCTAAAAGACCTTATATAGCCACTGTTCAAGATTTTTATCCTGAACACTAGTTGGACAAATGCAAAGCACCCAAAACGTGATATGGGCAGTCAATGCTTACACGATAATTAAAAAGCCTATACAATTACAAAGCGAGATTCATTGACGAAGTGAATAAATGTGAACTAATCCAATAGGAAAATTTGTAAGAGTCGCAGATTACATACATACTAAGTAAGTTTTTGGGGTTCAGAAAGGTAACAAAAATGAACCTTCGCTTCGCTTTTTGCCGTTCGGATCCCATCTTTAAGTTTGGAAGATAGTTTAAAAAATATATGGTGGCTTAGTTTGAGGTCTAGGTCGTTGGAAAAATAAAAATATCTCCTTAATAAAGGTAATTGATAAGAATTGAAATTCGGAAAATTAATTTTGACGAATATGTCATCTTTGCGTAAAACTAATCATTATATCATTGGTACAAATAAAGCAGCATCATATAGACCATTTCAAAGCTTTTTACTAGCAAGAGCGGTCCTCATAAGTCTTCAATTCAAGCTAGTTATATGGTTCTGGGTTCGAATCCCCTATGGATTTTTCTCTCTTTTGTAATTATTTTGTATATTTATATATATATATATATATATATATATATATATATATATATATATATATATATATATATATATATATATATATATATTATTAAAGCTTTGACAGTGTAAAGTGTACATCGTTTATAATGTCTAACAAAAAAGTTTGCAAAATTTGTAGCAAAAGTGCCAAAACAAATTTAGTAAAGTGTGTAAATTGTGAGTTTGATTTGCATAGAGCATGCTGCATAAAGAAAAACCTGGAAATTTTTAATGAACAAGTGAAATGCTGTGATAAACTTGACGACAGCTTAGAGGACACCATTATTGAAAACAATGACTATTCAGAAGTTGACCGACTGCGCAAAGAAATTTCGTATTTGAAACGAATGATAAAGGATAAAAATAAAATAATTTTAAAAAAGTGCACCATAATATGTGATAAAGAAGCCATCATCAACCTACTACAATGCAAAATTGATTTTAGAAATAATGAGAAGCAAGAAGATACTCCAATAGATACTCAAATATCAAGGAATTCTGAAACTTGCAACGTGGCAACACCTACGATAAGCACTCCTGTAGTCTCTCAGAAGGCGAACCCTAACCAACAATTTTCACCGCAAATAATAAACAGCTGTGAATCAAAACAAACAGAAGATCAAGAAA
Organism: Crioceris asparagi; assembly: GCA_958507055.1. NCBI lineage: Eukaryota > Metazoa > Arthropoda > Insecta > Coleoptera > Chrysomelidae > Crioceris > Crioceris asparagi. The sequence goes on along the minus strand of OY293826.1, from coordinate 58,049,408 downwards.
ATGATAACGACTGGAAATTAACTGTGTCCAAGAAAACAGCAAAAAACAGTCCCAACAAAATAAAAAGTTCAGTGGTATCATTGGTAGAGGAAATATCGAAGGTGTTAGTGCGGTATCAAAAAAAATCACTTCCCTGAAGCAATATGTAGTGCTCTTGAATCTAAATATCCGGAACACTATAGCTCATTCAAAGATACTGTTAAATGCAACCATTTGGATGCGGCTATGGATCCAGCTATGTGGCCTGAAGGAGCTTATATTTCAAAGTTTTTTCAAAAAAGGAGTGTGACAGGTCAGAAAGGTTAGTAACTGGATATTTCAGTTATGAGATATTTGAATTGTCAGATGCTTACCCAGACAAAAGCAGACCTTATCTCGCTTGATTGTACAAACGACACAAAAGTTATTTGTTTGGCTGAAACTGGCTTAAACACCGATAATTTGAATTATATACATTTTGAAAACTTTAGAAATATTTCCAACTACTGCCGCTCTGTGCATAAGGGTGGGGGGGGTAGGGACATGGTGCCGCACTGATGTTATTGCAGAGCCCCTTCATATTCTTGTTAAGTGTACAGAATTTGATTTAGAGGTCTGTGGGATATTGTTTATTGACAAAAGTAATAAAAATAATCAAACTGTCATATTAACATGTTACCGAACACCAGGCAGTAATTTTGATTTTTTTGTGATTGTATTATACAGGTTTTAGACTATATATATAAGCCTAACCGGCAGTTATTGCTATTAGGGGACTTTAACAGAGACCCAATAAGAGACCATAATGATTATAATGCTTTGTGTGGTATTTTAAGTTCATATAATGCAATACAAATCGTAAATCAACCCACAAGGGACAAAAACATACTCGATCATGTTTATACCAATATTTTTTCTGCGCATTGTAGGGTTACAAAAAATGAATTTTCTGATCACAATTCCGTTATTGTAAGACTTCAAATTAAAAACTCTTGACAAAACCCGGCTCAAAACTTAATAGGTAGGATATTTTCCGAAAACAACATTAGGTCCTTTTATGAATGTTGCCAGAAGGAGAACTGGAGGCTAGTATTGCAAGAAACGCAAGTAGATTTAGCTTCCAATAAGTTTTACAACATTATCTTGCATTACTTCAATGTGAATTTTCAATAGTCAGATAATAAGTTCTAGCTCAGAATTGAGAGAACTTAATAAACATAAACAAAAATTCCCAGAATTAAATGAATTTTATAGAATAAAAAAGAAAGAACATTCAAAGTTGGTAACTGCCTCAAAACGATCATTTTATGAAAATAGAATTTGCTTATCTGAGAATCCAATTCGAGAAGCCTGGAGGGTGGTGTCAGAAGTGACAAATAAATCAAAACATTTTAGGAATCTAGAAATAAATATTGATGGTAGCAGAGAGTGCGATCCCAAGGTTATCTCAAATTTTTTAAATACGTTTTTCCAACAAGAACCTTTAAATATTGTTAATAATATCAGAAGGGATGCCAATTATAAACCTAATATAGAGAGAAATGTTAAAAGTATGTATCTCTGCCCAGTGACTGTGAATGAAGTCAAAGCGATTTTAAACAAGAAGATAAAAAACAAAAAATCATCTGGATTTGATGATATTTCAGGATTTTTATTAAAGCAAAGAGCAGACCCCATAACACCAGTATTAACATATCTAATAAATCTTACCTTTAACAACGGTTATTTTCCTTCTATTTTGAAAACAAATAAAATTATACCTATACTCAAAAAAGGTGACAGTCACTGTGCGGAAAATTATAGGCCGGTAGTATTGATCTATGTTTTTTCTAAAGTCTTAGAATATTGCTTCTTGAGTCGTTTGGAATTGTTTTTTTTTTTGAGAAACACGATATATTATCTTTAGGGCAATTTGGATTTAGGAAAAAATGTTCAACATTAACTGCTATTCACCATTTCTATGAAAGAGTGATAGAACACATTGAGCATAAAGAATGTCCGGCTGGAATCTTCTGTGATCTTAGCCGGGCATTTGATTGTGTGGATATTTCCCTCCTTATGAACAAGATGGAGGCATATGGTATAAGGGGACCTGCCGCTGAATGGTTGAATGGGTTCTTAAAAGATCGAAAACAATTAGTCTCTGTACCATCTACTATGGGAAAAGGAAAATGTACTTCTGATCCCCTAAATATTAATATAGGCGTACCTCAGGGCTCGGTGCTGGGGCCCATTCTATTTATTTCTTATATAAATGACATAATGCGCCAAGTAGATCCTGATTGGCTTGTGACATTGTATGCTGATGATTCATCATTTATTGTGTCAACCAAAAACAATGAAATAGAAGGAGCCTGTATTGCCGGCCTTAGCACTCTCTTTAGATGGTTTAGTAATAATTATTTATATCTCAATAGCTCAAAAACCACCTATATAAGATTTCATACTGCCCAGAATCATCAGAATCTAGATATATCTTTGACTGTGGGATCTGAGGCTATCTCTCGATCTGACAACACCAAGTTCTTAGGATTGATTTTAGATAAAAATTTAAACTGGAAGGCTCAGTGTGATTCACTAAATTCTAAATTAAACAGCCTTTGTTTTATTATTAGAAATTTAAAATTTGTCTTAAATTTGAAACAACTAATATTTGTTTATAATGCCTATGTAGGATCTAGGCTACACTATGGCATATGTTTCTCAGGTAATTCACATGCTTCTATTCAAATTTTTCAGAAGAGGGTCATAAGATGTATCCTGGGCCTTACGCAACAGGAATCATGTCGTACGAAGTTTACAAAATTAGGTGTAATGACTCTACCAGGCATATTTATTTAGGAGATGTGTAAGTATATGTTTCTGAATAAGTCGAAATTCCCCTGTAATTCTGATTTTCATGAATATTCTACTCGAGCAAAAAATGATCTTCGTGCGGTCAAATGTTTATATTTTTTATACCTATTGCTATGTATTTTTGTGCTTTGTTTACAGTTTTATTTATAAGCCATAGATTATAAGTAATAGTAACTGTATTTATGTACTTAGATTGACGCATTCCATACACAATGTTTTATTGTATCTTTGGAAATAAAGGATATTATTATTAATTATTGGTAATTAGAGGATAGATGGCACAGGTTTTGAAATTTTATGTTAACTGTTTTCGAGACTCTCTTATACGTTGAGTGCCGCTTTTGTTTTAAACGAACTTTAATTGAGTTAGGAACATGCATCAAATAACTAAAATCCATAAAAAAATATAGAAAAAATAAACATTGCTTACAAAAACCTCTTCTCCACAGTACTAAGGTGAGATGGCGCTACTGAATATTAAAGTATTTTGACCAGAATATCACTTTGTTTTGCATACACAACTATCAAAGTCGTCGCAAAAATTAACAAAACTGAACAGGAATCGTTTAGAACAACGTAAGGAATTAATCCGGTCGTCAGATTTTGTGATTTGGATATACGTTTCGCCACAACCAGTGCAAGCCTCGTCAGAGTCTTCCATACCATCTAAAGAGTCATCCAGTATCGGTGCTTCTAGGTCTTCTTCTTTATTTTATTGTTGTTTTTTCTATCGGTGTTCTTTTTGTCAATTTTTTATCTTTTTCTCGTCAGTTGTTGTCTCTGTAGTAAAAATTTCTGCCAGCTACTCTTTCCTTCTTCGAACCGAATTATCTTCAACAGAAACAACTGGAACAGGTGAGATTGTGTCCAGTATCTTTTCAGGAGTCAGTTTTCCAAGAGTATTTGCATTAGTGTCTGCAGGCGTTTCATTTTGTTTTTCCGATACAGTTTCACCTAAAGACTGCAACTGATTATCATCAGTAAACGCTTTGGAAAAGCTTTGAGAACTACCATCGGCATTTTGTTTATTTTCAAATATTTTCAGTCAAACAGGTATCCTCTGTTATAGCAGAAGGGTTAAAGGGCACAATTCCTATAGCTTTAAAAAGTTTCATTATTAATTATAAGTATTATTATTTATAGTTGTGGACTTGTTCAATCCTTCAGCAAGTAATTTCCCAAACTGTAATCTGGCAAGCTTTCGCCCCGAGTTATTTTTTTATGTATAAGCTGCAGGTTTAATTTTAACGACGTAAGAAACATCTATATAGCGGCTGTCCTATGACTTGACAAACAAAATAATATTATGTTGTATTCCGCACAGTATCTCCAGCATTTCCACGTTATAGCAGCTGACCATCAAACAATGGAAAACATGTCACTTTTGACATAGGAAGACTTTTTCGACATGTCGATAAGGATCCGGGTGACATCCCATCCTTAGACTCTTGTTTGTTTTATTTAGCTGTAGACCAGTCTCGTCCATGTTTTGGTCAGAATATTTTCTAGCATCTGAAAATGTCTCAACGTCTTTTTTGTTCATACCCAAAGATCGATTAATGAAGACTGCTTCTGCTTTCCTTACTGAGAGCCTTGGATTTCTCTGCAGAAATAACTGAAACCATGGAAAACCAGCTAATTTCAATTCAGTATTAAAATTATAGCACGTCGGTTCGACTAGCCAAGAATCTTTTTTTTGAGTTTTATGATACGACTAACCAATTTTGTTTCAGCATCTACACCAAAATGGAGGCGGGTCCAAGAGGGCCTTCCTTTACCTATGTTTTTATCACGTTTTCTTCTTCGAGGAGTCGTTTCCGGCATTGCAAAATTTCGGGTAGCCTCATTAACTATTCAATTCTATAAGTGAAACATCTATCCCCACTCTGAGAGGAGAGATGGCGCAGTTCCCAAACTAAATACATTTTCAAATATTCGCAATTTTAAGAATATACATCAAGACTTGAATGTTTTTAATTGAGTCGATAACTTAACTAAAATTATTGGTAAATTTAATGTTCAATAGAATTTAGAATTTATCTTGCATATGTAAGCAAATTATTTATTGTAAAATATTTATTATTTGTTGAAAGAAAACTTGAAAAAGTGAAATAAAAAATACACGCGTTCAAACTTGCCCCACATGAAGAGGGAAAGATCGGACAAGTTTAAAATTTAGAATATAAGTCTTATATGCAGAATTGAGAGTCAAGGTCGAATTATGAACGTGCCCCTGAATTTAGTCTTTTTTTGGAATTATCTAAATAAATATATATAAATATATATATATATATATATATATATATATATATATATATATATATATATATATATATATAAATCGATCTTAACACAACTGAAAATAAACACAGTAAGAAGCTAAACAAAAGCCAAAATTTTTAATTTTAAAAAGGAAAAAACAAAATAATATTAGTCTACATTTAGTCCCTTAATCTACATTGAATGTTGAATTGTTTTGTTCATCTTTTATTGGATCAGGTAAGAACATTTCTATGTTTTCATGGATTATATGGTCAATATCATCATTTTCAGGCCAAAAAAAATGTATTGAATTTTGTATTAAATCTTAAAAAATTTACAGCACATTCGCGCTGGACTGGAATGTTCATATCTACAATTTTCCCGCATAATATTGTATGGTTTTCTTGCTGCAATATTTAATATCCAAGCATTTTTTAAAGTTTTCCAATATATTTTCCAGTTTCTCATCAAGCAAATCATTATCGGACACTTCTGTTTTTTTTAGTCCCATTTGTTTGTGTTGAGCACCTGATTCCAACAGCTGATCTACTGCTTGATGCTTATAACTCCAGCACCTATTGCAACACGTCTTTTTTGTGACTTTAGCATTGATGGAACTGTGCCTAACATTCTGAACTAGTAGGTCCTCAAATGACACATTTGCTTGGTCCTACTTTTACTTTGTCTTTATCCAGAATTTCATTATTACCACATGCTCCCTTGGTTAGGGGACAACGTGGGAATGGCGTTCACCTAAGAACAAATGCAAATATCTTCATTACTTTTCAACATGCTTTGATCTGTTGTTAGGTTATTAGGTTTTCGACCAGTACTGCTAAGAACAAGTTAGTTGAAAAAAATGCTGATTTTGGGTAAAAATTTTGATTACTTCAATTACCGGTTTTACCCCGCATGAAGGGTAATGCCAGTCATGGGGGTGAGTAATCACAGTCACCTTTATATTAACAAACTTGTTATTCTAAATGAAGAATAAACCAAAATGTTTAATAAAAATACAAACTAAACCACTTTTCTATATAAAATAATATGAATGAGAGCAAAAATCTACACATCAAAATCTGAAACACATACATAGGTACTTTTATCTTAAACCTTCATACTTGACACAAGCCCATAATACCAATCTGTTTTTGACAAGACTTCTCGCATTGAATTTGTAGCACAAGTACCTAGTCTTTTGGTGTGTTGGTACCACTGAAAGCTGCATGCACCCACGATCCACACGAAGTGCATCGATACCACATCTCATTTTTGCCACACAAAACGCAAAGTTTTTTGTCCAAATCGTGAGCACTGTCGTCATCATACATGAAGTCGTTAGTATCGCTGAAGTATGAGGAATCTTCTTTATTTTTCACAGAAACTTTATTTTGGCAGAAACTTTCTTTTTATTAAAATATATCTTTTGTGCCTTCTTAGACGCCTTTGCATCTCTCTTTTTAGTTCGCAGTTCCAATTCATCTTTCATTGGCGTGCTAGTTAATATTTCGGAATGCTATTTCATTCTTCATTTCCATGTGGTGTTTTCTGGTTCAGTCTCAGGGAGCGTAAAAAAACTAGATTGATGATTATTGGATGATGAACTAGTCGCTACAGGAACTGCTTGCCCTGGCTCCAGTGTTGTAGAAACTGCTGGATCAGTAGAAGTACTTGGTACAATTTCATTTGTAACGCTGTTTGAATTTAATGAACAATCAAAATTTATGGCCAATAAATCGTTATTGCCTCTTAGGATTTTCGCAGCTACAAAAACTTCTTCGTTAAAAACTGCTGGAGTGTAGTAGGCTTTGTTGAAAATACTAGCTAAATCGTAAGGTGTTATTTTGATAAGGAGCCTAGATTTAATGAATAGATCACATTCTCTTCGGAACGCAGCTTTTAGTGGCCTGAGAAACGTTACATCCCGTGACTGGAGCCGGTGAGGCGTGTGAGGAGGTATTGACACCATGATAACGTTGTGCTCGCAACACTATTTATATGCTTCTAACAAAATATGACCTACATGATTGTCGGCAATCAAAAATGCAGGTTCTTATTCAGAAGGTTTTACATAATTAATTGTAAAAATGTTCCAGCCACAGCAGAAGAAGCTCTGAGTTTAATGTATGTATATTGTATAGTTCTGAGGCCGAGAAACTGTGTATTTCAGTTTTAGCTTCTGTGTTGAAATTGTTCTTCAAATTGTGCTTCACTACATAATTGAAATCTGCACGACGCACTTGACCCGTAAAAAAAATCTAAAATTCAATAATTCTTTTTCCAGTCCCGGAGAAAAAATAGCTTTGCGACCCAGAAGTGGTACTGAGGATTTTTTAATTTTTAGCCTTTCTTGTAGAGTGCTAAACAGAATTTTACATCTCTTTGGTGCTTGACGAATCGAAACGCCCCTCTATATATCTCGAACATATGTGTGAGGCATTCTGAAACAATATGCTATTTTCACCATAATATTCCATGTGGTGTAATACCGGTCGGGTCATAACCCCCAATACTCAATATTATGATTTGGTAATTAATCGACACTAAATGTGAACATACATTTTACTATATTCGTGGTTTATAGTTACTAACAATCAGAATAATGCTATGACACTGCAAATAATTTAATATTATCGAAAAATCTTACTCACCAGCAATTTTTTTTATGGCAAATTTTAAGAACAGAAGTTGACATGCACTCTCTTACGATGAATATCGGAGACAACACTGCGCAGCAATGCCATCTCTCTAATATTAGCCCACTAACACTAGGCAATCTTCGATGTTGCAACTAGAATTTTCTGTAAATCCGTTAAAGAAAAATATCAAGGTGACCTGTATTACCCACTCATCGGTAATCCCCCATTCTCCCCTACGCCTCTACTAGTTTTCGTTATATTTTCATTTTTTCTTTAGTGACTCATGATATTTATCTTTGGAAACAACAGCAGAATTAAAAAGATAATTTCTAGCTTTTTGAAACCCATTCTGAATAACAACCGGATTATTATTATTCTATAGGTACTTTACAAACTTTTTCAGAAAACATTTTTTCGACAGCTTAATACCTTGATTCTGTCGTTGCCAAGCTACTTAAGCTTCATCCCAAGTTGCCTTAAAAAACTTAAATATGGCAAGGTCGCGGGGCTGCAAAATGAGAGACATAAGCGGCGGCAGCTTTAGTATTGTTATTTTCCTGTGCAAGAGATACAACTCTATGATTTACATGGGTACTGTGCACGTCATATATTTATAAGCAAGATCGGTCGTGGCTCACCAACAGCCGGAATTATTGTTTTCTTAATTAAACCTGGTCACGAATGGTTTCAACCGAACTGACTGCAACATCGTCAACGATCAGGTAATTTAACTTAAACTGCTAGCCAGTTCAAAAATATTTGGATTTGCGGATATCCAAGTAGCTTCCGCATGGTTAGTTTGAAACATTTTCAAAGGGGAAAAACTTCGATTAAGCCTCGACCTGCGAAGTAGATTCCTACAGTATTCTGTGTTTTTTTAAGTTGGTATGAGTTTTCCAGGCAAGCCTACTGTCTTTGTGTGACATACAAATAAACACCACGTAGATATTATATAAATAAAATTGCATTAGAATAACCTATGAGGTAAAAGGACGCTACTTACCAATTTTTCACAAAAGAGAAAAAGCTTCAATCTACGTTGATTTCAAAAAAACAATTGGTACTCATAAGATAACAAAACATCGTTTTTATATGTGGAGACTTTATTTATCTGTGATTAAGTTAGTGATATTTTATTAATAATTTATCTATAGATTTTCGGATGATAAGATATTGACAGAAAACTTATTTTAGCAAGAATTAATTGAATTGAACCAATTTCTCGCAACAGCTTCGCATCAAACCAATCTCCCAATTCCGGCCATCAGAATGATACTGGCGGCGGTCCGTTATGCACGACCGCCCAATCGTCTGTCGTATAACAAGGCGCTCCTGATGACCTGCCCGGGAAGCCTTAACTCAGATGACCGGACCTCTATATATAAAGTATATTGCGCCGGTAGAATACTAATATATCCACGCCGTAATGCAGCAGCCGTGTCATATCTGCACCTATCGAGGACCGAATCTCCACTTCACTGACTTCCTTTATTCTATTTTTATACATTGTAATGGTCTCAGTATTTGATATCATCAGAAAATATACACTTCTGGATAAAGTAAATACACGCACATAACTCAGTCATATCAATACCATTTAAAGTTTTCTTAAATCAATGAGCAATATCAGGGCGACCGAGCTTTGCTCGAGTAACACAGGATTTAGAGTGAGTCAATAAGATTTACTAAGGATGTTTAATCTTAGTTAAAAATGTATTGCGATCGGTAAATATTGCTTTTATCGTTCACATAGCTCTTAATTTACAGATTTCAACATAAATATGAATGCGAAATATACCAGAACTCAGTTGTATCACCAATCGGCATCTCGACCCCCATTTACCATACTGAAATTTTTATCTCAATCTGCGGAGCCATTCCTGAAATAGCTAATGTGGATCTCGAGGTCGATTGGTGATACAGCTGAGTTCTGGTATGAGAAATCGATTGGCGATACTTTAATTTTTTAATGGGTTTGACTCTCAAGGTCAACACTTGCTATTTCGGGAATGGCTCCCCAGATTCTGATAAAAAATTTAGTATGGAGTTTGGGGTCGAGAAGGCGATTGTTGATACAGCTAAGTTCCGGTATGTTTCACATTCATATTTATTTTGAAATACGTAAATTGTGAGCTAAATGAACGATAAAAGCCATATTTGGTGATCGAAATACATTTTAACTACAAATATGCACCTTTTTTAATTAAGATTAAACATCCTTGGTAATTATAATGAACATCTCTAAATCCTGGTTACCCGCTTGGACGCCCAGATATTATATATCTAATAATATATATTATAAATTTAATAATAATAAGTACAATTAAACTGGGTAAATAGGTATATAAGAATTGCTCGTATTTATATAGTGGATTTGATATGAGCATTAATGGAGCTGGTTTTGGTGATTACAACTTTATAAGACTGTAATTGTCTGACAAGTGATGAATACCAATTTACTGTTTCCAGTGATTTATAAAAAAAAATGTGAGGTTATTTGTCGATTTTCAACAGACCTCCCAAAAGAAGGGGGTATACAATTTCACTGTAAATTTGATTTATGTTTCTTTATTCATTTAAAAGATGACAATTGAGTGATGCTCTCATATTTAGAAATTAAAATTTTCAGGGCTTCTTAAAGCCCATTTCTTCAAAAAAGTCCCTCGAATGGTCGATTCTTCAACAGGAATCAATATTCTCATATGTTCATTTATAAATCACATAATTTAATGAAATATTTGTTCCCAAAAGTTTTGTGGTAAGGGGATTTGAGAATATAAAAAATGTTCATACTAAATTGGGAAACAAGTATTTATGATTCGAAATATTGACACAAAAATGTTGTGTATAAATATAAATAGGCACTATGAATGTGAACAACTTGTTTCCTCGTTAGTACATTGATTTATGAACTAACGACCGCTTTGTATTATCGTCAAGGTTACATATTATGTAACCTTCTGTTCAAGTCCAAAAATGTTTCACAAAATTCTAACGGCTTTGTAGCAGGTTGAGATAGTGATCTGGCTGTAAGCCTGGATCCGTGGATCGAATTCCCGTCTGGGGATCTAATTTTCTTCGCATCAAACTCACTTTTAATCTATTTTTTGTGCTTTAGAGTATCTAATTTACAGAATAACCAAGAAAATAATAATTAGTAGTATGAGTTTCTTAGTGGAAGGCTTAAAAATAACTTATTTGTAAGTTATAAAACAAATATATTAAAGTAATGAGATAAATAACTTAAAAAATAGGGCCGACTTCATTAGATATGGCACTAAAAAGAATGGAATTACAATACAAAATGTAGGAGTCATAAAAATTTTGAAGTTGGTGCTGCCAAGAGATATACCTATCAGCTCTTATATCAGCCTGCACCAACTTATAAATGTTTATGATTCCTACATTATGTGTAGTTATTTCATAAGTACTTTTTAGTTTTTTTATAAATTAGTTTTATGTCAGTGAGCTCAAATTATCATTCAACACTGCAATGATACTGGCCTAATTTAATTCGTATATTTTTCAATAATGGACTAGGTACACCTTCAATTAGCCAACATATATTGGTTGAATGGATGTATATTTTCAATGGAATTGATACTTGTTGATAGAATTTTTTGAGAACAAATTATGTCCATGTATAAAAAAGAGAAATTACTCAATTGCATTTGAAATAGCTTCTTTCTTTTACAATTAGTAGTAATACAAAAATTAACATATTATTTTAAATTTTTATTTAATCAATTGAGATCATTTTTAGTTTGTGGAAACTTGAATATAATCAGAACCATAGAAACATGTAGAAGCAGGTTATTATGGAGATCAATTTGATATATATAGTTCAACATCTGATGAAAGTTTAAATTTATATACTTAGGTTTATTTATATATATGGTTTCAAGTTCGGCATAATATTCATTACTACAATTACATCAGTTAATGAGAGTGCAAATGAATAATGAATAAATGGAAAGCCAAGCTCCACTGAATTGTAAAGTGGTACAAGGCATCTGTTTTGGATATTCTCCAACAGATAGAACATCAAGGTAGAGACGTGGTAGTATAGTTGAGAGTTTTTTTTCTATTTAAATCAACCTAATCAAAGGTCCGAGTCCCTTTTTAGGATATAAAATCTACATTGCCTTTACCCTGTTCTTATCCGATCACTACAGTCGAGAGAGCCTACATAAATGCTAGCAAATTGTGATGGCCGCGGTCTCTGTGCATACTCTCTAACAGTATTTCCCCTCACATTTACATAATTCTCCTCATGCCATGACGTATATACTGGAAGACATCGAATTTATACGTTATACCTCCATTTGCATATATAATGACCTCTTGCAGACAAACAGGAATATAAACATGGTAAATTCAAATAACAATACTGGATAATAATGCTGGATTGGGTACGAATGGAGCATATTCCACTTGAATCTCAAGGAGAACAGAAGCTAAGAATATCCGCCTTATATAATAACTGTAATAAATCATTATCTATATCCAATGCGTGCTCGTTAGAGACAAAACAAATAATGATCAATCCTTTTCTTTTAAAAACATGAAAGGATACGAGAAATCTATCTAGCTCTATTGTTTTTGAGAAAATTGACTCAAAACAGATCGAGGAAATTTAATTTAAATTATTAAACCTTACGTGTTAATGAGATCAACAAAACATTGTCTTGAGTTCTATCAAATCACAATAAAGGCTGCAATCGTCTAAGCAACGATGTATCCAGATCCCAGATCTATGTATCTATTGTTGCATACGAGAAAATATAATTTCAATTTTCTGTAAAGATTTCCCTAAATATTCAATTAAGGATTTTTCTGTCATATTGAGATATTATTGTAGAAGTACCTAATACAATTACAAGTAATGAAACCATCTTCAGTATAACGTCTGATACCTGTAGAGATCTCGAGACAAATCAATTGCACAAATGAAAGTCGTAAGTATCTGAAAAAAAATACTATTCCATTATCCTCCATCCGAGAACAGAACACGAGTATGCTGATTAGCAATTACATAGAGGCGAATGCGGAAAGCAGCGCTTTGATGTCTAGTAATTTCCATATCAGATAAAACAAAGCTTAATTTTTCGGGCGATGCAAATTAAATTTTCATTAAACTGTCAATAAAACGGGCGTTTAATAAAATTAGTGTTTTGTATGAAGAGCATAATAAAATTATTTCAACCTGTTGGTTTCATTCAATGCCATTATTAATATATATCAACGAACCGGTAAGCTGCGTTGTTGGCATTTTTATCGTATGTCGTTTTATTGTTAATTTTTGGTTCGTTAATGGCACTCAGTGGCATTGCTTACTTGCAATTAAAAATCAACACAAAACGTGGCCGTTCATTAAGCCAATTCAAAGAGAAGTTTTCAACAGAACCAACAATGCCGTCAATGGCCAAATTATATGGGCGATATCATTAACATACAGGGTTGTTTATACTGAGGTATTCAATACTTTAGTTGAAATACAATATTGATGAGACATCGTCCAACTCAAAGGATCGCATGTCGAAACAGTTTCGGTAGAGAGTTTATGTCTATCATCACCTTAATCTTGGAAATTTTAACTGGTACAAGTAATATCTTTATATCATTAAGTAGAATAACACCATAGCTAAAGCTTCATTCAATAGAAAATGCATTAACTAGGTGATGGAAGAAAAATTCAGGTTCAAAACATATATGTTTCTTGGTATATGGCATTATTAAAATCTATCTAGTTGATGCAATAAGAAGAGATAATCTCTGTCAAAGATCACGTCAAAGCTTAGAGGTATTATTCATATTCATAAGGTAGAAAGTCCTATGCAGCTCTGTTAGTGGAAATGGTCCGTCCATAGGTAAACAGATAAGAAGATATTTCTTCTTCTCTTGGTATTAACATGCTTCCATATTTGACTTACTTTCTTTGCGGGGTAGCATTTTTTTGATCTACCTGCTCTATGTTATATAATATCTCTATGTTTAAGAGGAATTTTATAACATAACATGTCATTGTTCAAGTAAAATAACTAAAAGGTGTTTCATTATTGATTGGAAATATTTCAACGTGTTAATATTGGACTCCAAATATAGACTTGAGCCAAATCACCTATAGATAATATGCTGAGTTACTGGGTGTTTTAGACATATCGAAAAATAATTAATATACTGTTAAGTAGAATGGTCAGGTTATTTATATAAACAGAGAGAATTGAAAATTTAAATTAAAGTGATGATTTCACATGTGGTATAAAAGTTAGGAAGGGTAAACTTCTCTCTTGTCCATGTGCTTATAATAAATTGGTACCGTATACCTATTCTTCGTTTTTATTCACAGTAACCTTGTATGGTGTGGAGTAACACACCATCTGCCAAGTATGAAAGAGGTATGGTAAATAGTTTAAAAGTACTGGACATTCATTATGAAATATACTTCATAGGTTATGATATTGTTATTAGCATTACATTTATCTTGCTATTAACAGATTGTTAACCGAAAATAGTTAAGCTACATTAATTATGATTGAGCATAGACATAGAGAGTAATAGACAGCGGGTCTCCTAATAATAAAGTGGTCCATCACTCCTGCGCCTATTGACTATCTTACTGAAAAAGTACACTTATTAGATAAATAAAACTTCTTTTACAAAAACTAGGATCCATTTTATTAGTATGTGCATTGAAAAATACAAAATAATAATAATTTCATTGGGGCTGGTACTTTTGAATTTGTGCAGTTATAGATAGATAATGTTTGGCACCCACTATGAAGACAACTCGCAAATCTCAATTAACAACATATTTAACGATATAGTCCTAGTTTTTCATAAACTGCATGAAAATGTTATAAACATAAAATACATAATATTGGATCTGGTTAATCGGTGAAATGAAATGAAATTTTATTTCTATTTTAACAATATTCAAGAGTGTTTGCTGCGATAATGAATAAAGAGCCTTTCTTTTCGATTTTATTAGCTTACTACCGCTATTCTAACGTAGCCTAGAATTTACTGCAATCGTGTAAAATTAACTGTGTCCTGTTTTCAACATATGTTTACATTTCTGAGATCCCTAATTCGAAAAAAATATATCTTAGCCATTGGTTACCCTATCTGTCTGTCAGTCTGACTGCACCAGGATTATTTCGAAAATTGATGGACCTAGTTTGTTGCTTTCTTTTTGGTTTTGTAGGCTTAAGACTGTGGCATGTGAACTTCTCTAACGATGTTGATGAAACTTGTCGGAGACATTCTGCTTAAAGCCGTCTAGAAAAAAAGCAGAAAAAATGTTGTGCTTAAATGAATTCTCAAATATTCTGTGTACTTACATTCTGGCTATACAGTCCCTCTTATTTCAAAATTGAATATGAATATTATGGTTTGTCTTGGCATGCTGAAAACAAGTGGAATTTTTGAACAAAAAAAATTAAAAATAGTTTTTATTAGGCATCTAAGATTTGAACCGTACCGATAAAGTACCTACTATTGCTATCCTTCTCTCGATTTGAACTATACTTATGTATATCTGTTTTCCAGCAACCAGCAATTCCATAAAAAAATACTGTTTGTCTACCACAACACACACAACCAAAGAGTAATATATACGAGACGACGATCTGCCAGAGAGGATCTATACACCAGAGAACAGAGACGTATATATACGCTCCATGCTCGTGCGTAATTCTAGTAATGGATCCCATTGTCAGACATTGTTGTTCCATGTCGAAAAAAAAGTGATCTTACTTGAATGAGATAATTATAATTAATAAATATTGGGTCACACTTGGACCTTAACAGGCGGCGAGATGTCTGCGATCTAAGTTCGAATTCGAAATTTCAAGTCTCTAGACCGTATGGGGACTGAGAAATCGCTGCGGAGTCCATTGATAAAAGAACCGAAAGTAATAAAAATTATTTAATAATGAATGGTGATAATAAGATTAGACAATTTTTATATTCTTGGGATTTTTTTGAGAGCAGTAGGAGAGTTGTTTGAGTAGCACACCAAATATTTTTAAATGAAAAATCTTAAAGTTGCATCCTTCCACACTTAGTTGTTTTCTATACAGAATAGCTTTACATAACGAACATTGAAAGGCACATAAATATTTTTAGATGATAGATTAGTGGGGAGAAGGCTAGATTTGTTCAACAACGTCCGTACTATTGATACTTAAATGTTAAATATTATAATATAAAAAAATCAAAACGTAATAGATGATGCTTAAGAGTATCTTATGACTGTAACAAATATAATACTTTATTAATAGCACCGGTAACATTGACAAACGATTAGACCTAACATTACCTTGTACTTCTTCTTGAGGAATTTCAGCCCTTGATAATTATACCTACACTCTGATTATGTTATGAAGATATTACCTATGGAAAACCTTTTTTCTTAATACCTATAGTCATATAGAGCGGTTGCTATGGATTGAAAATTAATAAGAAAACCATATTCATATTTAAAAGTAATTTGAACATATATTAAGCCTCAATATAATAAAATTAAGTGAACTTACTTTTTTGTAATTTATGTGCAAAATGTAAATTATATATTTTGATATTGGACCCAGGATCTGAGTAACACATTAATTCGAAGTTTGCGGATTTTACACACTTGGATAACATAAGTCACGCCATAATTATTGAGCAGCCATTTCGGAGTAAATAGCCACTCGTTTTTTTTTATAAATTTCGCTATCATTGTCTTCTATTTTCCCCAGAATTTTGATAGGATGTCATGCTATTTGTACATTCCTAGTTCTAAGGTCGATTAACAGCCATATCAAAATTATGTCTTCAATTAACCTTCTCTTAATATTATTTATTTTGTCCGGAGATTGGAGAAACCTTATATATTTAGAAAATATTTGTTGTTGTTGTTGTGGTTTAATCCCAACAGCATTTGGTAGCTACCAGTAACACAAACGCGAAGTGTCAAATTGAGGAAATTTCATAAACCATATTTATGCACAAATCTTTGTTCGGTTAGTTTGATACCAGAACTGTCACGTATGATCTCCGATGACAGCAGTCTTTGACAAAATGCATGTTCAGTTGTAGTCCCTCATGGTTTGTGCCCGCTTGCAATTGGGGTTGCGTCAAAATTTGTTCTGAAATTAATTTGGATTTTGGGTGAGAAAGAGTCGACCTGTAGGATATTTGAAATACGGAGAAGACTGCCAATCATATATCTCTATTTAACGAATAGTAAAATACACGTTGCATTTTTCCTCCAGACTCGCCAAGCATCGAGACCTCAAGCGATTTACAATCGAGAAAGCACTCGAAGAGTCATCGTTTTCTTTACATCGGAAACGCAATCCATCTACTGTACGATATTGGTCTCGGGAAAATGCCCATCTGACAGTTGCTGTGCGTACTCAGTACCAACGACAACTTAATTTCTGGACAAAACAGGACAGAGACGTTATCGTATGTCCATTCTTTATCGACCGTAATGAGTTTCTCCAAAATTAAATTATTGCTGCAGTTCAGTATCTTCCTATTAATTTTGAGGATAATGAACATCTGAACAAGATAGTTGTTCAAGTCGCAGTGCGGTAGCAGCTGAACAATCTCTACAAAATACGTTTCCTGAACGTTAAATTTCAACAAATGTAACAGTCATGTGGCCCTTCAGGTCACCAGAATTATCTCCATATATTTTTTTTATGGGGATAGATACTGCTTATCGATATGAATTTTATATATGATATATATTATAAATTATCTAACTGGTCGCAAACATTCCGCCAAATCTACTCATAGACATGAGATTATCTCTATATCACAGATTTGGCTATTGGTACACAAGGGAGGATTATTTAAACATCTATTACGTTGGATTTGTCATTATTTTTTTAGTTTTTTTCTTTTTCTCAATAGCTATGAGAAAAAGGAAACTCAAGCAAGCGTTTTTATCAGAGAAAGTACCTATTTGTTGAGTTTATCACAGCAAATATTTTCTTACATGTAATGAAACGTAGAAAACAGAACCTATCTTCTGAAAAATTATGATTCTAATCTCAGGCAGAGCCTGAGCTTTGTCCATGTTCAACAGGAACTCGGTTCAGAACTGTACTGCTCATGCGTATTTCTATATTTTTGAGCTAAAATAAGAGACACACATCCCAGAACAGTTCTGAACAATGGTCTTTTTAAACATAAACAAAGCTCTGGATGTCGCTGCCTGAAGAGAAAGGACGCTGTGGCCTCGCTATTGTGGAAAAGGAAAACACAACGTAGATTTTACAGTTGGTTAAGAAGAGATACACGATTGGCAGTCGTCTCAACATTTCGAATATCATACTGGTCTACAGACCCGACTACCTCTCTTTCTAGCTCTACCATTCTAAATGTATAATGTTATGCACATTCGACATGATTCAGATGTCAAGATTCACAATTTTCAAAGAGGAGTTCAATTAATGATGGTGGAATTCCATGTAATTGGTCTTGGTGATGAAATAATGGTAGTCAAGTAACGTGTGTCTGGTTGTAAGGTTGAATTCGCTACACAAATTGGCGACCTCTTTATCAAGTGGCTCTGAGTCAGACTTGGCGTCTTTTCGTTGATGGGTGCTCTTTCCATGAAAGGACAGACTTGTTAAATCCAGCAAAATTTGATTCGGAAGTATTCATTTCCACTTGCCACGTTGATATGATAGTTTGATTTGGGTTTCGCTGGAGGTCTGATTTAACAAACATTAGGGATTCGAGTTCCTCATTATTTATTCCTTCTCTCGCCAATCGATCTGCAAGGTCATTTCCTTGTATGCCCATGTGAAATGTGACCCAGAGCAAGTTGATTATTTGCTTCTTTTGTTGTAATTTGTGACGTTCAACTTTAGTCCGGAGGAGGATTGTATTGGTTGGATAAATTTGCGATGAAGAGGACACTGCACTGAGAGAATCGGCGATAATAAATATTTTGAAAAGCTTTCAAAATGACAAATAATTCTCCAGCAAATATCAAAGCAATAGTTAGCAGGAGTTATGTTCCATGCTGGTGAACGATGATGCGGTTCCATCTTCTGTCTTAGACGAGTCCGTATAGATTTGGGTTGTGTCTTAGTTTAAGATTTGTCTTATTATGATGTTGTTAGTTTTATGTTTATTGAATCTTAAAGTTCAAAAAAGTGTTTGCTCAATCGTTCATAAAAAGGAGGATCTATAATTTTTTTCTGATCATGTATCTGTTTGGACCGGCAAGGAAAAAAAATTGTAATATACTGAATTTGCTGATTCGTGGCAACAGCAGAATCGTAATCGTTCCTTAAATAATTTCTTCTGTGATAAAATGAAGGTTCCCCAGTTTCAAAGAGGGAACTTACATTGAGGCTAGTGTGGAATGCCCTATTGGCCGCGTTACGTATGGTATCGAGTTCTCGAAGTAGTGACGTTTTGGCTGAGGAATAGATTAAAGAACCAGTTTCGAACGTATCAGAGTCCTATAAACTCTCATCAGAGAAACTTAGCCTGCTCCCCATTTTTTGTTTGCTAGGGTTCTGTTCAGGTTGAGTGCGTTTTGGCAGATTTTGAAATGAGCTTTACAGTTAAGTTTTCGATTTAATATTATCCCAAGAAATTTGATGTTCACAATATATTCTAATAGAGACTCGACATGTTTTAATTTCGGGGTTTACATATTATGTTTTCTAGAGAAGGAGAATTGAAGACCTGCAGATTTTGACCAGATATTGATGATTTCTATTTTCTGGACTGAGTCCCTGTGTGAATATGACCAGGTCGTTTTCATACAGTTTCGCTTTTACTGGGCTTCTGGAGGTATCCATTAGTTGATTGATCGCAACTAGAAAAAGAGTGGCGCTGAGAACTGATCCTTGGGTTCTCCTGGATGAAGTCGTTCCATCAACTTAGACTTAAAAGTAACGCTCTTTGGAGAAGTTATCTATGAACTTCACCATATTTTCACGAATTTCCCAATTTAAAAGTTTTGGTGATGTTATATCGCCATGCTGAGTCGTATGCTCTAGTTAAGTCGAAGACAAAAGCTCACCTATACATTCCTGTCCGTTTGCAGCCTTTTAAAATTTCAGACGTTTCAGATTGGGAATGATAATTACTTCGCACCACATTTGGGGAAATCTTTTTATAGTCGAGATATGAATTTAAATTTAGTGTAAGAATATTCAAGCATTTTCTGGCAGCTTTGCAAAACGATTTAGGATATATCATCCGGGCCTGATATGGTATTTTTACTGCTACTGAGAAACTCATAAGTTTATCCATTGTTATTGGAAGATTCAGAGGACTTTATGACAATCAAAGTCTGTCGGATTTTTTTAGGTTGATTTCAGATTACTCAAGGTTATTATATAGTTAGTGTTCCACTAGAAGTTCTGATAACTCGTCGTTTGATGGAATTATATTTTTATTTTTCGCTAGAAATTGAATGTCTTTCCATATCGAGACCTTTTATTTGCCTTTTTTTCAGACGTTGCTCAGGTGATCATTGGTGTCGAACTGATAATATTTAAAACCGATTTTCCCCAGTTTATTTTTCTGCTATTTTTTTGGCCCATTGTTTCTTGAAGTATAGAAGATTTTCCACTGTTTTGGTTGTTTTCAGTCTACAGAATGTATTTTTACTTGATTTTGTAGCTTCTTCACAATCTTGTTCCACCAAGATACGCGCTTATGTTTTCGAGTAGGTTTTGTCTTACATACACATTTTTTAGTTACCTACTCTGATAATGTATTATGGAATTTCTGCTGTGATCCATCTATGGATGTGTCTCTGTCTATTTTGCACATTTCTTTTTGTTCTATTTCTGGGGTATTCTCATATATTTTCCAGTTGGCATTTTCAATGTTCCATTTTAGATATGGTGTGCTAATAAGGTTCTCACTAAGATCCTCCATAATTAGTATATTATTTTGAAGGAGATATGGTCGCTAAAATGTTGCCAATAGAACTGGATCTCAGACTATGTGTTGAATCTTGTAGGATCATTGAGATGAAAAGATTAAGATTTTATTCAGAAATTACACTTTCAATAATACATTCTTTTGCATTCGATCCATTAGACCCCCATATTGGATTATTTCCAATTACCTAAATCTCCTAATATTAATGGAGGTAACGGTATCTGGTCTATTAGAGTCTTAAAATCATTAAAATTCATATTTCCTTAAGAGGGATATATAGTGTAACATGAGAACTCACCCAAATAATAAAAGACACTCACACACACACACACAAATATCTGGAGCCCTGGAAGCATCTCGATTGCTCTACCGACTAAGAATGTTGGTAATAACAGCCTGGGAATCCAAGAACATGGAGAGTCAGTCAGTCACAGATCACAATCGGTCATAGATCAGACAGTAGTAAGAAGTATATAGTCTGAGAAATAAGTGTGAATATAAATGTGATTTAGTCGGGTAGTTATTGGTGTAAATAAATTAGTGAAAATAAATCGAACCCAGTTTTAATATAAATCCCCGTTACATATATGTATCTTTTTGTGCATTTGAACAGATATCATTACCGCTTCCAGTGAGGTTGTCTTAACTGACTACTCCGCCAGTCGCTATATTTTGGTTAGGTCTGTTTTTAAGAATTTGGCTAAAATTACTTAAGTGGTGTGCTTGTTCTCCTTTTTTTGTTGTTAACTGTTAATGAACGGTAATTGTTCACCAATTAGTTGTTTAAGCATCTCAAAAGGGGTATAAAAAACATTAACGTTCCATTGTGAGTTACTTCATTCTAATATGTGTCTTGAGATGAATCGGTTTCTATTTCTGGTTCGACGTTTAATGATTAAAGATAAGTGTTTCTAAATTTTTGGTTTTATTTTATAGTACGTTTTGCCTTGATTCACCTGGTTGTGAAACTTGGACATATTTCAGTGTTTATATCAAGTATCTAGACCTGTAGCATAGTACCAAAATTGTAGATAGTGACTTATGTTTGGGCGTGCTGATAGGGATTTCATAAAGCATTATTATATACATAAATTATTTTTAATAATAGCCGCACGCCTATGAATCGTCGATTTACTTTTCCCTCTGACCCGCAAAGGTCTATGTTAAAAATATGAGTCACTATCTACAATATTGGTACTGTGGTATAAGTACGTGCTGAACTTAACATTTTGTATAGGACATGAAAATTTACCAGCTAAAGTGCTGACTCAATTAGTTTTTTCCTCTCGTTAAGGAAGACAAACAGTAACTTAATAATTAGTATTCTCAATATATAATTTTTGGATAAAAACTTTTGTTTAAAATTAAACATAATGGTCGTGTCCACAGCAGTGCCTGATTACCAATCGCTTACTAATCAGTAATCCAAGAGTTGACGTCTTTCATATGACAGCTATCAGTAAACAATTATATCATAACCCATCCTTTGTATCTGGTATTTGGTTATCTTTGTAATCTGAAACTGAAATTTACTGAGATTGTGAATTATCTAGGGATATACTTTCTGATATACACTCTCTATTTGTTGTGAAATATCTGCTTATAAAAATCTTTAATTTTGCTATTACTGCCATTCTACATTTCCATTTAAAACTTTGATAGTTTGGGAAAATCGTTCGTATTATGGATAATTTATCCAAAATTTTAGGTCATGATGTTATTCACAAAGATGAGATGGAAATGCTGAGATATATTTTAGCGAATATACCTTCCCCCATGTTCATTTTACCAACAGAAGCACCAATAATTGCAGATAGGCATGTGTTACATTTATTAAATAACATGGAGTTTATATCCAAAATAATTGAAAATACGAATCAATGAATTGAAATATATCTCCATTTTGTATAGATAATGTGAATGTAATCAGCAATGCTTTAATGATGGTAGTAGGTGAAGAAACAAATATACCTATTTGAAAAACCTTCAATCATTTGATGGAATTTGTAAGAATAGTTAAATTGATCAGTTGTATTTTTTAATTATTTGCAGGTATATATTAAAAAAATTTGGAAATTGCAATTTTGAATAAATTCAATCTTTTATCTTAAGCATCTTATTTATTAAAACAACTAATAAAAGATTTTTTTGAAATTTCCAATAAACAAGAACATTGAGAAAAATTACCCATAGCAAATTCGGTTGTGGAAATCTATTGTATCTTGTACTGAATAATCTTTTTTCCGCTAGGCGCTAGGCTGATTGGTGAAAACGAAAAAATAACTTTAAAAAAATATCTATACTATGAACACTTGGATGTCGGTGAATCTTTGCGCATAAGAAACTCTATAAATTGAAATGAGAATCTATGAAATCATATCGAGAACCAAGATATACATAAAATCAGACAGAATTTTATTTTCAAATGATTGAAAAAGAATTTTTTTTTGAGAATCATTACTTATAAAGCAATTTACAAAAAAATACATAGAATAGAATAGAAAATTTCTTTATTTACCCCAAATAAACAACCTTATTACTTATTAATAAAAAAATTGGTAAAAGCCTTTACTTACCTCGACAAACCACCCCGCTTCGAGATGGAAACAACCTCGTTGCTTCTACCGTTCTTATATTGACACTTAATATCGTCGCCGGTAGTCCTTCAATATGCATACCTACCAAAATTCGTTGTCCTAGGTCAAGCCGTTATTGAGCTACAACGCCAACAGACTACAGACAGACATACCGACGGACTTGAGATACCATGTTTTTCTTAATCTAAGAACCCCAAAACGTAAATATCAGCAAAAATCTCGAGGTCGATTTTTTACGTGAATACAATACTTCCCTTATTGAGGGAAGTAAAAATATGAATAAAACTAATGTTTAAATCAACAATACATGCATTGCAGCAATTCAGGGCCAAACGGAGCTAGAGTCAGGTAAAAAGACAGTTTTTCATCCGCCCCAACAATTATTGAATGCCCGCACCATTCATGCAGGAAGCCCACGAGCAAACCACAAGCACAATGACAAAGACACCTGCAAAGTGAAGAATAACTCATTGAACAATTAGATCATTCGTTAAGAGAGAGAGAGAATATCAGTTCTGAAATTGATATTATTATAAAGGTAAGCAGGTATAGCTGTGACTGTGGTACTTGTGAAGTTGGTGCCAAAAGTTATCAATCTAACTGCAACTGCACAACTTCAAAAGTAACAGCACCAATAGAATTAATATTATTTTATACTTTTCAGTGCACCAACTAATAACATCGGTCCAATTTTTTGTAAGAAATATTTATATATAAAACCCTACCCCTCCACCTCGACCAGTTCTGGCAATATGATAAAAATTGTAATTTGGTAATGAGATCAGCCTAACATCCGACTCTGGGTCTAGCCAACTTTCTGTTATTCCCATAATATTAAAGCCACTATTATCATCATTCATCAACATTGAAAATCCTTCAAAATTAGAAAGTATTGATCTAATATTTAAATATGCAAGCTTCATAATTATTACTTAGTCATTGTGATTAGATGTGAAATACTAAAGAACTAAAAAACCTGAAAGGAGGGTAGATAAAATTGAATAAAAAATAGAGTACTTAACATCGCTGAAAGTTCTAACAGTTTCAAGCCAGCAAAAAAAGAATAGGGAATGAATGGCGGGCTACCAGAAAATGACACTGAGCAAACTAAACTGAGAGATAAACGAACCTGACAAATGTAAAAGTGCTTTCCTAAGAAGGTCTGGTTGTGCATGTTTCTCACAAAAAACTAATAATAATAGTAATAAATAAAGTGAGGCAATTAAAATCTAAAGAAGCTAAAAGAAAGAAAGAATTTGAGTTTCACAGTGTATAATTTGACAAAGATCATAAAACAAAAGATTTGGCACTATCTCTAGGAGAACATAATTATGTGATTCAATATATACAATGCATAAATATAAGATTTTAATTCATCAAAAAAATAGAAAGCATCAAACTTGGCACATTCCAATTTCCTAAATTTCCATTTGCACTAGTCAATTGGGAAAACAGTATTATTGAAAAGAAAATTTCTTGAAGAAATATGGCAATTTTAATTATATTCACTCCTTATAGAATCTTCTACAGTGATTTCTCAATAGATTTCAAAACAACTTATTTATAAATATATGTTTTGTTCAAAGACAAGAGAAGATTCAGTGATTGTACGCTACACATTGAGAGACCCTACATATATTCATATATAGGGTGTCCCATAATTATTGCGACAAAATGATAAGGGTTTTAGAGGGCAACATAATCAATTTTGTCTTATAAACCCCTGTCCGAAGATATTACAACTTGAGAGAACAGAATATGAACAAAAAAATTCACTGGTTGCAAAATGTTCGTCTAGCACGTTTTCATGGTCTGTTGCGGGTTAAGCTTGCTCTGTTTACATTGTTGTCAGTGTAAATACTCATATTGGAATTTTCATATTCAAAACCAGCTGTGTGATCTGCACACTTACCAGTCCCCTCCACGGACCTCGAAACGATTAAGTTAGTGTCATTGACTGGTACGTGAAACCTACATATCATTACAGTCTTATTCTTGTGCGGAACTTGCTTATAGGCATTTTATTTACAGAAAAGCTGGTGGTAACGGAAGAAGAGCCTCACGATTGTACGCCGAATGGTTTCCAGAACGACATCATCCGCATCACGCCATTTTAGCTAGGATTCATGGACGTCTTAGTATCAGTGGCAGCGTCAGACATCTAGCGGGCGCAGGGCGGCCCTTCGCGAGGCGCACAGTAGAACTTGAGCATCATGTAGAGGCCAATCCGTCTACAAGCATGCGTGCTATTGCACATAATATGGGAGCTACTTGATATACTGTTTGGCGGGTTCTCGAAGATAAGCAACTCCACCCATACCATTTAAGAGTTAAAACCATGACTATCTGCCGCCTCGCCGTTTTTGTCGTTGGAAGTTGCAGCAGAATCTGAGACAACCAAACTTTGATCGCTCCATTTTATTTACTGACTAGGCCTGTTTTACAAATGACGGTTATATTAATAGCTGTAACAGTCACATTTGGGATGACGTGAACACCCATGCCATAGCCCATCTGAGAGACCAACAGCAGGTTTCCATTGATATCTGGGGCGACATTGTGGACGAACAAATCATTGGGCAATATTTGCTCCCACAACATTTCCCAATAGTTGGATAGGCCGAGGTGGCCCTGTGCATTGTCCTGCGCGGTCTCTCGACTTGACCCCATTGGATTATTTTCTCTGGAGCTATCTAAAATCATTAATCTATGAAAAACCTGTTCCAAAACAACAACAGCTACTGGGAAGAGTGATGGCTGCCTCCACACAAGTTCAGAAAATACCGGGGATAATCCACAGAGCTCGCCGATAATTGAACAATCGTGCCCAGCTGTGTCTTGAGCAAGGTGGAGGGCACTTTCATCCATTACTGTAGGTAAGCTGCTTCAGTACACTGGTCTTTTTTGCTACAGCTCAAATGGCATATTTCTCTACAGGGATTTATGAGGCAAAACTGGTTATTATGATGCCCTCTACAACCCCTATCATTTTGTCGCAATAATTATGGGACACCCTGTATGCAGAAAGGGTTCAGTGAGTTACATATGCTATCAAAATTGACTGATAAAAAACGGACTCAATCTATTCTATCGACGTCATCCTAGATTATAGATTATTAACAGGCGAGTCAGGTGATATTACCATGAACCCTCCTTTACTGTTTGTTTCATGATTTATGATAATGATAATTGAATTACAATAACCTTTCTTAAATAGCCCATAATTTAAATTTAAATTGAAAAAAATTCAGCCTAGTCTGGTCTTTTCTTGGAAATTATGTTTTCTTAATACTCTGAAATGATTTCACATGTACCTAATAACTTCTGATAAAAATATGAAAGCAATATTTTGAATAAATTAAAAAAATATAACTATTATTTTTCAGTAATTTGAAAAAAAAAATGTCTGATTAATATATATATATATATATATATATATATATATATATATATATATATATATATATACGATAGATCGGAAGATGATTCAAAAAAGTTATAGTTCCTGAAAATACAGGCGAACCTTGAAAAATGTATAGAATAGAGTCCGTTTTTTTAAATGGAATGTATATAAGCTAATTGTTTCAAGTGGTTTAATTTTATTTACTATCTCCAAATCACTTAAAAATTATGACATTCAAGAAGAAATAATTATAATAAATAAAAAAATCGTAGACAGACAGGAGTATGAAAATGGATCATACAACCATTTTCATTCACCTAAATAAAACAGAGGGCCTAGAAATGATTTTCGAAGAAAGCTTTTCGGAAATGGAAATTAAGATGATGATCGAACTGGTCGACAAATACGTTAATTTGCGACATAAGGTCAAAATAAGCATAGATAATCAATCCTGCGAGCTAACGAGACGAATTACATTCGTGGGTGGCATACGGAAAAATGAGGGACATCTTTTAAGAAAATATCCCTCTTCCCTGCCTAAAACAGGAAGCTTTGACCTATGGCACAGAAACATTTTAACAAAGATAAGCACAGAAAAACTGAGTGTGATGCAAATGCGAATGGAGAGGTTGATGTTATGCCTGACCCTGAAGGACCGAGTCAGAAATGAAGAGATACGCCGACGTACTAAAGTGGTTGACATATGTACAACGAACTGCAACATAGAAGTGGAAACGCGCGGGTCACATTGCTAGAATGATAGATGGAACATGGACCAAGATACTGTTATACTTCGCAGTTGACTCTTTTCGATTAATATATCGATGGTCTCGCTACTGCTGCTCGTATACTCAATACTTAATACAGTCCTCCTTGGCCGCTCTATGTGCTGTCCTAGACAACTGTTCGAGGCGTTTCTTCTCCAGACTAGTCGAGAGAGAATGTTCCTTTCCACAGTTCTAGAAAATGGGTTTTCTATTTAATAGATACAGGTGAGCGTTTGTAGAAAATTCGATGTGCGCTTTTTGGATTCGCTGCGCATATAGGGTGTTATCTCGACCAGATTGTCTTCTCAATCATTATTAGCCGAGAAAACATGATAGCCGTGGCACGGTAACAAAGGCATGCGGATGGGTGGCCTCCGGGCTCGCCATAATACCAACAACAATTGAAAATATGAAGGAGAGTACAGTAATGACTTTCCGGAATCTAGCACCGTAATTCTAAAAACAATAAAAACTCATTACGGAAGCTCGTAGTGATATGTGTCAGCAAAAAATGTTTTGTTATGTTAAGTGTCGGTGGAAATGAGATTTTAGAAATTTTAAAAATTCACATAATCCAAATTGGTTAGGAATAAGCTTGTGGTGTAAAAAAAAGATCGCCTTCAGTTGTAAATCGTATGCCAGAAAAAAATGTTTTATTTATAAACAAGAGATAATTTTGAAAATTTAATAAACTGGATGCAGTTACAAGTAACCTGGAGTGTATGAACAAAAAATATTCACATCCTCGGCCTATATCATATAGCTGAGAAATATATGGAACTTTCCGTTTACAGAGCACGAGAAAATTATATTCAAAAAGTTTCAAATTAAAAAATATTTCTTAGGCAACCTGTATAAATTCAGGCATGGATCATACGTGTCACACGTCGGTTTAATGATATTATGATTATTTCATCGTAAATTTCATATCCGTGACTATGATTTTGGTTTCAGTATGCATTATTTACACAAAATAGAATATTACTTCTAAGTGGTCTGGAGGTAGTAGGTACATAGACAAATG
Source organism: Crioceris asparagi (assembly GCA_958507055.1). NCBI lineage: Eukaryota > Metazoa > Arthropoda > Insecta > Coleoptera > Chrysomelidae > Crioceris > Crioceris asparagi. The sequence continues at coordinate 58,020,966 of OY293826.1, read as the reverse complement.
AGCTAATATACAATACATCCCATTAAAAAATACAATCCACCTTGTACATTTTCCTCGTTTCGCTCTGTACAGTCGGAAATGATTTCTGGTTAGGAGGAGTCCCTCCTGTCTAATTCCCATTTCAAATCATCCCCGTGCCTATCGTAGAACCCGAGCAATTGGATTCTGACGTACTAGTACCCAGTCTGTTTATCTTGGCATTTATTATGACTTCAAATTTTTTTTACCGATTTCATAAAAGCAGAAGGTTTACAATTCGGTTGTATGTTCGTCTTTTTTTTCTTGAAAATTGTATATCCGAGACGGCAGAATTGATGAAAATTCCATATTCGGAAATGTTCAAATTGGACATTTTATCCGCGTTACAGTCTCAAATATGTGGTTCAGCTATGTTGAAGGGACAAATTTTTCCGAAAATTGAAAATTAGAAAGGGGACCATATCCAGAAACGTTTAAATTGAACATTATTTCAAAAGAGTTACGGTTTCCGAGTTTCGCAATTGTAAAGTCTGAAATACCTATGTCATATGCGTATATCCGCTATGTGGAAGATCAATTTCTTTTTAGAAAACTGAAAATATGTGACGTCCAAATTAAAGAGAAGATTATATGTAGCAACATTTAAATTGAGTAACGGTTTTCGGGTTACAGCAGTAAAGTCAGAAATATGTATATTTGCGGTGCGATGTTTTGAGATGTCTGAATAATAACTAACAAGTACAAGCTAAACCTATATCTTTTTGGGTATTATTGAACGTGCAACAATTGTCATAACCAATGTTACACTCAAAAGTTTTGAACAAATACTTTTTACAAAGAACTGGGCCGACTTTATTAGTTGTTGCACTGAAAATACAAAATAGTATTAATTCTATTGCTGCTGGTAATTTTGTAGTTGTGCCGTTGTAGTTGTAGTCACCAACTCCAAAAGATTTAATTGTATAATTTGCTTAAAAATAAAGTGGACTTTCTGCATATTTTATATAATAATATATTCTTCATTCATATTTATTGAATGGCTTTCTATATTAACTTCTCGGTGACTTTTTCTTTAATGTGAAGTTGAATTACCATACTATTTTATACTGATCTACTTTTCTATTAAAATTTAAACAGTTATAGTATTAACTTATTACTAAGGTCTCGAATAGAGTTCGATCAAAATAAATAAATAATTTGAGCGAAGTGTCCACCAACGAGTTTTGGGCGAAGTGGACATTTTGGCAAAGTGTCCACCAACGAGTTTTGGGCGAAGTGTCCATTTTGGGGGACTTCTAATTACATTACGTGGCTCGGGAAACTGTTTTTAGAACGAAATGTTTGGGCGAAGTGGTCGATATATCATTTTGGGCGATGTGTCCATTGGACGAAGTGTCCAGGTTCCGTATAAAGCATCAAGAGAAATATGCCGTAGTTTTATCGGATTAGTATATTTTGGGCTAACTGAAGACCAGTAAAGAAATAAGTCATGTCTTTCTTATCAAAATGTTTAATTATCAAATGATATTGAGAAACAGGTAATAAATTAATATTATGGAATAATGACTGTGACGGTAGCGATAGATGAATCCCTTAGTTTACTCTACCTCTTTACAACTAGAACTATTGGGTGGCTTTGATGAACCATCAGGACAACTATTATCCTTAACTAACACCAGGTTTTGTATATTGAAAAAAGATGTGGCATTTGTAGCAGAACCTGTTGGAGATGATAATTCCATTGTGGTATTTGGAGTATCTGAAAAATAACATTTAAAATTAACAAGGTGCTAACAATAAACACATAACTTAATTTTTAATTTAGGATTTTACAGTTTATTGGAATGCAAGATAAAATCTCGTTTAAGCTTGACTACGTTTAGTAGGTACACCAAGTCAATTTAGAAAAAGTGAGGAGGCTATTTCATTATATATTTGCTTAATTTTAAGATTACTTACGCACACATTTCAAGATGAGTACTCGTATTTTGATAATTGATTACCCAAAAGGGGTCCGACAATTTTTTATGAAAAGCAAAATTTTCTTTTCAGGTTTGAAGAGGATTCCATCATCTCAATCGGTCATTTTACCAAATAGAAGCCTTTGCAATATTCAAGATTGATGCCAATATATCTTATAAATTATTGAATTGATAAAAGAATAAATTTATTTCACTGTCCATCTATATTTCTAAGTTTTCATAAGAAACGTTTTTCTGACTTTCATGAAAAAATTATGTTAGTGTATTATTTCAAAGATAAATTTATGTAGTGTTTTCTGTAAATTATTATTATACAAACCTTTCTGACATTCAGAATCATAATGTTATTTATTCGTATATATTACAATTAGATAAAATACATAGTCAAAATAGGCAACTACCTTAGATATTGATGATGTTTGTAACCATATATTATGTACATTTATATGAAAAATGCATGTTTACCTCACAACCAATAATTTAGTTAACCTTGATTTTTTTATTATTGCAAAATATATCTCATTTCATTAACCCATTGTTCATAAGTGTTTCATATTAAATGTTTATTATAATTAAGATTACATAATAAGAATATGATGCTATTTGATGAACATCGGTTCAACCAATCTCATACATTGTAAGTTACTTTATTGTGTAGTATATTTTTGACCGATGAACCCCGAACGGAAGAGTTATACAATATGACTGTTCCCCGAAGGGGGTGGATATCCGGAAACGTTCGAATTGTACATATTTTCAAAAATGCTACGGTTTTTGAGTTTCTGTGATATTAAAATTTGAAATATGTGTATTTTCGCTATGTGGAAGAGGCGTATTCTTTCGAAAATTGAGAATGGGAAATTAATGACCAAATTATTTGTAGTAACATTTATATCCAAAATATTTTTTCCATAGTGTTACGGTTGTCGAGTTAAAAGATTGGAAAAGTTTTTAACATGCGTATTTTTGCGACGACAATCCTAGATAATGGTGAACGTTCAACGATTTTCGTGAAAAATGTTACACTCAAAAATGTGAAATAAATATTCTTTACAAAAAATTTGACCGACTTTATCAGTTGGTGCACTGAAAATTACAAAATAATATTAAATCCATTGGTGCTGGTACTTGTGAAGTTGGTGCCAAAAGTTTTCACACTGCAACTGCAGTATTTATTTAGATGAGGGTGTTCCCGAATCGTTCGATAGGGAGAAAGGGCCGATTGAGTCGACAGCCAGATCGCTGGCTACGAGCCGTCGGGATCTTTTGTAATTAATAATTATTTTTTCTCGAGACATTTGTTATTTACGTGTTTTTTCATTGTTGGGTATATAAATTCTTCTCAATGTTTATATTAATTTTCAACAAAGGGTAATTAAAATTTTTAAATCGTAATCCTCATGTATTTGGTATCCTTAGACCTAAGATATCATCAGCCATTCAATTATATTATACAATTATGACTTTTCCGTTCAAAACAATAATGATGATCACATAGGTTGAAAGGTGCAGAAGGTACAGTTATACTGCTTGAACAAAATTGCGTAATTCAAAAATAGGCGTGTCGAAGCTTTTTCTTCATAAGTTAATATTTTAGAAGATAAGAATGCGTTTCCATACTTTATATCCCGAATTGAAAAAGTCGAATAGTATTTTCAAAATAGATTTTGAATGAAAGTAAACATTTCTAGCGCTTACTGATATTGTTAAATATAAAAAAGTACTTACGTTTCGAGCTTTCTCGTGAAGGCAAGTGGAAAGAATCAGTTGTAACAAAAAGCGCGACCACGGTCATAGTCAATGTTATCATTGTTACCAAATGCATGTTAAATTCAAACTGAGTGCTCACTTCATGCAAGAGGTCTATTTAAACATTTTATTTGGATTTTCCCAAGTTAGCGTCTCAGAATGTCGCTTGAGAATTTGATTGCACATTCACTTTAAATTCACGGAACTGTCTGGTCGATGTACCTACCTAGGAATAATATATTTTAAGGTGGAAACTGATGTTTGAATTGGGATATCTATTAATATTCACAGAACTGATACTGGACCTCATTTTTTAGACCAGGTGTTCCTTAAGTAAACTATGATTCACAAAATTGAAAACTATTGAATTGTTTGTTAATGGATTTCACAACAGTAGAATATTTTTTCATAATCGTTGGTTTCCAAGTTATTGGATATCGCGTAATGAAAAGAAGATATTTTTAATAATCAAAGAACGTCTTATTTTTATATAAGATTCTCCAGCATTGAGCAATAAGTTAGTCATAAATAAGACAAAGAACATAACATTTATTTCCAAACAACCACTAACAAGGCCCTTCTTAGTTTCACAAAAAGAAAAAACATAGCTTGTATTCTCTAAAGGAAGTAATGCAAATTTCATACCAAGACTATCAACTTGAACATAACTGCTGTTTCTCGGTAATAGTTTCTTAGCAGGCACATTCCCAAATTTGATGCCCACTTTATGCCCGCCGGATTTTGAAAATGTAATCAGTGTCAGTTATAAGTAGGTATAATACATAGAAAACTTTGAGTAGTTCTTAATCTCATGATATTTTTCAATACATTTTGTTTAATTTATATATTTTTCCAAAATCTTTATGTCACTTATTTTTGACCAACGACCCAACCGCAACTTTTAGATATGGAAATTGTTACAATGAAAAAAATAAAATAAAGGTTATAGTTTTGATTCGTTGTCACAGTAGAAATTATAAGCAGAACAAACTCATTTGGCTACAGAATATGAAAATATTATTAACTATTAAAATAAATGTTAGTCTCTCTAGTTTGTGTTCCACCAAAACTTTTTCCACATTAAAAATATCATTTATTATAAAACAAAGTATGAAACTACTAATAGATAGCAAAGAATATCTTTTTTATTTTATATATATATGTATATATATATATAAACAACCAGTTGTATAACCTACGTCACAGGTGTATTTGAATTCCGGTTATTTCCAACGGTGTCAAATCATAAAATATGAAATGATTAGAAACAGCAGAGCACAATCTTACATCGGGTTTTGTTTGGTGTGTAACATCAAAAATAAATTTGAAAACTAAACCACAAGCTGATCAAAGGCAGTCTTCAACGAAGAATCTATTGTAGGTACATTTGTGTAAACCTGTAGATACTATTCAAACTGATACATTTTAAAACCGATTTTGTATTGTCGGGGTAATCTAGGTCTATATTGTAAATGTCATCTGTTTTTGAAAATTCAATAGGAATGTCACTAAAAAGCTGATAACGTAGACACATTTCTAATTTAAATAGTTTTCAGCTTTCAAAATATATTAAACATCTAAAATAGATGATTCCTAAAAATGATTAGTTTGTTCGGTCATTCGCTGAGTGACAAAATTCGTTGTTTGTTTAGAATATGATAGCAAGAATATAAGAAATTTTAATTATTCTGATTAAGTAGAGAGAGATAAGTTTGCTCCAGTTCTGTTGTATTGAAATATAAATTAAGTAATTATTTTACAAGTAATCAACAACTGTTCCTGTCAAGGTTGAATCAAATAACAAAAATCATTTTTAATATAAATCAATTGTAGTATGTCATTTCTCAAATTTTACATACCACACAATGAAAAGACATAATAATTGAAAACATTGTAATCTTATCTGCAAAAATTTAACCTCAGAACCTATTATGTTTGTCAAATCTATTCTCATCCAGACTATATTGGTCCAGTAAAATTGAATAAGATCTCATTTCCGACATTACATTTGACATGTAAGTATTCTTCCTACTTTCAATATAGATTATTGGTTCTATGAATATTTCTCATTCTATATACATATATATATATATATATATATATATTAATAATAATATAATTGGGATTGCAGATTACTAGCAAGGATCCTGATCATCTTGTAGAAACATCTCAGATTTCTAGAGGGTACACACGCTAGAAAATCTAATTAGTCAGTAAATAATTTTATGATACACCGATATGTTTGAGCTCATCAGATTCTATTTCAGATTCAATAACCATTGTCAGAATGAAGGTTGTTCAAATTGTATAATACCGAAAATGAAGAGAATTTTATCAAGATCGAATCCCGTTGAAAACCATCTTAAATTGTTACTACCCCAATTAACCGTGCCGCCCGAAAACAGCATTCGCTGGATGAATAAGAATTAAATGGTAATCCAAAAATATATTCACTATCTATTTCTATGACTTTCCTAGTAAAACTATTCTGCAATAGTAGGTTCTCTTAGATCGTTGGTAACAATGACAGAGAACACACCAATATGGCACTTGAAAGTTGAATCATATTGATTGTGAATTCTACTTGAAGTTAATGTTATTAGTAACTTATATGTAACAAAAATGGTATCAATTTGTTTGTATCAACTTCACATAATGAAGTTTCTACTATACCTGATATCCATATCCATATATCCATATTAGAACGATTCTAAAAAAGCTTCTCCTTAAATTTAATCAAGTTCTCAAAAAATATGCAGTGGTCCTGTAATTTTATTTATAAGAAATTGAGCTAATATTTTTGAAGATGGAATTTAACATATTTATCTTTCTCATAACGATAAATCATTGCTGTAAATCATTCTGAAAATGCATAATAATTTAATTTAATATTTTTATTAGTGAAATGTATCAGTTTTCACCCAAACTAAACTGATACCTTTTATATTAGCGGTAAGATATTATTTATTATTTGGTAGTTGTATATATGTACAAATTCCTCTATTCTACAATTTTGAATATATCAACAATTTTAAAAAAATAGCTACGTTGAATTACTTTTTTGTAAAGTTATATGGTCATTATAACTCAACCATTTATTAAAATAGGGATATATTGCTAACCATAAGCATAGTGCTGATAGTGCAATAAAATTATATATAAATAGGTCCCTGTAGAACGGTGAACATCAATTAGTTGACTCTCTTTTTAATCTCTTTTCATTTAATAAAGTTATTTCTAAGATTTAACCAAGGAAATGTATTTAACTGTAATCTTATCTCTGTATCTAATGACCAAAATAAACTTTTGTATAACAAAATGACGTATATGTTTGAATTTTTGTTCATGAATCCATTATTGCTTAGCAATTATTGCATATAAAATTTGTTTTAAATAGAATTCAATAAATACATATGTATTAATATATTTTTTTTATTTTTCCGGTATTCATCAATATTGTTAATTCTTATATCATCATATTATTAATTAATTTCTTAGATTTCTTTATAAAGCTGAACAATACAATTTTACTTTATGAGAAACCTACGAAATTAATTGAGAATATGATTTATGAAATAACTGAAAATGATTTCAAATTACGAGCTATTACATTTTAAATTTGCCGCCGACAAATTAGTGGCGACGAGGAAAAAAAAAAGAATCGAAAAACATCGGGACATAACCTGCATTTGCATATATCCTACGGAAACTAAAATATTATCAAATATCAAAATGGAGCCAGAACAATTACAATCATTAATCGATGCTATCAATCGAAATCAACAATTACTAATTGAAACTTTGATCAACCGCATTGGGGTTCAACAGCAAAGGGAGCAAAATCGAAATACAAACATCAACATTTCTCATGTGCCGCCATTCGAAAACTTCGATCCTGTGAAAGAAAAATTCACATATTATAAGCAAAGGTATGAAAACTATATCAAGATGAAGGATTTATTCGAAGATAAACCAAGATGCGCCCAGGTGCTCTTAAATTCTGTTGAGGCACGGAATTATAATGTACCTACTTGCTGCGTTGGTAGCACCTAAAAACCCAGATGAGCTTAGATACGATGAACTAATGAAGGTACTTGAAAAACATTTATCACCAATACGCAGTGCATTGGTAAGTCAACATTTATTCTTACCAAGATGATCGAGCTTCTAGTGCTGATTACGTTGCTGCAGTTCGGCGTAACTTGAGTGATTGCGAATTTAATTCAGCTTGTCAATGATAATTCAGCTGCTAATTTATTTCTCAGAGTTCAATTCATTCGTGGAATTGAGGATAGTTTCATTAAGGAGCAAATCCTTCAGTCCGAGTTAGAAACATTCAATAACATTGTAAGCAAGGCCATTGCCTTAGAAGCCTCGAAAGCTGACAGTAGGGAATTATCGAAAAATTTACCAATAAATTCAAATACAACAATTAATGCTTCTGAAGAAACAAATAAAGTAAAACAAAAATACAATCCCGGAAGACACGGAAATGCATCATCATTTCGTAGTCGCGCACAACAATCAAATGAAAATTTTACAAAGCGGAGTAAATCCAAATGAAGAAAACACCTAGATTACGATTACGATTACGTTGCGAGAGCAGTAACCATATTTCAGAAAATTGTCGAACGAATCCAATCAATTTGAAATGTAATATATGTAATAAAAAAGGTCACAAGAGTATGTATTAAAACCTTATTAAATAACAATAAAAATCAAACAAATCAAATAAATAATTACGATAACCAAGGAGTAAATAATATTATTAATATATATAACCAGCAAAACAGAGATTCAAAAAAGTTTTTTGTAACAGTACAAACAGAAAATAAAACTCAAAAGTTTGAAGTCGATTCTGGAGCTGGGTATACTTTGATACCTAATAAAGAATATCAATAATTAAAATTGAAAAATAAACTTCAGCCAACAACAATAACATTTCGTTCATATACGGTGCACATTTTTCGCCCATTGGGAAAAATTATTGCTAAAGTAAATTATAAGGGACGCACATCATACGAATATGTAATTCCTGATGAATTCAAACTATTACTCGGAAGAACTTGGATAAGACATCTGTGTATAAAGCTCGAAGACATCGATAATGGAAATTCAATAAATAATAATCAAAATCAAATTTTATCAATTAAAAATTCAGACGACATTGAATTGAATTTTCCTGAAATTTTCAGACAGGAAATTGGCTGTATCCCAAAAATCGAAATAAAACTGCAACTACGTGAATGAGCTAAACCATCTTTTACACCAGAACGGAACATTCCATATGTACTAAGATCTAAGGTCGAAAAACAACTGGATACACTGGAAGAAGCAGGAATTATAACAAAAACAATAACGAGTGAATAGGCATTGCTTTGCGTCGACTATAAAGTAGGTGTAACTGATCAATTAGTGAAAGCTGATTATCCAATTAAGAGGATTGAAGATATAATGAACAGCATGAAAGGGTCAAAATACTTTTGTCGTTTGGGTGCATAAAAAGCGTACATATATTTGAAAGTGGATGAAGAAAGCAGTATTATAAAAACAATTTCAACACATAGCTGATTATATAAGATGCACAGATTAAGCTTCGGAATTAAAACAGCACCTGCAGAATTCAACAAAATAATGGATCAAATTTTGTTTGGGTTGCCAAGAACTAATTCATTCTTTGATGACATCACCGCTTATGGATCGACAAGAGAGGAATGTGCGATAAACTTGGTCGAATGCTTAAAAAGATTGCAAAAATATAATTTTCACCTGAATCGAGCAAAATGTGTATTCTTCAAAAAGTGAATCGAATATTTAGGAAATGTAATTGAAAATGGGAAAATTGCAAAATCACCGACAAAAATCAAACCAATTTCGCAAATGCCACGACCTAAATCAGCAGATGATGTTAAAAGGCTGCTGGGAAAGATAATCTATTATCAAAAATTTATACCAAATCTATCATCGATCACATATCCGCTTGGGAAAATATTAAGAAAAAATCAAAAATTCCGATGGTCAATGGAATGTGAAAGCGCATTTATTAACCTTAAAAATTAAATCATTAGTGAAAGAGTATTAATGCCATTCGATGGAGATTTGAGAGCGACCAATAGCTTTTGCTTCACGCTCACTCACTTGTACTGAACAAAATTATTCTCAACTGGATCGAGAGGCGTTAACAATAGTTTTTGGAGTCGACCATTTTTTCAACTATATTTACAGAAGAAAATTCACATTGATACCAAGAATGACTTCCGCCCGATTATTGCGCTACGCGTCTGGATTTGATTATGATGTCAAATTCAAGAAGGGTTCAGAAAATCCAAATGTCAATTGTGTTTCACGAGCACCTAATAATCAAGAATATATTTCTTCAGATATTTTAATCAACGATGAAGTAAATCAAGTTTGCAACTTAAAGGTCTGAGAAATATCATCAGATGTATTAACAGCAGGAAAAATTGCCAGAGAAACGGATTCATACAGTGAATTATCAAAAATAAAAAAGAACTTCAATCAACAAATACGGATAGTGAATTCACCTTGAATAATGATATTATTTTCAAAGAAAATAGGGTTGTAATACCAAAATCTCTCCAATCAGAAATTTTAAGGGAGCTACATTCAACACATTAGGAATTACTAAAATGAAACAATTGGCTAGACATCATTGCACCTGGAAAGGAATAGATAAGGATATAAAGCAGTTGGTAGAGTCCTGTGAAGAATGTGCGGAAATCAGACATAATCCGCCTAAGGTTCCTTTACATCATTGGGATGATCCGGAAGAAAATTGGGAACGTGTACACATTGATTATGCTGGTCCGTTCCAAGGATATTTTTATTTAGTTTTGATAGATGCAAAATCTCGTTGGGCTGAGATTAAAGTAATCAAAGAATCACCAACATCAATGGATACAATAAGGCTTTTGAACGAAATATTTGCAACACAAGGATATCCGCTTGTGATGGTTTCTGACAATGCTACAATTTTTACCAGTAAAATATTCACCGAATACTGTAAAGAAAATGTAATTCGACAGAAATTTATAGTACGGGGGCATCCAGCTACAAATGGATTAGCCGAAAGGAACGTTCAAACGCTGAAAAATAGATTAAAAGCAATGGCAAATGAAAAGATCACAATGCATCAAAAAGTTCAAAAAATATTACTACGTTATAGGGTTACTCCCCTAACAAATGGAAAATCTCCGGGAGAAATGTACCTAAATCGACAAATAAGGATAAAACTAGATGCTATATACCCAATCAATGAAGAGAAATTGTACCAGGATAAAAGTACTGGGGTACGTTCGTTTTCAGTAGGAGAAAGAATACAAGATTTTCCCAATACAATAAAACATTATGGAAGTTTGGAACAGTTGTACGAAAGCTGGGCAAATTACATTATGTTGTACAACTAGATGACGGAAGAAAGCTTAAACGTCATATAAACCAACTACATAAATCGAATGTATCAAAAAGGAGAGTTACGTTTGGAGAAACAACAATTCTACCAGATAACAATGAAGACCGAGAAGACAGCCAAATAGTATTCGATCCTTTGTACCATTAAACTATGGTTCCGGAAGGACATGATAACGTTGAGCACAGACCAAATCCGTTGGATTATAACCCAGTAGAACAACCACAAGAAGAAGTGATTATGGAACCGCCTAGAGAGCCTCGAAGAAGACGTCCACCCGCATATCTTAATGATTATGTAGTTTAAAAAAATATTATTATCGAATGTATAAGAATTCAATATTTATTTTTGTAATGTTTGCAGTTAAGTGGGGAAGAACTGTTGTATCTTTAAATTCAAATAATTAATGTTATCTAGTAAGTTATTGTAAGATGACAGATGCTAATAAACAGAGTTGTACATTTGATTGTATAATTATCGAGTACAGAAAATCAGATCAAATAAGCAAATAATTAAAACATATTACTAATCCTATGGTTTATTGGAACAACCAAATAGCCGATATAATTGAATCAAGGCTTTGCTATAATGTCTATCAGTTTCTCTAATGACAACATGTTAACACATCTGATGTTGTTCCTTGTATAATTTCCAATGAAATGTTAGTTGTTACTGCAGGTGCGGTATAATTCCTTCATGATTGTAACACGTTTTTGGTGTACGTGATGTAGTTGAAAACTATTATATTGAAGAAAAGTAGCTTGTAATGGTAGCATGGAAAAGGTAAATTACTATTGATGCAGATGACAAGCAGCACTAAAAAGATGTGTTACACAAATATGATGGAAAAATATTTGCTCGTTTTATCACAGGTAACAGTAATTTTTCGATTGTACCACCTTGTAAAAAACATGACTAGGATTATTATTTCTGAAATGTATAAGCAATGACATCAAAATATATAAATACTTGTTCTTTGAAGCACTTCAATTCAATTGTCTAGAAATAATAATCTTATACAATGTAATGAAGGACACCTAGTACGGTTTAATTGGCATAAAAAATTCTATTTTTGTCCGACGAACCAAACGGAGGAGGTAGGTATACAATTCGGCTTTTTGTCTGCATGTCTTTTTTTATAGATGATCGCGTCTTATAAATAGTAAACGTGCTCGGATTTTCATGATTCTTCTTTTTTCATTTGAATGGGTACTATTTAGAATTGGTCCCATTGAAAAATAATCGACATTCAACATGTCCTTTCATACAAAAAACTTTTCACAAAGGGGCTGAAGGGGACAATTTTTTTCGAAAATCGAAAATTTCACATGACAAAGTTAAAGAAGAGACCACATTCAACAAAGTTTAAAATGGACATGTCCAAAAAATTATACATTTCCAAGTAACAGCAGTGATAGTGTCTGAAATAATATATGTGTCTTCGCTAAGTGGTGGAGCATATTTTTTTCTGAAATATGAGACAAAAAATCTAAAGAAGCGATTACATGCAGCAAAACATTTGAATTGAATATTTAAAAAATACGGTTTCCAAATTACAGCAGGGTTTTGGTTTGGTTTTGAACTTGGTGTCAAATGTTTTCAATCTAACTACAAATGCACAACTTCAAAATTATCAGTACCAATAGAATTAATATTATTTTGTGTTTTTTTGTTCAGTGCACCAAATAATAAAGTCGGTCCATATTAAAAAAATGTATATACTATATCTACATTAGAATAGTCATGCCTCTACATGTTATCCCAGAAAATCAGGAAAAGAGTGTTCATATTATCAAGTTTACCGGAAAATGTGAATTAATCATATACTTTAATAATGAGCAACTTGTATACAGTTATTCAGAAATATATATTATCTATCTATAGACAGTATATCTAAGATAAGGATGGGATAGCATTACTATCTATAGACCTAACCTAATAGATACAAAAGTATGTTGAATGGAGCTCCGTGAACTTACAAACGACGTAGATGTTTGTAGTGAAATTTATTTGTTTGTAGTTTTTCAAAAAACCTTGAATATCAAAAAAAATATATTTACTCCTACAATTTTTGATGTTTTTATGGCATTTTCCCGGGAATGTGTTAACAATCGCTTGTAGTTTTTTGTAATGATAATAGTTTTTTTTTAATTTTTTCAACAATATTAATCGCCTAAAGAAATTTACGTCAAATAAATTTAATAAAATTTTTGTGCTTCCAGAAACTACAAACGATGTAGATGTTTGTAGTGAAATTTATTTGTTTGTAGTTTTTCCAGAAACATTAAAAATAAAAAAATATTTGTTATGGATTTTTTTCCTGGAATGTGTTAAAAAACGTTTATAGTTTTTAAAAAATTTAATAATAAAACTAATGTTACTACAAAAAACAACTAACGATTGTTAACACATTCCCGGAAAAATGCCATAAAAACATCAAAAATGTTAGGAGTAAACTACAAACAAATAAATTTCACTACAAACATATACGTCTTTTGTAGTTTCTGGGAGTACAAAAATTTTATAAAACTTATTTTATGTAAATTTGCTTAAACGATTAATAATGTTGACAAGAATTTATAAAAAAACTAATGTAACTACAAAAAACTACAACTATTGTTAACACATTCCCGGAAAAATGCAATAAAAACATCAAAATTGTAGGAGTAAATAATTTTTTTGATTTTCAAGGTTTTTTGAAAAACTACAAATAAAAAATTTCACTAAAAACATCTACGTCGTTTGTAGTTTGTAGTTAGTACAAGAATTTTATTAAATTTATTTTATGTAAATTTGTTTAAATAATTAATAATGTTGAAAAAATTTATAAAAATCTAATGTTACTACAAAAAACTTCAAACGATCGTTAACACATTCCCGGAAAAATGCCATAAAAACATGAAAAATTTTAGGAGTAAATATTTATTTTGATTTTCAAGGTTCTATGAAAAACTACAAACAAATAAATTTCACTACAAACATCTACGTTGTTTGTAGTTTACGAATATAATTTTTAATTCATTTTATTTGCAAGTCGGGTTCTAAATTCACGGAGCTGTTGAATGGGGTTAAAGATAAGCGATCTGATGATCTTTTATATCGTGTTCACAAAAATCTATAGCTATTATAGTTTTCTAGATTTTAGAGAAGAACTGTTTTTTTGTAATATATATGTGAAAGAATACCTAGAATCCTTTTATGTCATTTTGCTTGTGCCTGACATTGTCTGTCAATAATCTGTGATCTGTCAGTGATTGTCTTAGAATAGAAAGTAAATATAATTTGTTTAGTTGAAGTAGAGCGACAAATATACTTTAAATGTCGCTTTTTTTTAAATAGTTTTTATTACTTTCGGTTCTTGTATCAATGGACTCCGCAGCGATTTCTCAGGCCCCATACGGTCCAGAGACTTGAAATTTCGAATTCGTACTTAGATCGCAGACATCTCGCCGCCTGTTAAGCTCCAAGTGTGATCCAATATTGGTAATTATAATTACCTCATTCAATCTCATTCAACCAAGATTATTATTTTGTCGACATGGAACGACAATGGGATCCGTCACTGGAATTACGCACGAGCATATATATACGTCTCGTTCTCTGGTATATAGGTACTTTCTGGAAGATCGTCTATGGTTATGTCGCAATTGTCAGACGTCAGACGTTGTTAATTTAAAGTTTAATTTTGTGTTGTGGTAGACAAACAGTAATTTGTTATGGAATTGCTGTTGCAATACATAAGTATAGTTAAAATCGAGAAAAGGATAGCAATAGTAGGTACTCATCGGTACGGTTTACATATTAAATGCCCAAAAAAACTATTTTTAATTTTTTTCAAAAATTTCACTTGTTACAGGTAATCTTTGTTAGGTATGTTACAAAGATATGATTTGAGTTTAAAATATGACTTTGTTTTACAGAGCAACACATGGTTTGATTTGTCGTTATCTAGTAGAAATATACTATTGGAAAAAAGGTCTTATATAATATATAAAGATAACAGAAGATATCAAGAAACGAACAATATGTCTTCACAGCAACTTTTTAAGCTCAGCTCTACAAAATATTCTGGCACAACGTTTTATTTTCTAGAACCATCGTCAAGTTTTTTTTTTCATAAAGACCAAAATGAATTCGTACCATGTATTAGGTACGAGTTTTCGGTATCAAATCAACAGTGTACAACATGATTTGCAAATTGTTGATGTTTTTATTTTCAGTAAAAACGCCTTCTATTTGATTTGACTCAGTAGAAAATGCTTAGAGAAAAATGGAACGATTTGATGGCAGATTCTTTTTTTTGTTATTTTAATAAATAATGTGTTGTATATTTCGATATTGTTTTAAGTTCTATTTAGTATTGTTGAAGATCTTCCTGTCCTGGCTTACACGACCTTCAAATCGGATATCTCTTGACTTTTTTCTGTGCCACTAAATCTTTGCAGTAGGTATATAAACAAAGTATGTGTACTAACGTAAATTTCAAATGGAGAAAAAATAACTTCAAAGTTTTAGAAGCATTTCAGCGGCTATCACCAGACAGTTAGACAATAAAAAAATATGGTTGGACATCAGTGCTCATATATTTGCACATATAGATATTAAAAATACATAATATAGATCAATGCAAACTGTAGTTTGCAGAGGTGAGAGCGGTATCTCTCACTTCTGTCTACAGTAGCATTATTTACAGAAAAATGTTGGATTTTCAAGGTCACCTAATGGTTTTTCCCGATTAACTTAAAAATATGGCTTTAAATTAATGAGATATTGTATATAATACAATCTAACAATGATAAGTAATCATTTGAGAACGTTTTCAACTCGGAAAAGGCTGTAATATTTATATTATCAATATATGTAAAACCAAGTAGACGGATTTCACAATTTATTATTTTCAAGACTCCACGGTGTTGCCGGCGCTAAAATTTTACATGTTTATAAAGACCTAAGTCATATATAAATGTCGGATAAATACTTAAATAATAGTAAAATCATTTTTTACTTTAAAAGCATCGCTTTTATTTCAAAATGGTACATTGTTAACGCATTAATAATATTCGTCAAACGTATAACTAACGTATCCCTAATTAAAAGGCAACACGGTAGCAGTATTTCTCTCCCAACAAATGTCAGGCACAATAACAATGCAAACCATAGATATATAATATTTAACATAGAGTAGGCAAGTCCTATGCAGCACTCCTAGTGGATGTGGTCCATAGATAAAAAGAGATAGACAATATCGTGCCCGTGTCTGTCTTTGTTTCATGACGCATACAGAGGGAAGAGTTTATATTTGCGCATAATTCAAATTGAAATTTATTACAATTCTTCTTGTCCTCTAAAAATAGGTAATTTATTATAGTACATTCTAATTCTAAATTTTAGGTCGTTTAATTTTTCACTTTCATGTTTTAGGCCTATAGGCAAATATCTATGTAGTTTTGTACTAGGTGTAAGGTATATAAGCTGCTGTCTGTGATCGTAAAAAGATCTATTGGCAGAAGCAGGAAATAAATACATTCACATTATTAAGAAGTAACTTTTTAAAGGCTGATTGAAACTGAATCGTGGTAGGATTATTATCAAATCAATGTATTCTCCTAATAAGCGCAAAAAAACATTTCAACATAGTTTTGAGATAATTTATATGATAAAGAATATTTTAATATTTTTGTGTGAGAAGTTTTTCACATGAAGTAGGTATATAAATTTATTAAACAAATAATGAAAACTAAAAAGCAAGTTCGAACCGATGTTGATTTAAGAACAGACCTGCGAATAGTTTTATAAAACTGGGGTTGATTTAAATGCTTCACAATGGATTGTTTAAATTTACTAATCTTAACTTTAACTCATATTTCCAACTGTTTTACAAAACAGATTCTTGGTATTTAACAAATAAAAGATGCCATTGAAGTTTATCAAGAATTTAGGTATAGGTACCTACGTTGAAGCATTTTCATTCACTATCCTTTATTTCGAATTTAAGTTAGTTTACTGCAGCTGAAGTACTTGAACTTAAAACTTGCGCTGAGAGACAAATTTTCTTTTTTTCATTATTAGTATATTGTTTACCGTTTAATTATCAACTATTTCTCTATTTACAAATTATAAAAACGTAAATGCTTCGGATTTCTATGTGAGTTTGGATGACGGCTGAGTCGGATGCGGATGACGGATGACACAAATTGAGATAAGAAAATTGAGTTATTTTTTGTCTATGGAAAGACTCGTCTGAGAAACATTACTAATTGAAAATGCTGGAAATGAACCAGCGTCAATACATGGCATAAATTTGGGACATAATAGCGAAGATGGTTCCTATATTTTATTCGTATTCTCACTAAAGCTGGAACATGTACATATTGAAACTACTTAGTAGTAACTTAGGTACTGACTAGCATATCTCTTTGCCATACCATGACTAATTTCAATATTGTGCAAAGATCTCTGCCTGAATATCTGGTTTATGCTTATAATTTTCTGCACGTTTGTGCAACCCTCAATATTGGTGAGCATCTTGTTATCAAACGTAGACATACTGGTGGTATAAGAGTATACTCTTGCAGAAGAATTTGGTGAACACTGCATCTTGATTGCACCTGAGTTTCCTCATCGCGTGAAAATATTTCAGTTAAATTATTTATTAAACTTATCCCAAAGTAGAAACTTATACCTCTCCGCTTTAGAAAACTGTCCGGATCGTAAAAAAATATCGGTTTGTTATGTCAGTGTCAGTATGAAGTCTATGTCAGATAAACAGTATTCCTGTCATTGTGGCCTCTATGATTGTGGCTCAGTGGCTTGCAAACGCACACTCTCCATACACACCAGCACTGGGCCAGATGATGAACTCTCGTATATTGAAAAACTTTTTATACCAATCGATAATTATGTTATTTAATCAATATTCATTGTAATTCAGTGATTTTATTAATTCGATTAAGAGAATTGGTCCAAATGGACCAAAATATAGCAAGAACCATTAACTTTTAAAGAGAAACAGAAACCTTTTCCGTACCGTTAGATAGGTAAATCAACTCTTATTTTCGTAGAAGTGTCAATTTATAGCATGGATAATATTTAGGTGGACTAAATTGCAAGATCGCCATTGACTGATGTAAGCCAAAGGATCGTATAAAAGCTTTCGTGTCGGGATGTTTTGAAGTTAAGGCACATGCAGATTAGCAGCACATTTGAAGTTCAAGTAGGTAAAACTTTATCTGGACAAGAAGGGGAGTTTATTAATAGCCGAACCACATAATTCTTACCGCTTAGCTGGCCGAAAAACAAGACTTTGGATTGTGCAAGGATATTAAATATATCAATTTCCTGGAGATCCTAGCTTTTTATATGTAGTGATGAGTAAAACTAAGCGGGTCTTAGAAATATTAAGAGAAAAATAATAGGAATCGGTGAATCGCCCTATGCAGTTATGTTTGGATGTACCGCCAGGTTGGGTTGGCATCAATATAAGTTTACCACAGAATGACCAGGATGGAGACCGTTTATTTGAGTAAATATTATATTATAGATAAGAGCTTGCGCATATTGAATAATTGAAAAAACTAATTTTGAATCTTGAAGACCTATCATACTGAAATTATTCATTAATTTCCTGAAGTGTAAAATACCATTCATGATAGAAAACTTAGCATAATAAACTACGAGTATTTCAATTCAATATACACATTATAAGAACGAAACATTAGATATTAAAATATTAATATGTATATAAATAAATTCAACATTTTTATTTGCTGGTAGTTACATCACCTTATTATTATACAACAAATGCCTAAAAGTATAATTCGTTGAACAATTGAAAATAGAAAATATTCTCCGTTATTTT
This sequence comes from Crioceris asparagi, assembly GCA_958507055.1. Taxonomy (NCBI): domain Eukaryota; kingdom Metazoa; phylum Arthropoda; class Insecta; order Coleoptera; family Chrysomelidae; genus Crioceris; species Crioceris asparagi. The sequence continues at coordinate 58,001,969 of OY293826.1, read as the reverse complement.
CCAGTTCAAAAGCAAGCAACAATAAAATCGACATATACCAGAAACATTGAAGGAAATTTTGAGTGAATAATGTAACATTAACATCAATATCTTCTCTTCATACTATATGGATTTATAGTCTTATTTAATATTGTATTTCACTATTGTAATTTTAACTATTGATGAATATACCATTTTCTCTTTCCTAGTGGTTATAACATCACCTTAATATTAAAAAATATCATACTAAAGTACGAGCGTTTCATATTTATATTGTGAACTATTTCTAAATTATATATATATATATATATATATATATATATATATATATATATATATATATATATATATATAAATAAAGCTTGTTTCTTTGTTGATTATAATAACATCACTTTAGTATTATTATTCAAGCCAGACGTTAAAACTAAAATTCTGATAACAGCTGTTTTGTTCAAGAGAGTTTTCGATGTCTTTGACCAATTTCGCCAGACGGAGGAGGTATACAATTCGGTTGTGTTTTTTTTTAGTATTAAGATATTTGTATACCTACACGTATTTAAAAATAACATTATTATTGAAAATTAAAGTCCGTGACAGCTAACCGATTTCCAAAATAAATCCATATCCCCAAAAAACATTCCCAATGTAAAACTTTTGGAGGTGAGAGCTATATTCAGCAAAATTCAAAAAAAAAACTCAAATCTTTCGCATATGCTCAGTTAGAGCTGAACCACACCGATACAATTTTTGGTATGTTGTTTTGTATAAGAATTTCGTTTGAATGATACATTTTCATCAAGTGATTCTATCGCTTCTCAACGCCCCCAAAATTCCTTCCATGAAATTACAACTTGACGTATTATATTCATAATTAATATTTTTCAAAAATTTCACTTGTTACTGTTGACCAGGGGCAAGAGAAGGAAGTTGAAAAGATTTACAATTGACGATGACGATCAAAATGCGTTAATATTGCGAATCATAAATGCAGGCTGGTGAGGAAATGGAATTTCATGGAAGGAATTTTGGGGGCGGTGAGAAGCGATAGAATCAGTTGATGAAAATGTACCATTCAAACAAAATTCTTATACAAAACAACATACCAAAAATTGTATCGGTGTGGTTCAGCTCTAACTGAGCATATGCGAAAGATTTGAGTTTTTTTTGTTGAATTTTGCTGAATATAGCTCTCACCTCCAAAAGTTTTACATTGGGAATGTTTTTTGGGGATAAATATTACTAAAAATAAAATTCATTAGTTGATATCTGTAAATGTAGCATATCAAAGTTGCTTGCATTGGTAAAAACACAAATGTCGATGTTAGATAGAGAATATAAAAAAATACTACAAAACTGGCAACTAAGAACGATAATAAAGGAAAATCGTCTACAAACTGTTGAAAAACACAAAAAGGTTTTTTTCACAGAAAATAATTTAAAATGGCAGATCATGTGATAACTCTCTTGATTCGGCAATGCAAAGTGCTTTCTAATACAGGATGCGCCTTTATTTCGATCCATATGAAAAAAAAGAAGTTGATAGTTTCTAGAAAATGAAATTTAATATTTTCTAAAGCCAAGTGAGTTGGTGTAAATTATTTTTCATTTTTATCTGTTTCTTGCTAGATCTTCTGCTAAAATCAGAAAAAAATCATTACATCATTTTCTCTCTAAATTCGTGAAAACCCAAAACGCTGATACATTTTTTTAAACACCCTTAACTACCATCAGATTGCTCAACCTCTTCCCTATTTAACCGACTTCGTATCTTTTACCGATCTCAAAATAGCGATGCTTTGCCATCCTTATTTTGGACATACTGTGTTTAAAATAAATTATAGTCTAAAACAACTAAAAGCAAGCTTTAATAAAACAAAAAGTAACAAAATTGATTTAAAATATAAAGAGTTAAACTTGATAGTGGAGAGGGAAATCAATATCCACTTTTTTATAATATACTGGTTCACTTTTCTTTATAATGGCCATTTTATAATTTTTTAGCGGCATTTTAGGTAAAATTTGGCCAAAGAGCTATTTTTACTAATTAGGACCTGAAAAATACAAATTTAGATGATTGCAGATCCAAATCTTGACGGGAAGATGGCAGCCAAGATGGCTATTATTTCCCAAAAATGAATATACTTATTTTTGCTTCGGGGAAAGATTCTCTCATTTAAAAACAAGTTCTGTTGTTATTTTTATCGTGAAAGCAATCATGACTATTAGAGACTGTCTAAATCGTAATTGAGCTGTTTTAGTATCAAAAAGTCTCGTTAAATAGATCCCCAAAAAACATTCCCAATGTAAGAATTTTGGAGGTGAGAGCTATATTCTGCAAAACTCGAAAAAAATCTCAAATCTTTCGCATACGCACTGTAAGAGCTCCACACCTATACAACTTTTTATTTTTCTTTGTATACGAATTTTGCTTTAATGGTACATTTTCATCAAGTGATTCTATCGCTTCTCACCGCCACCAAAATTCCTTCAATGAAATTACAACTTGACGTATTATATTCATAACCCATTGTTCCACTAAATATGGACTAGCATTTCCAGTCACCTGCTCACTTTAAATGATAAAATTGCCACTACCTTGCATACATACTTGAAATGAATGCACTATATTCCGTCTTGGAAAAGAAGATGAAATAAAACATAATTAATATCGCATTTGAACTTATATTCGTTTTTACGAACTTCATGTGTATATTTAACTATATGGTCAAGTTCTAAAGAGTTCTATTGGGAGAAAAAATCAACTTTGTTAGTGATCTACAATATTTTTACACACATCAAAAATACAAACGTGCAATACGATCTATTTCTTAATATACAGGGTGTTTCAAATATATTCACAGGACTTGAGGATGTGATAGTTCGTCCAAAAATATGAAAAAAAGTTTATATTAACTTACAGTTTAAAATGCGTCATTTTCGAGATACTTAAAGGGCGTTGAAATTAAAAAAAAATCGTTTCTTGTGACTATCTCCTGAACCGTTTATTGTATAAGTTTTGAGTCAGAACAACATTTTTGTCATAAATGGTGAAGATTTTGAAGGAGTAGTGGGTGTTTTTCTCCACAATTTCTACGCTAATGGAAAAAGTACGGTTTTGAGATGCCCATTTGAACCGCTAATGTTTTCTACACCAAAAAGGTACTGTTGGTCGTGACTTCTAATTATAAAATTGATTTTTCACGAAAACGGTCGAATTCAGAGCTCACGACGGTTCAAATGGGCATCTCAAAACTGTAATTTTTCCATTGGCGTAGGAAATGGGGAGAAAAACACGCAACGATATTCTAGAGGATAAGTTAATTTTTTTTTAATATTTTTGGACGAGCTATCACATCCTCAAGTCCTGCGCATATATTATGAGACATCCTGTATATTTAAACCTAATGAAAATAATTGCAAACAACGTATTAAGGAGACTTAGAAAGGCGTGGAGTATGTATAAAACTTATTATGAGTTGAAAAAAAAAATGAACAACGTATGTTTCAACGTCATGGAAGGAATATTGGGGGCGGTGAGAAGCGATAGAATCACTCGATGAAAATGTACCATTAAAGCAAAATTCGTATACAAAGAAAAATAAAAAGTTGTATGGGTGTGGAGCTCTTACTGAGCGTATGCGAAAGATATGAGATTTTTTTTGTCGAGTTTTGCAGTATATAGCTCTCACCTCCAAAAGTCTTACATTGGGAATGTTTTTTGGGGATACGGATTTTTTTTGGAAGTCGCTTAACTGTCACGGACTAACTTTAATTTTCAATAATCATATTGATTGAAAATACAAATATATATGTATATACAAGGTGGCTCACGGTCGATGGTACCTTAGACATTTATGGAAAACGGGACATAGGATCGTTCTGAAAATTTGGTTGTTCAAGTAATTGCTCCTAATCTATCGATCTAAAATATTTTCATCGATGCAGCATTGTCGCTTATACCAATAAGTAGCAGCATCTTTGTTTTTTCAAATAGAACACCCTATATATTACTGCGTTTTGCATTTGTCCTCACTTTTTTAATATTTTTGCCACACTTACACCTATCTTTAACGGTTCTCGAGATATTATTTTCCATATTTTTTATCCAAAACATAGCTCGAATTAAATGTTTATTTCTGCGTTATTTCAATTCCTAGGAATTTGTCCTGCGTTATACAGGGTCGTTCAAAATGTGTGATTTTACTGCTAGATGAAAAAATGTTTAAAAATGCGTTTTTTAAATGGAACATTCTGTATATTATGAATTATCCTGAAAGATACCTAAATTTCCTTCGATTTGATGTATCATGTTCCTATAGTAGCCAGAATTCCGTGATAAGAGCAATTGTCTAAAAAAATCAAATTATATTTCTCATATTTATCTAGGTTGCTATTAAATGTCATCATAGTACATGACATAATGAAAATTTGACAATTAGTGCATTATTAATAATACCTTTGAGTATTTCTCAACGTAAGTGATTTGAAATGAATGAAATAACAATTCAAACGTAATTTTACGCTAACTTAAGAACGAATAAAAATTATCCAATGGTCTATCGGCAAAGTGAAATTGCGCAGCTATCAACATTTTTAGGGATATTATGATTAAAGTACCTAAAGAAATAGTTTTTTTTACTCAGTGGTAACCTAACCTAACTGAATAAGCAATAAGTAATTTATATCTTTAAATAGGTAGTGATAATGATTATTACTTTCTTAATAAAACAAAAATATCAATTTTACATTAACTCAAAAACGAGTAAAGATATCGAGTCGCGGTTTTTGCCAAAATGTAGCTAATTATGTGGCTCTTAATACCAATGATTAATAAATGTATCGTGTCATTTAATTTTTTAACAAAAAAATATGAAAACTGAATATTGGTTTATCAGTGCCCTCTAGGAGTAAAGTTGTGAACTTGCGAACACATCCGACATTATTTTTAAAATAAGCGTCAAGTTATCTTTCAAACATGACTAAACTTATTAGATTTGCATAACGCCTCTAGGAGATTACAGCGGTCTAATAAAGTACTCCCCCCACCCATATAATCAAAAATACGGAAAAAGTGTGAGGACCAAAATTACGCAGAATGTAATGTACTTTTCATTTCCGGTACCAAAACAATACGTTAATATTTCGATTTTTTGAGAAAAAAATAATTTTTATTTATACCACGGTAATTACGCCTTAGCTGAATTTCTTTTAGCCGATTTACTTATGAATTTTTTTCCCGAAGTCGTAGGGTCTACGGTTTCCCTATTATCCTACCTCGCTGACCTTAGTGGGACACCTGTATATATATATGCTGCATCTTCCTTTTCAGCGCTTGCCAAGAAATTAAATGTAATGTTACAGATCTTGAAGCATATTTGCACAACATTGATAATGGTAGTAACATTCCCATTATTGTTGGGGACATGAATATAGATATACTAAAAAAAATGTGAAATCGCGAATAACTACATACTGACTCTCTCATCCTTTAATTAGTATCTCATAAAATATTAGCTATACACATAAAGTCATATTAATAAACTAACATTGTTTTTCCATTTTGATCTGAAAAATAAATTAAAATTATAAACATTCCATAAGAAAAAACAAAGTTGTGTAGAGTTCCAACTATTTAGAAACACCCGGTATAATTGAAAATATTTTTATGTTGTAGAATGTTTAAAATACGATTGGGTTAGTTATAGACATTTTCTCCCAATCTTTACAATAACCCCGTAATGGTCCGTATACCTACGCACTCCTAATCTTCCACCTTGTATTTCATAACTTGAAATGTGAAAGCTATATCGTGTGATAGTGATAGTACATAAATAATAAATGACTTTATAATCATGATCATAATTAATTTCAGTTTCACTTAGGTATTTATCCGATATCTATATCAGTTAGGTATTTGAAAACAGGTAAAATTTTAGCACCGGCAACACCGTAGAGTCTTGAAAATAATAAATTGTGAAATCCGTCTATTTGGTTTTACTTATATTGATAATATAATTATTACAGCCTTTTACGAGTTGAAAACATTTTCAAATGATTACTTATCATTGAAGGATTGTATTAAATACATCTCGTTAATTTCAAGCCATATATTTAAATTAATCGGGAAAAAACATTACGTGACCTTGATAATCCAACATTTTTCTGTAAATAATGCTTCTGTACGCAGAAGTGAGAGATACCGCTCTCACCTCTGCAAACTACAGTTTGCATTGATAATTTTAAAAAAGTTGTTTTTCGGTTTATATATTTAATGGCTAAGTTGGCTAATATCTTGTTGCTCATGATATTATAACGAAAAAAAACACAAACACGTTTCTAAAGGACCGTAAGAAGTAAGCGCACTGCGCATTCTCACTTGCTGTCCTGAGTCACGCCACTGATGCAAGGCGGCACCGCACCGGCGACACGTCGCGTGTCTGAACAGTTGTACGTGTAAGTGGATGAGGAAGCAGACACTCGAAAGATTCTGCACGCAGTGAAAAGTACTGCAAATCAATTCGTGGTGTCTGCCACATAAACAGATGAATTTCTATTGCTACTTTATCACTTTGATAAAATACCTGCAAAAGCAATTTGGTTGATGAGTGGTAGGTACTGCAAAGAATAGGGTCTTTGTACCTGTTCATGATATACATAGCAAATTTAACGCAGGACAAGTGAAGAGTATATTGGCCATTCTCGCAATTACGGGAAGTGATGTCATATCATATCTGTCATCCAATACCAAACCTGCAGCTTTCAAAATATTACAGAAGCACTATTCTCGCAGTTCTCACTTGGTACCGTAACTCTCAGCAAAGCATCTGTTCAATCTGCCGAAATCTTCGTAACAAAGTTGTACAAGGTTTGAATTTCCAGTAAATCTGACATCGACTTGGCTGGCATATTTTAATTCAGTTTCTTTTCTTCTACAGGTAGCTGACACAATAATTTTAGTCGACGTTGTGCGTCATGGCTTGTTTGGTAAAATAAAGAACCCAAAATCTCTTCCACCAACCAGCGCCGCGCTGTTACAACATATTAAACGAAGTCACTAGCAAACTTCAATTTGGGAAAACGCTCACCTCTCTGACCCCATTCTATCACTTGTCACTGACTGCGGATGGAAGGAAGATGCAAATGGCTATATCCCAATCCTTACCACGCTTGAACCAATTTCGAAGGCTGTTACCGATATTGCGCTTTTGTGGTTGCAACAAAAATTGTTCCGTCAAATTTTGTAAATGCAACAAGGTTAAATTAATTGGCACTTCAATGTGCTTCTGTTATGGACGAAAACGATTAAATGATCATTGTTATTAAATTTCATTTATCAACTCGTGCAATATATTTTAACTACATTTTATGTTGCAAAATGTTAAGGAAAAAATGTGAAAATCGGAATCCAGATACAAGAGAGCTAAAATATCCACAACAAACAAAAATTATGAAAAACAAACTAGCTAGATGAAAATAAGCCAAATGGGAAAGAAGATCCATACGAAATTTGGCAGGACCTGAATGCGAATTTGTACGATGCCACTAGAAACTCCCTAAATAGTGTACCTAAAGTAAACCATAAGATCTTGATGACAAACGAAATAATAAGTCTTATGGAGCAATAACTACTGGCAAAACCTGATCCATTAAAATTTCGATAGCTTGACAGATACATTAAAGAAAAGATAAAAGAGGCCAAAGCTAACTGGGTTAATAGTGAATGTGAAGAAGCTGAAAATCTGCACAAACTACAAGACAGTTTTAATTTTATAGAAAGTTAAAGCAAATAATAAATATTGGTAGAAATACAGGTTAAACTACAGATTACATAGAACATATATGCGATGAACTTTTTTCATGATAGCAGAAGAAGATCCTAATCTTACCCCTGAGGATCTAAACTGCCCAAACATACTTGAATCTGAGGTTGTCCGAGCTTTGGATACTCTAAAAAATGGCAAAAGTCCAGGTCGCGACGATGTATACGCCGAGGTCATCAAACTGGTAAATACAAACCTCCTAACAAACATGTTCAATAATATTTATAACTCAAGGCGAATTCCTCAAAACTGGCTAAAGTCAACGTTTGATCGATCCCAAAAAAGGCCAATCCCAAGAAATGTGAAGAGAATAGGCTCATTAGCCTAATGAGCCACGCACTAAAGCATTTCTACGAATAATGCACTGTAGAATATCTAGGAAATGCGCAGAAAAGAGTACGGAAACCCAGTCTGGATTTATTAGGGGTGTATGTACTACAGAAGCTCTATTTCTCTGAAACTGCTGATACCAACGTGTCTTGGACAATGTAGAGCATGAGCTGTTGGTTACAAGATTGGGAGAAATTGGAGACGATAAGTAAATAAGATTTATCAAAAATCTGTATTGGAATCAGACGGCAGTAGTGAGAATAGAAAATAATCTGAGGACTGAACCATTTAGTGTCTTGAAGGGTGTTCGGCAGGGATGTATTTTGTCGCCTTTAATTTTCAACATTGACATGGAAAAGATATTCCAGTTAGCATTAGAGGGTGAATCGACGGGAATAAATAACTTAAGGTACACCGATAATACAGTCGTTAGGGCATGTACAGTCGAAGAGCTGCAAAATCTGATTGAGTAATTAAATGCCCATGGAAAAAGATACGGGTTAAATATTAATATATCAGAAACAAAAGTCATGAAGATTGGTAGATGGATCATGGTTTCCCGCACGGAGAGACCATCGAGGAGGTTTCCAGATTCAGGTACCTGCGTGCTATCATCAATAATAAATGGAATTGTGATGAAGAAACCAAAACCAGAGTAGGTTTGGCCAAATCAACATTTTTGAAGCTAAAAAACATGCTGTTGCATAGAGATTTGCCGTTGGATTTTCAACTTAGAGTAGTTAAATATTACGTATGGCCCGTGCTACTGCACGGCGTTGAAACATAGTCTTTTAAGGTAAGATCAATAAATCGTATAGAAGCTTTGGAAATGTGGATCATCCGCTGGCTGTTAAGAAGTACTCCGACGAGCAGGTACCAATAGACAACTCGTGAATATTTTGAAACATGTTCTATTTGGGTCAAATACTTCGTGGTGAACGTTATAATCCAATGAAAAATCGAAGGTCACCGAGGACTGGTAGAAAGCAGCACTCGTGGCTGCTTAACATCAGAGACACCCTTATCCTATTGAGATGAAGAAATTAGCAGGTCCAACCAACGTGCGCGAAGCATACGGGACTGGAAGAAAAAGAAGGAGTAGCTTTAGCAACGCCATATTCGTATATACTTATAAGTATTTCAAACGCAAAACGACCAAATCAAAAATACAGTCAAAGAATAAATAAATAATACGTATACTATTTTTCTTACCAAAATCGGGAAATAGTTCCGTAAACAGTCTGAAGCAGTTATTATATTGCGATGATATGATAATGCCACCAACAAATCTTCATAAACGGCCTTTACATGAAGCAAATCAGTGCCGGGAGTCGGAATATCGCCATATTGGATTCCATCTTGAATTCAGAGCATTCGGTCAAGATTTAGCCTTGCCAATATCAATATTCGTGTTCAGCAGGTTGAAGTTAATAAAAAAAACATTTGGCCAAATGTTACCCAACATGCCGCTAAAACTTAAAATTGTTGAAATGTTAATCAATCTATAACTTGCAACTACAGTGCTTCATATTCCACAGCATTAACTGATCGCCATAAAAATTGGTAAACTTAGGTGTTTGAGGCAGGGCAACGTTTGCCGGGTTTCACTAGTTATCTACAGAGGTAAGAAAATGTAGATGTCTGCTTAAAATGTTCTTTAACCCATATTATAGATAAATATCTCCACTACTCATGAGCCATTAATTTTTTAACATAACAAATGGTTACCCAAATTTCTATATAACAAGAAAATGATAATTTTCAATGAATGAGTAACTTCTCTGAGACCCTTTTGAAAACGGACATACCAACAATATCCTGAAGAATAATTTGGATACTGATTTCAAGCGTATAAAGAAAATTGGATTGTTTCTAATTATATGCACACGTGAATAATATTTAGAATTACATTCATGATGTGCATGATACCTATATTTGTCGTATCCAAATTTAAATTTCGCCGATTTATGAATTGCAACTTTATAAAATGAGTCACGTTTTCAAACGCTAGGTATCACGTTAGAAAATAATTGGTTATTGCATTGCTTTCAAATCTGGCTAATCTAGGCATAAAATTAACTAGCCGATCAAGTATCAGCCATATTCTTATACAATAACACAAAATAAAAAAAAGGAAACAACTTATTTTTCTCAATCTAAAATTGATTCGCCGACAAATTTGAAACTTCAGGGGCAAAATGGTAAGACATGAATTTTTTGATTGAAAAATAAGAAAGTTGAACATGCTCATTTCCATGGGAGCGTTTATACATGAAATAAGCTAAATTAAGAAATAAGAATAAGAACTAAAGATGGACAACTTTCATCTTTATTTCTTATTTTATTTTATTTTGTTTGGAAACTGATAATGCGCATGATCAACCACCAGAGAACACTCAACTTGCATACAACACAAAAGTTTTTGTCAAAAAAGCTGTGATTTGATTGGTTCATTCTTATTTCTTATTTTATTTTCGCCATCTGTATAAACCAATCTTTTTTGAGATTATTCTTATTTCAATTTTAATTTGTTTCTTATTTTATTTTATTTACTGTATAAACTCACCTTAATTCGTGATCGACACGGCTTTATATATCTGAATTTTGACATGACAATCATCGGTAATGTTCTATGATTATCTAGAAGCTTGTAATATTTTTCTAGAAGCTTGTCTGACAATACTGTGACAAAGTGCACCTCACATATAGTTTCTGGAAGGTTCGAGAATAAATCTACTAATTCTAGAATTAATTGATGTACTATACATCAAACAACTATAGCAAATAAGGAACAAATTAGAACAAATGCATACTAAAAGAAATAATAATAAGTACATGATAAACTATCCACGTTACACTGCCCCTTCTTAGCTTTGATCGTCCCGATCCAACGTCACCTCAGTCCTTCTGTACGGTGAAAGTCTGTCGATATGAACCACTTTCATTTTAATACGTGGGGATTTCTGAATTCTATATACCACGTCGTTTATCCTCTTCCTATCCTATCCTATCCCTCCTATTGTTTGGAGAACGACCCTTTCGTCTTTGTGAATTGTACATCCACACTTTATCACCAGTTGTAAATAATCCCGTTTCTGCACGAATATCATATCGGGTCTTCATTCGATCACTAGAAATCTTCAACTGTTTTCTAATAAAATCGTGTATTTCCTCGAGTACGGTTTCCACATAGAAGGCATACAGAGAACCAAGATCACTTGGAAGGCTGATGGATAGATTTGACAGGAACTACATAAAACATAGCAGAAGAAAACGTGTGATAACTGAAGATAATGAATTCAATATTCTCGCAACTGTAGTTGAAGACCCTCATAGCAGTACATCCGAAATCAGTACGGTTTGGGTATTGGACAAACGTCTGTAAAAAAGATCTTAGAGAAGAATAAATATCATCCTTATTATATGCAGCTAAATCAAGCACCTGAAGAGCATAATTTTGAAAACATAACCCATTTCTGTAATTGGGGTCTTGTTCGTCTACAAGAAGATGCATTGCTTTTTAATGGCGTATTATTCAATGACGAAGCTACATTTTATATTAATGGCCGTGTAAACCGGCGTACTTAACATGTTTACGGGGATGTCAATCCAAATTTTGTAAGGACCATCGACAAATAGCATAGATAAGATAACCTTTGGGGTGGCATAATTGGACAACACATAATATAGCCACATTTTTTCGATGAATAACTTACAGGAAATATCTTCCAAAATTTTTTGAATGAGAATCTAGATAACCTGTTGGAATATCTACCACTGGATTTATTGAGAAGATTGTGGTTTCAGTAGGATGGAGCGCCTGCACATTTTAGTGTCGGAGTCTGAAACACTCTGGATTTATGATTTCCAGGACGCTGGATTGGAAGACCTGTTGCTTGGCCACCAAAGTCACCAGATCTAACAAAATTGTATTTTTTTCCTTTGAGGATACGTTAAAAATCTAGTTTTCAAAATACCCCCAACAACAGCAGCAAACATGCGCGAAAGAATACAAGCGACATTTAATTCTGTGACACCCTTAACGTTACCTAATCTAGATAGAGCGTTAACTGAGAGATGCAATATGTGTCTACAGCAAAATATTTGGCAATTTGAATACATAATGAAATAAATCTTTAATAAAATCTCTGCCATATTTTGATTCCCACTAGTTTTCCACTAACTAAACCATACCGCCTACGATCTTTCCATCTTCTCCGCGTCATTGTGGAATATATAAAATATCGCTACTAGCTTGAAAACCAACAAAGATAAATTAAATATACCTCAATAAATTCGAAAGAGAAATAAATTTCGCATTCATGGATAAGAAACTTAACATCCCACCCCATTTAAAACAATGATTTTTGCATGTTTCAAGCTTTTCAACTTTGAAAATTGCTAGTGTATTGATTTAAAGTTCTTTTGAAGTAATGCTACCTTTAAAACATAAGCACCTACATTTTTCGGTCTTTTCAACAGCGAATACCTCATGTTTTGATCGGTTGTAGTCTCAGAGATATCACAACTTTTGTGAGGTACTACAAACGTCAAATTTTCAAAAGATTACCGAATAACTCAAAATGGAGACAACTATGCTTAACAACTGGACCTTAAAATCGATGCTGAATTCAAAAATGTAAAAATATACATGATGTTCTATTTAAAATAAGGAATTTGATGTCTACTTCCCGTATATCCGGAAATCAGCCATCTTTGAAATTATTTTCCGCAGAAAGGACACTCGAAAAGAAGCACTTTTTATTTGGAAAATTTTCTTCCTATTTCAACTGCAAGATCGCTAGAGACGACCGCGCGCTTTATGGACAACCCTGTATGTATTATAAAATCTTTAAATAAATATAATAGTAATTTTTTTCATTCATTATTTTATTTTCTATTCGATTATTTAGTCTCAAAAACTATCGCAACGTTTATTTTTCTCCTGTATTATTTGTTGCAATTATGATCAAATAAAAGATGAGAGATTGGTTTGTTATGATTGATGAAACTGAATTTAATTTGAATATAATTTATTACTCTGAATGTTTGCTGCTAGATGGCTGTTTCTTTTAATATAGAGTTGTTTGTCTATCTTTATATTAGTCTATGGTCCAAAGGACGAACTAATATGTTGAAAATATTTAAATGTCCCCGCTTGGAATCAAAGATACTCAAAACTGGCTCCTGTGATGTCATTTTGTGCAATGGATAAATAATTCCTTACATCACTGTGCAATAATAAAGTCCCCATATAAAGCTCTTTTTGTGGTTGGGCTTCCATTTGGGCTATATTCCAGTAATTTTACATATGATACTATTGAGTGTCAAACTCCAGAAGAAGAACTAGAGATGCTTCTCAGTCACAAAGAAAATAGGTCCTTGGGTGCAATTTCATCAGAAATCTTCCTGACCCAATGTTTTTCGGCGGGCGTAAAGTGGACACCAACTTTGGGAATTTACTTTTTATGAAAAATTCACCTTAATCCAATATGTAATAAGGGAACTGTGACACTACAGGTGATATATTATTTAAGTATGTAATAATAATTTGGGTTTCAATAGCTTTTTAATTAATCTAATGTTTCTTGTAGAAATATTTTGGATATCTGCAGTTCTCAATAGAACATGTTTATTTAGCTTGTGACTATGATACTCTCGAAATAGCTATTTGTACATTAAGTTGGGAAAAGTAAGATTTTTCCGTTCTCGACGCTAGAAATTTGGCACAAAAATATGCTTTGGTTAACCAGTAAATAGGCTTCATTGAACTTATATTTTCGAGATAGCAGTCCTCAAAATTATATCTGGCATCAATTTGTTGTGACCTACAGGTTCGTGTGTTGATTTTATTTATCTCCAGTATTGATAGTCAAGACATTTTCCAAGAATACAATTCAAAAATCCTATTTAGGGTATCCCGGAACTAATGGATCACCTTGTTATAGCTTGTAGCAGAGCCTGTGACCGTTCAAAGAAACATTTAAATAAATATATCCCAAGTAGTACCGGAGACATTTTACTAGTACTATTTTTTCACCTATTCTTCTACTTTTGAACATTAATGGCAATAATTCAATAATTTTATTAAATATATAAGTAAATTATATCAATTTGAATTAAACACTTACTTGTTACAACAATTGGTTTCCATAATTTTGTTTATCCAGAGATGCTCACACTTTGTCAATAAAAATATCGTTTGCAAGTAACAGTAAAAGTGCAAAAGCTAAGGTAAAAATTATTATTAGAAGAATTCCAATATTTATTAAATAAACTAACAATTCATAGAACATTTCTATTATTATACTAGAGCGACTTTCAAATATACGAGCGTGCTGGAGTCCTCACGGTCACTTTATTCCTTAGGTCCTCACCAAACTGCCGTCCCGTGAAGCGTGAAGTCCGCACGACCGATAGCGGCTTCCTCCTCAATTTATCCCAAAACATTATTCGCTCATGGAACTAATATTTTATGGCACAAACAAAAACTATTATCGAATTTAAACTTTGGTTCCTAACAATAATCATACTATTTACAACTTATCTATCGGTACAGTTAACAAAAAGTATTATAAGCGCAAGAACCGGCGAAATACAATCACGTGTTGTCGTGATGTAGAAGAAATCATATCTTGGATGCTACTTGGTATATATATGTTTTTCGGTAGTTTTCTTTGAACGGTCATTGGTTCTGCTGGAAGCCACTTCATGTTTATCCATTAGTTCTTGAGCACCCTGTATATTTCAGTCACTGCCATGACAACTTAAACGAGCTCGATAGTACGAATTACAAAATTAAATATGTAGTACTCTAAGACAATCGTTATCATCTTGGAGACGAGGGTCACATCAGTATTGAAAGGTGTAGATTTGTTATCCTATATAATTGATAGAAAAATAGATGTAGGTAAGACATTAAAAAATATATAATTATCTCCAAAAATCTCTTGTACATTACATCTGCTACGATTAGAGTGTTCAATATCGCTCGAGACGCAACACTAAGTAGGGAAACATTCTAGAATGATTAAATGTCATCCATCGTTCAAGGGAATAACAATGTATTATTTATTATTCTGTTATATTACTGAAACTTTGGTTAGCTTTTTGCAAATTTTATCAAGCCGTCACCTATGATTTCCAGTGTTCATACTACGTACACGTTTTCCATAAACTTCTTTCTGGTAGGTAGTTTGTGCTTTGCCGTCTTCCCTGATCTACTCGGTCAAAACTATTATGAGATTTTCTTAGCTTTATTAACGATACGATCATCCAATGCATATCTTTAAATTAAGTACTTATTCCTTTGAACTATGTGAGGTCGTCTGGAATCTGCATGCGGCAGAGAGGATGGAAGCGCTAAATGTTACCTTTATTAGTTTTTATTGATTATATTTTTTTTGAAAGTCTGCGGTAGCCCACATACTGGATTGTCTGTTCATCCAATGTTTAATTAAAGAGGATAAATAAATGTACAAGAAAATACAATATAATTGGTTGAACCACACTATTTTACATCACATAACATAACGCGTATGCGGATAACGAAGCGTAGATTGTGCAAGAGTAAAACAATATAATGACTCAGTTTGTGGTAAATAATAATTATCGGAGTTATAACTACAAATAATATCGCTACCAATAAATTTGAACATAAATTGGTTGAAGAGGGATCGCAATAATTTTCATGGTCTCACTGTTATATTTTGGAGACTTCCAAATACACAATAATTTGTTGATAACATTGGCGTACATGCTCAAATAGTCCCTCAGTGCATGTGTTTATTGTAACATTCGACATTTATTCTCAGTTAATAAAATAGTATTATTGGCTGGAATTAGTTCTTAATTAATAAAACTATTTAATGTGGTAAAACAATAATACCAATTTCGGGAGGAGCAGCATTATATTCTTGGGTACTAGATCCGCATTGCTGGAATTTTATGTTGTGGTTGCTAATCTATCTGCATTTCTGTAACTAAAAAGACAACAATATCGTTACAAGCCCATTGTTTGAGCGTGGTCATATTAATTGTATTGAATTATAGGATGGCCAGAATCCTCTTGAATTTCGTGACAGTAGGTATTAATGGATTATGGAAAGCCCAATTTCTACATCTTTTCATATTTCTACAGATCTCATTTAGCATGCTCATAGGACGCTTTTTATAGTACTTCAACAATTTTGAACCAAATCGTGTCGTATAGAACAGAAGTGAACATTTCTACTCGTCTCTAGGTTTCTAGTCATTTAAGAACCATATCAGTTAATGCTAGATCAAATACATCATATTCAGGGTCATTTTATTGAAACATCTCATCCATTAAGATCACTTTATTTTTAATATCTGGAACACACTCCCGAAGAGGTATAAAGGATACCTGTGCACGGGTCCAGTTTACAAAAAACCATGGCTCAGGCGGAATTCGAACCGGCGCTCACGGTGAGCTGTCGCAAGCTACGAACGCACTTCCAGCACCTTAGCCCACTCAGCCATTATGACCCCTTACCGATGTTAAGTATTACCGTTTTTAATAAATACTCGCTACCCATCACAAAATCTGTATTTCAGCCTTGAGAGAAAATCTATCACTTCTAAAGGGGGCCATACACTTTTTTCCGTCTGCAAGGACCAGAGTGCAGGTAGGTGATTCATGTTAAGGAAAATATTGAACTGTGTATGACTACAAAAACTAAGCATTGTAGCCAAGCTTTTGGCAGAAGCTCCACACCCTTCCCATGTTGTCCCTGGCTCTCGAAGTTTCTGACTGACAATCTAGTAATTCTACCTCGAATTCTACGTCTCGCCTGTGCAGCTAGCTCTTCGATAAGACGAAAACCTAAGCGAATAGATTAACTTTAAATGTCCATAAAATAGTACATATTACTTTCGGCTGTTACACTGAACTTTCGAATTAGTGGAGCTAACAATATATAGAAGATACTTTTTTCCTTTCCTAAGTATAAACTTAATATCTGCCTAATAAAGTTCAAGAATCTATCTATTTTGCCTTTGTTGCATTAATTATATGTGGAGGTTCAGAGTTAAAACCATTGATATCACTACAAATTCGATATATTAAACTGCCAAATTATGATACAACTCCTATTCTTGAACAACTCTATATTACCAGATGTATTGTATATCATTATCTTTACAATTTTCAATACTCGAGACCTAGTAGTAAAACCTCTATCAAAAATATTTTAATACCAAATAAAGAAACTTTATCTAAAAAGATTATATCTATACGGTTTTTTTTGAATCAGTTACCTGTTCATCTCAAAAACTAATCTTGTCCTAACAAAAAAGGAAATTATTTTATTTTATATAATTTATTATCCAATTTGAATGGTGATTTACTCTGTTATTATAATGTTCAATGAACATTACTTAAATGTTGTTATTTTTTCATTATTATTATTACAATTAAATAAATTAATTGTACAATTAATTTATTTCAGTGCTCCACGATTGGAATAAAAATATTTTATTTTGAATCAAACTTTTGTTTTGGTAGTTATGTTTTAAGTTTTAGTATTGTCAGTTAAGGGGTACATTTTATCTCCCTGTGAGAAATTGCAATTAAGCTGATAAAAATAACTAAGTAAATAAATAAATGGGAGAACTTAAGGAAAAATAAGTATTGTCGGCGCTATATAGCTATCATCGGCGCCAGAAAAAAAACTGGCCAAGTAGCTAGTGTGAAAGATAGCTATTTTTAAGCATTCGAACTCACTGATAAAATATAAAAGAAATTCTTGATGTATGTTGTAGATTATATGATTATCATGATTCGGGAGCGTATTTGGAAACTCGGATGAACAACATTGGTCGATTTAAATAAAAAACAAATCAAAAAATTTGTTGCTATATAAAATTATCTGAATCAAAACAAAAACTCGACGGTATATTGAAACCGATAAATCACATTTAATTTAGTCTTAAGTATTTTAATTCTTCTGGAAATTTTATGTAAAAGTAGTATTTCTTGCTGAGTTGCTGAATATCACTCGCTAATATAGGCTACTTTGACATATTAATTAGCTTAGAACAGATACATTTAACAATTAAATTAATTATATTTCTTAAAAATATTCAATTTTATATAAGAGAATGCATGTCATGCTCTTGCTTTGATATACTGATAAATAAATTTAAGTCCTCCCATATAAGCATTCTAATTTTGACAACTGATCATAAATGAATTCTGAAATAGGCAGTAATGTTAATATCAGTTATTATAAATCACTGAAGTTCTCTTAGAGTAGTAAACCTTAGTCTGTGTAGTCACGTCATAAATTCTGGGCCATCTTGAAACTTTTATAGAAATGAGAACGACAATAGGTTTACTATTAAATCATGAGATATACCTACTTAATTTATCTTCACTCAAACTACAATGATTGACTTCATTAGCTAGTGCATGAAGCTGTTGAAGAAGACTAAGGGATAAAAGTTAATAAAATCAACCTCAAGTAATTCAATAATCATGACAATTGGGGATAGCTGTATCTCTTCCGTATTCATATACCATCAAAAACAAACTATAACGATTGAGGCAGCTTGGAGCCTTGTCGAATCAGTTTCAGTTCAAGTAGGCATTCTTTTCGTTGGGTCTCACTAAGCTTTCTTATAAAAGCAATCCTAGTCGAAAATTTCTCACCAATTACTCAAATAAACAAACCATCACATTCAATCATTACAATAGCTCTCGGAATCTTCGAAACAAGTCGGAATAGAATAGCATTTCCGAAAATAGCATGCGACTATTATGGTCTCAATATAATATCCATATGAATAATATAATGATTTAGTGTAAAAAGATTTTGTGTTCTTCCAGAATAAAATATTAGCATCACGCCACTGAAAAACTGTCGTATTGAGTTACGAGATTTGGTTTGGTGGCACTGTATTATCAAATAGCTTACTAGATTCTAAATCAAAAGGGTTATCTTGTCAAATAATTTCGTTCTTCTATAATAGAAACGTTTGGTGATATCCAACTCGTATATGAAGTTAATACTAGGTAAAGGTAAATACTTAATATTACTTAGTTATTGACGCAGGTATATACACCGTATACATTAGGCAAAGTTTAAATACAATCTTTGAATTAGGTATGGTATATATTTTAATTTCTCATAGTAAAGGCATTTTAGAAAAATCCTTGGCATAGTCGATTTTTATTTCAAATCGATATTTCAATTCATAACGTCATTACCATTTGACATATGATATTTTTTGAACGAATGCCCTTTTTATTTCTTCAGCTGTACCTATGCTGGTATAAACTTCATTCAATTCCATTCCATTCCTTGTAGTGGTTTTTGCGGGATGCGTGTATAAACATACAGAAAGACAGACCGGCACGATAAAATGTAGCCTATTTTAATTTAGACCTCTAGTAATACATCGGTGAAAACTTCATTCAATTCCATGCAGTATTTATGCATGATGCGAGTACAAACATACAGACAGACAAAATTTCAAAAAAATTGTTTTAGCTTCTGTTGCTCTAATAAAGGCCTCCCTTATTATTTTTCCTTACATATCTGTAATGTACAGTCAAAACCCTACTATTAAAACTATACGAATTTCATAAAAATATTGACACCGCTTTTTACCCCCTTAGGGGTTGAATTTTGCAAAACTCCGTCTTATTGAGCACCTATGTTCTGTGAGTGAGTGACCTTTCGCTTTTACATATACCGAGTTATTCAGATTCGATGCTCACCATTGAGATCTCGAAAATCGTAAGAGCTACCAAGAAGGTTAAGTTGGGGCAAAAGTTGCGAAATGTATTGGGGATTAATATGCTACAAAGAAATTTTAAGTATCATTTTTCGTTTCAGAGATTTAAAAAAAAAATCACATTTTGTTATTTCTCTAATAACTTGCTTTTTATGCGACGAATTGTAAAAGCAAAAGCTTTTCTCCATTGCAACTTTTTCTCCAGGTCCATATTTAATTTTTCTGAGTTGATGATGGTTGTGAAGTGACAAAACTTTGTACCAAAAAATGGGGAGCACAACTTTATGCAGCAGAAAAAGTTGCTACAGAGAAAGGCTTTTTGTTTTTCAATTCGTTGCATAACAACCAAGTTATTAAAGAAATAACAAAATGTGAAAATTTGTTTTTTTGTGTAAATCTCAAAAACGAAAAATGATACTTCAAATTTATCTATGGCATATTAATCCCCATTACATTTCACAACTTTTCCTCACTTCAACCTTCTTCGTAGCTCTTACAGTTTACGAGATCCCAATGATGAGCATAGAATCTGAATAACCCGGTAAATATTTCAATTGAATATCAACTTTTTCCTTTTCACTGAAACTGTATCTGCCTTAATATTTTGAATTTTAATGTGAGCTACAAACACAAATATATTCTCTAACTTCTTGAATCTATAGTTTGTTTCACGAATGATGACGTCTGCCTTGGAAACACGAGAAACGAATCAATTCAACCGAGGGGAGTAAATCAGAGGCGTGACGATTTTGAGACAAGATCTGGTATATAAATTTTGTTATACGCTTCAAAGAAGTTCATGTAATTATGGAGAAAAAGCATCAACGGAATAAATAAGAAATTATATGAAAGATTTATTATTAACAATAATGCAGAAACATAGAATAAAATATTTAGCTTGAGTTGTAAAATATAAATTTATTCACCTGAATTATCTATAATGTCACTTTGACTTTATCTCGCCTATGAAATAAAGATTGCGTTGCCTTATAGAGCAATTAAACTTTCTGACCCAAAACACCGAAATAACTGCATAGGTAAAGAAAAAATAATGCTAAAACAAAACTGTTCCAGAAAAACTTACAGCTTCAATATTCGGCGCCAAAATCCATGCAACATACAATACAAATAAACAAATTAGAACAGAAAAAGACAAAAACCAAAACTACCTCACAGTCCCGCATATAGGGAATCTATCAGAAAGCATACAAAAAGTATTCAAAAACCACAACATACACGACACAAAGAACACAATCTATTAAAAAAAACATATACCAAATTAAGAACCAAAAGAGACAAAAACAAAATTACACATGAGATGCCATGCAATTATTGCAATAGCACAAATATGGGCAATAATGCCCGTACATTGAAAATTGAATCAAAGGACACAAATATGATAAGAAAAATAAAGCCGCCATTACAAATCACGAAGAAGAAGAACATAAATTCAGTTTCAACGATACTTAAATAACAACCACCGAGAAACACATATTTAAACAAGCAATTTTATAAATGATCTATAATCCAAATGCAATAAACTCAGAAACCGGTAATTAAAATGAAGTGTCATATACAACCATATTCTATAAATCACAAAACCCAAAACAGAATGATATCCACAGAACTTTCTCCCCTCGCAAATATATCATATATATCAAAATATATCGAGTACAAGTGAATATTTGAAAATACTCTCCGATGGGTAGTCTTTTTTCTTGTAATACATTATCCTGAGTATTCGTTTTTGCAATACTTCCATTTTTTTAGGTGTGTATCAAGTATACCACCCCAGCGGAGGATGGCATACTGCAGTCGGGATTGTACTAGAGCATAGAATGTGATTTTAAGATGCGCCGTGTCAAGAATAGATGTTAGATAATGGAACTTATATAACATACTTCGCAGTGTTTTAGTGATTTGGTTTACATGTGCATCCCATCTAAGATGAGGATCTATCATAACTCCAAGATATTTAATGTGGTTTGCCCTGGTAATGATGATTTCACCGTTACTGTTGAATGTTAATTCAGTGAAGTTTGAAAACCCATTTTCGTAAGTAGTGAATGGTATAAAGTGTGTTTTCTCAAAGTTAATTGTTAGTGATTTGTTGTCAAACCAGAGAGGATCAATAACAGTTCCTTGTGGTATTCCATAGGGGATTTCTGCATTTGCGCTGAGTTTATTGTTGATTTTGAGTGCCTGTTTCCTGCCATATAAGTAGCTTTTTAGTAACCTATGTGCATTACCTCGAAAACCTAAGCAATATAAGTCTTCTAGAAGTTGAATATGATCAAAAGTGTCGAAGGCTTTAGCTGGGTCTAAGAATACACATAGAGCAGTTATCGCGTCGTTTGTAGATAGACCGCACCTGAATCCATATTGCTTGTTGGATATCAAATTGTATTTGTCCATAAATTTCATCATTCTGCAATTAAGTGATTTTTAGAATATTTTATTAAAACATGTCAACAGCGAAATAGGTCTGTAATTATTAATTATTCTGGGATCTCCCTTTTTCAGAATAGGTATTATTATGGACTTTTTAAAGACTTCTGGACACTGGCCCGTCTGAGATATGTTATTTATTAAGAAGGTTAATAGGGGTGTTATTTCCTCTGCTTTTTGCTCGATATCTTCCGCTCTGATTCCATCAAATCCTGGTGACTTTTTGTGTTTGAGGGAGTTTATTATTTCCAATAATTATTTTTCATTCACAGGCTTAAGAAAGAAAGTGCAACGTTTATTTTTGGTTTGGTAATTTTGGTTGAAAGTTTTCTGATGTTTTCGGCGTAGCTTTTTCCAATGTTATTAGAGAAGGTGTTGAACAGGTTCGCCTTTACTTCATCATCATATACTTTTGTTCCGTCCGTACTAAGTATTTCTTTTATTGAGGTATCTGTCTTTGGAGCTTTGCTTTCGTTTACTATTTTCCATAGTTGTTTCGAGTTATTTTCACAATGGTTTATTTCATTTTGATAGTATTTACGCTTAGACATTTTTACCAGTTTATTTGTATGCACCCTGTATTCGAGATATTTGTTCTTTTTAGTAATGTTTTGGGGATCTTTTTTGTGCTCATGATATATTTTGGTTTATCGAAAGGACTATACCATGAGTAATCCATTTCTTCCTTTTTTTATCCATCTATCTTAATTTTGTCGTCCTGGTTTCATCATGCTAGTGATTGTTTGAGTCAAGTAATTTGCCTGTTCGTTAGTATTTTCTAGGCTGTAGTATGATGACCAGTCAGTCATGTTCTCTGATGTTCCGCTTTAGAGCTTCATACTTTATACGGTATTTTATTCTGTTCTTATCAGTTGATTGTACATCATGCTCTAGTGGAATTCCTAGTATGGTGCATTTGTGGTCTGTTATAGCAGCTTCAAAAACAGCTGAAATACAGGTTTCATATATATCTTTCCGGGCTTTTAGAAATATATGGTCAATGCATGTTCTAGATTCACCTTGTATCCTAGTAGATTTATTGATCATGGATATGTATTTGCGCTCGCTCATAATATTTAAGATAATTGGACACTATTTCTGTTTCCTGTTGTATATCTAAATTTATATCTCCTAGTATAATATGATGATCCGAATTGAATTTATTTGCTTCTTCTATGTATTCTTCAAGATGTAGTACGAACTCTTATGCTTTTGTAGATGGGGACCTGTACAACGCGGTTATCATTGAAGTTGTTTTCCCAATGGTTAATTTAATCTGTATTGCTTTGCATTTGTCTATGTATATAAGTTTATTATTGTATTTTATTCGATTTTTAATAAAAATAACAACGCCATCGTTTTTGTTAAGGCTGCCTTCGCTATATAACATTTGGTACCCCTCAATATTGAAAATGTCTTTGCAATCACAAATATCGAAAATTTCTGTTAGGACAATTAGTTCAAAATCAATAGTTATTTGACCCAAAGTTATATTTCATTTATAATTTTTTTTTTCTTATTCTTCTTATGTTCTGATGAAGAGTTTTTAAATGTTGCCTGTTTACATCTTTATCGTTTATAGTTTTGTTAAAGTCAGTCAAATTGTTAAACTCAATAGTTTTTACAGAGTTACAGTTACAATGTCGCATTAGTTCTTCCATAGTTACAATTGGGTGAGTGAAATGGTTTAAATTGTTCAAGTAATTAGAAAGTTATTGAAAATTAGTTACACTTATAATTTGTTCAAATTAACTCAGTATTTAATTATAAAAATTAAAATCAAGAATTAAATGTGCTGTTGTTTGATATGTTGATTATAAGAAGTTTTCAATATTTCATTTAATTATAATTTTTAATAATATGGATAAGAATAGTTATTTGTTAGAGCGAACACTTCTTAGTATATTTCTTACTGAAGTACATGTTGGTTTACTCTGGTTAACTTTAGATCCTGTTCCTTCGGAAGCCTGTTGTTGTTGTCGGGTATCTTATTGGGGATCGACTTCTTTCTCGGGTTGACTGGCATTTGGTGTTGCGTTGAACAATGGGCCACCCTTCTGATTAGTAGGATTTGGTTGTTCTATGGGATTTTGTTCCTGTTGTTTGCAGTAATTCTGGATTGGTGTTGATGGAGCACTTTTTGATTCTGATATAAGATTGTCTTGTAGTATGCTTTCAGGCTCGAGCTCCTTTGCAGTATACCGGTTGCCGTCTACGAAGAGCTTATTGTGTTTGATGTAGCAGGTCTTGTTTGTGTCTTCAGCTTTTGCTAAGCGCATGTGTTTTCTAATTATTTTATTTTCTTGTCTCTGTTCGATGCTTAGATCATTCGCAATGGAGACTTGAGTTCCTTTTAGTAGCTTGCAATTTTTCAATATATGTATTTTTGTGATGTAACGTGATAAATGTACTTTTATTGGACCATCCTCATTCCTCCCAATTGTTTTGATATCATCGATGTCGTGGGCTGTAAAATTTAAGTGCAATAAATTGTTCAGTTTCTCACAGATATATCGAGGGTTTAATCTTTTACTCTGTGGTTTATCTAGACCAAATATTATAATATTTTTACGTCTATTTTCCTTCTCCAGGCTCGTGACCCTCTCCTTTTAATCCTTGTTTTCTTCTTTTAGCTGCGATATTTTATTCTTGGTTGTTTCTATAACTAATAGGATTCGGGCTTCGCTGGCTTCAATGCAATTTATTAGATCTGTTCTGATTTAGAAGGTTTCATCCAATAGTTATTTGTTTGTTATTGTCTAATCTGTTCCTGTTTTCATACTGGTTGACACACCTGCGTACGAATGTGCTGTTATCTTCGATTGTATTGTGAACATTAATGTGACTTCTATCAAGTTGGATTGGTATTTATCCTTATGTCCCGTAATCTTGGATAAGAGGGGGCACTGAAGTCCGTACAGACGAAGAAACACACTATGCACACATTTCTAACAATGATTGATAATTTCAATTCAAATAGTCCTTTTTATGTATGGAAAATTCCGCGACAACACGATACACGCGACAACACGATACTTCTCAATCAATGACAATATATTCATTTCTCATTCACATACAAAGAACACATTTTATTATTCTTTTAATAACTGGTCGACCCAATTAGAATTATTCTTAATTTTCTTTTATTAAATATTTGGTAAACTCTGCTTTTTGGTAAGTCATTTAAATCATAAATAAATATTTTTTATTTTAAAATGCGAAATAATATTAATTCTAATGATGTTGTTACTTTTGAAGCTGTGCAGTTGCAGTTATATTGATAACTTTTGGCACCAACTGATAAAGTCGGTCCATTTTTTTGTAAGAAATATTTATTTCACACTTTTGACTGTAACATTAGTCACGAAAATCGTTGATTGTTCAGATCCAAAGAAGACAGTACTTATCCTATTACTCACGTATATTCTTTGCTTGTACTTGTTATTACCTAGAGATCTCAGAACATCGCTGCGGAAATAAGTATTATAGATTTCACCATTTTACCACCGCTATAACTCGAAAATCAACTCTAAGGAAAAAATGTTCATTATAAATGTTGCTACAAATATATTATTGTCTTTGATGTGGTATTCAAAGATTTTCAGTTTTCGAAAAAAATCGCCCTCTCCACATAGCAAAAATACACATATTTGAGATTTTAACATGAATGTAACTCGAAAACCGTAACTCTTTCGATAAAAATATCAATTTAAGCGTCTCCGGATATTGTCTTATCTTTAATTCTGTCATTTCGATTTTCGGGGGAAGGAGGTTTTGGATTTAAGTTTTTACGAATATGGGACCACTTCTCAAGTTTCCTCTTTCAAATGAATCGAAAATTATCAAAATCGGAGTACGTTTACTATATACAAGGCGCGTACAAATAAAAAAAACAGACAGTCGAATTAAACACCTCTTCCGTTCGGCGTTTGTCGGTCAAAAAAGCATAATTTTTTGTTTTGTATTACAGTCTATCTTTTGTTTTAATAATTGAAAAAAGACCACATATATATCTATTGAACATTATTGTCCAAGGGCGGAGATCTGGGAGCGCTAGGTATTGCATGATTTTTACCATAAATTGTACGCTACTGTCTTTTTCTGACATTTTCATTGAAGTAATCTACAATTGATTTTGAATTTTATCTCGGAATTTGCTCTAACGATTTTGATAAAATTTGGTGTATAGATAAGGTTCTAATTTTTAAGAGTATCTATATTTCCTGTCAAAACGCGAGGATGCCCCCTCAAAGATTTTCTTAAATGGTTCGGCAGATGTTGGTAAATATTTGCATATAGGCGTTCGAAAACTCCAAAGAGTCGAGAAATCGATTGGTGATACTTTCACATCCATAATGGATGCAACCCTCGATGTCCACACAATTTCGAGAAAGGCTCCGCAGATTGCAATGTAAATTTCAGTATGGAGCTTGGGGTTCCAGAAGTCGATTTGGCCACAGTCATGTTCTGGTACGTTTAACAGTCACATTGCACTTTCATATTAATTTCGAGATCTATAAATTGTGAGCAATGTTAACGACAAAGGCGATATTTACTTACCGATCTATTGATCGCAACAGATTTTGACTAGAAATGTGCACATTTTTGAACTAAGTTATTCTTATAGACCTACTTCAAATCCTGTATTACCCGAGCGAAGCTCGGTCGCCCATATATTTGTATATTGTATAACTTTTATCGTTGGAGCAATTTTCAAACATTTCTGTGTATACAAAACAAAACAAGCATTTCCATAGCGAGAAATAATTTTTGTTGACCAGTTTATGACTTCGTTGATTTTTTAATTCTTTTTTAATAAGAATATTTTATTTAATTTTGATGTTTTAATAGTTTAAAGCAGATATCATTTGCTATAATTTCAAACCGTAATAATGCCACAGTATACACATTCTGATATGGTTGATATGCATTTCGTATAAATATGGTCCTGCTGGGGAAAATGCCGACGAAGCGTATTTACGAAGAAAGATTTCCGAACAGTAGTGATCTGATTTGGCAGACTGAAGTCGAAACATCAAGTTGGAAGACCAGCTGAGATGAGAATGCCACAAATTGAAGAAGCTGTATTAGATGAAATTACTGAACATCCGGAGACGAGCACGAGAAAAATAGCTGCCACATTAAATATTAGTCATAAACTAGTAAGGCGAATCTTAAGATAAAATCTACTTTACCTATATCACATTCAAATAGTGCAGGCCTTAAAGGCAGGTGATTTTCCAGTTCATATAAATTTTTGTCAATAGTTTCTTAATAAGCTAGTTGAAAATCCGCTATTGTGGTGATGCAAAACTCTCGAGTCCGTTGCAACTCAGTTACCTAGTTGAAATTTCTGACCAGGCCGCAACTCCAACAGTCACACACTCTGTTGTGCAAATGGTCACATATTACTCTAATTCTTATATTGGCTTGAAGAAATCGTACAACGGAGTCCAAATGAAAGTATTTTATAAGAAAAAGTGTGAGGTTTTTATATCCAACGCTAAGACAAAGCTTTTCGATATTGCAGCTTGTAAATGTAGTCTGACATTTTCTTGTATAGTGTGTGGAAATAAATCAAATAGCTGTAACTGTCAAGTGGTTGTAAAATGCCATTGTGCTAAAATAAAGAAGATTCCAGATATAGTACTGAGGTTCGTATACGACCAGCGAATCACAAGGATGATGTTTATTGCGAATTTATATAAGAAGTAGACAAGTAAACTGAAGAAAAAAGAGGAAAGAAGAGAACATCGTTCGACACGAGAATCTATAATCTCCGAAACCGGTGGCAGTCCAATACAAATAAAACTAAATCCAATCTGAACACTTGTTGTTGTGACAAAACTGTGTAATTTATTGCCTACATCATCTACATTTACATCACAAATGCGTGCAAAATTGATGTCTACTTCCTTAGCTAGCTATAGCTACGGTGTTTCTGATAGGGCCACAGCAGCAATAGCTTCTGGTGTACTGTATGATCTTGGTTTAATCTCTGATTGAGATATATCACAAGTGATTGACTAAAACAAGATTAGAAGAGAGAAAGAGAATATTCGACAAGCTATAACAACAAGAGAATACCAACTAAAAGAAATAGAAGTAATCTATTTTCACGGTCGGAAAGATAATAGTCTAACAAAAAAAAAGTAGAAGATAAAATGTACCGGAAACAACAAAAGAAGAACATATTAGCGTGATTAGTGAGCCTGGGGGCCAATACATCATCCATGTTACACCATCAAGAGGAACCAGCAGAGCTATTGCCGAAAGTATTTAGGCCATTTGAAAAGGAATGATTTTGATATTAGCGCAATTGAAGCCCTCGCATGTGACGGAGCAGTTGTAAACACTGGCTGGAAAAGTGATGTAATAAAGAACACTGAGGTCAAGTGTCATCGCCCATTGCAGGGGTTTATTTGCTTGCCAAATTTCATGTGCTGCCTTATAGACATTTGTTTGAGTCCTTAGATATAACCACCACAGGGCCAGTATCATTTAGTGGCCCAATTGGCAAGCAACTGTCTACCTATGAGAAAAATTTGGTTCTTGATTTTGAGCTCATACCAGTTGAAGATATCACTATAACCAGAACTGACTTTAACAAAGATCAGCAGTATCTTTTAGACATGCTCATAGTAGTCAAAACTGGATTCTGTGAAGCAGATTTAGCCATTAGAGACCGTGGGCCCCTCAGCCATTTCCGATGGTTAACATGTGCCCATCGAGTATTAAGACTTTAAGTTTCCAAACTAGTCCCACAAACGAGATGGAGACACTTGTAAATTACATTGTAAAAACCTATGCCCCTGTTGGTTTTTCATCAACAGAAATTACATTGTAAAAGACGGACCGAAGCACTTAGTAAAAGTCATTCAAAACACAATACATTTGCCGGACAACATAAAAAGAATTATAAATCCTGTCATTTAAAGGAATGCGTTCTTCGGCCATCCAGAAAATATCATGCTGGCGATGGTTATGGACGAGAGACAACATATCCGGGAATTAGGCTACAGGAGTATACTTAAATCCAGTAATAAACCGCCAGTAGTGGGCCAGATTAGACTCTTTAAGCTTCCTTCAATAAATTTTGCTGTCACAGATTACACGGAA
Source organism: Crioceris asparagi (assembly GCA_958507055.1). Classification (NCBI taxonomy): domain Eukaryota; kingdom Metazoa; phylum Arthropoda; class Insecta; order Coleoptera; family Chrysomelidae; genus Crioceris; species Crioceris asparagi. The sequence goes on along the minus strand of OY293826.1, from coordinate 57,972,513 downwards.
CTCATCTATTGGACAGAGTGTGAGCTGACAACACCTTCATTGTTGTCAAGTATCTCAACAGAAGAGATTTGCAGGCGTATTCATAATCGAAACTTAGTACGCTACTAAATTAATTGCGGAGGTCTAACCTTAAATTAGGTTACTGATTCTTATGCCAGTGTTATGGTAGGATAGTGTTTTGTTTTTTTTATTTTAATACGGTACTACCTAGTATCGAACTAAGATTGGATTATCAATACGCCTGTATATCTTTACTGAAAGAGTAGTCCCTGACAGAATTCCAATATTTAAAGTTTTCAGTCCGTCGAAAGATGTTTGAAACTCGTAACTGAGGCCGCTGAGTAAGTTTGTGGACCTGAAAAATGAGATGTGTTTATTAGGACAACATTAAGGTCCAGGTCACTTATGCCATAATTTGATACAAAGTCTGAATATAAAGGGACCTCACACCCCACATAATTGGTTGGTTGGTTGGGTGGGGTGTGACAGCATATAATTTATGGTAAAAATTATGCAATAGCGTTCCCAGATCTCCGCCAGTGGACAATGCTGTTCAATAGATGGGACAGTAAATAATGCATCCTTCATAGAAGAGACACTGTACCAAATATTAAAACATTTGAATTAACCCGTCAAAAGAAATTAATAGAAAGCTTTAATATTTAAAAGCCTGTATTTCAAAAACTATCGATTAGTCGACAAAACTTTGTATGAAAAACTAGCACGTGCTCACGTGTTCTATCACCTCCTTCAATATGTATCTTTAGGAACACCCAGTATATATATATACCGTAACTTCATTTAATTTACGATAGTCAACAACCACACGCCATTTTTGTTTTCCTGAAGCATCAAGCTTCTTTGGCACAACCCAAACCGGGGATGACCATGGCGAAACAGAATGACGTATAATACCTTGCTCCAACATTTCTTTTTCTTCTTCGTTATGATGATCTGTACGCAACTGATCCAAAATTATAGTTTTTCTATCAACAGAATGGTTAAATCTAGTTTTATTGTCATAAATACAATTAAAATTAAAAAAACATTCGGAATTTGGAATGGGATCTAGATTCAAATTTGGAAATTCAACAATTTTTGGAATAGCATTCGAGTTAATAAAGTATAGAATTCACCTTCTTCATTTACATGTACCAAAGCATTTGGAATTCTAACATTTTCTATTGCTTGTCCGAAAAGTATTGCATCTGTGTTCGTTAATTCACATTTCAATTTGAAATTTTTTTCAGTTCTTGGTTCAATAAAAATTCTATTTTGTATTTTTGGCGAACAAATAAAAATTTCAACACCTAAGTTTCTAAAAACATAAGATATAATTTTCTTAACATACGCCCAATCTAACGTCTCTAATCCATAACCTATTTTTGGCATAGCTAGTTTTTGAACATTGTTTTCACCAACATGATCTCTCAATTTCTTTAAAGAAGACCATAAAGTCTGATAAGTGGGTTTTTCGTTTGAAACTTCTTTTGTTACAAGATAATAAATATATCTGCTTGTGTCTTCATTTTTAATTTTCTTAATTGCAAGACCACCTTGTTTTTTGCCTTTGCGTATCTTCTGCTAGGCAATGAGCTCATGAGTAGTCTTTAGGCATGTCAAAAATATTAATTTCTTTTTCAACTATTAATTTATAAAATTCAGTACTTTGTTCAAATGCTAAAAATTCAGGGTCCGTTTCCAAGTAAATCTGATGAGTAACTTTATGCGAAGGCAATGTTTTAAAATTGGTTATTAAATGTTTCGAATTCAAATCAATTACACAATTATAATGTTCTAAGGAATCTAAACCCAAAACTCCATCAAAATCAATATCGAGATTATAAATATAAGCTTTATGAAAATCTTTTTCAGCAAATGGAATAAGAGTAAATTCTGATATTATTTTTTTTTTGATTAGGTATGCCTTGTATAGTTACATATTCAGGAAATCTTTGAGGGAAACTTTTAACAATGTTTGATTTAAAAATCGAAAATCCTGCACCTGTATCAACAAGCGGCTTATATTTTTTTGAATCATCTTCAATATAATAAATAGTCTTAGAATTAACTGTTAGAAATGGGTTTAAAGGACAATTTGTTCGGGAAAATTTATATTCGGGTTCATGTCGTCTAAATTCAAATTTGAATTTGAGTTGTTATTTCCATAATTGACTTTTCCATTGTTGGACATTCTGGGGGATGGTCTTTGATTTGAGAAATAGGAAAATCCTGGAAATTTGAGTTTTCAGGAGATTCAAAATCTTGTGGATAATTTTAAAATTCGGAGAATAGTCTGATGATTCGGAATAGTTAGTATAATTTTCTTGGAGTTCATTTTCAAAAACATCTTGATTATTTTCGAAATAATAATCTGAATCTTTTTCACCATTGAAGCCAATTAAATGAGCTCTTTGTTAAAAATTTGGATTCTTTTGAATTACGGATGGTCTTATCTGGAATTGTCCCTGCGAATTAAAAGGTCTTTGTTGAGTAGGAACATTGTTATTCGGTCTATTTTGCACAATATTTTGAGGTTGATATTGGAAATTCATTGGTCTTTGGAAATTATTATTGAAATTTGGGTTATAGCTTGGAGCTGATGCTCTTTGCTCTTGGGAACCACATTGATTAGAAGTATGACCATTTCTACCACATTGAAAACATTTTACAATTTGAACTTGCGACTTTCTGTTGCGTAATAAATTCTGGGGTTCGCTTGCATTATTGGAAACAGGTTTATTAAAATTTTGATTCTAAAAATAATACAATTGCAATTCTCTTCTTATAAGAATTTGTGCTCCCAATAAATCTGCAGGCTGACTAGCACGGATAAGTTGATCAAGACGAGGTTCAAGTCCGGTTAACAGGGAATTTAGAGCCATAGTATCAATAAGCATTTCCTGAGCAGTTTTTTGTTCTGCTGTCAAGTTCAGGGATTTATGCATATTAGCATTTAAAACTCGTAATCGATTGTAAAATGTAAATCTCTTGAATTACCGAAATGAAGATTTAAAAGCTGTCTTATTTCAGTACAGGTTTGAGGATTTCGAGAGCTAATTAGTTGGGCAGCTCTTCCCTTTAATTTATTTTTAATGTGAATCACTAATAGAGCTTTTTCCCAACGTACCAGATTCTAATACTTCTTTTGCTTCTTCAGTAGATGGGGGGCTACTCTGGCAGACCCCCACCACTTCCACTTTTCCTCCCCCTCGGCGGAAAATTCAAATTTGACAATGAACATCTGACAGCTAACATTTGACAACTAACAAGATGGCATGGGATACAAAGAATTTGTCATCTGTGCACAGGCATCCAAGGAATATAGCCATCCAGAAAATACAAACAATTGTTGGTGTCGAATGGCGCCACATTTGAATTTGAATTAAATAATTACGCGGTCACTGGACATAAAAGGCGACGGCGGTTTGTCTCTGGAGGGGCCTATGCGGCGGACCGTACCTAAGTCCAAAGGGGCCCTAACCTATGCGTCGACGGTTGTCTCTGGGGGGCCCAAGTGGCGGAACGTACCTAAAGCCCAGAAACGTATATGGGGGCCCTAACCTATAGGGGCAAGACCTGTCATAAACACTTGCTAGTATGTCAATTATTGCAAACAAAATGCTGATAATAGCCCATCACCCGAAGAAAGAATCCCTAGATCTAGGGAAATCTCAACAATATAACAGACATCAGCGACAAAAAACACATCGAAAGAACAATTTCTAGCAACTGTAAAAAAAATTACAGTTATAAAGACAGAAAACATCTTCTTTGATGAACATTTGAGATCGGGCACAAACTTTCAAAGGAAATTATCAATACTATAAACAAAATAATGAAACACGACTGAAATTCCGTGAAATGCATTCCACAGCTGAGAAAAATACAAGGAATGAAGTAGCAAATAGTTGAAAAAGTGTACTTACACAGTTTCACTTAGTTTCACAAACATAATTTTCACATGTTGTCACATCACTTTCACGTATTTCACGAGAACACTATATATATATATATATATATATATATATATATATATATATATATATATATATATATATATATATATGATAAAATAGATCTTTGTTTGTTGGGGATGCAGTCATTTAATAAATAAAATTCTTTGGATTATGCCAAGCTTTCGAGAATGTTTATTCTCTTCGTCGGGGCAAAATTCGTGAATTTATATAAAATTAACCACAAGGAGGAAATATTTCATAGTCAGCAATCAGAAATGTCATTAGTTATTTATATTATTTATATTTGATAAATAACTAATGACATTTCTGATTGCTGACTATGAAATCTTTCCTGTGTGTGGTTAATTTTATATAACGCATATACGCATTCAATATGATGTAGGTTATCACATTTAGTTGATGTTATGTACCATTGTAAGACCCAAATAATTTTTCATAATAAAACTATGAGGAATTATGTTCTGCTATAACACAAATACAACAATATCAAATCGTTTATTAATGAAATATAATGACTGGAATACAATCATCATTAAGTCTTGCTTAGGCCCAGTCTCATATACAAATACATATCTGATAACTCATCATTACTATAACCAAGTCCTAAAGTATATTCGATTTCAAATGTAGGAACAATAGATTTCCTTTACGAGAATAACATATTTTCTATCAGAATCTATGTGTATTTCAACACTCTTGAATTCAGTTCGAGGAAGTATATGTGTGGAGTTAGCGTATGTTATGTGCGGTCAAGGTCAACTACACACTGCGTGTTATCTTTCACACATAATCATAAGAAAAGATTACGTCTTCACCTAGTCTACGTATTGTAGATTATTAACCTAAGTTAGGGCGATGGCCGGGTACATTGATCCATCACAAAGCGTTTAAAAACCAGCCGTATAATAGGTACGAGAAACGATCCTCCAGATTCGGGGGATGAAAATGGAAAATAATATTTATTTATTATTTTATAAAACATGACATTAAAATAGTTCTTTCATTTGCTTATGTAGATACATTATATATAATATTAAATAAATAAATTCATAGAAAGAAACAACTTTTGATAAAAGAGATTTCAATTGGTCTAAAAGCGCCACGGTTGGACAATGAATACCAAACATATTCCAATTGAACTCTCCAACTTCAATTAGTTTTCTTTGGAATTCTTTGTACTTGAAGTAAGTATTTCCTTTGAAAAATACATGTGACCATCAAAATAGCGAAAAGCTGATGTTACATCTGGTGGAATATTTGGAAACATATTCTTGGTAGAGCCTCTGGTAGTTAACCTGTAACTGTGTATTCTAGACACTCAGAACTCCCCATTAAAATGTATATTTTTCCCGTGTAAGTTTGAAAGAAAGCATTTATTTGAGAAGAAGGGAGACCATCGAAGGCAATTCGTTTCTCAACATGTAAGCTTGGAAAGTCACTAGAAAAAAAGCTGGCGTTATGTTTATATGTAGCTACAATAATTTTTCCATTCGAAGATTGAAAAACATTATTTACTTCAGTGATCCATCAGGGTAAATAATTACATAAGTTACTAGAAAGGATTTTTTCAACTTTTTCACTGCTATCGTTGATGTCAATTTTCCATAATAGATTCTTGGAAGCTACATACAATTTTTGATCCAGGAGCTGATGCCAAAAACATGAAGTCGGGGTAATTTACTTCACACAGGTTATGTCTGATGTTTTCAGATATGATTGGTGACGTAGCTGTTATGGTAGTGGTGTATGGTTGCGTAATAAGGGTAACTAGTAACTGTTGTGGTAGTATGAACTGTTGTGGGTGTTTGGGTAGCAAGGGTAGTACTGGTCACTGTTGTGGGAGCACCATATAGAGCTTTAAGGGCAGATATATCATCGTCATTTAGGGGACGTGATTCATCATTATACCAAGGATACATAATTGCTGCCTCATCATTATTATGTCCAAGTCCTAAAGAATGCCCTATTTCATGCACTAGAACCATAAATAGATTTGTACCACCTCTATGTTTCCTACCTGAATTCAATTTTCATCAGCATCTATGTGAACTTCATCACATTTGTGGCCTACTTCAGGATGAAAGGAATGACCTAAGATCTTACCAGGATCATCAAATTTGTACAGACATTCAGATTTACCCATACAATTAATATTGAATTTATGTTGCTTTCCACCAAATGTGATTGTAATTTCTGGCTTGTTTTCTCTATTAAAATTCTTGCGTGTTAGTGTTACAAATCTGAGTGAGGATGCGTTTTGGCATAGATCAAAATCTCTTTGTACTATATTTCGATAATTATCAAACTATGGAGGTAAATACATTCGAAGATTTGTTTTGTTCCATTTACCTGAAATTCTATATTCATTATCACTATGCTGACAACGAGGTTTCTCCATCAATTGTAGGGTTTCATTATTGAGGGAACCATCTATCGGTAAATTGTAGCGTTCTTGAAAAAGTCTAATAGCATCCTCAAAATCGGTGAACGTATTATTATCAACATAACCATACTTTTCCAAAAATTGTTGTACATAACCAGTTAGGCCTGCAGTAAATGCTGCTGGCAGCAGCAGCAGCAATGTAACGATCTCTTTCATTGTTCGTTTGTTAATGACCGCAAACTTAAACTTTTTGGGTTTATACTAAAAAATTTTTAGGTTGTCTTATCAGTTGCATATTTCTTGTAAACATATTTTAATCGCCACTATGTTTAGAATGTAAAACATCAGGATGAAACATTTTATTTTAAATAAAAGCACATATTGATAAAATATAAGTTTTTTATTTCTTATTTACACAAACCTGTTTCAATTTTACTACGATAATAATAGAAATACTCTCTCAAGGCATTAGTATATATATTATCCATTGATGAGGCATTGGCAAAGCCACCAACGGCAGTTTTCTTTGGAATTCGTTGTACTTGAAGTAAGTATTTCCTTTAAAATAATACATGTGACAATCTAAATAGCGAAAAGCTGATGTTACATTTGGCTACGTCTGCATGTTGTAATGTAGGACAACATGTGCGGTTCCATATTATCGTCGTACTTCAACCTAGGTTTCGCATGGGTTCGCTTACGTCTCAAAAAAATATGAATAACATAGAAAACCTCGAGGAGTTCATTCTGTTGCCACAACCAGCAGCCTTCATCAGTTATCCAGTACTTTCTCTTGTCAACCAGACTTCATATACTTTTTTCTTATCTCTCTCTACATATACTTTTTCTTTTTTCTCTCTCTACATATCAGTTTCAAAAGTGATGATTTTTATATTTTTTTTGTTACAGATGGCTTTCCTTATAAATTTAAATAAAGCATCGATGATTGGTGAGTGGTGAGGAAAAACCCATCTACAACTACCAACCTACATCAATACCTATAATGGCTTCTACAAGTGACGTTTTTCATAGACATATTGAAGCAGTCAATAATATATCAAGTTCCAATGATTCATGGGACAATGAACAATCAGTTGACACATATAATCCATAGGAATATGTATTGCAGAAGCCAATTATAAGAAAACCACCACCAAAGCTGTCAAAGGCGCAAAAGAGGAAATTTCGAGAGGCAAAGCGACAATATTTTTCCAATTTAATTTAATTATGATTAAATAAAATTGTATCGTCAAAAAAAAAATTTATTCGTTTATATATTAATAAATTATGAAATAAACATTGAATATATATTGTCTATTATATTAGGTAAATTTCTTATAGGAATGTACCTATTGCGACCGTTCACACTTTTGAAAACTCAAACTGATGACTCAAACAACTCAATTCAACTTTTTAATCTACAATAAAAAATTGATGGTGGATAATCAGTGGTGATATTTATCGAAAATCAAAAAAAAAACATAAAAGAATGTTTGATGTATAAACAACAAAATAATATACAATATATCTATAGTTAATTTTATTGTTTTTTCATAATGATTTTTTACGAAAGCTTATGACCCCTTTTACAAAATTATGTAGCTTTTAGTTTATATACATCTGCGATCCATTGTAATTACCTTAACATAAATAGCCATTCTTTTCGAATAGATATGCTGATATTGTAAACTAAATATTCCATCGTCTCTAAACCAAAACTGCTGGCGATGCTATAAAATTATTGGTAACAAAGACACTATTGTTAATAAAAGGCTGGACTGGATAAACGCATTTAGCATCTAGCTAAAAAAAATATTTTTATATCATTAGTAACCACATCAATAATATTTTCCTTTATAATAATTTGTCGTTTCTTGAAATCCATTGGAAATGATTTGGTAATGTTTTCTCTTGTAACTATATTTTTGTTTTAAACTCTCGGGTAATCTGATCAAATGTTAATTTCACAACCGTCTCTAAAGAATCAATGATAAGATGAAGTATCTTAGGCATTTTCCATATACATTTTCAGATTAAGAAATAAGTTGAAATTTTCATTAATCTTTAAAATTATTAACGAGAGAATTCTGGAAAAAATTTGAATTTTTTTATATACCCAAACGGTTCTGAAGAAAAATCTTCAAAAAAATGCTTCTTAGTGGAGTGAGGTTTATAAATTTTTGCACAATTGCTCGTTAATACTTCTTGCTCTTTCGAACGTATAATTTGTTTCTGAGCAATATGGATAAGGTCTGATTTTTCCAAAATCATTTCTTTTATTTTCTCGAAATTTAACATCTGCGACACATTGTAGTTTAGAGAGATTCCTTTAACTTTACAGACAACGGATTCTTTTCCATTACATATATATTTATACACATAATTTTTTGGTCCTCCAGAAACGAACTGTGTTATATATCCACCATTTAATTCATCTGTCAAATCTCCAATACAATCTCCTGTAGGAAGGTCGGGGTAGTTAAATCGGGAGATATAGATTATTGAATCGGTGTCCTAATATAGTACTCTTCGGTCTACATGATCCAAATAATCATATAATTTTAGGCGGGCTAAAGCTGTTACATAGCCCGCGAGTACAACATTCACAGTGGGTGAAATATCATAGGACTCTTCCTAGTACTCCCAGGTCAAAATCACCGTACAGTCATTAATGGGTAGTATTGTGTTTTCGGTTATACATGGGTTCATCATTATTGAGTAAAATTCACTCGTGTTAATAATTATAGATGTATTTGGTAGATTTTCTCGCTGAGCAAACTTTCCCCAAAACCAATTTAACATAAGTTTTGCTAGAGATCTCAATCCTGGATTCTCTAATATTTCAGAAAATTCCAATAAAAGATCTTCCCTTCTCAAAAATTCCTCAATATAGTGGTTTTCTCTTCATCTGTTACACAAACTTTGGGCCATCCAGATACTTGCTGTTTTATTTTAATGAATTTATTCATCATCCTTGAGAAAATCCATTCTGTTCTTTACTTAGCTGAATAGTATCATATTCCCAGATCTCATTAATCTCCATCATTCTGTACCCCTTCTTGATTTATGTCGCAACTTCCTCAATCGCCCAATTGCCTGATAGCGATATTTCTTCTTTGTTATGGTTACATTCATCCAAAGATCTTCCCTTCTCAAAAATTCCTCAATATAGTGGTTTTCTCTTCATCTGTTACATAAACTTTGGGCCATCCAGATGCTTGCTGTTTTATTTTAATGAATTTATTCATCATCCTTGAGAAAAATCTATTCTGTTCTTTACTTAGCTGAATAGTATCATATTCCCAGATCTCATTAATCTCCATCATTCTGTACCCCTTCTTGATTTATGTCGCAACTTCCTCAATCGCCCAATTGCCTGATAGCGATCTTTCTTCTTTGTTATGGTTACATTCATCCAAAGATCTTCCCTTCTCGAAAATTCCTCAATATAGTGGTTTTCTCTTCATCTGTTACATTAACTTTGGGCCATCCAGATGCTTGCTGTTTTATTTTAATGAATTTATTCATCATCCTTGAGAAAAATCTATTCTGTTCTTTACTTAGCTGAATAGTATCATATTCCCAGATCTCATTAATCTCCATCATTCTGTACCCCTTCTTGATTTATGTCGCAACTTCCTCAATCGCCCAATTGCCTGATAGCGATCTTTCTTCTTTGTTATGGTTACATTCATCCTTATTAAAATCTTCGCCGCATTTTCGGCAAAGAACAAACATGCATTTTTTGTTCATTTCAGTTGGAAGTACAGGGTGGTAAAGATTTGTAGGTGGTAAAATTTTACATTTTATCACACTCGACATTTGAGCAATGTCTACCGTGCACTCCTCGCCTACATGAATTTCCTTAGGGTGACCTACAGGAAACTTGTCATATTTACACACCCAAGGGTATAAGGAGCAGACGTCAACATACTTGATCTTTTCTTCATACTTGGCCTTGTAATACTCCACTGTGTTTCCTGTTCTACCACCATAAAATGCATCTCGAGGATTAAGCGGAAGATGAGTCAAAAGAAGATGAGACTCTGTATATTTAACAATTTTCATTTACCACAGCGCCACTAGCGCCGTTAATCTCTCAGTTTTGTACTGAGTTGCCTCGTATCGTGTATTCATCGACTCAGATGGACTGTCTTTGAGAGGAGAATCTCTTTGATGTGTGAAACATGAGGTACCTCCGTGGAAGTAACATCCGTGAAACTCAAAAATCTCATTTGTTTCAGCAGAGAAACCATCGACTTTAACCCCTGATATTCTAGCTTCAGAGTCTTTGGCAGCAGGTTGAATAATTATACCCTTTTGGTGTTCCTCCCAAAGCATCCACTGAATTGCAATTTTGACTGATTTTCACGCCATCTATATCCACCTTTAGGGATTATTCCAATAATATTGGGTTTGAGAAAGTTTCTCCTAAAGACTTTGTTACAGGCAGAGGCAATGGTAGATGCTTCCATGAAAGGGCAGAGGTTTCCATCAGCTGTTCACGAAATTTGAGACACGCATTTGATAAAATCTCAACGTCGGAAATACAATATTCAGTGAGTTCCCGTTGGAAATCAAAAATGTAATTTTCTTCTACTCTTTCATCATGCCATTTTATCAACTTCTCACTGGCATCTTCCTTTAGATTGTCTGGATAGTAGTATTCTAAAGCCGGAATAGGTTCCACATAATTTTGATTCTCCTTTCGGTTAAATAAATGTGGAAAATATCCCTTCTTCAGCTCCTTGAATCCAAAAGCTTTAGAAAAAGCAGATAGAGGCATCGGAAAACAGTTGAAGCTGTCCAAATACTTCAGATTTTCTACATCCATTAGAATTAATTTCGTCCCTCTCATGATAAGCTCTAGTTTCAAATCGGTTTTGGTTAAAATATGGTTTAATACAAATTGGTGGTCAAAGCCGCCACCATTGTGAGCTAGAACGACCACTTTCTTGAATTTTTTTCTTATTGTCAGGAGATGATGAACGAATAGTACTTTTTCCTTTGTTGTCTCCAAATCATAGAAGATATAAAGAAAATCTTGACTAGGTGGCAGAGTATTATCAGGCTGCTATAACACAGGTGGTCGTTTGGCTGGCTGGATTTGCAAATTTTGCTGTAAACCTCTCCACATTTGTGCTCCTTCATGTAAATTTTGAAACATTTGTGGCATCTTCTGATCTTTTCACATATCGAGGAATTCAAATGATATTTGAAATATTCCTCTCCGTAAAAATCTCAACCACATTTGCTGCAATGTTGTTTTATTGCATTCTTAGGGCATGCGGGTGTCTTTCTGCATGCAAAATAGGTTCCACCGGATGAATGTTTGTGTTTACTATTGTAAGGAGTATGACAAGCCTCGCAATAATATCTACAACAGAAAGTAGTCGCCCTCGTGGTAAAATAAATTTAAAGCTGCTCCTTCACCATTACCCTCAAAAATAATATCACGGCCCTTCGATCCATAAGCATACACAACAATCTTATGGTCTTTTAAATACTGCTGCAAAAACTGAAGTTCCGGTATTCCTGCCCCTTCTTCCGGTATAATGACATTGGCTTCATTCATTAATTCTAGAGCTCTTTTCTCTGTATTTTCCAATATCTTGTCGAATCTGTTTTAATAGTGGATCTCTGCTGACGTTTGCTATTGCAAACACAAGAGCACGTGGTGGGAGACAGAGACTATCTTTGTTGTTGATTGTGATAATAACCTTTCGCTTTGCGCATTCTTCTTCAAAAATATTGTATGATTTACCATATCCTCTTCCTTGCGATAACTTCACTCTCGTAACTCCAAGACAAAAAGTTTCGGTGTTCATTTCTGAAGAATTGGGCTGATATATGGAAGAAATTTTATCAAATATATCTTCCATCGTATTCTCAATCGCAGGTCTAAAATGGATCCATCCCTGACCTCTCTGGAATTCCTTGGAACAAAAGGTAAATCCCACCTGATCGGTAGGTTCCGTCTCTTTGGTCCCTTCGAGAACTATTTCTTCTAACGCCTTCATAACCCACCCCACAGGTTCACTATTTTGGGGACAGGTTTAATCTTGTACTCTAGCGTTCGCCCCTGAACACCAAATTTTCTTATACTCTTGATGGTATCTTTAACAATCACAAACTTTTCCATTTCGTAAATTTCAAATATAAACAATAAAAATATTGAAAAACTCTTATTTTTTTAATTTTTTCTATGTCTTACTGTTGCTCTTGATAAGAATGATCTGTAACACCTCCGCAGTAGTATTTATTCAAGAATTAGGTCACGTAACGAAACTGACCAATCACAGGTGTTGGAAATAGCGCTTCTTGGAAATTATACACAATATTTGTACTGCTGTGTGCAAAAATTGAAAATGCGGTTTCTTGCAAGTGTAGTTTCGTGTGCAAAACAGTTTTCTTATGAGTGTCGTACTGTGTACAAAAATTAAAAATGCGGTTTCTTGTAAGTGTTGTACCGTGTGCAAAATGTTTTATAAAGAAAAGAATTGTTGATATTTTCCAATTTCTTTCATAAATTTTTGTTGATTTCTGTTTTTTTCTCATATTTTTTTTGTTGCTAGGTAGTTATACACAGTCGGAAAGATAAACAGATAAATTGTTAGATTAATCGGAAATTCTCAATAAGCTTTTGTTGATTTCATTCAATTTTGATTATAAATACAGGCAGATATGGACTTTATTATATATATATATATTTTTATTGTATTTTGTATTGGTTTCCAATGTTTCATAGAAATGTTTTGCTATATATTTACAACTTTTATACATTTTTAAATTTCCAGAATTTTATTCAGGCTAATACAGATAGTTGAGCTTCTCCTACTCAATTTGATGATAAATAATATTTGCTTGAATGAAAATTTAATCCTCTAACCGCAGTTGCCGTGTTGTGTTGCTCGAGTTATTTATATAACAGTATTATAAAGAAATTTGTTGATGAATGTGTACAAAATGGCACAAGAAGTACAAGATTTGAAGGTTTTTAGCAATTCTTCTTCATAAAAAGCTCCACGAATTGAAAACTTAGCATATCTTCCAACATATAGGTAACAGGGATTGCTTACCATTTTTCCAGAAAATGTTTATCACCTACAAAAATAATAACAAATATTTAGATCTTTATCAACTTACATTCTTTCTAGTTGTGAGCATATATTTGAGAATGATCCAGCATTACCGGACCCTTGAGGAAAGCTTTAGTTGGAAAAGTTCTACATCACATCTAACCTATCAATGGTCTTGACTCACAATCTGTCTAACCTAACAAATATTCAGACAGGTAGATACATCAAACAGAAGGATAAAAAGATAAACAGTTAAACTATTCCTTCGACTTCCTTCATACATTTTTCTTGATTTCTGTTTTTTTCTCAATTTCATATGTTGCTGGATGGATATATACAGACGGAAGGATAAACAGCCAAATAGTTGGACTATTCGGACATTATTCAATTATATTAGTTGATTTCTGGTATTTCATTCAGTTCTATAGATATACATACAGATAAACAGATAGATAGGTATAGCCAGACGGGCAGATAAATAGTGGACTGTTCCGACTCTTTCTTGCATTTTTTCTTTATTTACAGAGCTTTATTAATTTATTTATTTTATATTTGACAGACACATAGAGACAAATAATTTGACATTCCTGACTTATTTCATGCATGACTGGTGATTTCCGGTGATTCATTCAATTTTCAAGTAAATTTTTGTTGAGAGACAATTACTATTTGTCGGAATAATAAATAATGTAATCGTTTAACCGCAAGTCGTCATCGTATCTCTGATGTGTTGCTCGAATTATTATTAGGTAATATTTATATCGCAGGATGTAATAAGAATTAGATTAACAAAAATGGAAAGTGTTAAAGATAAAGCTGGTTCATTGTTAAATTACTTTGTATATTTCTTTTGTCAAATGTTTAATTATATTTATTTAATTGTGTCGATGTAAATTGTAAATATATTTTTACGTATAGTCATGTTATTGTTAGATATTTTATATTATGTATAAATAATTATTATTGTCTTCATATTTAATTGTTTGTTATATTGTAATATAGTTATTATAATCATTTGATGAAAAATCTAAAACTCTAAAGATATTAGATTTTTTTGTAAGGAATGGGTGTGTGATGGACCAATGTACCTGGTCATCACCCTGACTTAGGTTAATAATCTACAATACGTAGACTAGGTGAAGACGTGATGTTTTGTTATGATTATGTATGGAAGATATCACGCAGTGTGTACTTGACCCTGACCGTACATAACCTATGCTGACTCCACACATATACAGTCGCTTCCTCGAACTGAATAAAAAAGTGTTGAAATACACATAAATTCTGATAAAAAATATGTTATTCTCGTAAAGGAAATCTATGGCTCCTACATTTGAAATCGAATATACTTTAGGACTTGGTTATAGTAATGATGAGTTATCAGATATGTATTCAGCTATAATCATGAGACTGGGCCTAAGCAAGACTTAATGATGATGGTATTCCAGTCATTACATTTTATTAATACACGATTTGATATTGTTGTATTTGTGTTATAGCAAAACATAATTCCTCATAATTTTATTATGACAAATTATTTGGTTTTTATAATGGTACATAACATCAACTAAATGTGGTAACCTACATCATATTGAATGTGTATGGTGTATGTAATCTACTTTCACTTTCACGAGATATTCCTGCATACATAACGGAACGATTATATCTATCAGCTGTTGATAGGCGGTAGCGAGTAAATTTCTTCTATTTTCTTGCTGAGTTTGCATTTATGTGTTGGTAATGACCCAGTAAAGTTCAATTTATATTTTTTTTTCATTGTATTTGTGATTCATTTTAAATGCAATACCTGGTCATCGCCCTAACTTAGGTTAATAATCTACAATACGTAGACTAGGTGAAAAAGTGTTGTTTTGTTATGATTATGTGCGGAAAATATGACGCAGTGTGTACTTGACCTGACCGCACATAACCTATCTGCTGACTCCACACATATACCGTCGCACCTAGCATACTAGCATTATACTTGTGTATTTTGCGTTTCTGCCTCTTGTGTTCTACCATTTCGCTTCTCACCTTGTCTTTTTTATTGTTTTTTTTGCTATTTTGCGTTTCCTCCTTATGTTTTCTTACGTGGCTGTAGTGTTCTCGGGAAATACGTGAGAGTGATGTGACAACAAGTGAAAATTATGTTTGTGAAACTAAGTGATACCATGTAAGTACACTTTTTTACCTATTTGCTACTTCATTCCTTGTATTTTTCTCAGCTGTGGAATGCATTTCTCGGAATTTCAGTCGTGTTTCATTATTTTGTTGTTAGTTTTGATAATTTCCTTTGAACGTTTGTGCCCGATCTCAAATGTTCATCAAAGAAGCTAGATGTTTTCTGTCTTTATGACTGTAATATTTTTTACAGTTGCTAGAAATTGTTCTTTCGATGTGTTTTTGGAGCTGATATATAGCATGACTGTTATATCGTTGAGATTTCCCTAGATCTAGGGATTTTTTCTTTGGGTGATGGGCTGTTATCAGCCTTTTGTTTGTGTTTGCAATAGTTGACATACTAGCAAGTGTTCATGACAGGTCTTGCCCCTAAAGGTTAGGGCCCCCTTATACGTTTCTGGGCTTTAGGTACGTTCCGCCGCTTGGAGCCCTCCAGAGACAACCGTCGACGCATAGGATAGGGCACCTTTGGACTTAGGTGCGGTCCTCCACATAGGCCCCTCCAGAGACAAACCGCCATCGCCTTTCATGTCCCGTAACCGCGTAATTATTTAATTCAAATTCAAATTTGGCGTCATTTGACACCAACAATTGTTTGTATTTTCTGGATGGCTATGTTCCTTGGATGCCTGTGCACAGATGACAAATTCTTTGTGTCCCATGCCATCTTGTTAGTTGTCAAATGTTAGCTGTCAGATATCCATTGTCAAATTTGAGGGGCGTGGCGTATTTTGGTTGACCAATCAGAGAGCAGCGAGGAGAAGGAAAAGTGGAAGTGGTGGGGGTCTGCCAGTGTAGCTCCCCATCTACTTTCTTCTTCTTCTTTTGGAGCTGTTGATTCTTCACTTGAAGGTTTGGAAACCACCGTGATAATGAGGGGAAACTTGTTGTTGAAGTAGGCCTTGTTGTTTAATCATCAAAAAATATAAAAGAACGTAAATAAATACAATAGGTTTTTTCTCTTAGGATTAAATCGAAATAAATATTATAAATAAAATACTTGGTAATGTGTTTTTGGAGGCCAAACTGGGTTAATAACTAACAATGGTCCTTATGGTAACTTTCTGACTACTGATCGGCATCTCTGGCACATAAACATCCTTATCACTTCTGTTATCTTCTTAAAACTGCGTCTTGCAGATGTAATATAATATTATGAAATATAATATTTAAAATAATACTTTGGTACTATGACTTTATATACATACATATAAAACCCCATAGCCACCCTTAAATATTAATGAAAAATATTTTTGACAATTTTGAGTTCATTTATATGCTCAACTGTAACTATTTATCGTAATATACATCCGCTAAAACATTTTTTCATTATTTTTGCTATTCTTATATATAGACTCATTTTTGTGCAGTCCTGAGCCACTAGATACTTATATCCAATCTGAGCCAAATATACAACTTCATGGATTTCAGTTGACAAACATGACTCATGCGTTGTTGCCAAACTTCATACTGCTCATAATTTAGCAAAGTTTGCATATATGAATGTATCATTTAATATTTAATTAGTATTGGAGTACTAAAAACAGCAAAAATATTGAGTTTGCACGAGTGGGTGTGTATGTGCCGTTTGGGCTTTTACACTATTCAAGATACCCCAACCCAAATTTGCACACGTGTTCATCATACCTTAGTCAAATAACTGTGAAATTTTGTAGTGGCTTCCGTACCTGAACGTCTATTGTATATAACTCTTTGGCGGGATTTTGATGGTCTTTTTACCATGTATGTATGTAGAATGATATTAGAATATAAACTGATAGCAGCTGTAACTATGACTGGGCCTCCTATTCTGTTCTCTCTTGGTGTCTGTGATTTGATTGTTCTACATGCGAGTAGGACTCTGTTGTAGAAGGGTTCCATACTGAAGGCTTTCATGACTTTATGTTTTCGTACCACAATCTAACAAAGCATATGCCTGAGATGCCGGGTAAAACAGCTAGTAATAATAATAAAACAGAAACGGAAAATGTTATTCACAGGGTATTAGGTAGGTGCAATGAGTTTTCCTGTATAAAAGTCCTAAACAACTGATTTCTGTCATTCTATTGTTAAATAAGCCGAAATGTTCTTATAAAAATACATTTAACTTTACTCTCCTTAGGACTTAAGGACACTTTATGTGGTCACAGAAATATTGCGCAATAATTTTTCTCTGTACAAGAGACCATGGTTGTTCCATATATTTTAAATTTGTTCTTGTCTGGGAATATACTCATTATTAGAATTTATAGTTATGCCATCGCTGATGGTCTGTACCGCCTCATCCGGTAATCATTCATCTAGAATATAATCTATTTGAATGTTTTCGAAAATGAGAGCAAAATCAATGTTTATATCTTAGACTAGGAAAGAGTGGGGACTCGTAACATCCATTACGTGCGCGTGTTGGGTTTTGTGACCAAATTATGAAGAAGACGCCATTTTTTGGTGACAAACATGATAAAAACTTCAATATTTTCATTGGATTATTATGGTTGGATGCTCTACTTATGGCTACAAAAGCTGCAGTGAGCAAGAGGAGCCAAGAATTACGTTTAAGAGGTAAAAAGCAATGTATAGTTGATTTTCGTGGTTACAAAATTAAAATTTATTCTGTTATCAACATGTTATTTGGTAAAATAATCATACATCTAGTCAGGCCTTACCTAAAATATCCTATTCCTATTCATTTCAAGTTGTATTTTTTGTTCATTATTCTGTAATATTAGTTAGAAATCAAAACTTGAACTAATCGTACATGGTTTTTCCAGTGACGTTGCACCTACATAACAGTTTTATTTTAATATAATGATATATAAACATAGTGCCTTTTCTGCCACTTTTCAGGGCTTAAAGAAATGTATGTAATGTAAATATGTAATTTTTCAGATTTTCTATCACAGATCCCAACAGAGTTGCACTTTGAATTCAAAAAATGGATAGGGCTGCTTGGTAATCACCCTTAATAACAAAATATTTTTTACAAAAAATTGGACCGACGTTATAGTAGATGCACTGAAAAGTATAAAATAATATTACTTCTATTGGTGATGGTACTTTTGAAGTTGTGCAGTTGCAGTTAGATTGATAGCTTTTGGCACCAACTTCACAAGTACCATCACCAATAGAAGTAATATTATTTTATACTTTTCAGTGCATCTACTATAACGTCGGTCCAATTTTTTGTAAAAAATATTTATTTCACACTTTTGAGTGTAACATTAGTCCCGAAAATCGTTGAACGTTCACTATAATATATCAATGAAGATAATACTTATCCTATTACCCACGTATATTCCTTGCTTGTAGTGGTTATTATTGAGATCTCAGAACATCGCGGCGGAAATACGCTTGAATATTTTAGTTACCATTTAACACCGATTTAACTCGAAAAAATGTTCATTATAAATGTTGCTACAAATAATTATATCTTTCATGTAGTATCGAAAAATTTTCAATTTTCGAAAGAAATTGTCCTCTCCACATAGCAAAAATACATATTTAACATGCGTCTATCTCGAAAACCGTAACACTTTTGAAAAAATGTTCAATTTAAACGTTTCCGGATATTGTCCTATCTTTAATTATACCAACTCAGATTTTCGATTTTCGAGAAAATTCGCCCCCACCACCCCTTCGGGGGCGGTTTTCGGAGGGAAGGAGATTTCGGATTTGCGTTTTTATGAATATGGGACCATTTCTCAATCCCCTTCTTTCAAATGAATCCAAAATCATCAAAATCGGAGATCGTCTACTATATAAAAGGCGCGCACGAACCAAAAAAAAAAAAAAAAAAAAAAAAAAAAAAAAAAAAAAAAAAAAAAAAAAAAAAAAAAAAAAAAAAGCAGACAGTCGAATTGTATACCTCCTCCGTTCGGGGTTCGTCGGTCAAAAATTAGCTCAAAGCACTTTATCATATTTGGGGAAAAAACTCGCATGCGTGATGATGCAGTACCTATGATTTTTGATCAATTGCTAATTCGAAGTTGTTGTGTAAGTAAATTGCAGGACTTGTGACATGCCCGTTATTGAAAAAAATGTGAGGAGAGTCAGTTACTTCTAAGTATATAAATGTAAGATTACATTTTGTGATGAAGAGATAATGTGAAGGAATAGATCCTCTAAGAAATCAGTTTACTAAACTTATATTATTTAAGGGACAATAATGTAAATTATCAGTAAGTTTTTCGAATTGGTAAATAATTGTACGTGCTGAATCTCTTTTCCTGCTGTTATTTAATATTTTATATAATTGTTATTTCTACTTTATAAGATTTGATTCTTATATTATTCTTTTTTTATTTAATTAATTACAATAGCTACAATCATGTACCTAATTGGAGAGTCAGAAATAAATGTGACTTACGTGAATTTGAATTATAATGTAAAAGTTATTGAAGTATTGTTTGATGCCATGTACTCCAATTTCCAAGAATTAAAATGAAGGATAACATTCTTGGTTGTTTTATTTCGTAACATTCAACGCCAATCTATTTGGATAAATCTTGATGCATCTAACCGTTCTTATAATATGTATATTTTAATTCAGTATGTTTAAAATTTACACCTTGAGGTAAACTCAATGGAAATTCTGTCATTGATCATCTCAATAGATTCATATTAAATTCAGACGCTAGGTGGGTTACGTTACTGGCGAAACCCTTTTTGGTGACAAAATGCCTTATTTTCGGCTGCATCGTTACGAGTCCCCTCTCTTTCCTAGTCTTAGGTTTATATTGAGTCTATTGTAACGGGGATTTATATTAAAACTGGGTTCGATTTATTTTCACTTATTTATTTACACTTATAACTACACGACTATATACACATTTATATTTACAGCTATATTTATTTATGTTCCTTGTTCTCTGCTAGCTCGCGTTCAACTCACTGACTATGACCGACTGTGTTCTGTGTCATTGCCGTCGGTATTATATATTTAACCTAAAAAGCTCTGGAATCTTCGAGTTGATACCAGTCTTCGATATGCTATTATCAGGGCCCCAAATTCTCGGTGCATCTAGAGTGATGTTCTTCCCGTGTGTTCTGGAATGTGTTTGTGTGTGTATTTCATTATTCGGGTAAGTCGCCATGTTACAATATTTTTCTAATCCTCCTTGAAATGCAAGAAGCAACAATTTGCATAGCTTTGCTGTCTGGTAGGAACTATAGGAAAGTCTATAAAGATTACAGTGTATCTGAGGGGCACCATGAATCTAGATAGTTGTTCTAAGTAACTCTCTGAAAACTGAACCAACTGAATTACAGTTTCCAAATGTTTTGGTAATCTAGTAGCGCTTATGGATTTTGGATTATCAATACCACTCTTACTAGCATGTTTATACAAAACTTTGGCACCGTCTATAAAATTATTGTCTGTTGTATGAAACATATAGTCATTATTATTATTATTATTCACAAAATTGTCGCTTATATACAGGGTGATTCTTTTAACGTGCCCATTACAAGATTATCACTTATAAATCGAATTAGAAATATGAAAAGTTGATCCTGACTATAATCAACGTTGCCCAATCTATTGGAAATATTTACAAGAAATTTGTTTTGTCAAATGGAATCTCCTGTTTTTTATTAGATATTTGAATTACACGCATTTATTTAAGTATGAAAAGCCCCAGTTGTTATAATTTATCTGTCATAGTTTTTGACGCAAGTCAATTTGCGAATTCATATCTCTTTTATTGTCAACCGGAAAAACAAAAAGTTGTTTTTGATCGGTGGCCCAATGTTGGGATCTCCTTCAGTATGCCCATCATTCCGAAAATTGTCTTGTTAACCACTCCAAAAATTAAATACGTCAATGACAGAAGTTAAAAAAACTCAACTTCTTGATAGCACATACCTATTTTTCAATCGTCATTAGGTAGAAAATTTAATTTTAGGGGAATTAAACTCTCTTATGATTTTTTTTCAAATAATACGATACGATAATACGATATTTCAGATTTCTTACAATTTTCTATAGCAAATACCTTTTTTTACAAATTTCTAAGTGACCCTGGACATAAAACAATCGCTGTTACTGATACCACGTTTTAGCTGTTAAGCTGATAGTTTTGAAAGTTGAAGTACAAAACCTCTATGACAAAAATTCAAATGAATCAGTATTTGTTTCAAGATAGGTGGTGGGAAAAGAGGTACGAGACTTTCGCCGCCACGTTCGCCGGATTTGACACCCCTTGATTTCTACTTATGGGGAAAAGTCAAGGAAGAGCTGTATAAAACAGAACCTAGATCTCTATATATATTGATTAGAGAAGATGAAATAGGAAGAGCCACAAATTATACTGTCCAAGAACGTTTTGTTGATTGCTGAAGCCAAAACGGTAAACAAACAGAAGATATCTTGTAGTTTTGTTTTTGTAATTTATTTTTCGATTTCTTACGTTTCATGAATACCTAAACGATTTGTACGTAAGGTAATAAACGTGTCCTTAATGCTAAACTCCATGCTAAATATCAAAACATTCACTTAATCCTTTTGTTCAACTTCGGTTATTATAATTAATCCTACTGTTGAGTGGATTTTTGTTCCAGAAAGAATAAACCTAAGCTTAAGAATAAAAATTCATTCCTATTCATTGGATGTACCTAACTCAAATATTTGGCAATAAATTCACGACAGGTTCTTTCCACTATTCTATGACAACTTCCGTAAATAGTAAACAGATCAAAAATGACTCCTTTTGGATACTGATTCATGTGGATTTTTATAACAGACGTTTTCTTTAACTTTCAAAACTATGAATTGGACAGCTAAAACGTGGTATCATTAACAGCGACTATTTTACGTCCATCACTTAGTCATTCGTAAAAAACACATAAAAAGGAGCGTGTAATAAACATTCCCTAAAATTCAATTTTCTACTATATAACTATAGAAAAATAGATATGTGCTATTATGAAAATTAGAAATTGTTAACTTTTGTCATTGACGTCTTTAATATTTTTTTGAAGTGTTTAACAAGACAATTCTCAGAATGATGGGCATACTGAAGGAAACTCCAGTATTCGGCTACCGATCAAAAAAAAATTTTTGCTTTTCCGGTTGACAAGAAGAGAGATATGAATTTTCAAATAGACATCTGTCATGAGAACATTTTGCAGTAAAATTGATGTACCTCAAAAATATGACAGATAACTTATAACAACTGGGGTCTTCATACTTAATTAAATGTGCGGAATTCAAATATCTGATAAAAAACCAGGGATTTCCATTTGAAAAAACAAATTTAGTACAATTTCCGACGAAACAGGAAGATCCACCATCTTGTAAATATTTCCACTAGATTGGGCAACTTTGATTATAGCCAGGATCAAATTTTCATATTTATGTCTCAATTTATAAATAAAAATCTTCTAATGAGCACGTTAACAAAATCTGCCAGTATATTAAAAAACCAATCAATTGTGTAAGGGAATGTCAAATCTCAAAAGCAATATTTTCTCAATATCTTCAAATGAAACACACTTTAGTTACATTTTTCTTAGATAATCCCTATACCTAAAATAACTAGTTTTGGAGATCTAAAATCTTCTCAAAATCTTAGGAATGCCTACCGTTATTTTTAGTTACAAACAAAATATCATTTACTGCAGACAATCATTTAACCATTTAGCCATAATATTAGGAAAATTTTCCCAGCAATCTTAAAACAAATGTTTGAAAAGTTACTGCAAAAATTCAGTAAACTGAAAATCTACTCAGAGTTTTTGATATTATTCAAAATGCAAGATACTGATAGTAACACGTGGTTATCTGACAAGTAAATTATATTTTGATGCTATTTCTTTCACAGCCTATTTAATATAACTCGTGTTCGAGCATTTTCAACAATAATATTAAAGTTAGCTATTTTATTTTATCAAGTATTCAGTCTATATAGCAGTGACTAAGTGACTTGGATTCCTATTGATACTGAAAATGGATATAAGTTAGTTAGAACTGATTTTTGAATGATTTTTAATAGTCTCTTATGTTTTTTCCCAACATAGTATCTTATTTTCATTTCAACGTATATGATATAAAACACAGGGTGTTCCATTTAAGAAGATTGAGAAAATATATCAGTTGAGTTTTTACATCCTCTGGAAATAATTTACGCAATAATGTGAAAATGGGTCATTATTACAATACTAAATAAATAATAATAATATTGATGTGTCACCTTGATAGAGAACATTCTTTGCATTTCTAATTAATTTCAAAATACGAATCGAACATGGACAAACTTAAAACTCACCCTGTATATGACCATACTCAATTTAATTATATTACACAGAAAATGTTGATAAAAAATATTCAATAGATCTATTTTTATTTCGATTCATTGGATCCGTTGATTTCTAATTTTGATGCACTGTTTTTGATAAGGTATTCTTTAGTTCATATTTTCTATCTAATGAATATAAAAAACTGGCGTGAAACTTTCTATAATTATTTAGTTTCTATAAAATAATTGTTATAAGTATAAAGATTGATTTTGATTCAATCAATCGATTCAAGAAAATATATTTCTTATTGTTAGATATTATCAAATTTGTTCCAGTTGCTCTTATGGATATCGAACAAAATTTCCTTGAAGTGTCTGTTAGTTGAATTTCAATTGCGTTTAAAAAAAGTTTAGTGTGTAAAGAAGGCATATTTTGAATAAAATATACCTATCTTTTATTTAATTTTGAGATTTTTATATAAATGCAACGACAGACATTCATATATAATGATCAGTGCCATAATTTCAACAAAGTTTTAGTAAACAACTCAACTGGACCTTTTCAGAAAATTAGTATTAGATACCATGGTACCATTTTTGCTAGTATTATTTTTAAAGAAAGAATATAAGTACATTAATATAATGATGTAGGAACAGAATAACAGCGTTGCCAAATCTGGACGGCTCAGGTTTGATGGCACAAACATTGATTTACATATATACATTTGTATATGTGACTGGATACCACAGATTGCTGAACTAAAAGTTAGATATTTCATACAAACCTGAGCCAAATTTCGGAGGGAATAATTGGCGCGTAAAAATTTGTCGGTTATATTATCAGGTGACAGGAGCGAACGTTTCGTATTGAATACGACTGAGTACCACTGGAAACTAGTTTTTTGTTTGACACGAGTCTTCTAAAAGGCAAAAACAATCCTGAGCCACATATACGGCTCAGGTTTGTCGCTCTGGCTCAGGACTGCATGTACGATTTGCTATCAATGGCTCAGGTTGGATAGAAATCTCTAAATAATAAATATATATATATATATATATATATATATATATATATATATATATATATATATATATATATAATATAAAAATATGGAGATGCTCTACACCTTTATGCTTTTATTTAGTCAGACACAGCCACCACCTAGAAGCGGATCACGTGATTTCAAGCTTGTTAGCTCTCATCAGCGCCACATAAGTGGAAGCTTTATCGAACTAAACAAAAGCAAGTGGAAGATAGTCAAAGTTTCTGACCTGATCTACCAGCGGGACACAATTCGTGCCAACTAGGTATAGAGAGCCTAATTACGTTTAACGTAAGGATATTTATAATTTGAAGATATCTATTTTTCATAAATGAAAGAGTATATATATAATATAATATAAAAATATGGAGATGCTCTACACCTTTATGCTTTTATTTAGTCATACACAGCCACCCACTAGAAGCGGATCACGTGACTAAATAAAAGCATAAAGGTATAGAGCATCTCCATATTTTTATATTATATTATATTTATACTCTTTCATTTATGAAATATAGATATCTTCTATATATATATATATATATATATATATATATATATATATATATATATATATATATTTGATTCTGAATTCTTGACTGGTTTATTATTTGATAATAAGAGCAATGGGCCAATATCAACATCAAAATGGCAAACTGACAGAACAGGAAGGTGTTTCTCATTAAATGCAGATCCATTGGTGTCTTTCCGAATCATATTGGTAATGGACAAAATGCTATAGACTCTATGAACAGGTCAGAAAATTCAGCACTTTAACTCCAAATTGAAAAAAGAACTATTAAATTTAGAAATTAAAGTCGCTTTTAGCAATATTAATCTTTTTGACAGAAGATTAAAATCGAAGACTCTCTGTTAAGTATAACCGTAAATTCAAAGAAATTAGACTTAATAATATAAGAAAAAATAGAAAATCTTAAAGACAAGATGACATCTCAAATTAAAATACATGATTAAGAATTTGACAAAAGTAGATCTTCCATTAGAAGTGAAACAAATCCTCGCATTAGGTCCGAAATTTTCTTTACCACCAAGTCTTAAAGATATTAATATTCCTTATATTTTGTCTGATCTTGAATTTATTTTGAAAAGTATTGATATAGAAGATAAAGATAGCGTGAGAGCTAGATACACTAATATATTGACAAATTTTACTCACAAGAATTATCAAAGCTCTCACATATTGTCAAAAAAAATCAGTAAATGTCGTTCTTTTCTAAAAGAAAATCCGGAACATATCGTTGTACGAAGTGATAAAGGCAATGTTACAGTTGCAATGTTTAGAGAGGATTATATTAATAAAACTTAGGAATTATTGAATGATAATAAATATTATAAGAGATTAAGAAATAATCCAACTTACACAATACAAATCAAAGCCAATCAAACTATTTCTAAACTTAAAGATGATGGTATTATTGATCAAGTCACAAGTAAAAAATTGAAGTGCTATCACGCAAAAGCACGGAGATTTTATGCGTTACCAAAAATACATAATCCAACACTATCAATGAGACCTATTGTATCTTCAATTGGTTCACCTAATAATAATTTGGCATCTTATATCACAGATATTCCAACGAAAGCTTATGATACCAATAATGATTTCTATATAAAGGATTCTTTTCAATTTAGTAATTTTATAAATGAATACCAGATTCCAAATGACTATGTAATTGTCAGTGTTTTGACGTAGTTTCCCATTTTACAAATTTACCTTTCCCAGTTATTTTAGATTGTCTAACCCGTAAATGGAATCATATTAAACAGTTTTGTTCATTAAATCTCGAAACTTTTGAATCAATCCTTCAATTCATTTTCGATTCCAATTTTTTGATTTTTAATGACCAATATTATAAACAAATATTTGGCACTCCCATGGGTTCAACAATATCACCTATTCTTGTAAATTATTTTTAGATGAATTAATACAAGTTTCAAAAACTAAAGTTTTATTTCCAATACCATTCATTAAAAGATATGTATATGATTTAATCTTAGCTCTACCCACTAATAGAGTTGATGAAACAGTGAATATTTTAATGCCTATAACGATCATCTTCAATTTACAGTTGAGAAAGAAAATGAACAATGTCTTCCTTCCTTAGATATGATGGTATGTAGAGATAACACAGGTTTATTACGAACAAAATGGTATAGAAAACCTATATGTAGTAATAGATACGTATAGTTCCATTCATATCATCCACAGAAAATAAAAATTAACTTGTTTATGGCATTAAAAAACAGAGTGATCAAACTTTTGCATCCTATATATAGAAATGAAAGTTTATCAAAATTGAAAAAATATTAATTGAGAATTTTTTTCGTATAAAATTGATTAACAAATGTTTAATGCAACCTCAAGTCAATGTAGAGAACCCTGAAATAAATCATGAGAACTCTTTAAATAATAATAACAATAATGACTCTACTACAAATATCCTCCCTATTTATAGATCTTTACCTTATATAGATGAGCTCACTAATAAGTTAGTTAATGTTTTTAGAGGGTATAATGTTATTATTGCAAGAAAAAATATTAAAACCGTATCTAATTTATTTTCCAAAATAAAGACACCTTTAGAAATGACAGAAATGTCTGGGGTAGTATATAAAATAAATTGCCTTGATTGTGAATTATCATATATTGGTAAAACTTCTATAAAGTATTTTAGGAAGAATAACATCCCATAAAAGTGATATAAGATGTAATAAGAAATCTTGTGCCTTGGCTGAACATGCCATCAATAAAAAACATAGTATTGATTTTGATAATACTATTGCTCTATGTTCTGAGAAAAATTATTTCAAACGTGGTTTCTTAGAAATGATAAATATTAAAAAACATAATAATACTATAAAGAAACGTTCAGATATTAATGGACTTAGTTCTATTTATTCTTATATATTAAATCTCTATAATAATAAATTTAATAACTTTTCTCAAAATATTTCTCAAAATTGAAATATATGTGTGAATATAATATGTACCTAGCTCTATATGTAAGTATAGGCTATTATATTCTCATATCATTTAGTTATATTTGTCCATTTTTTTTCTGTTCTAGTATATTATAATAGATGGGTATATATGCGTATACAGATCATACTAAGGAAGGATAATTCAAAAAAAATTTATAACAACTAATATTAAGAGTTTTGAGATCTCTAGATCAACTGATTGGTGAGAGAAATTTAGTTGATTCAAAAGGATTTTCATTTCATGTTTAACCTATAGTGAGATATATTACGATGATTTTTTTCTTCCTTCCTTGTGTTTCGCCATTTGCTATTTTGATATCACTATTTATAATATATTAAATAACATGGACAATGTGTACAATATTCTTACATGTTGATTTGTGAGAGAAATCAGCTTATATTTTATTATTATTATTAGCTTCATTTGAATGAATTGATGCTTTTCAGGATATTTCATATTGTGTATCTATCGTTTTGTGAGAGAATACGATGATGATGATATATGTTAATATTTCTCTATTAGATACATCTGCTATTTTAATAAATTTCTCAGGTTAATTTGTGAGAGAAAATGACTTGTTTTTTTTTTTGAAGTAATTGACGCTTTCCATTATTTCATTTTAAAGTTATGTATGTCGTATAGTGAGAGAATATGATTATATATAATTAACAAATAATGTGAATGCCTAACAAAATAGTAAATAATATTATTGACATAATAAACTTCAATTTATACTGCAATACCTACGAATTCAGATAGTCTAGTCTGTGTACGGGTATATATTTATTTATATTATTTGTTTCTAAGTCTGTTATAAATGTTTTTTTTTAATAATTGAATAATAACTTTTTCTTTTTACTAAACTTATATCTGCCTCGATATTTTGAAGTTTAATGTGTGACTTGTTAAAAAAGAGCTACAACACACAAAGATAACTCCTATAAGATCTTTTCTAAGAAAACTTGAATCTAGACACTTTCAACTCTAGATATGCCGTTACCATGACATTTATAAATAATTAATGACATTTCTGATTGATGGCTATGAAATCTTTCCTGTTTGTGGTTAATTTTATCTAAATTTACGAATGTAAGTAATTAATAGTTTATTATGTGGTTAAGAAAATTTGTATCGATTTTTAGTTTGCCCCGACGAAGAGAATAAACATTTTCGAAAGCTTGGCATAATCCAAAGAATTTTATTTATTTAATGACTGCATCCCCAACAAAAATCTGTTCTATCATATATATATATATATATATATATATATATATATATATATATATATATATATATATATATATATACATACACGTCAAGCATTTCTAGGGGGACGTTTTTATTTTATATTTTTTTGCAAATTTGAATTCTCCTGATCAAACAGATTTCAAAAATTTATAATACTTAGGGTCCAAATTAAATAGTCTATGAGCTACAGATGAATTTCAAAATGGTTGTTCCACAATAGAATGTAGAACATGACAACAACTGTAGTGTCAGCGAACAGATACGTCTGTTCTCTGCAACAACTACATAAATCTCTGCGCGGTGATGTTTGTCTCGTGTCAAAAATCCGCCATTTGGGGGCAAACTTTGTCCTCTCTCTCTAGTACATGGTGCTTACCAATTGCGGTACTTTGAGAGATATAGTGACTTTATTCAATACAGTATTTAACTATTCATAATTTTTTATTTCAACCCACCCTATTGTGAAACATCCATTCTAGAATTCATCTGTAGCTCATAGACTATTTACTTTGGACCCTAAGTATTATACATTTTTGAAATCTGTTTGATGAGGAGAATGCAAAATCGAAAAAAAATATCGGGTGTTCTATTCAAAAAAATGGAAGGGGATGACCTAGGTTGTGGGGGATAAAAGTTACACCAAGTTTAAATATGCAAAAAAATGTCCCCCTAGGAATGTTAACTGGCGTGTTTTTGCGTTTTTCGTGAAAATTTATTTATCAAAAGTTATTTTGGGTGGATAGATTTTATTGAAATGCACTGTTTATAAATTAATTTCAGTAATTCATGCCGAGAATGTATAAACAAAGTTACAAACATTCATAGGGTTGCGGCACTATGGGCTGTAGGATAATGAAAACTCTTTTTCGATTACCAACGTTTCGAACTATCTTTTCCAAGGCTGTATTAAAATAAAAGAAAATAACAAAGAAGTACTTAATTAAAGGGATATAAGAAGCATCGAAATAATAATCAAGAAAATTAGTTATATATAAAAACACGTTATACGAATTCCAACTTACATTGATTTGAGTGTTAAATATAGATAGGAACATCATTCATTCTTATGTTATCAAAACTAAATTGAATTTCTACATCTCATATTAAAATACTGAACTCAACTGTACGAGAATTAAGGTAGAACAGAATATTATGGTCATAAATAGCAAAAAATAGAATAAAGAAACAGGGTAAGATTGTGTTTTTACTTTTTATTTAAAAAAAATTCAAATACATGGAATTCAAAGTTACTGTCTTTTATTTTGTTCCTTGATTTGTGTGTTCTTTGTTAATTTTATCTATAGGTTGCATGTCTGACGTCTAGTGTCTAAGCTGTTAATTAAGAATTAAAAATAAAAATAAAAACAAAAACAAACAGCAAACGTATGGCGCAAAGTTATAATATTTGTAGTTTAGTTTCCTTTTGAAACCAAATAATGTAGGAAATGACTAAAAACAACAACAAGTCATGTATGGTCTAGGGTGCAACAAGTTAAAGTCTGGTGAGTAATCTATGTTGGAAATGTATATTGCAATTCTTTATGCATGTTCATTCTCTTCTTTGTAGTTGTGGCCTTTTGTGAAAAGACAACAAATAGGAATAAACCTGACTCAGACCATGGATGTCAGTTCTTTTGTTCATGCTGTTGCACTCCTTGTCTATTTCCACCATTTCAAGAAAGATGCGTTTATGCCAGTTCTTTTCTATGTGAAGGACTCTAGGGTTATCCAGGTCAGGTAGATGTTTGGTTGAGGTTGCATGCTCTGCCAGAGCACAAAACGTCTTTTTTATGTTTATATCACTGCGATGGCCTATTATTCGATTTTTAAGATGTTGGATGGTTTGTCCAATATATTTCATTTCACAGTCTGAGCATTGAATGCTATATACACAGTGAGATATGTTGCTGGTAAGTACTTTATCTTTAGTTCTGGTATATAATCGACTGATAGGTTTGATGTTCTTTTGTGCTATTTTTAAGTTCTCTTGTTTAAATACATTTATTAGTCTAGGAGAAAGCCCTTCAATGTAAGGTAAGGAACCATATCTAACCACTAAGTTCTGGTTTTCTTCACAGGTTTGTCTTGTATGTGGATCTACCGTTGTGTTGTATAAGAGTCTGCGTAACAACCCAGATGGATAGCCATTTTGTGTGAGAATTCTATACACTCTTCTTAGACTCTCATTTTTCAGACTAGGATGTGAAATTTTTAAAACTCTGTTTTTCAGTGCTAGAATTAAATTTATTTTAATTCTAACAGGATGGTGAGATTTATAATTGATGTATCTCCCAGAGCTGGTGGGTTTAGTGTACCAATCTAGGATTATCCTGTTGTCTTCTAGTCTGATAACATGAGTGTCCAAAAAGGGTAATCTTCTATTAGTCTCTCTTTCGACAGTGAACTGTATTTGTCTATGATAGCTGTTAAACGTTAATAGAGTTTGTTCAATTTCAGTTTCTGGAACTGTACAAATTATATCATCTACATAGATTTTAAGCCAAGGAATTGCAAACGGTAATTGAGCCATGCATTCATCAAGCAGGTCTTTCATTACATAAGAGGCTAAAATTGGTTAAATGTAAGAGCCCATTGGTGTGCCTAGTATCTGATTGTAATATATTCCGTCAAATACTAGATATGTGGTATCGAAGACATGATTTATCAGTTCCAGAAAAGTTGTTTTGTTAATTTGACAGTTTATACGAATGTCATCCCAATGTTTGTTGATGGATTTTTTAACTAAAACGCGTGGTATGTTATTGAATAATGAAACAACATCTAAGCTTATAACGACATATTTATCCTTCTGGTAACTGTTTTTCTTGCACAAATTCGGCAAATTCAAAAGAATCTTTTATATAGTATTCATTGTTGTAATTGAATGATGTTGATAATATTCTGGTAACTAACTTTGCAATACCAGAATTCGGGGAATTGATACTTGAAACGATAGGTCTTAAGCTTAGTGTTGGCTTGTGAATTTTCGGTAACCCATAGTATCTAGGAGCAACTCCGTTATGAAAAGTTAAGTTTTGTTGTTCATCCTTACTTATTGCTCCTTTAGAATAATTTTTTTAATTAGTTCATTAGATTTTGTTTGAATTGTGAGTGTAGGGTCTCTAGGAATTCGTTTATAGTACTTTTTGTCTTCCAGTAAATTATTTGACATTTCAATATATTGATTTTTAGACATTAATACAGATGTATTCCCTTTGTCTGATCTAGAAACCACCAAGTCATTATGTGTCTTTAGAAATAATCTTGTTTTATTGTAAAGGTTATTCAAGAATTGATCAATATTAATCTTTTTATGTAAGTGATTTGTGATAATATTAGTTAGTTGTGCTCTCATAATATTCTTTTGGTTACTATCTGTATTAGACAATAGGAGTTCAATGTCAGCTAATAATTTAGGTATTGAAATATCTCTAGTATTGGGTGGAACTGCGAATTTATGACCAAGTGATAGAAATAATTTTATGTCTTCTGGAATGTAAATGTTTCTTAGGTTTTTTAGCCAGTTATCATTAGTTTTCAGTTCGCTAAATTTATCCGCTCGTAATCTATTAAGTTTGTTTATATTGTTTTGTTTGATGTTATCAAATAATCTATAAAATTTTACTGTCTGTCTGTTGAAAAATTCTCTAATTATGTTAGGTGGTAATAAATTCTGTAAATTGTTGGACAGTTGGTTGAGCATTATTTCAATATGAGATAGCTGGTTATGTGAGGAAATGATTTCAAGATTGAGAATCTTCAATTTAGTTCTGATATCAAAATTAAAAACCTGTTGGGATATTCGTGTATTCGTTGTTCCAATGAGGTTGCAGATGTTTTTTGTTGCATCTTTAATGTGTCTCGGTAGTAGACCTTCTCTTCTGCAGTTGAGTAAAAATATTTTCTTGTTTTTCAATGATGCCCTTTTGGTGTTAAAATTTGCCCACTGTTTAAGTAATTGTACAGCGTTGTAACCATAACGTAGTTGCACGTTCTGGTAGAACCCCATCCTTCTTTTAATATAATTTTAGTAATTCACTGCCGAGAATGTATAACCAAAGTGACAAGCATTCATAGAGTTGCGGCACTATGGGCTGTAGGATAATGAAAACTCTTTTTCAATTACCAACGTTTCGATAGCGGTGGCTATCTTTTCAAGGCTTTATTAAAATAAAAGAAAGTTACAAAGAAGTACTTAATTAAAGGATATAAGAATCATCGAAATAATAATCAAGAAAATTAGTTATATATAAAAACACGTTATACGAATTCCAACTTACATTGATTTGAGTGTTAAATATAGATAGGTACATCATTCATTCTTATGTTATGAAAACTAAATTGAATTTCT
The DNA here is from genome assembly GCA_958507055.1 of Crioceris asparagi. Lineage (NCBI taxonomy): Eukaryota > Metazoa > Arthropoda > Insecta > Coleoptera > Chrysomelidae > Crioceris > Crioceris asparagi. Next base: position 57,939,010 of record OY293826.1, on the reverse strand, counting down.
ACATCTCATATTAAAATACTGAACTCAACTGTACGAGAATTAAGGTAGAACAAAATATTATGGTCATAAATAGCAAAAAATAGAATAAAGAAACAGGGTAAGATTGTGTTTTTACTTTTTATTTAAAAAAATTTCAAATACATGGAATTCAAAGTTACTGTCTTTTATTTTGTTCCTTGATTTGTGTGTTCTTTGTTAATTTTATCTATAGGTTGCATGTCTGACGTCTAATGTCTAAGCTGTCAATTAAGAATTAAAAATAAAAACAAAAACAAAAACAAACAGCAAACATATGGCGCAAAGTTATAATATTTGTAGTTTAGTTTTCTTCTGAAACCAAATAATGTAGGAAATGATTAAAAACAACAACAAGTCATGTATGGTCTAGGGTGCAACAAGTTAAAGTCTGGTGAGTAATCTATGTTGGAAATGTATATTGCAATTGTTTATGCATGTTCATTCTCTTCTTTGTGGTTGTGGCCTTTTGTAAAAAGACAACAAATAGGAATAAACCTGACTCAGACCATGGATGTCAGTTCTTTTGTTCATGCTGTTGCACTCCTTGTCTATTTCCACCATTTCAAGAAAGATGCGTTGAAATTGAACAAACTCTATTAACATTTAACAGCTATCATAGACACTTACAGTTCACTGTCGAAAGAGAGACTAATAGAAGATTACCCTTTTTGGATACTCATGTTATCAGACTAGAAGACAACAGGATAATCCTAGATTGGTACACTAAACCCACCAGCTCTGGGAGATACATCAATTATAAATCTCACCATCCTGTTAGAATTAAAATAAATTTAATTCTAGCACTGAAAAACAGAGTTTTAAAAATTTCACATCCTAGTTTGAAAAATGAGAGTCTAAGAAGAGTGTATAGAATTCTCACACAAAATGGCTATCCATCTGAGTTGTTACGCAGACTCTTATACAACACAACGGTAGATCCACATACAAGACAAACCTGTGAAGAAAAACAGAACTTAGTGGTTAGATATGGTTCCTTACCTTACATTGAAGGGCATTCTACTAGACTAATAAGTGTATTTAAACAAGAGAACTTAAAAATAGCACAAAAGAACATCAAACCTATCAGTCGATTATATACCAGAACTAAAGATAAAGTACTTACCAGCAACATATCTCACTGTGTATATAGCATTCAATGCACAGACTGTGAAATGAAATATATTGTACAAACCATCCAACTTCTTAAAAATCGAATAATAGGCCATCGCAGTGATATAAACATAAAAAAGACGTTTTGTGCTCTGGCAGAGCATGCAACCTCAACCAAACATCTACCTGACCTGGATAACCCTAGAGTCCTTCACATAGGAAAGAACTGGCATAAACGCATCTTTCTTGAAATGGTACAAATAGATAAGGAGTGCAACAGCATGAACAAAAGAACTGACATCCATGGTCTGAGTCAGGTTTATTCCTATTTTTTGTCTTTTCACAAAAGGCCACAACTACAAAGAAGAGAATGAACATGCATAAACAATTGCAATATACATTTCCAACATAGATTACTCACCAGACTTTAACTTGTTGCACCCTAGACCATACATGACTTGTTGTTGTTTTTAGTCATTTCCTACATTATTTGGTTTCAAAAGGAAACTAAACTACAAATATTATAACTTTGCGCCATACGTTTGCTGTTTGTTTTTGTTTTTGTTTTTATTTTTAATTCTTAATTGACAGCTTAGACATTAGACGTCAGACATGCAACCTATAGATAAAATTAACAAAGAATACACAAATCAAGGAACAAAATAAAAGACAGTTACTTTGAATTCCATGTATTCGAATTTTTTTTTAAATAAAAAGTAAAAACACAATCTTACCCTGTTTCCTTATTCTATTTTTTGCTATTTATGACCATAATATTCTGTTCTACCTTAATTCTCGTACAGTTGAATTCAGTATTTTAATATGAGATGTAGAAATTCAATTTAGTTTTGATAACATAAGAATGAATGATGTACCTATCTATATTTAACACTCAAATCAATGTAAGTTGGAATTCGTATAACGTGTTTTTATATATAACTAATTTTCTTGATTATTATTTCGATGATTCTTATATCCTTTAATTAAGTACTTCTTTGTAACTTTCTTTTATTTTAATACAATACAGCCTTGAAAAAGTTAGCCACCGCTATCGAAACGTTGGTAATTGAAAAAGAGTTTTCATTATCCTACAGCCCATAGTGCCGCAACCCTATGAATGTTTGTCACTTTGGTTATACATTCTCGGCAGTGAATTACTAAAATTATATTATATATATATATATATATATATATATATATATATATATATATATATATATATATATATATAAATTGTTTTTCAATTTCGTTCCATTATCTATTATAATATAATAAAATATATAAATTTAATTTGAACGATTTTAAAATTTTAACAACCGAAAAAAACACTTTGAACCGTATAATATATGAAATGGTACATATAAAAAGACAACCAAATGCAATAAACGCAAAAACAGATCTTAAAAATTTAAGTATCATTTATAACAAAATGTTATAACACATTAGAAAAATATACAACTACACTAACAAGCTCACAAACCGCAATAACCTGTTCCATGCACACAAAACATAACAATAAACAAATTTCCTTCAAACAACATCCAGCCATTACGTAGAAAACAGACACAAATTCTTTTCCAAAATATAACACCAAAAATTTCATCCAAACACAACCTTTCGTAAAATTAAAAGGAAAAAGAAGAAAATGTAGAGGACATATTACATCTCTAAGAAGAATTAAAACTTTAAGTTTATTTTTACATATTAACCATGGTTTAAGAAGAATGTTTTTTTGATTTTTAATTTTAAATGTTTTCCTCCATTTTATGTCTTAGGTAAGTCAAACTATTTTCAAATTTTTTTACCCTTACTGAACTTTTATTTGAAAAAGATGACAAAGATCATCGAAACGTATTAAATAACATTTGGAACACTTATAATAAACTATTTCCATACAACAAAAAAATCTCAATCAACAAACATGTAACATGACTTAAAAACCTATATCAAGAAAAATTATATATATGTTATATGAAGCTATATTTGCAATATTATTTAAAGTCATATTAACATAGCAAAAATAAATTTCTCAGATGAACTGAATGCAAAAAGAAAACAGTTATGTAACTTAGACTGGCTTCGAAAAAGATTATCAGACGATAACTTGAATAAAAACTACGTACTTTTGAGAAAAGAAGTGAATAAACAGATCGAATTCGAGAAGAAAAAATACTACAAAAACAAAATTGACAGCTCCAGTAACAAAATTAAAACGGTATGGTCCATGGTAAATAAGGCCAGAGGCAAAAAGAAAACTAATAAAACAAACGAAATTATTTACGACAATAAAGTTATAACTGATGCAACCGAAAAAGCTAATGCCTTCGGTGATTATCTATCCACATCTATACAAAAAAAAATATCTGATCACTTCTGCGGAAATTTGGGTACTGAATGCACTAAAAATGAACCTTCTATACAAACCATGTTTTTCATACCGGTAACTGAAAGAGATGTTATTAAAGCTATCGATTCATTATCGAACAAAAAATCTACTGGTTTAGATGAAATTCCGGCGTCACTTATAAAATATTGTAAGCATATTATTTCTCCAGTTCTTGCACTTATTATAAATCAGTCAATTATACAGGGTAAATTCCCTTCAAATCTAAAAATTGCTTCTGTCATTCTACACCATAAAAAAAAATTACCCAAGTAATGTCGAAAACTAGCGACCAATTTCCCTATTGAGTGTTTTCTCTAAAATAATAGAAAAAGTGGTTGCTCTAAGGATTGAAGCAAACTTGAATTCATTTAATATAATCACGAAAAATCAACACGGCTTCAGAAGTGGCTTCTCGACCGTAACTAGTGTGGCGGAATACACTCAACACGTCTATGACAGAATGGATCGTGGGGAATATGTGGTGTCAGAGTATTATTTGATTTAACGAAAGCGTTCGACACAGTCGAAAGATCTTTTGATTCTGAAAAGTTAGATAGGCTGAGCATTCGTGCATGCATCAATGAATGGTTCCTCTCTTTTCTAGAATACCGTAAAATAAAAATAAAAATTGATTATGTATTTTCAAACGAAATTGACATTGATCTAGGAACTCCTCAAGGCAGTGTCCTTGGACCGTTAATTTTCCTGTTATTCATCAACGATCTCATTTAACCGAAGCGAAAGTTCTTATGTATGCCGACGATCCATGTACAATAATATCGGACAATTCAGAAACTGCACTTTCTGAAAAGATTGCTAAAACACTGGATCAATTTGAGGAGTGGTGTTATCGAAATAGATTAATAATGAACATTCAAAAAACTGTTTACATTATATATAACACTTGTCAAAAAGCACCATCAACGTTTTCAATATCATTGAACAATACTATAATTGAAAAAACTAAATCTGTGAAATTTCTTGGAACTCTCTTTGACAGTAACCTTTACTCTTGGGATAACCAAATCAACAGTGTCTTTAAAAAAATCAATCAGTGTTTTTATTTATCAACGGTTTTGAAATCTATGTTAGATAAGGATACCCTACTAAATATTTATTATTCATATGCCTACTCTGCGATATCCTGTAGCATAATCGTCTGGGGACAAGGGAGAGATATTCAAAGAGTTTTTGTCTTGCAAAAAAGGATAATACGGTTTATATTCGACTTATCTACACAAACTTCGTGTCGCGACATATTCAGAAACAAAAAAATTCTAACTGCAACTTCTATTTATACATTGAAACTGCTTAGCCACATTTACCAAATTAGACATAAATTGCCAAAAAATAGTGACATCCACAGTCATAACATGAGAAGTAGAAATGACATATGACCAAAAAAAATGAACCATACTTTTTATAAGAAATCTCTTCTTATAGTCGGGGTTTCATATTTCAATAGGCTTCCCAACCATATAAAAATTAGTCCAACATACAAAGTATTCAGAGGTAGGCTGAAGAAAACCTTAGTCGAAAATTGTTTTTATAGCCTAGAAGATTCTGTGATTTTCTCTCCAACTGATTGTGCATATAATTGTATTTGTCCAAAATGTGATATTACCTATTTGTTTCTATTAATTTAAAGTTAACTGCAAATATGTACTGACTAGTAACATCTGTTGTAAAATAGGAAAATGAGTTAAATAAATTTGGAATTGTTTTAACAAAAATATAGGTTGATATGAATTGTGAACAAAATATATATATTGTGGTATTGTATAAAAATTAAATATAGGCTAACGTGTATACACTATATGTATTTTGGTACTATATCAAATAGTATCAATTGTATTTGTATTGTATGTGCGCATTAAAAAAAACCTAATTATCTCTTAAACTATCAATTTCAAGTATAGGACATGTGGGGTATAAAAGATGTAAAATTAAACGCCCGACTAAGCAATAAAATATGGGTGGTGCCATTAAAAAAAATCAAGTTATGGTTCTTTAAAATTTCGAAAAATTAACGTACCATTGTGCAGTATAGTAGACAAAAACAACATGTTGTTTGAACACAGTTTCAATCCTAAATTAATATCCGAAAAATTTAGTGTTCTATGATTGTTTGAATAAATGTAGGCACCATATTTTGTTTTAGAAAAAATTTAATAACTCCAAAACAGCTGGATCAAATTGAAAATTGAGAAGATTGGGAATAGGTTAATCCAAATATATAAAAATATACAGGTTGTTCTATTCAAAATAACAAAGTAGATGCCGACTTCCGGTATAACCGGAAGTACCTGAAATATAAAAATATTTTAGTTGAAGAGAACATAATCGGATATATGTAACTCTCAATTTTCAAATTTTTTTTTTTACCAGAACCCAATACACTTCTAATGAACGGTCTCGCTGAGTCACCCTGTATATATATGTTAAATCACACAACTTGAAATTAACTTTTTAAAAACAATTATTTATTAATACAAATAAAATATATCTTAACTTTACATGACTGTATGAATCTAGACTCACAAGTTGACTGACACATTCGCCAGAAGATTCACAAGTGATGTCGTTAGCTGGAGATCTAGTATTTATACAATCCAAATAGTTCAATCATCAAAAATGTAAAAAGAAACGTAAATAAATACAATAGGTATTTTCTCATAAAATTAAATCGAAACTTCTAGAAATATTATATTAATAAACACTAAGTAATGTCTTTTAGAGGCCAAACTGGATAAACAACTAACAATGGTCTTTATATTAACTTGCTGACTACTGGTTGACATCTCTAGCACGTAAACACCCTTATCACTTTGCTATCTTCTTAGAACTGCGTCTTGCAGATGTAATATAATATTATGAAATATAATACTTAAAAATAATACTTTGTTATTATTATATGACTTTAAATAATATTTCAATTATAACTTTATATAAAAACTTTTTAATTTAATGATTTATTTGGATTTAATTCGATATTTTCTTCTATGGGTTCTCCGACATGGAAACTTGCTCTCCTTTTCGGAAGAATTCTTCTTATACTTTGCTGGAATGAAATACTGGGACCTGGTCCTGGTGGTGATCGTGGGTAATCGTTGGTTAAAGCTATTCCAATTCGATGATGCTTTCTTCTACATTTACAGGTCACATAGAGTATTACCAATAAAATTATCATTACAATGGTTAAAATGGTGAACCAATGTGTATATTTACTGATCGGATATTGTTTCATCATATTTTATAACTCTTCTGAATACTGATTTAGTTTGTGTTGTGCAAAAATTCAAATCTTCGGAATCAATTTTGTTCAACTTAAGAGGTTCTAGTTCAGGAATTTGTAATTTTTCAGGAACATCTTTGCAACATTCAAATGGAATTGTGACTGGATGACTTCGATACTTGATTTCCTGATATGTGTCAATTGGGTATTGTACTTGTACTTCCAATAAAGGCACTACACTTAGGTTGTAATTTCAGTAAACTATTAGTTTTAATAATTTCTGATTTAATTTCCCTATTTCCACATTTAATCGTGATTGGCAGAGGGTCCGAAACAGTGATTAACCATAGATTTAAATCAATTTTGTAGACATTATTATCTTTAACAAAAGAGATGTTTGACATGTCTTGGGCATCTGAGTTAATCTTCTTAATAGTTGTGCTTCGCAAATTGCATCGTTGTCAATTGGATATGGGAGGAGATTAGAGCAGATTTTTATGCTTCTTTCAAGAGTCTTGCAATTATCCAGGTTTCGCAATGACAAATACAGCAGTGAATCATCATCCCGCGCAATATATGTTTGTGTAGTTGGTAAAATATGATAGAAACCTATTCGATTATCTAATATTGGTATTGGATAGAGTCGATATAGTATATAAGATCAGTGAGAGGAATATTGAGAACAAATATTATTTTACTTTCTGAATGATATGCCTCTAATGCAATAATATTAAGATAATTAGCTATATTTGACATATACGGTTGTAAAGGTAAATTATTTCTTACAAGAGATTTTGCTATATCTTGTAATGAATTAACTAAATCTGAAGGTGCTATTATTGAGCTATGTAATAATCTTATTCGAGCAAAAGTGACATCATCAACAATAGTCATCAAAGTATTTTGAATTTCTTTTATATCATCATTAAAAGTCTTTTTATCAATTTGTAATTTTTGAATAGTATTATTAAAATTTTTAATAACAAAAGTTGTAACAGAAATTTGTTTTTTAAGAAGATTTTCCAACTCAAACTCATCATGAGATAATTTGTTAATACAATCATTATAATATTCTCCATCTGATACATCTAAATTACCAGTAATAGGTTTCCAAAAAGTTCCGATTCCATTAAATATACCTCGCTTTGCCCTGGAGTTATATGATTTAGTTTCTCCTATAATTTCTTTATATTTTTGACCTATTGAATTCGAAATTTGTGATAATAAACTTATGTGTGTTTGAACTTCAGACTTAAAAGCTCTAAACCTTGGAGACGGATCTACTAAGGTATCCAAAATTTCTGTAAGTATTTTATCATTATTTTCCATTTTTTTCTTAAATGGGCCCAGATCTTTGTAAACTAAAAGTGGCCATTTTTCATTCGTAATTTTGATAGTACATTCTTCATGGAAAAAGATTCTAATGGTGTTATTAACAGGAGTAAGTGTGTACTGAGCTGATATAATATTTATCAGTACGAATAATCTGAAACCAAAGAAACTACTCATAGTAGGGTTTCAGTCTATCGAAATTAATTTTTGATTTTTGATTAGTTTGCGGATTTAAAACTATTGCAGAAATATCAAATAATTGGACAATTTCAAAAGGCATTAAACAAATTTTGACTTTTATCTTTAATGTGAGATTCTTTAAGATAAACTTTATCTCCTACTTTATATTCTGGAAGCTTTCCTGAAATATTTTTATCAAATCTAATTTTTGCTCTTTCTTTCTGACTTGCAGTTTTTGCTCGTACAATTTTATAATAATGTTGAATTCTATTGTTCAAATCACGTATATATTTGGTAATAAGGGCCTTCTCATTATACAAAGTTTCAGGTGGTCTACTCGACGCATGACCAAAAATCAGTTCATATGGGGTAAAACCAGTTGTTTTGTTTTTAGTGTTATTATAACATATAATCGCATATGGCAAAATTTTAAACGGATATTTTCTGTCTTATGTGCACGGATCATCTCCACAAGTGTTCCGTGAAATCTTTCTAAAGAACCATTAGATTGTGGATGGCCAACGCTAGAAAAAGTGAGCTTTATATCAGAAAGCGAGTTATGTTTTTGGTAACTAAAATTACCTTTTTAAAAAAGATTTTATTTAATTACTACAAAAACAGACTTAATAGAATTAAAACTTAATCGGGCAGAGTGACGCCGATAATTGTTTAAAACTACCAGTGAAACATTCGCCTTTGGCGTGTGCCTTAAATAATAATATTATACAGAGTCAGCATTAGATGATGTTACATACATGTGTTACTAGCATGTCGACACACTGTCGAGACGCTTATACAAGCATTCTTCCTGGAATTTAGGCATATAACTCCTCCACCCATAAGAGGAAACTTTGGGGTTATTCAAAGTTGACGTGTTGAAAAAGAATTTATATTATTTACTTAGGTGGTTCGGGAAATGCCTTCGTTCCTTCGGAATTATTCTTTTCAGATTTAATTAGCATATACAATTTGCGTTTAAAATGGTACACTATGATTACAATTACAATCAATATTAGGATTACATAGATAGGTAGGTTAGAATGAGTCCAAATAACATTATTGTCTGTAAAAGAGAAAGGTTCTTCACTTTCTTGGTCTATTGTAAGTTTAGACAATTGGTCTAAATTGAAAGATTTTAGATTTAATTGAATTGGTTTGGCACTGAACACTGCACTGGGTATATATGGTAAATACATAGGTTCTCCATGGGTTGATCCCTCTAGGTTGGAAAACTCGAACTGTTTGGTGGTGAATTTACAGGAATAAGGAACCGTTATTAAGAAGGTGCCTTTTAATTTGTGGATTTCCTCATTACCACATTTTTCATGCAACAATGTTTCGTTGGGTGCGATGAGGATGTACTTATCGTCACTGATGGTTTCGACGAGGATCTCAGATATTTGTACCGGGACATGGGTACATTGAGGGTCTTCTTTTATTTGTAAGAGGTTTTTGATGCATGTCTCCTGTTGATAGTTCCTCTCAATCTCCGATAATTTACAGAAGAATTGTTGTTGTATCTTTTGACAGGTGGATTTAAGGTAGCGAATGGTATCTTCTCCAATAGCCACATGAGAGGTAGGGGAAATAATGGTGGTTGATTCATGGGTAGGAATTGAGAAAAGGTGATAGAGGTTGTATGGTTTGGGATCTAGAAGGGGTACGTGTAATAAAAATACTACATGCTCTTCGTTGATATAATACTCAACATCGATAGTTCGTAGAAACAGAATATTATCATTTGAATAGTAATGATCAGAGCTGTGGTAATTTGACAACTCATCTTTCATAGATGTCATTGCTACTTCATCAATTATGGATAAGTGTAAAACTTTCAAACTTGCAAAGCTTATTGCTGTTATTAGTTTCTCTACAACTTGAGATAGATCTAGAATGCTAATTTTAAACATAGTGATAGTATTAGTAATGTTCTGGTTTTTTCCAGGAACCATCCATAAGACATCTTTGATTCTCTTAAAATTTATAGACATATTACCAATGATTTCTTCGTAATTTCTGACGAGTTGTTTGTTTATAGAAAATTGTCTATTGTAATGTGTGAGGATGTTATTTTGATTTGACTTAAGATCTTCTAAGGCTTTATCGTATCTTTCCCCATCAGATGCATCGAGCGATCCGGATATGAATTTGAATACTGAACCTAGAGCGTTTATCATACCGCGTCTTACCCTTCTCTGTTTATGAATGATATCAGGATGAATTGTTACCGCCTGTTCTTTCAATTGTTTTGCCCTATTTATGACATATTCTAATTCTATTTTATCTGCCATAAATAATTTACCTTGTGTTTTAGTCTGAAATTCTTTAATAACATGATCTAATTCTGCAATTTTAGTGCCAATGATTTTGATAGGGTAGTTATGTAGAAAAGTGTGATGAGAAAATTGTAGTCTAGTCGGTCCTAACTTAAGTGGTAAAATCCCTGGATTGTTCTCGAGAGATTTTATTTCGATCTTAGGTACTAGTGCTTGGTTGTAGTGCGTCAGTATCAGTATAGTTAGGGTTGTCACGAGTTGGTCCATCTGAAACAAATGGAACGGATTTCCTTTGTAATTTTCTCAACGGTTTCACTTCTTGTTTATGGTAAATTTGACCTTTGGTTGTTCTGATTTTGGAACCTATATCTCTCTTTACTTTTACTGGTTTGTACAGGGGTAATACTTTGTTACGTGGTCTTGTGGAAATGTACGCATCTAAGGTATTTATTTTCGAATGGTCAACGCGACCTTCGTTTTGTTTTTCGATGTATTTGTCTTTTGCCTCCTTGGTCTTCTGGAAAACATGATCGTACAATTTTTTGATTTTCTTTCTCAAGTCGTTCATGTAATCGTCATACTGATTTTGTGAATCTATTTCTAAAATATCCCTATTATCAAGGTGTCCGAATAATAGTTCGTTAGGTCGGAAGTTTGTTGTACTGTGTATAGTCCTATTATAAATGATAACAGCGTTTTCGAAAACGTTATGTGAGAATGCTTTCTGGTTTTGGAGTGTTAATGTTCTCATTATTTCTACGAGTGTTCCATGGACTCGTTCTATGGGACTATTTGAATTGGGATGTAGAGGTGTTGTTACATGATGTTTGATGTTATATGATTCTAAGAGTCTTTTAAATAAATTCGAATTAAATTGTCCGTCAGTCACTAGGTTTTTGGGTAATTTATATCTCGAAAATATTCTTATGAATTTCTTTACTATTTCAATCATGTTTGATGAACTTAATTCCTCGTACATGAAGAATTTTGAAAAATTGTCAATGCATGTTAAATACTTTGTTCTGTTACAGGTGAAAATATCTAAGTAAATTATTTCGAAAGGTTCTCTTGGGGTCGAAGTTGTTTCTAGCTTATACTTAGTAGGATGTCGTTCGTATTTTGTCTGTTGACATATAGGACAATTGTTTACATGGAACTGGCAATCTTGCAATATGTTGGGCCAAAAGTAATTTCTTTCTATTTCCCATTGTAACTCGCGTATACCTCTGTGAGTAACGCTATGTAACTTATTGAGTATATCTGCCTGCTGTTTTCTATCTAAAATATCCTTTAATAATAATTTGGTAAATACGAATCTTAAATCGTCATCGAAATATTTATTTACTATGATGGCAATCTCTTCATAAATACCTTCGTCTGGTGAATAAATGGCGTTAATTGTGTTCGGATTTGCGTGTTCTCTTAGGATGTTTTGAATTTCGTTTTCAAAATTGTTTCTGGTAATTTTAGCTTCTATTCTTTCCTTATTAAATAAATTTATAATTTTGATCTGCGGCTCATTGCCGAATTTGAAGATAAATTGCCGCTTGAATTGATTCAAGGATTTATCCGTGATCTTTAATTCTGCGGAGATGTCGTCTGCTTGTGTATGTATTGTGTCATCCTCTGGAACTGTTTTAGTACAAATTTTATCTGATAGATTGTCATTCGAAAAATTTAAGTTTAGGTCGTTGTTGTCATTAGGCGGTTTGATCTGGATGTCGGAAATTATTCTAATTTTATTTTGTTTCTGTTTATTCGTGTCGTCGTCGGTGTTAAAGAATTCATCTAAGTTGATCAATTCCGGTAAGGGTCGTTCTCCGATGTCTCCCGGATTAGCCAATATGGATAGTAGATCATCCGGTGATTCATCTATTTGCAAAGGATGCGCTTCTAGACGCGAGAGAAAGTCTGCATTTGTGTTTAATTTGCCCTTTTTATATACTATCTGGTAATCATACTCCATTAGTTTCAGACGCCATCTCACTAGCTTGGAGTTTGGTTCTTTGATGTTGAATAACCATTGGAGGGGTTTATGGTCTGATACGATAGTGAATTTATTTCCGTATAAGTATGGTCGGAACTATTTGGTAGCCCACACGATGCTCAAACATTCTTTTTCTATTGTGCTGTAATTAGCCTCGTGTTCGTTAAGTGTCCTAGAAATATAGGCGATCGGTTTATCTGATCCTATTGATCCTTGCGATAGGACAGCTCCTAGGCCTACATTACTTGCATCGGTAGTTAGTATAAAACCCTTTTTAAAATCTGGGTATGCTAATACAGGCTCGTTACATAGTATTTCTTTAATTGTTTCAAATGCTTCAATGAATTGTGGGGTATGCTCGACTTTTGAGTTCTTCTTCAAACAGGATGTTAATGGTTTGGCTATAGTCGCATAATTCTTAACAAATTTTCTGTAATAGCCCGACAGTCCTAAGAAGCTTTTTATTTGTTTGGGCGTTGACGGTGCTTTCAGATTTTTAATTTTTTCGATTAACTTGGGATTTGGTTTAATGCCGTTTGTGGTAATGATATGTCCCAAGTATTCTATCTCTTCTAAGAAAAATTCCGACTTGTCTAATTGAATTTTGAATCTGTGTTGTCTAAGTCGTTCCAAAGTCATTGTAAGATTGTTCAAGTGTTCTTCTGTTGATCTACCGAGAATAATTATATCGTCAAGATAAACAAGACAAATTTTATTTAGCAAACCCTTTAGTACCTGATTCATCACTCGCGCGAATGCCGATGGGGCGTTTCTAAGTCCAAACGGAACTCGAAGAAACTCGTAATGACCGCTCTCAGTGGAAAAGGCTGTTTTAGGGCGATCCTTCTCATCGATCTCGATCTGGTGGTATCCTGATTTCAAATCAATTTTAGAAAAAACTTTCGAGTCGCCTAAGATATCGAGGATGTTATTTATGTTGGGTAACGGGTACTTGTCTTCGATGGTTTTCTCATTTAATTTGCGAAAATCGACAACCATGCGCCATTGTTTCTTTCCATCTTTCTTTTCTTTTTTGGGTACAAGGAAGACTGGGGCGGAATACGGGGAGGTACTTTCCGTGATGATGTTATGTTCTAACAGCTCGTTGACTTGTTTGTCAATTTCGATTTTCTGTGAGTGTGCGAAACGATACGGCTTGGTGAAAATAGGCTCATCTGAATTTAAAGGGATAGTATGTTTAACAATGGAGGAGAATGTTAGTTTGTCGTTTTCTTCGTAAAATGTGTCTCGGTATTTCTTTAAGGTATTGAAAGTTAAAAGTTGTTCTTCTTTATTTAAAATGTGATTCAGTTTCTGCATTAATTTCAAATTCGTTTTATCATTCTTATTATAATTTACAACTTGTGCGTGGCACACATCAAATTCTTTCAAATTAATATGGTTGGCTAATATAGGCTTGTCTAAACTAATCATATGGGTTTCCTTATCATGCAATTTTCTTTGGACAGGAACATTAACTTCGAAATTTTCAACAGAGTTAATGTTCTCAGGGATAACATAATGACCAATTTCCTGCTTGGGAACTGTTCCTTTTTGAATTGTTGTCGGCAAAACTAAAGTTTTCTGACCAGGTTTAATTTCTGTTTGGAAGTAGCTACGTACTGAAGGTTCGTATCTACAAAGATCGTACTCTATATTATTTAATGTAATTATACCATTATTATAATCTAGAATCATTTGTAATTGTTCTAGCGTTTCTGTTCCCAGTAATATATCGAAATGCTGATGAAAATTTACAACATAGAACTTAATTAGTTGACCTTGTTCAAAGAAGTCGGTAATCAGAACTTCATTATGATTTGATTGGTTCAAAATCGTTTTGATGGTGAAATTTTCATTCTTAATCTGATTTGGAAATAATTTATGTGCTATACGGGGGTTTATCAGTGAGTTTGTAGCTCCTGTATCTATTAAAATTTTCAAACGGTTGATTACAAAGTATGGTAAGGAAGATGATATTATATTATGATTGGTTTCTATGACTGTGTCTCCGAGGCAGCTAATTGAAAATTTTCGGTCTCTTCATTTTCGTGGATTTCATCTCCGTAATTTTCGTAAACTAGGTACTCGAAATCATCCGTATATTGGAAGTCTAAGGGCTCTGGTTGCTCTTCTATTTCATTAAAATGGACCTGGGGGTTTCGCCAATGTTTGAATTGTGGTTGATTGAAACTATTATTTCTAGTATTTGTGGAAGGAAGGCTTCCTCTCTGGTTAGCGTTTCTATTGATTGCACTGAAGCTGGAAGATTGTGCTGGAATTCGTTGAAAAGGGGGTTGGGGATTTTGATTTAATGGTGGTCTAAGGGAACTTGTATTTGTAGATTGCTGATTAAAATTTTGTGAAGGATTGGGTCTGTTAACTGTGGAATTATAACTGAAATTCTGTGGTCTAAAAGATGGTTGCAAATTATGACCAATATTACGAGGAGTTTGTGTTATTGTAGCTGACCTATTACTTACGTTAGGTCTGAACTGAGGTTGTGGGGTGAAGTTCGGAATCTTATTATATGTGGAACTTTTGTTAGGAATATCTGCTGGATGTTTGGAAATATACTTTAATATTATGGGAGTCGCTTCTGTGAGGGTAGTGAATTGTCTTACTTCTAGAATTGTCTGAAGCATTGGAGGTACATTGTTATATAATACTTCTAACGCGGTCTGTTCGTTAATCTCAAAGTGGATCTTTTTCTGTTCCGCAGTGAGATTGACATCAGCGTTAATTTTTAAATTTAGCTTGGTTTCTAAATCTTTAATACGTTCAATAAAGTCCATAAGGTTTTCTTTATGGTTTAATTTCAAAAATCTAAACCTATGAGCAATTGTCTGTCTGTCTGTCTGATCTCCGAATTTATTTCTTAAACAATTTTTTAATTCATTCCACGTCGAAATGTCAGCTCTTGTACTAACAAATTCTTCCGCAGTGCCTCTCAACTTACTCAATACTAAACAAAATGCGTATTCATTTAGCGAGTTATGTTGTGCAAAGCCGAAATTACTTTTTTAAAAAGATTTATTCAACTTATTTATACACAACAGACTTATAAAATGTAACTTGTCAATACTTTCTATAACACGTACAGTATGATGCTCGTACAAAATTACAAGTAAGCGAGGCTCACTTGCGAAAAGACTTTTATATTGAAATAAATGTTGAGTCGGCGTTTAACATGCTGACTCTTAAGAAATCAAGCGAATAAGTCGCTGAGCTTAAGGAAATTAGGCATATAACTCCTCCACCCATAAGAGGAAACTTTGGGGTTGGTCAAAGTTGACGTATTAATAAAACTGTTAAATATTTGATTTGGATGGTTCGGGAAATGCCTCATTTCCATTAACTTTTTTCTTAAATCTAGTTAACAATTGTATCCTGAAATAGTACAAAATTGAAATAAGGATTATTACTATAAGCAATACATAGATTGGTAAATTTGAATGAGTCCAAATAGTTTCGTCAATAAGTGAGATAGATTCCGAAATAGGGTCCAATGTTAATTTAGACAGCTGATCCAAATTAAGCGATTTTAAATTCAACTGTATAGGTTTTACACCAGACACTGCACTGGGTAGGTGAGGTAGGTAGACTGGTTCTTCTTGGATGGTTCCCTCTAGGTTAACGAACTCGAACTCCTTGGTTATGAATCGACAGGAGTAAGGAACTGTTATGAGGAAAGTACCTCTAACCTTATGGACTTCCTCACTTCCACATTTTCCATGCACTAAGGTCTCGGTGGGGGCGATGAGTAAGTATTTTTCATCACTGATGGTTTCAACTAGGACCTCGGTGATTTCTACTGGGATATGTTTGCATCGTGGATCTTCTTTAACCTGGAGCAGATTCTTTACACAGGTTTCCTGCTGGTAGTTTCTCTCGATTACATCTTTTAGAATTATTCTAGTGAATACAAATTTAACACTTTTATCAAAAAGCATATTTACGATGGTTGCAATTTCTTCATACATACCGTCGTCTTTCGAGTGAATGGCATTAAGTACCTTAGGATTTACATACTCTTGTAAAACGTTTTGAATTTCATTTGGATAATTATTATTCGTGATTTGAACCTCTAGACGTTCTTTATTAAATATATTGATTGATTTAATCTTAGGTTCGTTTCCTAGTTTAAAAATAATTTGTTTCTTAAATAGATTCAAGGGTTTGTCGGTGATGGTTAGTTCCGCTGAAGTATCGTCTTCCTGCGTATGTAGAGTATTGTTGTCTGCTATTCTGCCTTGATCTAAATTGTCAACTATATTAACTTGGTCCGTCTTTGTAATAGAATTCTGTTTGTCAGGTGGCTTAATCTGGATTTCGGAGATAACCTTAATTTTGTCAGAGTCTTGTTTTTCAGAAGTCTCGTCTAGGATGTCCTCTAGATTTCCTAGTTCTGGTAAGGGCCTTTCACCAATATCTCCGGGATTAGCAAATAGGGATAAGAGGTCGTCAGGTGTGTTGTCAAGTTGTAGAGGGTATGCTTCTAAACGCGATAGGAAGTCAGCGTTTGCATTCAATTTTCCTTTCTTATATACGATTTCGTAATCGAATTCCATCAGTTTGAGTCTCCAACGGACCAGCTTTGAGTTAGGCTCTTTTATATTGAAGAGCCACTGTAGTGGTTTGTGGTCTGAGACAATCGTAAACTTATTCCCGTAAAGGTATGGTCGAAATTGTTTTGTGGCGTAAACAATGCTGAGACATTCTTTTTCAATCGTCGAATAATTTTTCTCGTGGTCGTTCAATGTTCTCGAAATGAAGGCTATTGGTTTATCAGAACCAATAGGATCTTGGCTTAGGACCGCGCCTATACCAACGTTTGAGGCATCAGTCGTCAAAACGAATTTCTTGTTAAAGTCGGGGTATGCTAGGATAGGTTCATTACAGAGTATTTGTTTGATGGTTTCGAAAGCTTCTACAAATTCGGACGTATGCTCTACTTTTGCGTTCTTTTTAAGACAAGCCGTCAAGGGTTTTGTAATGGTTGCATAGTTTTTCACAAATTTCCTATAATAACCTGAAAGCCCTAGGAAACTTTTAATTTGT
Organism: Crioceris asparagi; assembly: GCA_958507055.1. NCBI lineage: Eukaryota > Metazoa > Arthropoda > Insecta > Coleoptera > Chrysomelidae > Crioceris > Crioceris asparagi. Next base: position 57,921,425 of record OY293826.1, on the reverse strand, counting down.
TTTGTCGTTGAAGGTATCTTCAAGTTTTTGATCTTTTCAATTAATTTTGGATTTGGTTTAATACCATTTGTGGTGACTATATGGCCTAAATATTCTATTTCCTGTAGAAAAAATTCGGATTTATCTAACTGTATTTTAAACTTATGTTGTCTCAGTCGTTGTAGAACTGTAGTTAAATTTTGTAAATGTTCTTGCATTGATTTTCCTAATATTATAATGTCGTCCAGATATACTAAGCAAATTTTATTTAATAATCCTCTTAAAACTTCATTCATGACACGCGCGAACGCTGCTGGAGCATTTCGGAGACCAAACGGCATCCGTAAAAATTCGTAATGGGCATCTTCTGTCGAGAATGCAGTTTTGTGGCGATCTTTTTCCTCAATTTCAATTTGATGGTAGCCAGATTTAAGATCAATTTTGGAGAATAATCTCGAACCGCCCAATATGTCAAGAATGTTTGAAATATTCGGTAGAGGATATTTATCCTCAATAGTGTTTTCGTTGACTTTTCGAAAGTCTACTACCATACGCCATTGTTTCTTGCCGTCTTTTCCGTCCTTTTTGGGGACAAGGAAAATAGGAGCCGAGTAGGGCGACGTACTTTCTGTAATAATGTTGTGTTCTAATAGTTCGTTAATTTGTTTATTAATTTCATTTTTTTGCGAATGTGGGAAACGATAAGGTTTTGAAAAGATAGGAGTTTCATTATTTAATGGAATGGTGTGCTTGATGATAGAAGAGAATGTTAGCTTATCTTTTTCTTTATAAAACGTGTCTCGGTATTTTGTTAATTCATTAAAAATTATTGTTCGTTCTTCTTCTGTTCTGATATGGTCGAGTTTATGTGCTAACGTTAGATCTTCAATGCCGTTATCTGACGTCTCGTGTTTCACGACACGTGCATGACAGACGTCGAATTCCTTAAGATTGATGTGGTTAGCTAAAATGGGCTTATCTAGACTAAGAATATGAGATTTTTCCTCGTTCGAATTATTTTGAATAGCTACATTAACTCTGAAATTACGAGCAATATAATATTTTCAGGAATGTCGTAATGTCCAATTGTTTGTTTGGGTATAAGAACTGTTCCCTTCCTAATGTTAGTCGGAACATTTATTAATTTCTGACCCTGCTTAATTTGAGTTTGAAAATAATTAATAGTTGGAGGTTGATATCTACATAAATCATATTCTAAATTATTAAGTACTATTTTGCCTCTACTGTAATCTAATAACATATTTAGTTGTTCTAATGTTTCTGTTCCCAGCAACATATCAAAATGCTGGTGAAAATTTATAATATAAAATTTGAGGAATTGACCAGGTTGGAGAAAATCGGTAACGAGAACTTCGTTATGTTCTGATTGGTTCAATATGGTTTTAATTGTAAATTTTTCTTCGGTAATCCTATCGGGAAAATATTTATGGGCTATATGGGGGCTGCACAGGGAATTGGTGGCACCGGAATCAATAAGTATTCTAAAGCCGTTAATAACTAAATATGGTAAACTAGATGATATAAGATGGTGATTAGTTTCTAAGAATTTGTGTCCGAGGCAGATACCTGAAAATTTTCAGATTCTTCCTCTGGGAAGGATTCGATTTCACCTTCGTATTGTGGATATAATTCTTCCGTTTCACTCCAATTATCATTCTGTTCATATCCCATATCGTGTGTATGATACGAGGGTACCTCATGTAAATTAATCTGAGGGTTTCGCCACCGTTGGAATTGCGGCTGATTAAACTTGTTATCCGGCCGATTTCGCGATTCTTGGTTCGATACAGGTGGAATTTTATTAGCTCTATTGATAGCGCTAAAGCTATTCGGCTGTGTTCGAGTTGGACCTTGTTGGAAAGGTCTATACGATGATTGTTGTTGATTAGATGTGTTATAATTGTAATAAGGTTGCTTCGTGCCGTAATTATTCTTATTTGGAATTTGCGTCATGGTTGTTGTCGGTCTATGTGTCTGATTCGTAACTGGTCTGGGATGGAAATTAGGTGGAAAAACGTAGTTGCGACTAGGAATTGTACTACTTTTACTAACTGTATCGTTTTGCCCATGCTTGGACACATGCTTTAGCACTGTAGGTATCGCTTCTTCCAAAGTTTTATGTTGTCTTACCTCGAGTATAGTCTGTAACATTGGTGGTGCATTATTATAGAATACCTCCAAGGCTGTCTGGTCATTTATTTCGTAATGTACTTTTTTTTGATTAGCAGATAAATCGTCATCCGCATTTATTTTTAAATTAAGTTTGTTCTGTAATTCTTTCAAACGCTCGATAAAATCAATCAAACTTTCTTTCTGATTAATTTTAAGGAATCTAAATTGGTGCGCAACTGTCTGTCGATCTGTATGGTCCCCGAATTTTGTCCTAAGAGATGCTTTCAACTGTTCCCAAGTCTCTATGTCAGGTCTCGTACTTATATATTGTTCTGCTTTGTCCTTTAATTTACTGAGGATTAAGCAAAATGTGTAATCATTTAGAGTATTGTCCGTCGTAGCTCCGTATTTCGCATGAAATTTGTTTACGCGGTTTATAAATACTTCTAATGCGTCCGGGTTTCCATCAAATCTAGGAATAACCTCACCATAGCTGCGTGCGGCTGCTATCAATTGTTCAGTTGTTAGAGCCATCTTAGATTGAATTACTGAGCTATTGATTAGATCTGTCTCGTTATGAGAATTACTTATATCATAAATATCTTCCAAACTTCGTTCTGAATGGATGTCGCTTAAATTTAATGAAGGCAGAGAGAGAAATGAATCAGAACATTCACAATCCGTTGACTCTATTATAACAGTATTCTCCGTCATAAATTGGTAATGATTTCGCAAAGATTTATGTTATAATTCCACATGTAATATTTCGTAAAATAGAGGTTTTATAAGAACTAAGGAAAAAGGAATGTGGCACTTACTACTTCTGATGTTTCTCTGCTGCTGGATCTCCCTTCGTTGGCACCTGTAGGTTGCGGTGGAACTTTTCACTTAAATTCACGAAAAAGCTGGACTAATTTGCACTTGTTTTTCGTGGTTTTTTGGAAAATGATCCTACTGACTGCGCCAGTTATGTTGTGCAAAGCCGAAATTACTTTTTTAAAAAGATTTATTCAACTTATTTATACACAACAGACTTATAAAATGTAACTTGTCAATACTTTCTATAACACGTACAGTATGATGCTCGTACAAAATTACAAGTAAGCGAGGCTCACTTTCGAAAAGACTTTTATATTGAAATAAATGTTGAGTCGTCGTTTAACATGCTGACTCTTAATAAATCAAGCGAATAAGTCACTGAGCTTAAGGAAATTAGGCATATAACTAGCGTGATGTCCGCAGTTTCTCCGTATTTTCGTATAAACTGATCTACACGATTGATAAATACGTCAAGAGTGTTTATACTTCAATTAAATTTAGGAAGCACTTCGCCATAACTTCTGGCAGCTGCAATTAAGCTTTCTGTAGTAGCCATTGCAAAATTTTTAACTGAATTTATATCTATATCCTTGTAGGAACTATCAGAATCAAGTAAGCTTTGCTCAGAATGCAAGTCGCTTAAATTTAATGATTCTAATGAAAATAATGAGTTCTCGGCTTCACAATCTGAAGATTCTATCGTAATGATATCTTTCGACATAAATTAGTGGAATTGATTACTTTTACGTTCAGTTTGCATGTAATATCTTATACACTTATATATGGAAAGGAACATTAATAGGATAGAAAGGATGTGGCACTAACCTTTTGTTGATGCTGTTGATTGATGAAGACTCGATTGCTCTTGGCTCGGGTTGTCAGTTTTCCTTCTGGGTTTTGTTGCTGGTGGTGTTTTCTTTGTTTTGGACTGTTGTAGGTTCTCCGGTTTGTTTTCACTCACGATTCGCGAAGCGTTATGATGTTTTCGCACAACTTTTTGGGAAAAACTAATTTTACTTTACGAATTTGGGAAAAACTTATCCGGATGACTGCGCCAGTTATGTTTTTGGTAACTAAAATTACCTTTTTAAAAAAGATTTTATTTAATTACTACAAAAACAGACTTAATAGAATTAAAACTTAATCGGGCAGAGTGACGCCGATAATTGTTTAAAACTACCAGTGAAACATTCGCCTTTGGCGTGTGCCTTAAATAATAATATTATACAGAGTCAGCATTAGATGATGTTACATACATGTGTTACTAGCGTGTCGACACACTGTCGAGACGCTTATACAAGCATTCTTCCTGGAATTTAGGCATATAACTAGCGTACACAAATCTTTTATTAATGAATTATCAAATTCTCGACCATAATCGCAATGAATTCTTCAAAATGTTGAAAGAATATTAATAGTATATTTACAACTGTTGAAGCTATTTTATTTGAAATAGGATAAGCTTGGGTAAATTTAGTTAACTCATCTCGAATCGTTAAAGCGTAACTTCTTGTTGGATACTCAAAAATATCAATATTAATTCTTTCAAACGGAGTTTTTGGTGTTTCTGTTATTACCAGAGGAGTGCTTAAATTCTTACGACAGATTTTTACATTCTGACAAGTTTCACAGTTTTTAATAAATTGTTCCACATCTTTTGTTAGTCCTGTCCTGTTATACTTAGATTTTATCCGTCGTATAGTTTCATTTATTCTGCGATGTAAATTACTTTTGCCTTTATGATACTGGTCCAATATGATAGGTATTTCATCACGGTCAGGTGTTTTAACAATATTTTGACAGACTACAAATTTTAAATCAACATTAGCAAAAATAAAAGAGAATATTTCTAAAATAGGTAACTCAAGGTTATTTTCTATATAATAAGTTTTTGAAGGATCAAATTTACTCTGTTCTTTAAATAATGTGTAAAATAATTGTTGAACTACAAACTCTGGATCGTAAATAAGAGGTATTATAAAATATTGGCGAACTTTCACAGTTTTACTAGAAACAATATTTACTAAATTCATTTGAAAATCTAAATTTTCTTCAATAATATCTTTTATAATGTAAATCATCATGTTTATTTTGCCAAAATAAAGTGACAATATTCTTATGAGCCTTATCCAGTAACTGGTCATTTGATGTTTCAATTTTTGAATAATCGATTATTGATTTTGTTTTGTAAGAGCCAACAAACCTATTAAATTCGTCTGTGATTAATTCATCCTGTTCATCTATAAGTGCTTCACTTTGTTGTGGTTCTATAGGATCATTAGGGTCTTTACTTGTTGATGGTGTAACCTCAATAGTGTCATTAGTTACCAAAATCGTAATTATAGATTGTAAACTTGCAAATTCTTTAAAATGATTAATTTTAATTCTTGAAAGCGCATCTGCATTTTTATTAATTTTGCCTGGCTTGTACTTAATTTTGTAATCATATTCTTCCAATTTGAGTCGCCATCTAGCTAGTCTGCTTCCGGGATCTTTAATGGAAAAAAGCCATGTTAATGGACGATGGTCAGTGACTAGCGTAAATTTTCTTCCAAATAAATAAGGACGAAAATGTTTTACTGTCCATACAATAGCAAGGAGTTCTCGTTCTATTCTCCAATACTTTGTTTCTGCACTACATAATGTTCTAGAAGCATAACTTACTGGTAGATATTTACCAATGGGACCTTGTGATAGAACAGCGCCAATGGCAAATGGACTAGCATCAGTTGTGAGAATAAATGGTTCTTCGAAATTTGGGTATCTCAAAATAGGATCTGAAGTAAATGCAGTTTTTAGATCGTTGAAAGAATGTATACATTCATTATTAAAAATAAAAGAAACATCTTTCTGTAACAATCTTGTAAGGGGTTTAGAAATTTTGGCAAAATTTGGTATAAAGCGGCGATGATATCCTGCTAAACCAAGGAAATATTTTATATCTTTAGGATTCTTAGGTTCCGGAAAGTTTTTTAGACATTCTATTTTGGCTGGATTTGTTTTAACACCATCTTGGGTAATGATATGTCCAAGATAAGCGACTTCTTTTCTAAGAAATTCACATTTATCTGGTTGAATTTTTAGGTTGGCTTTTCGAAGTCTGTTGAAAATTTCAGTTAGACGAGAAACATTTCCATGAATAGTAGAAGAATAAATTATTATGTCATCCATATAAACAAGACATCTTTCATTTTGAATGCCAAGTAAAATGTTGTCCATGACGCGTTGGAAAGTGGACGGGGCATTTTTGAGTCCAAACGGCATTCGAACGAGTTCATAGTGACCGTTATCAACTGAAAAAGCTGTTTTAGATATATCTTTTGGTTCAATTTCGATTTGATGGAAACCTGAGGCTAAGTCAAGAGTGGTAAAATATTTACATATTCCTAGTTGGTCAAGGAGATCAGAGATGTTGGGAAATGGATATTTATCATCTACCGTAACTTCATTTAATTTACGATAGCCAACAACCACACGCCATTCTTGTTTTCCTGAAGCATTAAGCTTCTTTGGCACAACCCAAAATGGGGATGACCATGGTGAAATAGAATAACATATAATACCTTGCTCCAACATTTTGTTCTCCTGAGTTTTTACCTCTTCTTTGTGAATTTGAGGGTATCTATATGATTTAGTAAATATAGGTCTCGCAATATTAGTTTCAATTTAATGTTTAATTTTATTAGTAAATGTTAGTTGGTCTCCTTCCAAATAAAAAATATCAGAAAATTCTAAATATAAATTTGTGATAATCTGTACGCAACTGATCCAAAATTATAGTTTTTCTATCAACAGGTTGGTTAAATTTAGTTTTATTTTCATTAACGCAATTAAAGTTTAAAAAACATTCGGAATTCGGAATAGGATCTAGATTCAAATTTGGAAATTCATCAATTTTTGGAATAGCATTCGAATTAATAATTGAAGTAAGGAATTCACCTTCTTCATTTACATGTACCAAAGCATTTGTAATTCTAACATTTTCTATTGCTTGTCCGAAAAGTAGTGCATCTGTGTTTGTTAATTTACATTTCAACTCGAAAATTTGTTCAATTCTTGGCTCAATAAAAATTCGATTTTTTATCTTTAGCAAACAAATAACAATTTCAACACCTAAATTTCTAAAAAGATAAGATATCATTTTTTTAATATATGTCCAATCTAGCTTGTCCCATCCACACCCTATTTTTGGCATAGCTAATTTTTGAACATTGTTTTTACCAACATGATCTCTCAATTTCTTTAAAGATGACCATAAAGTCTGATAAGTGGGTTTTCCGGTTGCAGTTTCTTTTGTTACAAGATAATAAATATATCTAGTTGTATTTGCATTCTGAATTTTCAAACCTGCTAAGCCACCTTGTTTTTGATTTTGACAATAATTTTTCTATATTTCCAAATCGTTTCTTAAATTCCGTGGCAATGCCTTTTTGCATTTGCATATCTTCCGCCACGCAATGAGCTAATGAATAATCGTCAGGCATGTCAAAAATATCAATGTCTTTCTCAGCTATTTTTTTATAAGAATTCTCAATATTTTGTTCAAATTCTAAGAATTCAGAATCTTGTTCACAAATTTGATTATTTTGAGACAAGTGTGACGTTTCGGTAGCTTTAAACAGAGGTATAGTTTTAAAATTAGTTATCAATTGTTTTGAATTCAAATCAATTTTACAATTATAATGTTCTAGGAAATCTGAACCCGAAATTCCATCAAAATCAATAATAAGATTATAAATAAAATCTTTATGGGGATCTTTTGCAGCAAATGGAATAAGAACAGATTCTTTTAGTAAAATCAGTTATCCCTTGAATAGTAAATCTTTGAGGAAATTTCTTAACAGTATTTTGTCCTGCACCTGCATCAATAAGCAACTTAAACTTTTTAGATGCATCTTCAATATAATAAAGATTTTTGGAATTAACAGTCAAAAATGGATCTAAAGAAAATTTTGTTCGGGAAAATTTACATTCGGGTTCATCTCTTCGAATTTTAATGTTTGGATTTTGGTAATTGTTTCTGAAATTGAATTCTCTGTTGTCGGACAATCTGGGGGATGGTCTTTGACTGGGGCAATAGGAAAATCCTGAAAATTTGAATATACCTCAGCAGAAACAAAATTTTGAGAATCTTTATCGAACTCAGATAGATTATCATATGAATAATTATTGTCATCTTCCTGGAAATTATTTCCAAAATTATCTTGAATATCATAGGGATTATGATCCAGATCAGAGCCAAAGTATTCATCATAATAATCAGAATTATCTTAAGGCCAATTAAATGAGCTCGTTGTTGGAAATTAGGATTCCTTTGAATCAGCAAGGATCTTACTTGAGATTGTCCCTGTGGTTGAAAAGGTCTTTGCTGGGGAACATTAATATTTGGTCTATTTTGTAAATTATTTTGTGGTTGATTTTGAAAATTTAATGGTCTTTGAAAATTTTGTTAGAAATTTTGATTGGAGCTTGGAGTGAAAGCTCTTTGCTGTTGAAAACGACATTGATTATAAGTATGACCATTTTTGCCACATGAAAAGTATTTTACAGTTTGTATTTGGGGTTTTCTAACATTTAATATTAGAAGCTGGTTTATTAAATTTTTGGTTCTCAAAATATGATAATTGCAATTCTCTTCGTATGCGAATTCGTGCTTCTAATAAATTTTCAGGCTGACTAGCACGAATAAGTTGTCCTAGACGGGATTCAAGTCCAGTTAATAAAGTATTAAGAGCCATAGTATCAATAAAAATTTCTTGTGCAACCTTTTGTTCATTTGATAAATTTGCTGTTTTTTGTATATTTGCATGCATTTTAGCATTTAAGACTTGCACTCTATTGAAAAATGTAAGAGCTGACTCATTCGATAATTGTTTTAATCTTTGTAAATCATGAATAAGAGAAGTAAGGTCTTTTGAATCACCGAAATGAAGATTTAAAAGCTGTCTTATCTCTACGTAAGTCTGAGGATTTCGTGTGCTGATTAGTTGGGCTGCTTTTCCCTTTAATTTATTTTTAATGTGAATCACTAACAGAGCCTTTTGGTCTCTGGTAGACATATTATAAGCACAATCACATGCATTTAAAAATGTTCCGAGAAATATCTGATCACCTTCAAATTCAGGCACGCTACAAAATATTTCCGAAATTCTATATGGTTCAAGCTCAACCTCTTGAGCTGGATTTCTTTCATTTGCCATTTTGATTTAATTAAATATAAAATATCAAATATATAAAAAATATGATAAAAGAAAATCGAACAGTTTAAAAACTTTTCCTTTTTATAGTAATATATTAATATACGTGATAATTCACTTACAGTAAGATGTACATTGATTTGTCTTGTTCTCTACGATGTGGTTTACAAAGGAGTGAGGACGCCTCGTTGGACCTCTTCTGTAAGTTGTTGAAGAATCTGCCGTCGACAGTTAGGCCAGTTCCTTGTTCTCTCCACGTGCTAGATTCTTAATACTTCTTATGCCTTATTCTTCTTTCTTCGGAGTTGCTGGTTCTTTTCTTCAAAGGTTAGGAAACCACCGTTGATAATGAGGGGAAACTTGTTGTTGAGGTAAGCCTTGTTTTCCGGGTCCGGATGTTGTCAATCAACATCTGGTAGGGGTGAAGTACCAACCCGGCGCGTCTCCAGGTGGCGGATAGGAGGGGGCCTCTAACGATGATTTTAATATGAGGATGAGGCCTGCAGGGAAATAAGGGGGCTCGTTGTGCCTAAAAACTCAACTGGCAGCCTCAATACAATACCCTGCCGCGGACCAAATTCACCTGTCCCAGCTGTAGTGTCGTGGCTAAGGGATTGCACACAGGTAGTACGATGCCAGGTGAGCTCTTGAGACCACCTGTTAAACCAACGCCTGGCTGTCTGTGGTCATGTCTCGCGGGCCAGTGCGGGGGGGGTCTTGGCTTGACCGCCTGGACCAAGAGGAAATAACCTCGTCAAAAATTCTAAATCCAAAGTGGGAAGCCAGGCTAAGGATGCATGGCTAGTTAGAGGACTAGTCCCTACTGGCTTCAACCTTGGAGCACCGGGGGGAACTCCATTGTAACAAACCCCTTACTTCTGCATGCGGGGCTCTGCAGAAGCGGACCGACGTGACCCTTGCTACTCGTGGGACCAGTTATGGACAAACCGAAAAGTAAACCCACCGGAGGAGAGGAGGAGAAAGCCTCCACCTCTTCATCCGGGCCCCTTGAAAAAGGGAAAAAGAAAAATCGCCTGCCATTCGAGCTGCCCAAATTAGGACAGCCCGGCGGTAGAGACGATCCACTGAGGAAGGGCCTCAGTGGAGCAGGAGTGCGGAAGTACCTGCGACTCCTCCATCAGGGCCTTGCACCTGAGGAGGCTAGAAAACAGGCTCTTCAGCACCCCATCAAACCAATCCACTCAACCCCGGGAGTAACCCCGACGGGTAAGGGGAAAGGCAAGAGAGGTCCGGAGCACATCACACCTCCGGAACGGCCTCACTCAAAGAAGCCGAAGACAGCTGCGGCAAAAACCGGGCAAGCCACTGGATTTGCAGCAGCAGTCAAGGCAAAGAAGGCGACCAGGGTAGGAATATTACCCAAGGAATACCCGAAGGTTATCCTGGAAGCCGAGCGGCTCTCCTCACTAGAGGATATGCTAGTGGAAGAGATGTGCCGCAGCGAGGAGAGGGGATCCACTTCACCGGCATTCATTTCCGTTGTGGAATGATGCTGGTAGACTGTGGATCCCAGAAATCGGCGGACTGGCTCATGAAGTCAGTGCCGACACTTAGTTCTTGGGAGGGACCCGAGTTGGTGGCGTTGGGAGAGAATGACATCCCTAAACCCGTCACCATAACCGTGTTCTTCCCAGGAAGCCTCGACATGGAGACGGAGAAAATCCTCCGACTCGTCGAGGTTCAGAACTCTAACCTCAGCACTGGAGCTTGGAAAGTTCTAAGCTCCAAGAAAGAGGGAAGTGGCAAGGTTCTCACGATTGGGATTGACCACCAATCGGGAGAAGCACTGAAAGCAGGGGGGTGCTTAATGAACTTTCGGTTCGGGCACATTCCTGTCTCAGGACTGGGCAAGAAACCAAACCCAGTGGTGGTTTCCAGAGATGCGGAGATACCCTCCACATCCCGGAAATCTGGGGAGCAGGGAGCTCCAGTTGACTCGGGTCGAACTGGGGCTCCGACTGACTCCAAGGAGACAACCGGGGGGACGGAGAGTACCTCTGCACCCCTGGAGGCTGAGGGCCAAACCCAAGAAACTTCCTCGAATTCCGGAAAGGACACCTCCCGTATGGAATTCGAGGAAGGACAGGAAGAGAGAAGGCAGGGGGATTTATAGAGGCTGGACTACCCAGCCCATCCACCCCACACAAATAACCCTTCATCTTCACGAAGGCAGCGCAGGTGAACCTGCATCACGCGAAGGGAGCTTCAGCAGTGATTGCAAGGTTATTCGCAAAGCTAAAACTGGATATTGTACTGATCCAGGAACCCTGGATCGACAAAGTAGGCCAAATCAGAGGTTTGGCCTGTAAAGACTCAATATTGATTTATGACCAGAGGCAAGTATCCCCACGTGCCTGTGTGCTCATAAGAAACAATATTAAATATATTTGTGTTTCAGAATACATGACTCGGGATCTAACTCCAATAATGGTACACCTCAATATTGGGGGCATCGACCGAGACATTGTCATAGCATCCGCTTACTTCGCTGGAGATGGGCCAACAATACCACCAGCAGAAGTGCAGGAGCTGGTACAATACTGTAACAGCAGACAACTGCCAGTCATAATAGGCTGTGACGCCAATGCGCATAACGTTATTTGGGGAAGCACGAACAACAATTCCAGAGGGGAGTGCTTACTTGAATATCTCTTAGCTAATAACCTCGAAACCCTCAATGTGGGGACAACTCCCACTTTTGTCACGAGAGCAAGAGAAGAAGTCCTGGATGTAACAATTGCTAATGTTGCTGCGAGGAAAAATGTTATAGGTTGGAAAGTGATGAACGAACCATCACTTTCAGACCATAGGATTATCGAATTCAGGATAACGGGGGAGGTTACCTCGTCGACCTCAAGCAGAAATCCTAGAAATACGGATTGGTCTATCTATAAGATCCATCTGAAGCAAAACTTGGAACAGATCGACAAGAATGGGGCAAAACACCCGCACTACGATCTGGAACAAAAAGTCGAACAGGTTAGTGCGGCAATAACTGAGGCTTTTCACTCAAGTTGTCCACTCTCGAAAGTTCGAACAAGTAAGGAAGCACCTTGGTGGAACAAGAACCTGTCAAACCTCAGGCTAGAGGTCCGTCGGCTCTTTAATAGGGCCAAAAGAGATGGTAATTGGCAGGGGTACACTGAGAAGCTTACTCAGTACAATAAGGAGATCAGGAAGGCTAAAAGGCTTAATTTTCAAGCCTTTTGTGAAAAGATCACTTCCACTCCCACAGCAGCCAGACTTCAAAAAGTCATGGCAAAGGGGGGAATAATTCCCACAATGTTGCTTAAAAAGCCAGACGGGTCATACACTGAGGGAGAAGAGGAACGATCCACTCTCCTCCTCAAAACACACTTCCCAGGTAGTGAACCCTCAATCAGTATGGACATAGCAACTCAAATCAAGAATCCTCGCAGGGAAGATTGGGATATTGCTAAGAAAATATTTACAAAGCAACGGTTGGAATGGGCAATAAACACCTTTCAACCGTATAAATCACCAGGAGTAGATGGAATTTCCCCAGTACTCCTGCAGAAAGGAATGGAGGAGATTCTTCCCCATCTTCTGAGGATATCAAGAAGCTGTTTAGCACTGGGTCATATACCTAAAATTTGGAGAAGGGCAAAGGTAACCTTCATACCAAAAATAGGTAAAAAAGATGCGACCGATCCTCGATCTTTCAGACCCATCTGCTTAACATCGTTTCTATTGAAAACAATGGAGAAAGTAGTGGATAACCACATAAGAACGGAGTATCTGGAGAATAAACCACTTCACAAATGTCAGCATGCTTACAGGGCGGGCAGATCAACAGAGACGGCCCTGTATCAGCTGACCGAAGTCATCCAGAGCACTCGGAATAACAAAGAAATCGCCATGTGTGCCTTCCTAGACATATCTGGGGCCTTTGACAACACAACTCACGTGTCGGTCGAAGAGGCACTCAAAAGGCGAGGGGTGAACAAAACCATTATTAAATGGATGTATGAGATGTTAAAGACGAGAATAGCTGAGACGCAGGTGGGCAATCAAACCACCTCCGTTAGGGCCACTCGCGGAACACCTCAAGGAGGAGTAATATCTCCCCTTTTATGGAGTCTAGTAGTTGATGAACTACTCCACAGGCTTACGGAGCTTGGCTTCGAATGTATAGGCTATGCAGATGACATAGTCCTAATAGTTAGAGGTAAATTCTGGAATACCTTATGCGACTTGATGCAAGAGGGCCTCAAAACTATTGAACAGTGGTGCTTGTCAGTAGGACTAAATATCAACCCAACCAAGACCACAGTAATTCCATTTACCAGGAAAAGGAAACTTCCAACTACGATCTCTCTTTACAGGGAGACATCATAGGATGGAAGTCGGAAGTTAAATATCTGGGAGTAACCCTAGATAGCAAACTTCTGTGGAACAAACACTTCGAGATTACTGCCAATAAAGCAACAAAGGCCTTGATGGCGTGCAGAAGACTCGCTGGTAGGACTTGGGGTTGTAACCCAAAAATACTGCGATGGATGTACGTCATGATTGTGAGGCCTATAATAACTTATGGAGCAATAGTTTGGCATGTCAAGGCAAGGCAAACCTATACGAGGACTGCCCTCGATAGATTACAAAGGCTTGCCTGTGTCTGTATCACTGGAGCCTTGAGAACGTGCCCAACTAGAGCACTGGAGATCATTACAGATCTCACACCTCTACATCTGGTGATAGATAGAGTAGCCCATGAGGCCATTCTAAGACTATCCAGGGAAGGTACTGGCCATGAGGGAATTAGGAATCAGAGAGCCTGGTCCTCTCTGACGAAATATATCCTGTCAGCTAACCTTCCCAGTGACGAGATGATAAAGAAAACTAGCATCGAGAAAACGTTCACCACGATGCTAAGTAGAAAAGAAGATTGGGAAAGGGAGTCTACATCCCAAGCCCTTAAGAAAAATACCATCAAATGGTACACAGATGGTTCTAAAACCACGACGGGGACTGGCGCTGGAGTATTCGGGCCTGGCACCAAATGCTCACTACCGTTAGGCCGCTGTCCAAGCATCTTTCAGGCAGAAATACTTGCAATCGAAAGATGTGTGGAAATGAACCTAGAAAGAAACTATCAGAAATGTGATATAGCCATACACTCTGATAGTCAGGCTGCGATTAAAGCACTGAGCTCCCATATCATCGATTCTAAGATAGTATGGGAGTGCCGAAGAAAACTCAACAAAATCGGCAAGAATAACAAGGTCTATCTAATCTGGGTTCCCGGCCACTCCGGAATCAAAGGAAATGAAGAGGCCAACACACTTGCCAAAAAAGGAGCACAAGCTCCTTTTATTGGCCCAGAACCTTTCTGTGGCACAGGTAAATGTACCTACAAGAAAGAGTTCCAAGAGAAGGAAGAAACCGAAAGAGAAAACCTCTGGCGGAATCTTCCTGGGCTGGATCATTCCAAAAAGTTTCTTGGAAACTTTGACACTGCGAGATCTAAGAAACATCTGGATCTTAGCAAGAATATGCTACACCTGCTCACTAGATTCCTTACAGGACATTGCCGCCTCAGGAAGCACCTGTCGAGATTGGGTCTAGCAGAAAACGACGAGTGCAGATTCTGCGGGGAAGAGGAGGAAACTCCGGATCACCTGGTGACGGAATGCCTCGCAATAGCCAGCCAACGCATAAAATGCTTTGGACAAGAAACTGTCAGTAGTGAGGAAGTAATCCGCTTGAAGCCATCCCAGATACTGGAGTTCATTAGAACTCTGGAACTGGAGGGCGAGCTGTAGAAATCGAAATAGCGAGAACAGCTCTGACGGGGGGCACAATAGACCTAAAGGTCGCAGTGCATTGAAACCCCCTTTCAATCTACAATCTACAATCTACAAGCCTTGTTTTACCAACGTTGAAGTATCCTACTCTGCTTTCTTTGGAGTTGCTGGTCCTTTTCTTTAATGATTAGGAAACCACCGTTGATAATGAGGGGAAACTTGTTGTTGAAGTAAGCCTTGTTTTACCAACGTTGAAGTATCCTACCGACTGCGCCAATTTGTTAAATCACACAGCTTGGAATTAACTTTTTAAAAACAATTATTTATTAATACAAAGAAATAAAATACAAATAAAATATATCTTAACTTTACATGACTGTATGAATCTAGACTCACACGTTGACTGACACATTCGCCAGAAGATTCACAAATGATGTCGTTAGCTGGAGATCTAGTATTTATACAATCCAAAATGTTTAATCATCAAAAATGTAAAAAGAAACGTAAATAAATACAATAGGTCTTTTCTCTTAAAATTAAATCGAAACTTCTAGAATTATTATATTAATAAACACTTAGTAATGTCTTTTAGAGGTCAAAATGGATAAACAACTAACAATGATCTTTATATTAACTTGCTGACTACTGGTTGACATCTCTGGCACGTAAACACCCTTATCACTTTGTTATCTTCTAAGAACTGCATCTTACAGATATAATATGATATGATGTAATACTACTGCGGCTTGCAGAAGTAATATGATATGGTGAAATACTGCGTCTTGCAGATGTAATATAATATTATGAATTATAATATTTAAAAATAATACTTTGCTATTATTATATGACTTTAAATAATATTTCAATTATAACTTTATATAACATATATATACTAGCTGACCCGACAGACGTTGTCCTGTCTTAACAAAGCAAGAAAAATGTCTTGGATTTCTAAATTTTCACCCATGACAACAATAGAAACTTCATCAATTGTTGCCGTATTATAGCGTCTTGCGAGTTGTCCTGCAGGCCCCTTATCGGCTTTGCTAACAATTTTGTGGTAATCTGATGACTTGTGGTTTAATGCAGTCTTGAATAATACAACCAATTAGTTGTCTGATGGAAAAAAAAATTGAAGCTGCTCCACGCTTGGACTGTTCACTGATTTATTGTGTGTATAACGCTGATCGACTTGTTTTGCTGAATCGCCCATGAAATAAATTTGCAAAAATTGTACCACCATGTGACTTTCAAGACCGGCTGCTTTTGGTTATTCACCTAGCTACAAACCTACTGTACGCTACTTTAATGATTTAAATTGAAAATTACCAACGTTTTCTGGCACGTGGTGGTAAAATTTTATTGTTTTACAATATAGTTACCTTGAAAGTTAGCATAAAATTGTCTTGAAAAACTTTTGTTGCGCCAAATGACTTTATTTGAAAACAATTATTGTATTCCTGTATATGAGTTAAAAATGAATAGAATCTGTCCCATTTCCGTAAACCAATGAAGGCTACATTGGCAGTACCAATGGCGTCAATTTGACTTTAAAGCTCCCGCAACACAATCCAGGGGCTTCATTCTTTCAATATTAGGTTTGATTGATTTTATTTTACCGATAGAAATAAACACTTTTCAAAAACTCATGGTATAATAAATTAAAATGAAACTATTATTTATCAACCGATCCATCTATGTTAAACGATATTTACAGCGCGTGTTCTGTCAATTGCTGACACTTATTTCAAACAACTGACAGTTGTCAAACAACTGTATGTACTGTATGTAAAATTAATATTGTCTTTCAGTTTTCATAAATGTTCTTGAATTTTCTAATGTTCCGCTCAACTTTCTAAATTTTTTCGTTCGTAAGAACCTTCTTCTGATAATAATGAACACAACAACAAAAAAAATTTGCGAAATCGGTTCAGCTGCTCTCGAGATTTGCGCTTAGCAACACATTCAGCGATTCATTTTTATATTATAGATAGATATAGAATCACGTGTTGCATTGCAGAAGATGGCAAGCATTTTGAGCATTTATTATAGTAATTTTACATTTTTTGCTTTTGCTAATTTGTTGTTCGTTTTGTAGTATTTATGTATTTGCTTTATTAAAAATGTGTTTTTGTTTTATTATGAACTCAAATATTTATCAGTAAAAAAAAGAGAGCTAGTGTACCTCAGCAACTACACGTGTGCATATTTATTAGCAACTACACTGTTTTTTACAACTATGCCAAGATGATTAGTTTAAAAATTTTGAGAGAAATGCAAATGTGTTGAACTTTGATTTACCATTAAATTTGAAATTTGAAAATTGCACGAAAAGTATAATACCTAGGTATAGGACACCCTTATACCAAAGAGAAGAACTATTTTTTGACATGTTGAATTAATAAAATACAGGGTATCTCATTTAAAATAAGCCCGATATTACACAATGAATGACGTAATAATGAATCTGTAAATTCTTAACACCTTGTAAAGAAATGTTTAGTACTATATCGTGGAATATATTCAACGAATGCCCAACTATTTAATTGTAAGAGAAAATTTGCTAGAATTCGTTACATTAATTAGATATTATTTTTTTTTCGAAAAGTTCAAATTTTAAGAAAAGTCAGCATAACTCAGAACACTCTGTACTTAGGTATAGGGAACCCTTATGAATGAGTATCTTAATGTTTAGGGACAACCAGAATATGCAATAAAATATAGGGTGTTCCATGAGAAAAAATATAACTTTGATACGCCACAAATTTTTGGGACATCCTGTATATTCCAAAATAATTTTAAAATGTAGCCTTTATCAATGTACAAACTACTGAAGTGACAAAAATTTTAAACCTTTTACCGTTTCGCCATAAACCTCCATCCCGTTGGTCGTGATTCACCCTGTATATATATACATGTATATATATATATATATATATATATATATATATATATATATATATATATATATATATATATTGATTTTGTATTCTTGACTGGATTTATAATAAATAAAAAGATGTTCTTGGGGATGCAGTCATATATTCAATAAAATTCTTTGACTGAAGCCGAGCTTTCGAGAATGTTTATTCTCTTCTTCAGGGCAAAAATCGTGAATTTAGAATAAATTAACCAAAAACAGGAAAGATTTCATAGCCATCAATTACAAATGTCGACATTAGGTTGCATGTCTGACGTCTAATGTTTAAGCTGTTAATTAAGAATTAAAAATAAAAACAAAATCAAAAACAAACAGCAAACGTATGGCGCAAAGTTATAATATTTGTAGTTTAGTTTCCTTTAGAAACCAAATAATGTAGGAAATGACTAAAAACAACAACAAGTCATGTATGGTCTAGGGTGCAACAAGTTAAAGTCTGGTGAGTAATCTATGTTGGAAATGTATATTGCAATTATTTATGCATGTTCATTCTCTTCTAGTGCATTTTCTCTTCTTTGTAGTTGTGGCCTTTTGTGAAAAGACAACAAATAGGAATAAACCTGACTCAGACCATGGATGTCAGTTCTTTTGTTCATGCTGTTGCACTACTTGTCTATTTCCACCATTTCAAGAAAGATGCGCTTATGCCAGTTCTTTTCTGTGTGAAGGACTCTAGGGTTATCCAGGTCAGGTAGATGTTTGGTTGAGGTTGCATGCTCTGCCAGAGCACAAAACGTCTTTTTTATGTTTATATCACTGCGATGGCCTATTATTCGAGATCCTTCAGAGAGCGTATTTGTTTCCACTAATCTCTTCTTATTTTACCACCAACCATGTAACATCGTATATTTTCGTGTCCATTTTAAGTTTAAAGGTTTTTAATTTAATTTTAATCTGTTTGTGTAGTTATGTAAATGTAATTATGTGCGATACTCCTTTCCGTGTTAGTCTGTGCTTGTTAAAGATTATTATCCTCAACTGCACTGTAAGTTTTTTTTCATTGTGAATTGGCACTCTGTACTATTAATGACACAATATTTTCAGCCTTGAAAAAGGTAATAAACTTTACCGAAAGCTTGGGTAGCAAAAAGAGTCTACTTATTTAAGCCCCAAATCAACTCGGCAGAATTCCCAATTTCTGTTTCAATTACTGTAATATATATATATATATATATATATATATATATATATATATATATATATATATATATATATATATATATATGGGATATTACCAAATTTGTTAACACGATAGAGGTCGCAGTTTTGGAGGTATCAAGTTCAAATTTGCTACAAAAATCAATTTCTCAAATATCTCGGCCGTGTTCGTTATTGGGCAATATCGGGTAAGTATTCTCAAAATGGCGACCGTTCAAACATTTAAAAAAATTATCAAAAGAGAGCTGTATAATCAGTATCTAAACTTTTGTTGTAAGCAATTTTTCATACAGATAAAAAAATTAAAATTAATAAATAAAAATAAGAAATATTGATAAAACATGAACACTCAATATAAATTTGATGTAATTGTACATTTTCTGGAGATCTTAATATAGACCCTGATTAAAAAAATATATTGTATATTTATTGAAAAGAAATAGGCGAAAAACAAAAAATTCTGTCTTGAAGTGGAACGCGAACCCTGTCTGATATATATTTTACAGCCAAAGCAAATACCTCTAACTGCAAGGCTAGGACACATACGACAACTTTATGTAATAACATTTAGGTATACCAATGAAAAGCTTGTTCAAATTTCAATTCAATGAATTCTGAAAAATTCACCTTTCCGCTGTCTGTAGGCCATCGGGATTTTTTTTGTTTTAAATACCGATATAGGTGACGTATCTTGGACGCGAACTTTTGGCTCATATAAGTAAACTACATTTTATATTACATTCTTTGTTGGTTGTTGGCTCTCATGATTTTGTATATTTGACGACGTTTAGTGTGGGATATGGGAATGATTGGAATTCAAATATGGTGGGTATCCATGAGGACGGAAATGATGTTAATTTTTAAATATTGTTTCGTCTTTCGTGTAGTTTCGGCTGGTCTGTCATATATATATATATATACTGTCGAAACATTTTTCATTATATGGACTTCTTTACTGACATATAACAATCACAATGCCGTTGTTTTTTTTTTGGAAATTCGAAAGTGCGAACGATCGCAATAGGTTCATTCTTATATGAAAGTTTTCACTCATCTTCAGTGCAAATAAAATCTATTCACACATAGTTAGCAGCACCAATTTCCAACAACCAACAAACAATATCATATATACCAATATTAGGTTCATCTGAGAGACAAATCTTGGCATCAAAAATCAGCTGACTTTCGAAATTTACAATAGTTAAAAACAAAATGTTCCTTGCCTGTCGAAGCAAATGGATAAATGCAACCGAAGCGCTGAATAATACTATTTTTATCCCAGAATTTATCTCAATTTGTTTGTGTTCTGTTATTTGATCAAGGCGGCCGTGGACTCGTGGGAGATTACCATACACGATATAGGAGAATTCAGTGAATCTACTCATTCAAGCAGTGTTTTGTCAGAATATTAATTTTATTTGAGGGATATTTAGATATACGCTCATTTAACAAAATCAGCCCAGACCGGAGTGAAGTGCTAACCCGGCGCGTCTCCAGGTGGCGGATAGGAGGGGGCCTCTGACGATGATTTCAGATGAGGAGGAAGTCTGCAGAGTAAGAGGGGGGCTCGTTGTACTTCAAAACTCTGGCAGCCCTCAATACAATACCTTGACCTTGACCAACTTCTCATGTCCCAGCTGTAATGTCGTGGCTAATGGATTGCACTGAGGTAACGATACCAGGTACGTTCTCGAGCCAACCTCGAGACCACCCCATTATACCAACGCTACCTGTGGTCTGTGGTCTCGTCTCGCGGACCAGTGGACCGAGGGTTCTTTGTTTGACAACCTGGACCAAGAGGAAACAACCTCATCAAAAATTCTAAGTTTTAAGTGGGAAACAAGGCTGAGTGATGCATGGCTGGTTCGAAGACTTAGTCTTTACAGTTTTCCACCTTGAAGCACTGGGGGAACTCCATTGTAACAAGCCCCCTACTTCTGCATGCGGGGCCTTGCAGAAACTGACCGTTACGACCCTATCTACTCGTGGGTTAAACATGGATACAAATACAATTAAAACAAGACCGGCTCCCTTAAAAAAGGGGAAATTGCCAAATGGCAGAAAAAACGTCTACCTTTGGATTTGCCTAAATGTTGACAACCGGGCGGCTGAGACGATCCACTTAGAAAGGGTCACAGTGAAGCAGGTGTACGGAAGTACTTGCGACTCTTCCATTAGGTACTTGCACCTGAGGAGGCCAGGAAACAATTCCAGCACACAAAAAAATCAACCCACCCATCCTCGAGGGTAACACCGATGGAAAAGTGGTGAGGAAGAGGAAGAGGCCTGGAACTAATCACACCTCCAGAACGGCCTCACATAAAGAAGCTGAAGGCAGCTGCGGCAGAAACCGGACAAGCCACTGGATATGCAGCAGCAGTCAAGACAGAGAGTACTATCAGTGTAAGAATATTACCCAAGAAACCCCCGAGGGTAACTCTTTAAGCCGAGCGACTCTCTTCCCTAGAGGATACTCTGGTGGAAGAATTATACCGCAGTGAGGAGAAGGGAATCCACTTCACCGGCATTCATTTCTGCTATAGAATAATACTGGTGAATTATGGAACTCAAGAATCGGCAGACTGGCTTATAAAGTCAGTGCCGAAGCTGAGCTCTAGGAAGGGACCCGAGTTGGTGACATTGTGCGGGGATAACATCCGTTAGTCCGTCACCATACCCGCGTGTTTCACAAGGAGCCTTCACAAGGAGACGGAGAGAGTCCTCCGACTTGTCGAGGTTCAGAACTCCAACTATTTCTTGTTTGATTAAACGAGTTGGAGGAAATCCTTCTTATGGACATCGAGTGGACCCTACCCACCCGATAATTTGAGGCTCTCCAATCCATAGCCTGGTATACTCACTATAACCTCCACCCCGTCTAGGTTCATCTGACCATCACTGGTCTCCAGTTGGCCCACTGTATCTAGCCATCTTCTTCGCAGCGCAGATCCTGACCGAGTCCAGTGCCTCAGACTGCGATATTTAAAGTACCCAATCCATAATAACTGTATCTTGTACAATCCTGTACTATTCCTTTGCTGGGTACCTTAGAGATTCTAGGTCACCTTTTGGTAACCCAAATATTTCATGTATTTTGCGTTCTAGGGATCCGCGATCGCACAGTATGTGAGAAACTGTTTCCGGTTCCTTACCACATAGTCTGCATTTTTAGTCCCCGTTTTACAATGTCATTTTGTTAAGGTGTACTTAAATGGTGTATGACCAGTCATTGGCCCTGTTACAATTTTAAGCTGATTTCTGTTTAACATCAGCAGTTCCCTTGCTTTCTTTTGACATAGCCTTGGAATGTATTCTGTTACCTGGTGCGTTGCTCCAGTCTTGTTTGTGTTTCTCCAAAACCCATTGGTTAACTGATACTCGTACAGTGCGCTTAGACACTCCTTGTATCATTCTCTGGTTTTGGTTGTTGTCTGCCCCTCTTCTTGCAAGTTCGTCGACTTTTCCATTGCCTGCCGCTAGAGTTTTCGGCTCCTCTCTGCAAGTCCATACCAGCTGTGACATCACCTCCTGACTTTTCAAGGCCTCAAGTGCCGTCCGTCTATTGTAATTCTTTTATTTATTTATTTATTTATTTATTTTTATTCTCCATAGAGATTTGCTTGTTTACAGCGGCTCTTCTGTTGTTGCCTCCTGCACATTCGAGAATTGCATAAACCTCTGCCTGAAATACAGAAGTAAAACTTCAAAGTGCATGGCTAATACAAGTAATTGGATTCTTTGAAAAAACTTCTGAACCAGCAACTTTTTCCCTTTTTGGATCCGTCACTGTACCAGACCTCACTCTGAAAGATTGTTCAGACCATTCACTCCTGGTATATTTATCCTGAATGTATTTTCAAAGAATTGTCTTTTTGAAATGTGATCAATTTCCATGTTTAACACCTCCCCTGTCACAGCTTCGACGATACTCATGTGACCTGTTCCAATGTTATCATTAACCAGTGTGTTAAGTATTCTAAAAGCACCTAGTCTTGCCTCACCCTGCACTACTATTTGTAATGGAGGCAGTCCCAGAAGCGCTTCCATTGCCGCGGTAGGTGTTGATTTCGTAGCCCCCGTGAAGCCTACACATTCAAGTCTTTGCACCTTGCTTAGCCTTAGCATAGCTGTACTTTATTGTATTTTTTTCACACCAAAGAAGCATATGTTATGGTTGGTTTTACAACCATGTTATATAGCCAGTGTATTTTTTGTGGCTTAGTCCCAATTTCTTTACAAAGAGCGTCTGGCAACCATTAATGAGATCTCTGCCTTTTTAATGGTTCTCTCTAGATGTTGGTTTCGAGTATAATATCACCCCGAGATACTTAACTTCTCCTTTAATCTGTATTATTTCTTCTAGAAGTTTTAGGGGACAGAGTCCCTCTTTTTTCGTCTTCGAGTTATGGCGAATTTGTGGGTACTTATATTGAGTAGTTTCTTGTCCGTCCTTCTTGTTACCAAGTTGAGAGCTTCTAGCATACGATCTCTGACAATGGTGTTATACTTCCCTTGTGTTAAGATGACCGAGTCGTCAGCATGTCTAAGGGCTCTGTGACCCTTATTATTCATATCCATGAGGAGCTCGTCCATTACCAGATTTCACAGGAAAGGAGATAGCACTCCACCTTGTGGGCATCCTCTATAATAATAAAGTCCACACACGTTTCCTCGACTCCTCTATGTCAGAGTGATGAAACATTCGAATATATTGAGGCATTGTCAGAAGCTACTTCTATATTTTCGTTTCATTTTCAATTTTCACAATGAGTTGATAAAGTGCTGTTGCTGTAGAACAGCTGGTCTTGTATCCATATTGATCTTGGTGTAATGGTCTTTCTATCATCACACCATCTCTTATATGTCTATCTACTAGCGTTTCTAGAATTTTAAGCATTAATGACATAAGACTTATTGGTCTTAGGGATTTTGCCGTTTACTTTCCAGTTTTACCAGGTCTTGGTATTAATATGACCCTGACCTTTGTCCATTGTTTGGGTATGTATCCGAGTGCTAAACTCCCTCTGAGTACATTACAAATTATTTTGTGCAGTGGTTGTGTTCCCTGCTGCAGCAGTGCTGGATAAATCCTATCTGAGCCGGGTGACTTGTAGTGTTCTACTGAGTTAAGTGCCCATTGTGATTTTTATTGATGTGTATTCTCCTCGTTATTGTTTAAGTGAGTGAATAACGTTAAAATTTTCTCGCAGTATTTCGTCCATGAGTTTCTCTTTGCTTTTTTCAAAGCCTGTTTGTAGCGGTTCAAGGTGTCCTTGTAGACTTCCCATCTTCCCGTGTACCTGACTTTGTTGAATTATTTTCTTGTTCGTCCCCTAGTTCTCACAAGCTCTGTATTCCAGCACAAGTTCCTGTTGGAGCACCTCGTGATAAGCGAACAATTATTATTAAGCGCAGAGTTGACGATGTCACTTAATTGTTCCACAGCCAGCTCCAACTCACTGTTTGAACTTATCCTTGATGGAAATCCCAGTAGTTTACGGCCTAGGTCTGCTCTGTATCCTTCCCAGTTCGTTTTCCTGGGATGGGTTGTTGGTTGAGCTTTGCTATTTATCTTGAATCTTATATATCTCTGGTCTGAGCAACTCTATGTAACCAAGTTGCTATAGTCAATTCCACATCAAGTACGTCCTTTTATGTTCTTGTTACAAAGATTGATTTATTCCCTAATTTGAGTATGTCGAAGTTGTTCGCCATCACAAATGTAGTAAGTGGTCACCTTTGTTGTTGGTGTTGATGCTACCCTAGCTGGTGTGATGCGCATTCGCATAACAGCCCATTATCTGCTGCAGTCCTTTAGTCATGCGGTCTCTCACTAGTTCCTCCACAGCTTTGGTAGGTGGCGGTTCAGGATCGTCTGAGGGAAGTACTGGGTCTTGGAAGTTTCTTAACTCCAGAAAGGAGGGAAAAGCTCTAAAGGTAGGAGGGTGCTCAATGAACTTTTGGTTCGGACGCATGCCAATCTCGGCGCTAGGAAAGAGAGGGGGGGTTGAGAATTCCTCTGCCTCCAGGCTGGGCAGAGGCTTGTAGAGGTTGAGGGTCTGACCCGAGACCAAGAGACCTGCTCCAATTCCAGAGAGGGTACCTTCCGCTGAAATTCGAGGAGGAGCAGGGAGAGAGAAGAGAGGTGGATATGTAGAGACTGGACAACCCAGCTCTTCCACCCCATACAAATAGCCTTTACTTTCACAAAGGCAGCGCAAGTGAACTGCATCACGCGAAAGTAGCTTCAGCAGTGATTGAAAGGTTATTTACAAAATTATAATTGGATATTGTACTGATCAAGGAACCCTAGAACCCAAATCAAAGGTATAGCACGTAAAGACTCAAAATTGATTTATGATCAGAGGCAGGTATCTCCATTTATCAGAAACAATATTAAATAATTGTGCTTCAAAGCAAATTACTCGTGATTTGGTGCCAATTGCGGTACACCTCAAAGTTTGGGGCATCGACCGGGATATTATCATTGCATCCGCTCATTTCGCCGGAGACGGCCCAACAACACCACCAGCGGAAGTTCAGGAACTAGTACGATACTGCAATAGCAGACAACTGCCCGTCATAATAGACTGTGATGCCAATGCGCATAACGTCATTTGGGGAAACACGAACAACAATTTCAGAGGTTAGGTTAGGGTGCTTATTTGAATATCTCTTAGCTAATAACCTTGAGACCCTTAATATGGGGACAACTCCCACTTTTGTCACGAGAGCAAGAGGTTCTGGAAGAACAATTGCCAGCGTTGCTACGAAACAACCTGTAAAGTGATGAAGGAACCCTCACTTTCTGACCATAGGATTATCGAATTCAGGATAACAGGGGAGGTCACCTCGTCATCCTTAAGTAGAAATCCTAGAAATACGGATTGGTCTGTCTATAAGATCTATCTGAAGCAAAATTTGGAACAGATCGAAATAAATGGGACAAAAGCCCGTGATATGATCTGGAACAAAAAGTAGAAAAGGTTAGTTTGGCAATAACAGAGGCCTTTCACTCAAGATGTCCATTCTTGAAAGTTCGAGCAAGCAAGAAAGCACCTTGGTGGAATGGGAGCCTGTAAAACCTTAGATTGGTTAGATAGTTTGTCAGCTCTTCAATAGGGCCAAAAGAGATGGTAATTGGCAGGGACTCACTGAAAAGTTTACTCAGTATAATAAACAAAAAGGCCAAAAAACTTCATTCCCAAGCCTTTCGTGAAAAAATCACTTCCACTGCAACAGCAGCCAGACTGGAAATGGTCATGGCCAAAGGGGGGAATCAACCCTGCAATGTCGCTCAAGAAGCCAGACTGTTCATATACTGAGGCAGAAGAAGAACGATCGATTCTTCTTCTCGAAACACACTTCCCAGGTAGTGAGCCTATAATTAGTATTGACACAGCAAATCAATTCAATTCAATATTGCTAAAAATATATTTACAAGGCAATGGTTAGAATGGGCAATAAACACATTTCAACCATATAAATCACCAGGAGCAGATGGAATGTTTCCAGTACTCCTGCAGAAGGAAATTAAGGAAATTCTTCCTTACCTTCTGAGGATTGGTGAGCAATGGTGCTTGTCAGTGGGGCTACATATTAACCCATCCAAGACCAAAGTAATCCCATTCACTTCCAGCTATGAAATCCGTCTCCTTGAATGGAGACATCGGAGGATGTGTGGAAATGAACCAAGAAAAAAACTATCAGAAATGTGAGTCAGTCAGGCTGCGATTAAAGCACTAAGCTCCTATATCATCGATTATACGATGGTAACGGGAGTGCCGAAGAAAACTTAACGAAATTGGCAAGGAAAACAAGATCTGTTTAGTCTGGATTCACGACCACTCGAGAATCACAGGGAATGTAGAGACCAACACACTTGCCAGAAAAGGAGTACAAATTGGCCCAGAACCTTTCTGTACTACAGGTAAATGTACCTACAAGAAAGAGTTTCAGGAGGAGGAAGAAACCGAAAGAGAAACACTAAGGCGGAATCTCCCTTTGTTGGATCATTCCAAAAAGTTTCTTAGAAAATTTAATACTACAAGATCTAAGAAGTATCTGGATCTTAGCAAGAATATGCTACACCTCCTCACTGGATTCCTTACTGGGCGTTTTCGCCTCAGGAAGCACCTAACGAGAATGGGTCTAGCAGAGAACGACGAGTGCATATTCTGTAGGGAGGAAGAGGAAACTCCGGATCACCTAGTGACAGAATGCCTCGCCATTGCTAGCTAACGCAAAAAATGATTTGGACAAGAAACATGCAGAAATGAGGAAGTAGCCTCCTTGAAGCCATCCCAGATTCTGCATTTCATTAAAACTCTGGACCTGGAGGGCGAGCTATAGACTAAGTAATGGCAAGAACAGCTCTGATGGGCACAATAGACCTCAAGGTCGCAGTATAATGATAACCCCTTAAATCTAGGACCCACAATCTACAACAAAAGCAGCGTAGTCTTCTATGTGAATTTTATATTTAGAATCATAAATAAAGATAAGTCTTACAGGTTAGGATGAATTTTTATGTCAATTCAATTTTTATTATTTTGAAATTTTTAAATTATGAAGTTTAAGAATTGAAGAAGTTAATAAATGAAAATTATGTTATGATCTTGACATTTCGTAAGAACGTTTGTATATCTATATATAAGGTTTATATTCTGTTCTCTGTCAAATCCGTCAAATACGTGGTCACATTGACGCTATCATTTGAATGAACCTTGATGAGTGACGTTTTACCACTTAACGTATCCTCTAAAACTTATATTGATTTATGATTTTATTTATGATACACATATAAAAGACTATGCTGCTTTCGTTAAATGAGCATGTATATAAATATCACTTGAATAAAATTCATATTTTGGCAATACAATGTTGGAATGAGTAGCATTCACTGAATTCTGAATCACTGAATCATTTTCAATAATAAATCAAATACAGAAAACAGAGATTACTACGCAACTTGGCGATTTGCAACAAAATATTTAACTAGTAATTACAAATTTCAATTATGTGATCTTTCAATATGCAATATTTTCTTGACTTATTAGTCTATTGTTTATAAACTTTTAAAAGTCAATTCGAAGTACGAATATTTGCATTTGTCATGGAAAATTGAGGATTTAGCTATGGAAAAACCGTTTTTATAGAAAATTAAATCTTAAATGTACTACTGACACTTATTCTGTCGTACTATTTGGACACCTTTTGTTAGTTTTTTTTTTATAAGTGCGATACAAACCTTTCATCAGTTCTCTAGAATCCATTGTGAATTTGGGTTGACAATTTGATTATTATAAAAGATTTACTACATTTCTCAGAAAATATGAAATATTTCGAAGACCGTGAGGTTTGAGTGGGAGTGTTAAACTGTTATGAAACTCTATTTTGATTGTAGAAACCGAAAATAAAGGTAATAATTTACAGAGAAAATGGAACTTTGTTGTTTCATAGGTTTGATAAACTTCATTATGAGAATAATCTTGGTATACACCTTACCCCAAAAACTTTTTTTTAACCAGAAAATTAAGCTATAATACTTATATACCGTGTAGAATAATGTAAACAATCCTGTATGCTTACTTAATATACAGGGTGGGGCATCGTATACGACACGGTCTCTGATGGGAAACCAAGAACCTATCATACTGTAATTGCTTTCAACTAGTTTGATCAAAAGTTCCCATATGCACAATCTAAAATTACTTGGAGCTATACAGAGCTTTCCCCTATAAAGATACATATCACAATCAGATTTTTTTCAATAGAACACCCTATATATTTTTATACTTTTCGCCTCTAAAGCCCAAATGAATTGCTTCAATATGCCCTATGCCTACCTATCTTTTACGATTTTCGAAATATTTGAAGATATATTGAAATATGGTATGAAGAAAATATTCGCGATAAGCTCAGTAATTAATTTTAAACTTCAGTAATTGCTTCAGTTGTATGGATGACGCTATGTTGTATTTTCTTGTTTTGTACACATTCGGCGAAGCTGGCAGGGTTACAAACCATAAGGCGGGTGAACAAAACATCATATTCATTATAATATTGAAAATAATTTCTTTCTACAATACCCTTTTAATGGAAAGCTTCATCAGGAAATAAAACTAGGTCGAGAAATTGGTCATCTTCAGGTGATTGGTCCATTCCAAATACAAAGATTAACTCAGCGATTGAAATCAATGTCATACCGCTACTAGTAGTACTTGGTACATTTGACTATGGTATAGATGAAATTATATTCGTTCAATATTCTTGATATTTGTATTTCTTTTTGTCGTTGAATGGTAAGAAAGTAATCTATGATATATTTAGAAACAAGAAACCGAGGAAGAAACTAATTTGTTTCTTTATCCACAATTTGGATATACCAGAGCTGGATATCTTTGAGCGGTTGGTTTTATAGCCATAAGGTAAGGATCCTGATAGTCACAATCAGAACTATAAGAAATCGCATAGCACATGAGTCGAACCTTGATTGAAAGATGGTAAGTAAATTATTAATTTTTCCGATTTCAATAAAAACGCAATATGCCAAAAATCTATTAGGCTTAAATATAGGAAACCCCAGCACAGGACGAAAGAAGATAAAAATTTTTGTTCGAATATGTGTCTTTAAAAAATGATGTTCTTCAACATTTTACATATAAATTTCCGATCCATATTTTTTCAACATTCTGTCCAATTAAAATATGATTAAAATATGAATGAGGGTATTCTTTCACGTTTATCCGTGCAACTGAATCAATTACTGAACTTCAGTATTGAGTAGTGAGTTAGTTGCAAATATTTTTTCATACCATACAATTCAACAAATCTTGGAATCGGGTAACTTTCATATGTATCTTTTTGTGGGAGTGCCCTGTATAGATCAAAATAGTGTTAGACCACGCATATGGTGACTATTTATCAAACCAGTTGAAAACAATTAGGTAGGTACATGATATTATTTGATTTTCCATACAGAGAACGTATCGTATATGGTGCCCCACCCTGTATGTTTTGAACATATCGTAAGATTTTTTGTGTTTGAAAGTATGTAGCCATTCTAAAATATAATAGATCTTATTTCACTCCAATCCATTATACAGTATTTAACAAAAAAGGGAAAGTCTTCTTCATACTCTATTTTAAGTATATATTACAGCTTTTCATTTCCTTTGCCAGTCACTAACATGCCAGTGGAAAGCTGGACACGCGTACCAATAGCAATTAACTGTCAAGGAATATCCGGCTCTACCCCATATTTGTACAGAACACTCTAACTTAATGCTCTTCTCGTGTTCCTTTACTGAGTATTCTCCACTATCTGTATAGTTTCTGTTTAATTCTGGATGGCTACTAGACTGCTTCTGATGTAATTGCTTAGAGATGGACGCTCAAGACATGCCTGAATGACTTAGAGGATTGGTTGGAGATGGCAAGGATGTTTCATACCAGAATGTTATTACATCATTCTATTCAGTTTTGTTAAGGGTATGTACTTTATGGAAATATACTTAACTGTCTTTGGAATTCATTTGATTATCTCACTCGTAAGCAACTGCTCTAAGCCTTTTAATTTATACAATATAGTTCATATTTTTCGCATTTGCCTATACACTTATCCTATTCCGTATTTTAGAATTTAATTCTACTTTAGCATTAAGACTCAGTCCTTTTTAAAGTATTAAAATAGTTGTAGTTGTCACAAAGAATGTTTACAAATAAATTTTACAGAGCAAAACACCTCAAGGAACTTCAACATGAACTCCACATGAAGAGACATTATTTATCTAATCTTTATCTGAAAAGGAGAGAGCAAGAAATATCTTTCTGAATTTCACACTTGGTTCACATTAAATAAGAATATCCTGTATGCATTCAATCATGTTCAGAGTATTAACTGTCAGAGAGATGGGGTAATAGTTTTCAGGTAACAAATTCTCAAGAGGAATTGCTGCACTTTTAGCAAACCAAAGTTGATACCTGCTTTGATATATGTCAGATATATTAAATATACCCACTCTCCAAAATACTGTTGAACCAGTGTTTTCTGTTAAGGCAGCAATAGAATATTGCAACTTATATTTCTGTTAAACTTCGTATAAACATAAGACATATTAGAAAACTTTCTTCGCAAACAATAGAAAAAGTATGTTCAATTACTTACACAACTAATACTATGACATCAAAGTCAAATGGAGTATACATAAATAAATCTTAGTTCGATACTTGTTGAGTTTGTTAGTTACTTTGGTACCGACATTATAGGTACGTGATAGTTTTAGTATAATATATGTAATAATAATAACAATAATTCCTTTATTTCGTTCGAATGCAGAATACAAAATGGAAAAAGACAGAGGAGAATATAAGTATAACAATCAAAGAACAACAATAACACCCCTGGGGGTACAAAAACCAATTCAAATTAAAAATGGACAAGTTCTAATTAAACTATCTTGCGTCGGAAACACAAAATAAAACTTTTCAACAAGATCATTTTTCTATCTGGACTTGAAAATGAAAAGTGTTCTTGAATTTTTAATGACATTATCAAGTTTATTGAACACTGGTGCTAGTCACCATGCCTCAAGAATTGATCTTTATTGAGAATATAATATATATAACTCAAGAATATTGAATATAGCATTGCCTAGAGTAAGACCCAGCTTTACTCTGCCGACAAAGCTTCGGGTACACTCGAAGGAGTGCTGGATAATCGCACTGCAAAGGTAGCTTATTAAGAGAAGAAGAAGAAGTAATTCATAACAGCCAACTATAAGATAAGAAGAGATCGCAGAGTAATTACGTTAAGTGATCAAAAGACGGGTCTGGAAGTAATAATAATAATAATCCTTTTCTATCACAAGAACACATTCGCAGATCCAGATGAAGCCCCCCAGAACACGAGGCCATAAAGAATCCTAGAATGTGCTTGCGCATAATTAACTGATAGTAATAGATCTTGCGTGAGAACGTTTATCAAATTTCTTAACAAAAAGTTGCATCATCCGCATAAAGAGACATATCGTCGTCCAACACATTATCAATGTCATTGATATAAAGGTGGACTAACCCAGGACCTAAAACTGAGACGTGTTTTACTCCAATCGAAATATTCCGAATGTGCGAATTCACATCATCAGGTATATTCTTTATTTAAAAAAAATGTTTCCTGCCCATCGAATACGCCGTAGTTGAAAACTTTTTTAGGAGGATATGATATATGATATATTGCATCAGTGATACAATATCCTGGCCGAAGTCCATATCAATTTTTGTTCAAAATCTTGTATTTCCCCAAAAATTAGCCTTTTTAAGAAACAGTATTCGAAAATTTTGGGAAAAAGGGGGGATAAAGCAACGGGCCTGACATTCATCACATTTTTAATATCCGCTTTCTTGTATGGGTAGGTATAGGAGAAATTCTATTAGTTTTTAGTTTCTCAGGGAAAACTCCCTGTAAAATTGAGTTAGGTATTGACGAATTGCATCAAGGGCCTATACGTGTAGTCCAAGCTCTATTTAACAATGAAAGCATGTATTCTACTAGATTTTTATGATTTAATTTATCCTTAACTAGCTTTTGCCCGAGACTTCGTTCGTGTGAAAGACTGCATTCAATTCCATGAGGTAATTTTTGCGCGATCCGTGTACAAATATACAGAAAAATTGACAGATGCGTTAAATGAAGCCTATATTTTAAGTTATACCACCCGTTATATAATAATTATAATACGGTATTCAATTCCAAGCAGTAGTTTATGCGTGATGCGCGTACATACATAAAAATTCCAAAAACTGTTGATTTAGCTTCTGTTACTTTTGCTTTTAATTATCTATAATGTACCGATCGAACTGATACAATTATATTATATGTAGGTACCTAGAGGTAAGAGATCAAAATTCGTCTTCAACAAAAGTAAGTATAGACATAGATTTGTTATGTAATATAATTTTACCTTTAAATGTAGTTTTGGGAATTTGATTGCCAATATCAGGGAAAGTATAAATGAAAAAGTTATTCGTTCGGCAGCGTTCTTTGTTTTGGATATAGTACATATATTTTGTTCAATCACTATATTTTTAGAGATGTTCTTAGTGCTATTAGAAAGTTTACGAACTATGCGTCCTGCCGTTGGATTATTAGACGTTGGAATATAATTTTGATAGTAAGATTGTTTGGCATTTTTAATACTGATTTCATGTGTACGTTTATATTTATGATGTTTGATTTAAAGTTATGGAAATACTTTAAACAATGCATATGGTTTCATTAATTGATAAGTGGACTGTCTTATTTTCTTGATAATCCATTTTTTTATTGTTCATGTTATAAAACCTTTCAGATGAAAAATGTAGATTTAAGTAGTGATAATGATAGTCATAAAAAGTTTGTTAAATACATCATTAAGAAAGTTGGATCTATATTCAGAATAATAAACACCAGAGACTGCACATAACCTTGACAAAATATTAGGAAAAATGGAATAAAGAGTATTCAATCTAGTATTAACTTGAAAAAATACATTATCCAAAACTGTTCACAACAATATTGAGCTTCAGGAACTGATCTATATCTGTAATAGTATCAATAATAAAGTCACCATACAACATAAAATTTACATTCGGCTTATGTAGTTCCTCTAGCATAATATTGTTAATACCATCACAGTAGGATTCAAAGTAAGTTTTCTAAGGTGATCTATAGCAATTAAGTATTACAATTTTGATACCAAACTTTTCAATCGCAATTCCACAAATTCCACAAACTCTCTCAATGGTTCAAATACCTGCACCAAGTCTCACTGAGACATACAATTTCTAAGTCGCTATATTCACTCAAAAATCACAAGTAATATAGTCCACCTTTATATCTGTAAGGCACTGACAAGTATAATAGTTTATACATCTTTTAATTCTTTGTTATTTTGCTGTAGAATACAAAGCCCGAGCTTTTGGCAAAAAATCGGGAAATCACTGTCCCATGTGGCCATTTCATTCCTCCAAGCTTTGTCGAGGTTTTCTTTTTAATATTGACCTTGGTAGAAGTATACAGTTCGGAATATTTCGATGTAAGTTGTTCTACAGTGTCCTCTGGGACATTTCCAACATGCATCGCTTTAAAATCTACTGGTTTTGTGTCAGGATTTAACCTACTTACATGAAGAGACACATACCTAGGAACGCCCAACACTGTTTATTTTGTTGATTTTGTTCAACAATAATCTTTTTCTTCGACTGTTTGCCTCGGTTAACATTGAGCCTGTTATCCATGATTTAAGTTTTCTTAATGGGTTGTTGTCACTGTGTTTGTAAACGATGCAACATCGAGTTTTAGCTTAAATTTTTCTGTTTTTAACGCTACTTGTCTTGTTCGCATCGAATAGAAGTAACTTGATTTTTGGACGATTTCATTATTCCGGCTGGAGTAGTCGCCAATTCTAATCTAGAATTTAATTTTTCTTGAAAATTTTTAATTACCATTTTCTGAAGAGATTTGGTGTATTCAAGTCCATCAATGAGCTTATCTGTTAGTGTGTTAGCATACAATTTCCTTCCTGAATAAAATCATCTCATCATTAGATTTCTCAGCTACACCAGAAGTTGCACTATGTTGTTAACAATCATCACAAATCCACATTAAATTAGGATTTTCACCAATGATTTTAAGTCAATTGTCTTCTAGTGACACACAGGCTGGATGGATGTAATATAACAGATATTATTTATTTATTTCTTTCGAATTGACGATTAAATTATCACACACTTACACACATCTACACCGGACGAAATTTAGGTTGCCTGAGGGTATCAATTTGAAATAGTATCAAACTGATTTTTTATGATTACGGCTGTAAAAATTCATACTCATTAACAATATTTCTAATTAATTAGCTCTTTTTAAATTCTTGTTTCCTTTAAATGTTTCGATTTCCAGGAACAACACTGCACAGGTAGAAATTAAACAAATTGAAAACAAGAACCTACTTACATGGCAGCGATCACTACCCGATGAGTCAATCGGGATTTGTTTGCTTTTATTACCAAACACAGAGCACCAAATCCCGATTGACTCACCCAAAAATAAGTGGAATCTGAAAAATGAAAATGGAACTCAATTCTCGGATTTTACAGCGTGTTCTATAAACCAGCTGCCATCAGGAGCTCAGAGGTATATCAAATCTACCAAGAAACAGAATCTCCGTCCCATGGTGGAACACCCAGTACGAAAATGCTATCAGAGAAATCTAAGAAAGCAGTTAACAGATTCAAAAAACATAAATCAGTCGAAAATTACAGCTTATTCTAGAAACATTCTGAAAATAAGTAAATTGCAGAACAATACCACTTATAGTACCCCATACGAAATAGCCACTTCAACTGAAACGCACCAATATAACTCCTGTAATGAAGCCCTCCCCAATGAGATATCCCAGAGCAGACAAGAAATAGATCCGCAAGTAAATCTCGAGACTAATACCAACTCATTACTTAACTTCAATATAACGATGGACAAACTAGAAGAATCGATAGGCCATATGAAAAATACCAGCCCAGGCTCTGATAACATTCCTATTATATTCCTGAACGCCCTTCCAATAAAAGCTAACGAATACCTCCTCAGTATTTATAATACCATTTGGACAAGGCAAGTATTCATCTTAGATTGTTATATCTCAATCATTATATCCATATGGAAACAAGGCAAAAGCAAACCAGTCCTGATTCTTATATAGGCCTATCTCCCTAACATGCGCAATGTGTAAGCTGTTGGAGAAAATCATATGCAATAGACTGACTTGATTCCTGGAGATAAACAACTTATTTACACCAATACAAAGTGGTTTCCGGAAAGAACGCTCTACGACAGACAACCTTGTGGGATCCATGAATCTTTCACCATTGGTTAAGTCTGCTGGCGGTATTTTTCGATATAATCAAAGCATATGATACGATAAGGCGAAATGATGTCTTACATTCCCTAAAAAATGGTCAATCCATGCAAATATATTTGAATTCATTGTGAACTTCCTTAATCAGAGAAACTTCATAGTCCCTGTAGGCAACACTTTATCTGACTTGATAACCCAGAAAAATAGAATACCCCAAGGATCTACTCTGACTCTAGTACTAATAATATACAAGGCGCTATCCACGG
Source organism: Crioceris asparagi (assembly GCA_958507055.1). Taxonomy (NCBI): domain Eukaryota; kingdom Metazoa; phylum Arthropoda; class Insecta; order Coleoptera; family Chrysomelidae; genus Crioceris; species Crioceris asparagi. Next base: position 57,885,248 of record OY293826.1, on the reverse strand, counting down.
CTTAGAGAAGAGGTCAAGTTCAACCGGCTTAAGGTTCTCCACTTCCAAGTCTAAAGCGATGCTATTCTCCAATAATCCCACAAGGAATTAGTTACCGCCTACGCTACACCTTTATAAGAATACTTCAAGGATCTTTTTTGACTGTAGTACTATTTCTTATAGCTATCAAAAACATGGTTGGATCACGTCAAAACCTAGTTAAAGCTAGACTATTTGCGGATGACCTCGTTATACTTACCAGAGTAAAATACAATTCTACCATGCATAAGAATATACAAGGTGCTATCCACGGTTTGGAGAAATGGCCGAGTTTAACCAGTCTTAGGTTCTCCACTTCCAAGTCTAAAGGGATGCTATTCTCCAAGAATCCCACAAGCAATTAGTTACCACCTACGCTACACCTTTATATCTCGCAGAATGACTCTTCTTGAAGCAATAAAATTTTCTAACAATTGAAAATTGTACAAATCCGTAATCATTAGCGATTCATTGAGCTCCTTAACAGCCCTCGATCAATTATATTCCAAATACCCTACCCTTATCTCTATAAAATCTGAACCCCTCAAATCCCAACAGATTCATTCCTCTGTCCAATTTCTATGGGTACCATCTCACTGTAGTGTTAAAGGAAACGAGAACACAGATGTGACTGCAAAAGAAGCGATAAATAACCCAATTACCATAAAGATAACAGCCATACTTCTCTCTGATCGGAAATCTTTATTCAGAATCCAAATAATGGGCAAATGGCAAAACCAATGGGGTGCTTTAAATAATAAGCTTAAATTAATAAAACCATCTGAACAAAAATGGAACAATCTGCCCACTAAGAGAAGAGACCAGGTATCCATCACAAGATTGCGAATAGGACATACCAGGATAACACACGACTATCACTTCACGAGAGAATCCGCGCCTGTGTGTAACATGTGTAACGTAAAATTAACTGTGCACCATTTACAAGTGGAATGCCTCTTATACAGCCAAGAAAGACAGCAACACAATATCTCCACCATGCTAAAAGAAACACTAAAACAAATCTATTAAAATATTTATAATATAATCTACTTATAGTAACTGTTCAATGCTAATCCCCCGACGTGGTTGAAGCATTCAAATAAAAAAAAGTAAGCGGGTCCCGTAAAGTTTTTACATTTCACAATAAATATTTTAACCTTTAGCCCCAATATCAACTTTTTTGTGATATGTCCACCCTAAGATCGACGCGTTACACGTGGCGAGAATAAGATGACGATGACACTCCCCAACACTCAAAACGTAATAAACCAAAAAGTAACGATTTGAAAGTATATGTATATCTGTTTGTTCGAGCACATCACTGAATTTAACGAACGGATTTAACAGATAGAACTTGGCTTCAAACAGAATATAGGCCATTTAAATCTGATGTCAGGAAAAAAGTAATTTTCATTGACTGATATTAACATGAAACTAAATTCCACGCAGAAGATGCTGTCAACAGCTGGAATATAATATAGCTTATAGTTGGGACTATATAGGGTATCCCAAAAAACCAGAACAGCACAAAGTAGCGTTTTTTTAATGAATCACCCTATTTATTTTTACATTTCTGAATTCCTTATAAAATAACGATTACAATGGTGTATCACTTGTCAATTTTCAACTATTTGTTTATGAGCTATAAACAATTGAAAATCGAAATTTTAGCCCATTTGACAGCTATTTGTGCCAAAGCGGCAAATGATAGAGGAAAATAAATTTCAATTCCTATTCTAGTTTTTTAAGACCTATCTGAAAGTGGTTTCATAAATGGTACCATATTTGGTACCACCTCCGGTACCATTTTTGAGAACGCTATTCAATAGGTCCGAGAAAACTAAGATAGGAATGTGAAATTTATTTTTCTCTTTCTTGTACCGTTTCGGCACAAATAGCTGTCAAAGGGGCTAAAATGTCGATTTTTGATTGTTGTACAAACAAATGAAAGTTGATATGTGATACACCATTGTACTTGTTATTTTTTTTAGAATACAAAAAATTTAGAATATATAGAGTGATTCATTTGAAAGAACGCACCTTTGTGCTGGTCAGGTTTTTTGGGACACCCTGTATAGTTATTGACATAATTTTGAAATAATTGAAAACATAGAAGTTATTCTACTTTGTCGTACTAATTGGGCACCTGGTATATTATATGCAATTATAAAATAACAACAACCCCAAATTTAACTAGCATATTATTTGGGTAGATACAAAACACCCTGTATTCACACATTCTCGTTAAACAAATGATCATGGATCAAAAGGTGCGATAACCGTGGAACGAGGGGACTTGAAAACTGCGATAGATAAATTGTTCGATATCGTCAGGTCGATCCTCTAAATTACATCCCTGGCTGCTGTTAAATTAAAACAGAGTTAGTCTTCGACAACGCCGTGCACACCGATTGCTTTTCGTACGGAGTAGGTGACGTTTTCCTCGAAAACGATTACGGCAGGGCTATAAATTAGTCTAAGACTTTTGTTTTATGAGGTATCAGGGAATATGGGGTATAAGAAAAAAAAATGTTAGAGTGATATCATAAGGTTGATCTTTTTGTGTAATTTCTTGATAAGATTCCAAACACTTTGTCTAGAAATCTAATGGGCTGTTTAATTACCCAGTTGTATTGGCTCACAAGTAGGTTGATATTTCTGAAAATGCCGGAAATCCGCAAAACATTGCTGATTAAGTGATCCACCAATTCCTAGAATTGATACTAAAGTATATTAGAAAGACGATAGTAATACTATTGAAACTTCCCAGACTCAAATTGTTCTTAACTAGTGAATTTCTTATTACCGCAATTTTACCAAATCTTAATTTATTTATCTTCTAATCAGCAAATTCTGTATGTGTCTTTGAAAACTCTTGGTAGAGTGCATGTAGAATGCTAGTAGTCGTTTTCATGGTATAAATTTATTTTGAAATTACTTTTTTGTATGGTAATCTGTTATACCTACCCTATTCACTAACGCGAACACAAACAAGCGAACATGCATGTTTAGAATCTGGTCTCTGGAAACGAGAGCGTAAAGTCTTCAATAACGAACCAAAATAATTACGTAGATAACAGTAGAGATTTTCTTGAGCCTACAGCTAGTTAGTGACGTATATCCAAATTGGTGGTAAAAATATGGTGGGCTGTGTATTATGTTATGAAAGTCACCGGATTACTCTGTATTTGACAAGTTGCTCATTTGCTTACAAATAAATATACATCACAGAATAAAATAAAAAGTAGATTAACAAATGTCTTTATGGAGATAGTAAAATATGTCTCACTTTATATTATTATTACAGACATGTTCTTATTACCGTAAGCTGATTGAATATTCAATACCCTCAATAAGATAGACATTATCGAATCCGAATTTCGAGTACATATCAGTTTATACAAGGTGCTTTATGTAAGGCATTCATTAGAAGCTTTCCATCTTGTAGTGGGATTAGAAACTTGAAATATGTGCTTTCAAATTCGAGCATTTCTGGTCTACCTTAAAAGTTGGTTATACATTATTACATTCTTCCCACATGATTTAATTAGCTTCCTAATTCAGAATTGAATAAACTCTAGTAATAATAAATTGTCTATTACAGTGTCTGAATTATTCAAAATGTTGTAGATTCTTGAAAGAACCCCGCATTGGTTTTAAGCTTTATTCGCAATTTTTTGTTTTTATTCAGATAATATATATATTTTTTTAAATATAGTCTTTCCTACTGAAAATAAAATTATAATTGAGTGAACGCAAAATAATAACTATAAAATATATATTGGTATAAACCTAGTTATTAACCCAAGGGCTATTCTAGAATCTAGAATTGCATTGATGCTTTGCTTCATAACATTACCACGTAGAAGGTTTGAAGTATCCTTAGGGATTGAAGAGGAAGATATTCCCTTAGTAATATAAGTTAACATGGTCTTCTGTTCTTAAATCGGGTAATTTTTATTGGTAACTGAAATAATTTATTCTGCTTGCCGTTTCAGCTCCTCAAAGTGTTTGTCCTGTTGTTCTTTCGTTTGATTAACACTACAATGTAATAACTAACGTTACATTATTTATGTCCTAATTTAGACATGGTCGCATGTTTACAAAAATCTTGAACTAATTATTTTTATTAAATAAGTTTTCCATTTCCGTCTTTTTTATCTACCGTTATACATATACCGTTTTTTCGCGGAACGCCAAATAAGAAAGTTGTGTAGAAAATTTCATTTCACAATGCGACGGTGTGTTATGGATTCTGTGAAAAGCCACGACTGATAACGTGATAATGTTTCTTTTCACAAATGGAAATTGAACCCTTTGTGATACGATTAAAAGAAAATAGTACCTCACCCCTCGAGAACGGTTCTACTTAGAAGATAAGTCGATTTAGTCGTTAATAAAAGTTAAATTTTCCTAGGTATTCGATTATTCTAATTTTCTATGTTTCTTCTCAGTTGAGTGTAGTAAATCATTCTTTAACAAAAATCGAAAGTTTTTCTTCTGATTTTTTTCTATGTGAGAAATAATTTTCAATCGGAAGAAACAATAAATAGGGAAATCCACATTCTATGATACATTAGATTTAAGAAATCAATACTATAATTTTAAAGCATTTTTAATGATAAAATTTATAGTTTTTTTGAACTAAATATCTCAATTAGTTTTGGAACTAGGGCCTGGTCAAATCATTTAGGGACAGACACCCTGTATACTTTAGGTAACAAAAGTAGAATTTTCATCTTGGATTTTAACTGGATTGGGTTTTCAAATTTTCTACTATTTTCTCAGTTAAACTTCCAATTTATCCTTAAGAATACCTTCAATTTCCTAATTCAATATCGCCCTCAACCCCTGATCCAACTCTTTAATTATATTCCCGTGAAGTGTAGGTATACATAAAACCTAAATCAACAAATTCAGAAAAGAGACACCACCTTTTTTTCTAAATTATTTCGAGTGACCATGAATGTGGCCCTGCCTACAGTGATATCAAGTTGTTTGACTTCGTTGCGAGCATTTGTTCACATGAGCAGCCGCCTTTGTAAGTGGATCTTATGATTTTTTGATTCTCCATTTCAAACTTATGCAAAGATCTTTGCCTGAATATCTTGTTTATCCATATAATTTTCTGAGTAAAACAATCACTTGTAAGAAATAAATTTGTGTTGAGCATCTTGTTGGTTTTTCCACAGAATGTAATATCTAATTGCATTGTTATAAATAAAAACTACCACATAGAATGTAACACTTATTAAATTTTGGTTTAAATAAATAAAATTTGTCATTAATTTCATAACTTTTAAACTCGTAAAATTTACTAAACATTATATTTTAGTTACATATCTCAAAAACTAAATTGAAAATAATTCCAATAATATTGAGGATTGAATAAATAGATATGACTTATAAGTGGAAGAAACCAACGCACATCTACGATGATGTGAGTCCGTAACAAAGCATCATAGATAATCAAAAACACATGTTTCTGCAATCGAGTATTGGTCTCAGTAGTTTGTACTCGGCTGTAATTTGAGTTGCGGTAATTTTCCTCTAGAATTTTATTCCGCCACAATATCAACATTATAAGAACAAGGACGGAGGTATACAATTCGAATGTTTGCCTTCATATCCGATTTTCATAGAGTCTGTTCACATTGAAAACAAAATCCTTATTCAACAATCCTTCCCCACAAAAACTGCTCCCAAAGAGCTATGTAATAGCAATAATATAGAAGTATTAGGTATGGGTGGTCCGAATTATAACGGAGGAACTTTAACAGCGTATTCTGCAGTTAATAATAAATTTAAGAAAAATCATATAAAACTATTTCCAAAAACGCTGCGTTTTGGAGATACGGGGTGTTGAAATAATGCGAAAAAACATAGTTGTCGCTTACTTAAAAAGAAATTTCTAGATTTTGCTTTCAAACTTTGTAGGTATTATTGCCACTTAAAAACAAATTTATAGCATGATAAACTTATTTTTGTGTTACCAGTGGCGTTCGTGAGATCGTTTTTGATTTAAGATAATAAAAGTCTTACGACAATGGTTTATTGCAATTTCGTTAATAGATTTAGATATCTTGATCAATTCTAAACAAAAATGGTCTCTTTAGTCTTTTCACTAAAGCGAACCATTTTCGAGAAAAAAATAATTCATATTTGCATGTGCACCTAATAAGATGATCTGGGCTATTTCAAATCGTTTTTATTGACATAAAATAACAAGAAATTATAATAATGACTTTTGAATTTAATGTCAATAACAACATCTAAAAATAAATTAAAATCAAAGATATTAATAAAAACATTAATACATAATAGGAGCTGTTATGGAATAAATTGTGGTTAGAATTCAAAATGCTTGTCAGGGTCTTCAAATTAATCAAAATCAAATCAGGGCGGAGGAGGCCTGACCTGCATCGAAGCAGCTAACAGTGTTTACTTTCAGCTCCTGATATATTCAGAGTTTTATAGTAAATCGCAATGCCTTAAATCATTTGGTCTCTCATTAACGTGTGCCAGTGAAATTGTGACTGCAACTTAAAGTCAGCTTATTTAATTAACTATCATAAACAGAACCACAAATAAGTCCTTGATTGCCAGAATACTTACTCAAGGACAAACAACCCAATTCCAACCTTACAAATCGAAACCCTCAACCAGCAACGCTCTCTCAGCCGACACAAACCCCACAAATTTCACTTCAACCAAAACTTTCCCAACATGCACACCCATCCAATCAAACAGAAACCTATCCTCAAACCACAACAATATCTCCATCAGAAATCAACAGCAAGACAACTGAAATACCAACCATATCAGAAACTTTTGAAATTAACACCACAACCAAAAATTTAACGATTACACCTACTGAAACACCATAAAACAGTTCCAAAACAAACGCGTCTGAACTAACCACTCCACCATTTGAAGAAAATCCGAATTACTGTTGCATAACACGAGACGAATTCATAGATTTATTTGAAAATGCCTCTGGCTCAACAGAACCCCTTAGCGTAGCCAAAATCTATACAGACAACATCGAAACATTACTCATCACATTAACCAAAAATATACTCCTACATGAACCCACGTCACTTGAAAACACGATGCACGAAACTCAGAAACAAAATAACAAAACAGCTCAACAACGACAATCGGAAAGAGCCAGAAAGTGATTCATCCGTTTATATCTCTTAATCCACCCTTCTTTTCAATTATATAATTCAATAGAATCTAAACGGGTTTCACACCCGCCTGGAAGAATTAAAAATCGTTATTGCCAAACATAAACCCAGTATAATAGTATTAAAAGAAACACACTTCAAAGGAAATATACCACTTACCCTGAAAAACTTCACATCCTTCTACAACAGGAATCGTAGGAACCATGCATGTGGTGGAGTAGCGATATATGTACACGAATCCTATGAAACTAGAAAAATTTTCCTCAGAACCGAGCTAGAAATAATAGCGATTAAAGTAAATGGACCAACAAAAATTAATATTTTGTAATATTTACATCAATCCTGGAATTGAATCAAGTGCTTTGAAAATCCCTAATGTACTTGATCAAATCCCACACCCTCGTATCATATGGGGATCGGAAAAAATATCAACCTTAGGAAGCACATGAGAACGCATTATATCTGACACCAACTTGAATATTCTGAAAGATGGTCGACACACTAGATTTAATAACTTTACAGGTGGAGCCTCAGCTATCGACTTATCCTTGATGCCATAGCTACACGGAAGCAACCACTACCCGATCAAAATAACAAACACCGACCAACTAAACCTAGAAAAATCATGCAACAACAAATGGCATCTGGAAAACGCAAACTGGAACCTATTCTCTCCATAAATCAGTTGACTCCCACGTATGAAAATAATGTCAATATAAACCATATATTACATAGTTTCTTTCAGCTGATCACAGAAGCTGCACATGAATCCATAGGCAGAACAAGACTCCCAAAAAATAGAATTCCTGTCCCATGTTGGAATACAGAATGCGAGAACACAATCAAACGATCAAAAAAGCATTAAACAAATTCAAAAAAGACGAGACAATCGAAAAACAGCAAGAATTAAAAAAAACTAAGAGCCTACACCAGATACATCTTAAAAAGGAGTGAAAGGGCGTCATGGGAAAAAATTGTAACAATTCTGAATAGTTCGACTCCAACACCTGATATATGGAAAATGATAAGCAGAATAACCGGAAAAAACAATAATCAGGCTATAAAGTACCTCGAACAAAACCATACCTCTTATAGCACACCATATGAAATTGCCATTATCCTAGTTACGTATCAGATTAACTCTAGCAATGAATCACTCCTCCTCCTCCAACAAGACATCCCGGACATCAATCCAGAATGATCCCGAAGTGAACCTTGAGACTGACACTAACTCTTACCTAAATCTTATATTCCTCAATTACATCCCTTTAGAAGGTAAAGAATATCTCCTAAGTACTTATAACATTATCTGGACAAGACAGTTTTTTTCCACTGGTATGACTCAATCATCGTACCCATACTGAAACAAGGCAAAAGTAAATCAAATCCTGTATCTTACACGCCAATTTATTTTACCTGCGTAATGTACAAACTATTAGAAAAAATTGTTAGCCATAGACTATTGTGGTTCCTCGAGAAGAACAATCTGAATACACCAATACAAAGTGGATTCAGAAAAGACCGCTCTACAACAGACAACATAGTGGACATAGAATCCGAGATAAATGAAGCATTCACCTGTGATTAGGTGTGCTTGTCTGTATTTTTCGATATAACCAATACAACACTACAACGCTCGGATATCATACGTTCTCTGAATAAATGAAAATCCATGATCATATGTATCAATTCGTAGTGAATTTTCTAAAACCGAGAAACTTCAGAGTACGTGTGGGAAACACATTATCTGATTCGAAAATCCAAATAAATGGAATACCACAAGGATCCTCAATAAGCGTGATTCTATTCCTAATAGCCATCAACTCTATATTTGAATCTCATCAAAACCTAGTTAAAGCTAAAGTATTTGCAGACGACCTAGTATTCTTACCAGAGGAAAAATCTGCCATGCATAAACATAGTCAAGATGCTATCTAAGGCTTAGAGAGATGGTCAAGTTCAACCGGCCTATGGTTTCCTTCATATAAAACCTATTTTCCTAAAGATCCCAAGAGGAATGAAAATGAGAAATGACTATGTCGAGAGAACATCATTTCGGGCATGACGTTTGATCATAGACTAACATGGAAGGACCATATTCAATATCTTCGCTTAACCTCCCAAAATGGACTAATGAAAGCTGTCTCTCATAACCACTGGGGCGCCGATAGCGCAAACCTCTTAACCTTTTATAGAACTTTGATCTATTCGAAGCTTGAGTATGGAGCAGTAGCATTCAACTCGGCAAAACCCTCAATACTAAAACAGCTAGACACTATTCACAACTCAGCCATAAGAATATATCTGAGAGCACACCATACAAGCCCTATTGAGAGCCTATATTGCGAATCTGGGGAGCTACCACCAAAATCCAGAAGATATTATATCAGCCTCACATATGCCTCGAAAATATCTTCCGTTCCCACAATTCCAGTTTATAGGAACATGTTCGCTGATAGATTTGAATCCATCTTTACCTCAAAGAAGAAACTGGACCCACTTTTCTATATTCGACTTAGGGAATATCTGTGACAAAAAGGGTAACACAATGGGCCTAAGGCCACCGAGTGGACTACATCTCAAAGAGATGGAGTCGCCTTAGTAACCTAACCTAAACTTAGGGAATATCTAAGTGACCTCGGTATGACAATGCCGAGTACCTATACGAAGGAAGTAAATACCCCTCCACCTTGGACAATCAACAAAATAAGATGTGACACAAGCCTTACCATAAAAATAAAAAAGACACACACCCATCTTACTCTAAAATACAATTCCTACTGAAGCTAGAACATTGTAGGCATTACGCACATATTTACTTAAATGCATTAAAAGTAGAAACAGGAGTTGGGGCTGCCTTTGTAATTCAGAGCCAACAATATTCGTACAAACTCTCCAACCATACATCAATATTATCTGCGGAACTCTTCGCTATCTAACAAGCCATAAAATTCTCCTGTAATGAAAAACTGGAAAAAACATTGAACAGTGATCCTTGAGTGCTCTGGGTACCATACCACTGTGGCTTGAAAGGAAACCAGAAGGCAGATATGAGGGCAAAAGAAGCAACAAACCAACCAATCACTTCAACCATAACAACTACAGTGCAGTCTGACCTAAAATCTCTATTCATGACTAAGATTATTGGTAAATGGCAGAGCAAATGGGACAGTTCAAATTACAAGCTCAAAGTCATCAAATCATTAGTACAGAAATGGAAAAATCTACCCCCAAGAGAAGACATCAGGTTATAATTACAGGACTTGGATTGGACACACCCGGATCGCCCATGACTACCTCTTCAAGAAAGAACCGACCCCTGTATGCAATGTGTGTGATGTGACAATATCAGTTCATCATCTACCAGTAGAGTGCCCCATATATATAGAAATATAGGTAGTTAGTTAAGTAACTTTTGTATATTACTAGCCAATGTGCTATTAATAAAGATTATTATAACTATTATTATTATATATAATCAAGAAAGAAAACAACACAACATACCCTCAACACTGAAAGAAATTCTAAATGGATTACATGACATTGTAAAATTGATGAACTACCTGCACAAAACAGGCCTTATAAGACAAATATAGCATATTGCAAATAGTGTAACTGTCCAATGCTAATAGCCCTGCGTGGTTGAAGCAGAACGATAACAAAAAAATCAGGGCGGCCGTGAATTTATTCCAAAGAAGATGTCGTAAATACATAGAAGCAAATGGCATGCATTTCGAACACTTAATTTTTCATTGTTTTTGTTAGTATCATATCTAGTTGTTAGTAGTCGGTATTAATTATTCCTTAATTTAAAAAATAGTTTCTAGAATAATTGTAATTGGAATATGTTTTTCTAATAATAATAATCACTTATTATAATTTCTGGAAATGTGATGTAAATAAAAACGAAATAGCGCGAATTATCCTAATTTAGTTTTCAAACCTTAGATATTAGGTGGACATGTAAGCAATTTTTTTTCTCTCGAAAACGACTCGTTTTAGCTAAAAGACTAAAAAGACAATTTTTGTTAAAAATTGATCAAGATATCTAAATTTATAAAAAATGCGATATACCATTGGCGTACAAATCTTTTTTTTATTTTAAATAATTAAATTTGTCTTACAAACGCCACTGGTAAAACAAAAACAAGTTTATCATGCTATAAATAGTTTGTTTTTAAGTGGCAATAATACCTACTAAATTTAAAAGCAAACTCTAGAGAAGTTTTCTTAAAAATAAGAAAAAACGATTTCTTTCTCTATATTTCAACACCCTGTATCTTCAAAACGAAGTGTTTTTGGAGATAACCTTATATGAACTTTTTTAATTACTTTTGTCTGCTGAATACGCTGTTAAAATTTCTCCATTATAATTCGGACCACCCTGTATAATTCAATCCCCCTGGTAACATGAACGTGCAGCTCTGGCACCTGTTGTAAATATTCAAGAAATGTTTCTACCACATTCTAGTATCTTTCACAATTGATGTTTTCACTTTTTTTAAATTGAACCTACTTGCATAATGAATGAAGTGAAATGTGAGCATGTTGGTGCGAACCTTTTACATCACATTTACTACTATTAACTACTTTAAATGTAATTACACTTTGAAAATTAACTAAAATAAACTATTTCAAAATCGAAACGCAATGTGATTGGTCGGTCTTCCCAGATACGTCAGATGTCATGTATATGGCGGATTGTTTACGTGTTTCACGTGTGGAAGCGTCATGCTGTGTATTTATAGCACATTCATACCTGTTTGTATGTGTATTTCGTGCATTCAGAGTAAATAATGGCGTCTGCAGGTTTCCTAAAAGCATCGTCGAACAATTTTCATGTTATAGACATTTTATGTTGATGGAGCACTAAAAACGATGAGCGCTTTAATGCAGCCGAATTCAGGACCGTCAAGGCATCAGTGTGAGTTGAGACACCACTTCCAAATATGTCGATTTCTCAAACTGCTCAAGCAATGTTCAAGTTATACTAGCTGTTGAACAACATGAATCTAATAATTTAACCCAAATAGATAAGCGAGTTTATGTTAATAAAAATAAAATATGCCAAGAGTACGTGCAAAGAATTACTTGGTCTCTTTAATTGTCGATGAACCAGAGAGAAAATATTAAATATGACCTGCACGGACTGTGCTGCTGCATCAAGTAATCCATTGTGTTAAGAAATACAAATCTCAAGAATAGATTAGTAAAGTATTTTATTTGTATAGGTCGTTGCAAACATGCACTCGTTTTTTTAATGTAGGTCCACCGCAGAAGCGAGGATCCCTCACCAATCAATGTAACAAAGTACTAGGTTGAACCACGGCTTTCAGCGGTTGGCACATCAGTGAAATTCGTCGCAGCAAGTGATTTTATAGCTGCAAATGTTGGCAGTGCCTCGGCCACTGCTGTCAGCAGTTCATCGTTTTTGACATGGTAAATTTAGGAGTGAGACAAAAACTGGAAGCTCAAATTATAAAATATGCTAATAGTGAAGATCGGGACAGGTAGTGCAACCTGTCCATATACAAATTGATGTTCAGTTTGTGAGCTGAAGGCGGATTGACAGCACAGGAATTGCTGTCGTTTCCTTCGGGACCAATAAGCCGGCAGTTATGTACAGAAGCGGAAGTGACAACTCATAGTCAATCAGAAGCACCACTATGGCATGAATGTAGATTTTGGCGAATAAAAGCTTCCGAACTCTACGACTTTTAACGTTGTTCGACTTCTGACGGGAAATTGGTGAAAGCAGTAATAGGTGCTTACAAAGTGAAAGATTCAAAACATATGAAGAGAAGAAGGCTGTCAGGTAAGGAGTTGTTAAAAACTGTTGAAAAAAGATGAAGATGAGGTATAAGACCTGCGGTTTGCTTATGGTGCCTGTGTTTTGTGCATAACCAGATGCTGAGTCAGTAAATTTTATTGTTGAAATAAAATGCCCAGCGACTGACAAAACATTTAAAAACTATACAAGTGCAGATGAAATAACTGAAAAGTCTAAAGCTCAAATGCCACATCAAATATTATGTGCGCAGAAACAAAAACCAATATTTTATATAGCTTACCAGATTTTGAAACATCTCGTAATGTGGTGATTGTATATTTAAAATATAATGATATGTATATATTCTCAATTATAGAAAAAGCTTTGTTGAATTAGAAAACTTTCATATTTCCAAAAATATATGAATCAGTTTCCTACACTGCTTTTTCTCATCCTGTATGAATGGATAGGTAAGTATAATAAAAAACATTCAATTGTTTAAGAAACATGTATTTTATACAAATCTATCAAATTTGCTTTATAAACAAATCCCAATCAAACATCATCCCAATGCATTTTTCCATCTCATCTGGTCGATCTCCTTGCATCCTCTTGTCCCAATTCTCACTCTCACCTCCCAAGGAAGACAGGTTATTTGGTGGTCCTTTTGATCCTCATCTTTGATCATCAAAATGTTTCACCGGAATATGACTACCTCCTTCTATAGGTGAACATCCTCAAACACGTAATCTGCTTCTAGACAAGCTGACATAATCCCTGGATACCAAATGAACCTCACCACCACGTGATCTTGAATTGCGACCACAGGATTTAGGTATGTGGCAAGAAGACGACAATTTATGTCAGTACATATCACTATCTTCGGTATTGCGTGAACTACTGCGATTACGCCTACTGTCTCGGTCACTGCGTCGCCACTTGAGGCTTTTTCTTTTGCGTCCGTAGCACCTTCTACCTCCTGCGCCTTTTTGTGTACTACTACTACGTGAATGGCTTTTCCTACGACCACTGACAGTTGCCTACACAATGCCTGGTACTACTTCAACATATGGATACACTGCGCCTTCAGATGGACTTCTTCTTCTACTGTTTGATCTCCTTGTGGATATTCTGCACTTCTTTGATCTAGGACTGGCATATATCCGTTATGATATTTTCTTCCTAACATGAGGCTTGATATTATATCAAATGTATTTTATAGAATGATAATGATATTTTTATGATATAGTTTGAAGTTGTGGATAATTCTTTTACACGCATCCTTCTTGTCCACATTTCCAACACCATCTCTGATAACTGAAGTTTTCCAGCGCATTGGTAGTTTGAAATTGTGGACAGTTCTTCTTCATGTATCTTTTTTCTCTACAATTCCAACACACCTTATGAGTACTGGAGTTTTCTGGCACATTGCTAGTTTGAAAGTATGAATAATTTCTCTTCATGTGTCGTCCATGTCCACAGTTCCAACACACCCTTTGAGTACTATATTAATTGTTTGCCCAAAGTGAGAAAAAATGAAAAACAAAACACTATCAATATGACATAGAAATTTCTCTTGAAATGTCAATAAAATACTATCTAACGCTGACCAATTAAATGTATTAACATACCTTTTATGACAATTTTCTTACCTTTCCGATGGTATAATTGGACTTTCAGATCTTTTACATAATCATATACTTAGGTATAACATGAATAAGCCAAACATTATATCTCACTGACCCAATGATGGGACTGATTTTCTATGACCAGTATTTGTCGTTTCAGATGGTATACCCCATAGATGGGGTATCCGCATTCTGGAGCCCTAAAATGGTAACAGATTTCTTTTTCAGTAATACATCTAGAATCTAGTAACATCTGTAATGTCTATATTTATAACTGTATACTTCTTAGGTTTAGGGATCCATTGATTAAAAACCGTCATTAATATACCATAAATTTTGCAGTTAGAAGCAATAATTAGTTATAAGGGATAACTTACTTGAAACCGTATGAGAGATACATTAATCGCTGCTGCAGTAGAAAAACCTAATACTTTAGTAATAGCACTGGCTTCCTTGCATTTGAAATTTGGGAACAAGCACAGTTTTCTCACTCACGGAGAAAGATACGCAATGGCTTCAGTGCCTAACTCTCATTATAATAGAGACATGAAGTGCGCAATTTCTTCAGAAAAGTGACTGGTCTTTAGGAGAGACAAAGCTACTGTGCGGACATTAACTACTAGCCAAAAAGACTGTATGGAGGAGAACGAACTCGAAGAGATTCCACCGTAAAAGTGCACCTGTCATCCGCTTAGAATGTGTTTCTAGGCCAGTCGGCAAATCTGGTTAATAGTTTACAAAGAGAGGGCCTTATCCCACGATTACCACCATTTCAGTGGTAATTTGTATGGCCATGCCCCATACTGTGTGCCCAATATATAGATAGAAACAGAAGATCTGTGATATCGACGTTTATAGTAGCTAGTTACAAAGAAGTTTTAATTATATGGATGTAACAACACTGCACAATATAAGAACTGTAGCTAGCAGATTGACTGATATCAAACAACTAACTGTTTCCCAAAAACGTTCATACACTTTGTTTCACGAATGTTGGCGTCTGCCTTGAAAACAAGAAAAATGGATCAATACAACTGAAGGGAGTAAATCAGTGGCCTAACGATTTCGAGCTAAGATATGGCATTTAAGGAAGTTCATATAATTAGAGGAAAAAATATCGATTGATTAAATAAGCAAACATAATATGAAAGATTTATTATCAACAATAATGCAGAAACACAAAATACAAATTTATTGATTGAGTATGAAATAAAGATTGCGTTGCCTTCGTATTAGAAAACTTCATGATTATGAGATGCGATTAGAAGTATAGCGATATGTACTTAGCTCGTGAATGATTACACACAATAGCCATGATTCGTGAAACAAACTGTATTTCAAAGACTGTAATCAATAACTTGATTTAACCTAACTCAGAATTATAAAGCTATTAAGTAGGGAAAATGTTACGTTTAATTTCAAATAGAAAGTTGGCATCCACATTTTGCATACCCTGTAAATCTTTAGGATCAAAAATAGTTTACAACAAATTTCAAGTTTCTTATCAGTTGAAAACCTTCTCATACACGGCCTATATACAAGATGATACTGTTTATCTATAAATCACTTTTTCAAAAACAATGTATGTCCTCTGTTGCACTGGAAATAAAAAATAATAAAGATTCTGTACATACTGGTAGTACTTATGTTGTACAATAAATGAATCTTCAGTAGGTACCTAAAAGGAAGATAGAAGATTCTAGGCACGTACTCGGAAATTACCAGTACCGATAAAATAAATCTTGTTTTGTATTTTTTAGTGCATCATATTCATCGTTTATAATAACAAGAAATTATTTCACTCTTTTGATGGACCTTTCAATAACTATAGCTGTAGGAACAATGATCTACAATTTTTCCTTTCAAGGGCTTTAAGTCAGCAACCGATGACTTCCTTACTTTTGTCATATAAAATTCTCGATTTTCGAGAAAACTTTTCCCTCTACACCCTTTGGGTTGATTTTTAGCAAGATTACCACGTAAAACTCGCGAACATACATACATAATAAACCAACCATATAATTGAATTGTATTCCGTCTCTTTTTCTAAAATTAGTAAAATTTTAATAGAGCGTGGAAATTATTCCTATTTCTGTTCATTATTCTATTACTTACCAGAAAATCCTTCACATTATTGTTACATTTTTGATATTACCTCAAGCAATTACAAGACTAATTGTAATTATACATCATGAAATTCCTAGATTACAAATTTCTGATTTAAATTGCACATTGTCTTAGATCTCCATTTGTTATGTGGTGCTCTTGGCTTTTATTTCTATAATTTCAATATTCTTAACAAAATAGAATTAATACAACTTCTCTCCACTTACCCACAATGTATGATTTAAAGAAAATTAATGGCGCGCTCGCTGCAGTTGGACCATCATTGCTCACAGAAAAAACGTTATGGGTCTGATGATAAGATCATCCCTGCATGATATGGAATTCAAGGAAAGTTGTTAAGGTCCTTGGAAATGGACCGTTGATATGGAGAGCCAACATATTGGGCTGCGAGAGATTCAAGAATGTGGGCCGAGCACGTATTATAGACTAGGATCACCAATTGCCAACTCAGATCCCTTAACGTAAAACAGTTCAGAATTTCTGTTCGCCAGTAGCGTTACCCTTTATATTTTTTACATAACTAGTATAGAGTGGGAAATATAATTGTTTCTTCCACATCTGAAAGTAATGTGTATCTAATTTACCATAAGATTCAATAAAATTATATAAGGTAAGCAAGCAACGATATTTTTTTATAACAAATATAATCTTGTTCGTTGATTTAATTGATTAGATATAAGGTTGATTTCTGGATACTTCTAAACTAAATCTCTTAATTTTACAATAGCTTGATCATGTTTATTAAAACAATAAACATTTTCATTTTAGGTTCTAGTTTATCTTTATATTCCTCCTCCGAAATCAGCTAGTTATGTTTCATTTACAAAAAACAAAACAAATGAATGAAGTGTTTATTGTTAAGGTAATAATATTGTTATTGTCACTATCCTATACTGAGATACGCCAATGTGCTCGACCAATCTTCTATCGGTTCTTTCTGCCTTTCTTAGTGAATCTCAATTACATATTATATTTCAACGCTTTTTCTATTTACGGTTATCCCATATTTTCTGAAGCCCAACTTACATTCTCAATATTCGGATTCCCAGAGCGACCTTTTGTGCCTACCAGTTCTTTCATTTTCCCTTACCAGCCCACGAATGCCGAACTTCAGTGAATGTCAGCCTCCTCATTCACCCTTGGCATTTCTATTAATAAATAAAAAAATACGGTAAGCACCTCTTAGATTCCCCTCATGTTTAATTTCATAAGATTGGATTTCGTTTTGTTGACTGTACCTAACTATGTTCAATAAGTAACGTTTTTATAAATAAATATATGTACAAAAAATGGACCAACGTTATTACTTGGTGCACTGAAAAATACAAAATAATATTAATTCTATTGGTGCTGTTACTATTGATGTTGTGCAGTTGCTGTTAGATTGATAACTTTTGGCACCAACTTCATAAGTACCAGCACCAACAAAATTAATATTTTTCTGTATTTTTCAGTGCACCAACTAATAACGTCGGTCCAATTTTTTGTCAAAAATATTTATTTCACACTTTTGAGTGTAACATTAGTCACGAAAATCGTTGAACTTTCACTCATACCAATGAAGATAGTACTTATCCTATTACCCTTGTATATTCCTTGCTTGTAGTTGTTATTATTGTGATCTCAACATCGCTGCGGAAATACGCTGGAATATTTTAGTTGTTACCATTTTAACATCGATTTTACTCGAAAACCGTAACTCTAAGGGAAAAATATTCATTAGAAATATTGCTAGAAATAATTATGTCCTTCATGTACTGCCCACAGATTTTCAATTTTCGACAGAAATCACCCTCTCCACATTGCACATTTGAGAATTTTACATGCGTCTATCTCGAAAACCGTAACTCTTTGGAGAAAATGCTCAATTTAAACGTTTCCGGATATTGTTCTATCTTTAATTAAACCAACTCAGATTTTTAATTTTCGAGAAAATTTGCCCCCTCCAACCCCTTCGGGGGCGGTTTTCGGAGGAAAGATGTCGAATTCCCGTTTTTATTAATATGGGACCATTTCTTAAGACTCCTCTTTCAAATGAATCAAAAATCATCAAAATCGGACTACGATTACTATATGAAAGGCGCGCACAAATAAGAAAAAAAGCACACAGTCGAATTGTATACCTCCTCCGTTTGGGGTTCGTCGGTCAAAAAATAAAGACTTAAGTAAATTTGGTAGATATCCGCAAATTATGAATTTATCATAAAGAGTCTTCAAATTTTGTTCTTTATTAGAATGAGACGTTCGTGTTATTTTTTTTTTTTTTTCATTACTAGTATCAAGTTGGTTTTTTGTTTTGCCAGATGATAGGATTGATAGTGAAGAAATCTTCCTAAAGAAGCTGATTTCATCTGCCAGGAAGTTATTATAGAATTGTTATGTCTTTGTATGACAAGAGTATCTAGAAAAGGGACACTTTGGACTTTGTCTTTTTCTTCTATTGTGAATTTAGAAGGCAATCATAACTATTGAATATATATAGCAATAGTTCTTCACTATTCTCAGGAATACTGAGGATCAATCAACATATTTTTTTATAAATTGTATACGAAAATGGCATACCACGTATCTGTTTATATATCACATTAGAGTATGGAAATACTGTTGAATCAAAAAGAAAGTTTATCAATTTTAGAAATCTAAGACATTTTGCAATGCAGTTTAATGAGATACCAATATTTTTTTATACTATTAGACAGAAGTTCTCGTGATACGTTATTAAATATTGTTTTAATATCAAGACTTACTAATACATAACCTAATGGTAGTTGTATTTCATTGATTTTTTCATAAAAGTGAAAAGAGTCTTTGATCAAAATACTATCAGGATTATATACATCGGTTAGAATATTAGTAATCATTTGAGCTTTACCTCTGTTAAGACTGTAAACAGCTGAAATAATAGGTCGTAATTGTAGAATCGCCTTATGAATCTTCGGAAGACCATAGAATTTACTGACAATACCATTGTAACACCTATATTTCTTTCCTTTTACTGCAGTAATTAAATTTTCTTTCTCAAGATCTGAAATAATTGAATTTTATTTTTGTTGAATTGTAGACGTCGATTTTTTTGGTAATACTCTGAAATAATCTGTATCATTTAAAATTTCTAGAGCTAAATTATTATATTGTTGTTTTGTTAAAACTGTAGTGACATTCATCTTGTCAGATGGAATTACCATTAGTTCCGGATTATATCTTAAGAAATTTTTACATTTTGTAAATTGTGATGTTAATGGGATAATACCTAAATCTTTATATTTATATACCGTATTAGTTATTGAATTAGTAATAATGTTAAGATTTAATTTTTTTTCATTATTAGGTTAGGTTAGGTAGTTAGTTCGATACAGCAAGTATTTTTTCAGTGATACGTACGGTTCTTCTTACTTACTTCTGATGATACCTTCTCGTCTGAACTATTTAATGTTTAACAAAATCTCACTTTCGTAAAGAGTTTATCTTATTTCCGCACCCAGGACTACAGAAGCCGTTTTTTTGGAAATGATTCATATTCAAAAAGAATCAAACGTCATGAATAAACGTTCGGATATAAATCGACTTAGTTCCATTTACTCATATATTTTAAAATTATGTGATGATAATTATCGTAGTGTGCCATTTGATGTTTCTCTAAATTAATATATTGATTCTTATTATATCAGATAATGTCATATTTTCGTATTATATCCATTTTTAAAACGATATTTCCTGTGATTAACTTCTGAAGTGTGTCCTATCTTTATTAGCTACATATATAGATTGATCTTAGTATGCGTAATTCCATAGTAACTTGTAATTATGAAATTAATATAAAAAATCCCGATGGCCTGTAGCCAGCGGAAAGGTACATTTCTCAAAATTCATTGAATTGAAATTTGAACAACCTTTTCATTGGTATACCTACATGTTATTAAATAAAATTGCCGTATGTGTCATAGCCTTGCGGTTAAGAGGTTTTTGTTTTGGCTGTTGAATATAGAGCAGACAGTGTTGGCGTTCTACTTCAAGGCTGACATTTTTTTTTGCCTTTTTCTTTTCAATAAATACTTTAAATTTTTTTAATTAAGGTCTATATTAAGATCTCCAGAAAATGTAAAATTACATCAAATTTATATTGAATGTTCATGTTTTATCAATATCTCTTATTATTTCTTTATTCGTTTTTACTTTTATATCTGTGCATTTTATGGAAAATTGCTTCGAACAAAAGTTGTAGGTACTGATTGTATCTATAACCCAAAATTATTTTTGATGGTTGAATTTTTTTCGAAATTCAAAAGTGTGCACGATCGCAATAGGTACATTTCTATAAGAAATTTGCCTAAAAAACTCAATCATAAAGTTAAATGCATAACAAATGTTTGTAGCTGGTAAATTTCATCAATCTCACGATTGTAAGAAGTTCATATTATTAATATTTTTTGTTACAATTAATCCCCCAAAAACATTACTAATGTAAAACTTTTGGGGCTGAGACCTATATTCTGCAAAACTCGACAAAAAATCTCAAATCATTCGCATACACTTAGTAGGAGCTGAACCACACCGATACAATTTTTGGTATGTCGCTATGTATACAAATTTCGATATAATGGTACATTTTCAAGAGATTCTATCGCTTCTCACCGCCCCCAAAATTCCTTCCATGACGTTGACACATAAGTTGTTTGATTTCTTTTTCAACTCATAATAAGTTTTATAGATACTACTACACTCCTTTCTAACTCTCCTTAATAGTGTGTTATTTCCATTAGGTTCAAGTATACATTAAAATATAGATCGTATCGTACTTTTGTATGCTTATACATAACAATATAGTTAAATATACGCATTTAATACACAACTACATTTCGCAAAAACGAATAAATGTTTACATACAATATTAATTCTGTTTTATTTCATCTTCTTTTCTAAGACTGAACATAGTGCATTTATTTTAAGTATGTATGCAAAGTAGTAACAATTTTCGCATTTAAAGCGAGCAGGTGAGTGTAAATGCTAGTCCAGATTTACTGGAACTGTGGGTTATGAATATAATAAGTGAAGTTGTAATTTTCGAGGAGGTGAGAAGCGATAGAATCTCTTGAAAATGTACCATTAACGCGAAATTCGTATAAAAAGCAACATACCAAAAATTGTATCGGTGTGGTTCAGCTCTTACTAAGCGTATGCTAATGATTTGAGATTTTTTTGTCGAGTTTTGCAGAATATAGGTCTCACCTCCAAAAATTTTACATTGGGAATGTTTTTTTGGGGATATGTATTTAATTTGGAAGTCGGCTAGCTGTCACGGACTAACTTTCATTTTCTTTGTTATTTCTAAATACATGTATACAAATATCTTGCTACTAAAAAAAGCAAACATAACCGAATTGTATATCTCCTCCGTCTGGCGAAGTCGGTCAGTCGGTCAAAGACATCGAAAACACTCTTAAATAAAGCAACTAGAATTGCACTTTTGAGGAACGTATTGCTTGAATAATAATATCAAGGTGATGTCATAATTATCAACAAAGAAAAAACATAGAAAGAAAAGAAAGATTTCATAGCCATCAAATGATTTGTAATTGATGGCTATGAAATCTTTCCAGTTTTTGGCTAATTTATTCTAAATTCACGATTTTTACCCTGAAGAAGAGAATAAACATTCTCGAAAGCTCGGCTTTAATCAAAGAATTTTATTGAATATATGATATATATATATATATAATATGAATAATAATTTCATGCCTAGCTGGTAAATTGAACCTACATTTCGTAGGGTGCCGCAATAAGAACAAGGTTTGTCGCCTACATATTACGTTTGTATGCGTTTTTTCCGCTATACCAATCATATTCATTTATTTAATATATATATATATATATAAATAGTATAAATATAATTTAGAAATAGTTCACAATATAAATTTGAAGTGCTCGTGATTCAGTATGCTATTTTTAACTTTCAAACAAAGTGTATGCTTTTTCAAGGAATTTCAGCTGCTTCTCCGTACCCATAAAAGCTTGTCAATTTTCAAAATTACTTGAAATCATGACTTCAAGAAAATTATTCATTTGTTTAACAGCTTTAGAATAATGCTATTAGTTTCACCTTCACTATGAGAAAAATTTTAGGTGAAAAAATTATTCCGAATCGATTCTAACAAGTGTATAATATCAAATATTCCATTATTTATGATAAATACGTAGTAAATATAAGCATCCCATTTTTAGGTCATTGGCCGATACGATTAACGAGAGAAGTATTGAATATGAGTTTTCGAGATCAAATTTCTAATAATAAATTCTAATAATAAATTCCTTACTACTAAGGCAATGTTGAATGACCCCAAATTTGGGCATGATATAGATGGTCCTGATATTGATAGTGACGAAGAAGAAATCGCTGTTATCCCACCAGAGCCTAATGAGCTTACGGATACATAACATTTTTAAGAAAATAATCTTGAATGAGAAAAAGATGAAGATGTTGTTAGTACCATTGAGCTAATTTATCCAAATTTAAATGAGAGCTCTGAACTAAGCAGCGATGAAGAACCACTTGCTGTGAAAAACAATAACTATCTAAAGTAAAGAATTACTCAAAAAGCAATAAATCGATATTTGGAAGTAATGCAGAATACTAGACTTTATGATATACACTCTCACAAATAGTTTATTTGAAAATAGTTTTTATAGTATCAATTGTTATACGTTATATGGCAAAACCACGGTAGAAAATGTTTAACAATGTTTCTCTGAAAATGTTGTGGATTACATACAAATTCGATATTGACTTTTTACTGCCGACCAATTGCGAGTTTTTCTCGCTGTGTTATGTTCAGTGAGTACCATAAGGTCCCACAGGAAGACATGTATTGGCAAAAATCCCCAGATGCCGGTGTCTCATTAGTATAGAATGCGTTACCAAGAAGACGAGTGAGAGAAATAAGAAAATATCTCCATTTAGTAGATGATACCAAAATTGATAGAAACGATTAAAATTTCATAGTTCATAGTATTTTGAAATCATGAAGCAAAACTTTCTAAAATTTGGTGTGATTGACTTTCATTTATCTGTAGATGAGATGATGGTTAGATATTATAGTCGTCATTCAGCGAAAATGTACCACAGGGACAATTCGTGAGAGCCGAGCACAAAATTGGCCTTAAACAAGCAGATGGAGAAGCACAAGGAACGTGATTATTTCGATTATAGATTTGAACAATTGAATGAGCTCCTCATTATAAAATGGAACGATAACAGGCCAGTTGCCCTAGCTACCAATTATAGTCGTATTCAACCACTAAGTCAAACTAAACGCTACTCCCGTGAGGATAAGAAGCAAATCCGAATTCCTATTCCCAATGTAATACAAGAGAATAATTCTCATATGGGTGGAGTGAACATGCTCGATAAACAAGTATCACTATACACCGGGTCCGGATGTTGTCAATCAGCATCTGGGAGGAGTGAAGTGCCAACCCGGCGCGTCTCCAGGTGGCGGATAGTAGGGGGCCTCTGACGATGACTTTTATATGAGAAGGGGGCCTGCGGGGAAATAAGGCTCATTGAGACTAAAAACTCAATTGGCAGCCACGAATACCCTGCCGCGGACCAACTTCACCTGTCCCAGCTGTAGTGTCGTGGCTAAGGGAATTGCACTCAGGTACAACGATGCCAGGTGTGCGTTCGAGCTAACCTCGAAACCACCCTGTCAAACCAACGCATCCTGGTCGTCTGTGGTCATGTCTCGCGGGCCAGTGATGCGGGGGGGGTCTTGGCTTAACCGCCCGGACTAAGAGGAAATAACCTCATCAAAAATTCTAAATCCAAGGCGGGAAACCAGGCCGAGGGATGCATGGTCAGATAGAGGACTGGTCTCTACTGGTTTCGACCTTGGAGCACAAGGGGGAACTCCACTGTATTAACCCCTTACTCCTGCATGCAGGGCTCTGCAGGAATGGACCGATTTGTCCCCAGCTACTCGTGGGAACAATATGGAAAAGACATATCAACCCAAACTCACCGGAGGAGAGATGGAGAAAGCCTCCACCTCCTCATCCGGGCTCCCTGTAAAAAAGGGAAACGCCAAACGGCAAAGAAATCGTCTGCCGTTCGACCTATCGAAACTCGGACAGCCGGGCGGCAGAGACGATCCACTGAGAAAGGGGCTCAGTGGAGCACACCACCTACTGTCCCGACCCCGAAGGTAACACCGACGGGAAAAGGGACGGGAAAGAGAGGCGCGGAGCATATCACTCCTCCGGAACGGCCTCAGCCTAAAAAGCCGAAAACAGCTGCAGCAAAAACCGGGCATGCCACTGGATACGCTGCAGCTGCCAAGGCCGTAAAGGCTATTCGTGTGGGTATCATACCCAAGGATTACCCTAGAGTAATCCTGGAACCACAGCGGCTCTCAACACTGGAGGATACTCTAGTGGAAGAGATGTGCAGTGGAGAGGTGAAGGGAATGCACTTCACCGGTATACATTTCCGCTGTGGAATGATGCTGGTGGACTGCGGTTCTCAGGATTCGGCGGACTGGCTCATTGGAGTAGTGCCGGCCTTGAGGTCTTGGGAAGGACCCGAGTTAGTGGCGGTGGAGGAGAAAAACATCCCCAAACCCGTCACTGTAACGGTGTACTTCCCAAGAAGCTTCGAAATGGAGACGGAGAAGATCCTCCGACTCGTCGAAGTACAGAACACCTGGCTCAGTACCGGAGCCTGGAAAGTTCTCAACTCCAAAAAGGAGGGAACCGGTACTGTCCTCACGATTGGGATCGATCACCAATCAGGAGAGGCCCTGAATACAGAAGGATGCGTCTTAAACTTTAGGTTTGGACGTGTGTCTGTCTCGGGGCTAGGACGGAAAAATAATCCTGCGGGAGGTCTAAAAGATGCGGAGATGCCCTCCACATCCACGGACTCCGGTGTGCAGGATAAAACTGCTAGCTCAGGTCTGGTCGAGGCCGCTGCTGGCTCTGCCAAAGAAGCCGGGGCGGCAGAGAAATCATTTGCAGTTCTGGGGGAAGGGCGAACCAATGCGGGGGTCGAGGCCATAATCCGAGACCCAGATACCCGCTCGAGCTCCAAGGAGACTACCCTCCCGTTGGATCCCGATGAGGGACAGGAGGAAAGAGAGGAGGGGGGGAATTAGAGGCTGGACTACCCAGCCCCTACACCCCAGACTACAGCACCTTCATCGCTTTCTCCAAGGTGGCGCAAGTGAACTTACATCACGCGAAGGGAGCTTCAGCAGTGATTGCAAGGCTGTTTGCGAAATCCCAACTGGATTTTGTACTGATCCAGGAACCCTGGACAGGCAAAGCAGGCCAAATTAGAGGTTTGGCATCTAAAGATTCAAAACTGATCTATGACCAGAGGCAGGAGTCCCCTCGTGCCTGTGTGATCATAAGAAACAACATTAATTACACTTGTGTTTCAGAATTCATGACTCGGGACCTAGTTCCAATTCTAGTACACCTCAACACTGGGGGCATCAACCGAGAAATAGTTATTGCATCTGCTTATTTCGCTGGAGACAATACTGCAATACCTCCAGTAGAAGCTCAAGAGCTTTTGCAATACTGCAATAGCAGACAACTGCCAGTCATCATAGGCTGTGATGCCAATGCGTACAATGTTATTTGGGGAAGCACGAACAACAACCCTAGAGGTGAGTGCTTACTTGAATATCTCTTAGCTAATAATCTAGAAACCCTTAATGTGGGAACAACCCCCACTTTTGTCACGAGAGCAAGAGAAGAGGTCCTGGACGTAACAATTGCCAGCTTTACTGCCAGGAATAACGTATTTGATTGGAGAGTGATGGAGGAACCCCCTCTCTCCGATCATAGGATTATAGAGTTTAGGATTGCGGGGGATGTAACCTCACTGTCTCCAACTCGTAACCCTAGAAATACAGATTGGTCTAAATATAAGACCCTTCTGAAGAAAAACTTGGAACAGATCGAAAGTAATGGGGTCAAACACCCACACTGCGATCTGGATCAAGAGGTCGAACTGGTCAGTGTGGCGATAACGGAGGCATTCCAATCAAGTTGCCCACTCTCAAAAGCTCGACCAAGCAAGGAAGCACCTTGGTGGAACAAAAACCTGTCAAACCTCAGATTAGAGGTCCGTCGGCTCTTCAACAGGGCCAAAAGAGACCATAATTGGCAGGGCTACACCGAGAAGCTCACACAATACAATAAGGAGATCAGGAAGGCCAAGAGGCTTCACTTTCAAGCTTTTTGTGAAAAGATCACTTCGACTCCTGCTGCAGCCAGATTGCAAAAAGTCATGGCAAAAGGGGCAATCAGCCCCTTAATGTCGCTCAAGAAGCCAGACGGGACATACACTGAGGGAGAAGAGGAGCGATCTGCTCTACTTCTCAAAACACACTTCCCTGGAAGTGAACCCCTCAGAAGTACTAACGTAGCAATCCAAACCAAGAATCCTCGCAAGGAAGATTGGAGTATTGCTAAGAAGATATTTACAAGACAAAGGTTGGAATGGGCAGTCAACACCTTCCAACCTTATAAATCGCCGGGAGTAGATGGCATATTCCCAATACTCCTACAGAAAGGAATGTAGGAGATCCTTCCCCATCTCCTGAAGATTACAAGAAGCTGCCTAGCACGGGGCTTTATACCTAGCATATGGCAAAGAGCCAAAGTAATCTTCATACCGAAAATAGGGAAGAAAAATGGGACTGATCCCCGATCTTTCCGACCTATCTGTTTAACATCGTTTTTACTGAAAACGATGGAGAAAGTAGTGGACAACTACATAAGAACAGAGATTCTGAAGGACAAACCACTTCATAAATATCAGCATGTATACAGGGCGGGGCGTTCAACAGAAACCGCGCTGTATCAGCTAACTGAGGTCATTCAGAGCTCTCTGAACAATAAAGAAATCGCAATGTGTGCCTTCCTGGACATATCTGGGGCTTTTGACCACACCACACATGTGTCAATCAGGGAGGCACTCACACGGCAAGGAGTGAACAAGACCATTATCAAATGGATGTATGAGATGTTGAAGACGAGAATAGCTGAGGCCCAAGTAGGTGATCACACCACCTCTGTTAAAGCTACTCGTGGAACACCTCAAGGAGGAATAATATCTCCCCTCCTATGGAGCTTAGTAGCAGACGAGATACTCCACAAACTCACGGAGCTTGGCTTCACATGTATAGGCTATGCCGACGACATAGTCCTAATAGTCCGAGGAAAATTCGCGAACACCCTATGCGAATTATTGCAGGAGGGCCTCAGAACTATTGAGCAATGGTACTTGTCAGTGGGGCTTAGCATAAACCCATCCAAGACCACAATTACTCCATTTACTAGGAAAAGGAAACTTCCAGATATGAAAACTCTCACTTTAAGTGGAGACACAATAAGCTGGAAGGCTGAAGTCAAATATCTGGGATTAACACTAGATAGCAAGCTTCTGTGGAACAAACATATTGAGGCTACTGCTAGCAAAGCAATAAAGGCCTTAATGGCGTGCAGATATCTGACTGGTAAGACTTGGGGATGTAACCCAAAAATACTGCCATGGATGTACGTCATGATTGTGAGACCGATAATATCATATGGGTCAATAGCCTGGCATGGCAAGGCAAGTCAGAGCAATACGAGGAAAACCCTCGATAGAATACAAAGACTAGCCTGTGTCTGTATCACTGGAGCCATGAGAACTTGCCCGACCAGGGCACTAGAGATCATCACAGATCTCACACCTCTCCATCTAGTGATAGACAGATTGGCCCATGAGGCCATTCTAAGACTATCTAGAGAAGGTTCAGACATGGTGGGAATTCGGAATCAGAGAGCTTGGTCCTCTTTGTCCAAACACATCCCATCAGAAAACCTTCCCAGTGATGTAATGACAAAGAAAATTAGCATCGAGAGAACTTTCACCACGGTGCTAAGTAGCAGAGAAGATTGGGACAGGGGGCTCACAACCAAAGCTCTCAAAAAGAATACCATCAAATGGTACACTGATGGTTCTAAGACCACGACGGGGACAGGCGCTGGAGTGTTTGGGAATCGCACCAAATGCTCACTTGCGCTAGGCCGCTGCCCAAGCGTCTTTCAAGCAGAATTGCTTGCAATTGAGAGATGCGTGGAGGTGAACCTTGAAAGAAACTATCAGAAATGTGACATTGCAATACATTCTGATAGTCAAGCTGCAATTAAAGCACTGAACTCTCATACCATTGACTCTAAAATGGTATGGGAGTGCCGAAGGAGGCTCAATGAGCTAGGCAAGAACAACAGGGTCTACTTAGTCTGGGTTCCCGGCCACTCGGGAAACAAAGGCAACGAGGAGGCCAACACACTTGCCAGGAAAGGAGCACAAACTCCATTTACTGGCCCAGAACCCTTCTGTGGCACAGATAAAAGCACCTACAAGATGGAGTTTCTGGAGAAGGAAAAAACCGTAAGAGAAACACTCTTGCGGGATACCCCTGGATTGGATCATTCCAAAAAGTTTCTAAAAAACTTTGATACTGCAAGATCCAAAAGGTATTTGGATCTCAGCAAGAACAAGCAACACCTACTCACTGGATTTCTTACAGGACACTGTTGCCTCAAGAAGCATCTAATGAGATTAGGTCTAGCAGAGGATGACGAGTGCAGATTCTGCGGGGAAGAGGAGGAAACTCCGGATCACCTGGTGACGGAATGCCTCGCCATTGCTAGCCAACGCAAACAGTGCCTTGGACTAGCAACCTGCAGTAGTGAGGAAGTATCCTCCTTGAAGCCAACCCAGATACTGGAGTTCATTAGAACTCTGGAACTGGAAGGCGAGTTGTAGACCGCGTATAGGCGAGTGCAACTCAGGTGGGGGGCACAATAGACCTTATGGTCGCAGTGCAATGTAACCCCCTCTTAAATCTAAATCTAATCTAATCTAATCACTATACAGAATAAGAATAAGATCTAAGAAATGGTGGCAGCCGCTATTCACTCAACTTGTAGACAAAAGCGTAGTGAATGCTTGAAGAATGTACCAGATGGTAAACGCTTATGAAAATAAATCACTTCTAGGCGTACGTAGAAGAATAGTATTGCCCTATCTTTCTAAAATACATCATCTAGGTAGGTACTCCAAAAAGAACTAGTCCCCAGAAGTCGTGTTTACTAAGTGGAACAATAAGCTAATCACTAGGCAGGGAAGGTGTGCCATGTGTGAAGAAAAAAAAACTAAAAGAATTTGTAGCAATTACAAATTACCACTTTCTGACATTGATTTCGCACCATTTCATATAAGAGTATCTGATATTATGAAATAATTATACATATATATTACATAAGCGAATAAACTGCTATGCCTATTACATGTTTAATTTTTATGAGATTATATTATTCAGCCAAAATCTTAAAAAAGGGATTAGCTTTATTTAGGAAACCATGAATATTTTCAACATCTTTTTTGTCTCTATATTTTAATTTCGACATAAGCAAGAAATATTTGTTGAAAAACGAATCAAAGTCGCTTTCAGGGAATTGTGGCCAGTAATGGGTTAATTTAGAATTACCAATATGGGGATTTGAAAACTAGAAACATGTGATCCTGACTGATCCTGAATTATTTTGAAAAATCTAAAAATCGTCGTTTCTGCTTCTATTTGATTTCTCATTTAATATTTGAAGAAGGAAGTTGAAGTTCTGAATACATAAGTAACCAATCAATAATAGTGGGATTATAAGACAAATTTTATCTTGTTTATTTAGGCACGTATGCACTTGTTTTTCTAATGAACGTCATATTTATTTTTTATTCCATCGAATAGAGCTAAGAATTCTCTTCAAGTATTTATTAAATTTTAAAACAGATACAATGAAACATTAAATAAGTACCTACTCCTCTACAGGTTAAAATATACGTACACATTATTTTCCAAAATATCACATAAGAAACAAGAAAAAAAGAATTTGAGTATTGAAGAAAATACCCATTAAATTGTCATACATTCAAAATGACTTCATAATTACCAACTTTAGATAGAAAATTAAAAACCAAAATCATTATGAGAAAATAAACAAATTTTTCAGTAAACCATGAAAATTAGCAAAAGCATTATTGAAAATAAATAAAAATCCAAATAAAAAACAGTTTTCGATGAGATTTCAGATTAGGACATGGATAAGCTTATGGAAATCTTTTACTCATAAATGTTGCTTAAATAGACCACAATTATTTTCATTTGAAGTCAAAGCGATTATTAATCGCAATTCCTTTTTTATAAAATATTCCAAATAATTAAATTAGAATAAGGCCTGAATTCTTCATATAAAGTGTGAGGGAAGAATGGTGCAATAAAAAAAATACCAATCACAAACCATATCCAGTTATCCGAGGTAGAGACACATTTTGGGGGAAAGATTACTACTAATAAATAATATTAATTACTAAGAGAACACATTCTATACAAAATGGTGCAATTTACGTGCAACTTTTCCAGGTAAGTTGTAATTCTTTTGAACATCAATAAATGGAAGGAAAGATTATTTCAATAGCCAGATAGGTCAACCAAACCAACTGGTCTGAACTTATAGGTAGAGATATATTTAGTTAAGGGGAAGATCTCTTCATTGAAACTCAAAAAATAGTACCTACATAAATCAGTCGATGAGATGGTATCATCTGTTTCATCTGGTAGTAATAGACAGGCCTCATGCCCAACATGAGAGGACCGAATTAGTTCAGAAGAAGATTCATCAGCTGTGCAGTCTATTGCCAACTACTGCATGAATGCGAGGTCTGGGGAACACTAGGGTGGAAAATACATTGAGACATGCGGATAGCTGTGCAGAGGATGATAGCCATCTGATATATATCTGGTTACAAATTCATGTAGACAGTAGTAACAATTGACCTACTGACCGTTGCACGCGAAGAAATAAAAAAGATACTGAGAAAACTGTCGGTTAAGGAAATGAACAAATATGTAGACATAAAGATAAAATTATATTACAAAATCCTTCAGGGCTGGCCAGCAGCATGGGATCAGAGCACGACTGGACTCACAGACTGATTCCAAACATTCGGAAATGGCTTTCAGTGTCATGATGAGAGAGAATTCTTTTTGACCTGAAAGTGTAGCTAATGGATAAATAGGAGTGCAGTTTCTGAACCTACCCGGAGGCCACCGCAGAGCAAGGCATCTTCTAGTGTCCAGAAATAGAAAAGGAAAGACAGCATTTATGGGGCGTAGGATACTGACTCCGGAATACCTGATAGAGTAACAGTCGACTAGTCGCCAAAGATGGAGTGCATTGTTAAAATTCGCACTAGTGCTGGTCAAAAAAGAGATCAAGGAAGGAGTCTTCTTGAAGTAATAAGTTTTACTGATAAAAGTATTAGTGTGATGATTCTATCACAGTTTTTTCTACCAAACTAATGATTGCCGATTTTTTTTCTATTTTTATGTAGTTAGTGACAATCATCATATATCTTTGTTATGCCATGTATTTTGATATTTTTTTCTTGGTTTTGATAGACCATATATACTATATACCTAATGAGTTGTAGAGTATATTAGAAATGAGAAGGTCATGACGTCATAATGCGCGGCTATGAAAATGTATGTGGCGGCGGATTTTTTAATTAAAATATATCAGGAGTAAATGAGCTATATATTAAATATTCAATAAGAAAGAAATTCGTTTGTTAGCTTAGGTACCTAACCTTAAACTGAATCTTTTGATTATTATCATATTAAGGATAAATAGATTAATTAACGACAACTTTCAATCAAATTATTTATCAACATATATACAACGAGGAATTTACCTAATATATTTACATCAAAGAAACACAAACATTATAGTATGGGCTGAAAATCATCCTGCTATCACTAAACTATCACCATCCTCGTTCTCCTTTTCGGATGATGAACCAGTGCTGATCATAAACTGTATTTCAAATACCTCATCAAGTAAGTGCTCCTTCTCAATAAATTATTTTTCAATTTTCTTAACATGTTCACATATTGATGTCCATTCCGATGAACCAATCTCAGAAATCTTCATTCTAGCCAAAGCCTCGAAATCGTTAAATTTGAACGTAACACTGTTTACACCAACCGAGTTTTTAACTTGTAATCATATTTTATCAATTGGGTTAAGTTCGGGATGATAAGTGGGTAAGTGGATGGCACAGTGACCGTGAGCCTTGAGCACATTATCAATTAACACTGGCTCCCTGGCTTCATGAGCACATCGATATTATTTGCGAGAGTTTGACGTGGCTTCCTTCACTGCACGCATATTGTGGTAGGTCGCATTGTCCAACCCGACGACTCTGTTTGGTCGTAAATTTGGAATAAGCTGTTCTTCCATCCACTTTTTAAAATTCACATGATTCATATCATCGTGATAGTCTCCTGTTTTCATCACGGATATTCACCTCCCGCATGCACGATTATTAGTCTCTGTCCTCTAGATACTGGAGACTTTAGTCCTTGCAACGTCCCATTTGACCTTTCCTTGCCAAAAGTGTCGGAACTATTTATAAAGGTTTCGTCTATATACACAATTGGATGCTGCTCACACCTAAATTTTAGGGTTTGCCCCTGATAGTTGATTGGGAGTGCATGAATATCGTGCTTTTTCATGTAGAAATTCCTGTTGTCGTCGGTTTTCTTCCATCCAAAAATAAAAAATATATAAATAACATTAAAGCTCAAAACCTTGTTGAGGTAACATTACTTAAATTCCATTGTCTTCAGCAAGACCCGGAGGGTACTATTTTTACCTTTGAATGGTAAATTGTATTCTTCTCATTTTAAAAGAATGCCTCTCAACGTAGGCCTTCGCTTGTAATCCTTCAAAATACTTTAATTTCACTTTCAAGAACGATCGATTTTGGACTGGCTTTCCGTCGCTGTTGATATGGAGTTCCAAAACGTGTTCCTTTTCCGGTCTGAATGTTTCGTAGTTTCGTGTCTCTTTCTGTATCCTTTCATAAGTACTTCTTGAGACACCTGTTGCAGCGATAATTCCTTCCTGCACATTATTTATTAGAATGACAGGGATACTTGCCTCTTGTTTCATAAATTTGGTAACATTATGAATGATCTGCAAATAATATTAGTTTAATTTTTATGGATAATAGATACTCTTAATATGTACATACCTCCCTGTCTTGACTATGGATCACTTGACCAATTTTAACCATTTTTTTTTCTCTGCAATCTTGATCTTCCAAACAAACAGAAATAATTTTAATTCCGGATCATGTACACTACACAAGAAACACCACGAAAATTAAAGAAACAAAGCAAGCGTCTCTCGTTTTACGATACAGAACTTGTTAGAAGCTTCAAAAGAATAATATGAAATCTGCTATTTAAATAGCACCCTATGTAAACATTACGCTAATGATTGTCAGAAGTCATCTACTCTGCCACACCTTCTCGGGCATGAGGGACCTGTTCGCCAACTCGAATGCTACTGCGCATGTAGGTCTCACGTAAGCCCTATTCCCATCTAAGTTTACTTATATTCAACGCTTTACGCCTTAGATTTCTATTACTTTTTTTTTTTTTGTTTTTAATAAATGGGTGAGTTTTTATTGTGTCAACGGACGATAGCTTATTAATATTGTTATAAAACAATTTTAAATTCAAAAAAAAGTCGTAGGTACTTTTACCTCTGTACTGAAATTATGTGGAAATATACAGCATGTTCCTCAACATGGGGAACAGATCAGTCTTAGGTTTCCTTTAATGGAAAACCCCGTACATTATTTTGACTTTATTTCTTTATGGTGGACCAAATTCGATACTGGATTATGTAGGGGTTTTCTAAATGGTAATTACATTATTTACCGACGAGTTTGACCTAGCAGCCAGCATACCAATTACCTAACCTAACCTAACCTAACCTAACCCAACTTATTATCATAGAGACAGATGTGGTAAGGAATCGGAAGGGTCGGTTCGTTCAAGAACTCCTTTTATTTTGTCCAATACTTTTATCTCACTGAGTTCATATGGATGACTAAATAATATGGAATTAAATACGCTTCCAAAATAATGCTTGCTAATTGTCTGCCAGAAAGTATTTAAACGATTTCGGCTCCATTCAACTGATGCAATATAATATAAATGTACATAGTAAAATGTTTTGTTTTGCGAGCTCTCTCGAAAAAACAACATAAACTTAATAGATCGTATATGATATCTGTGGCTGTAGAGGACTGGATTATGAGAATCATAAAATCGGTTAGTAGTTGAACAAAAATTAGAATAAAAACTCCATTATCATGAGTTTGAGTATTATTTTTAACTTTCTCTAGAATTATATGATCGCCTAAGTAATTACAAAGATACTGGTATTGAAATTTTTACTAGCTTCCGCTTAAACTTTTGCAATTAGTTCCTCCATGCTAAATCAGCTTTTAAAATTGCATTCTCTGTCTCCCTTATAGAATAAGGAAGATAGAGATTCTTGCATCTCGCAATATTTGGCCGCAAAGTACTTACTGGCATTCTCTAATTATCATCATATAAAAGAATCAGTCAAGTGCATAGGGTCCGTACTTTTTGCTTACGTTTTCCTGTAAATTCGTATATTCTGATTTGTTAGTATTAAGTTTTTTTATACAAATAAAAAGACCAGATGCTGGATGAATCAGCACTATGAGATATATAGTTAAACAGACAATGTTAAAGCACCAGAATACAAGAAGTGTAAATGGAAAGGTACTCAAAATTCAAGGTACCTTTTCAGAAATTATGCTAGATATTGTTTACCTCACAGAACATTGGCTCCAAGGCACCTAATGATATAAAAAAACTAAACCTTGAAGAATACATCCTTAACAATTTCTCATCTGGGAATATATACAGACGGAGCGTTAGGGAAACCGAGGAGAGTTGTGACAGCGGAGTATTGTGACATAGTCGATTTCTCAGATGTAATGATCATTGAGAAGTTGATAACACTACGCAATGGCTGTCTTTCAGACGTGTAATTCAATGTAGTAGGTGCCAATGTTGCACGGAAAGCGGTTGTGAGTATACGAAATCTGCATGCAAAAAATTGCAAAATGTAAGTTTTTCACCAAAATCTTGATTTCATTTATACGTATCATTACGTATTATGTTGCTAGGGCTATGATATTTTTTCTCATATGATTTAGTTTTTCTATCTTTATAGGGTGGTATTGTTTTAGGTAAATTTCTTATAGAAATGTACCTATTGCGATCGTTCACACTTTTGAATTTCGAAAAAATATCAACAGCATGTTGTTATATGTCTATAAGTTAGTCCAAAAAAACATTTGGTTCGAAAGTTTATATATATATATATATACAAGATTTAGATTATCAGGTATTGCAATCCATCCATGGACGGTTTTAATGAAGATATAAAAGAAATTGAAAATACTTTGATGGATATTGCTGATTATGTCGCATTTTATGGACCACAAATAAGGATATGGAATATTTGTGAATCACATATTTTCTTAGAAGATTCCCTTAATACTATTTTAAATTCTATCCAATAAGATTATTACATAGCTCAATAATAGCACCTTCAGATTTAATCAATTCTTTACATGATATAGCAAAATCTCTTGTAAGAAATAATTTACCTTTACAACCGTATACGTCAAATATAGCTAATTATCTTAATATTATTGAATTAGAGGCATATCATTCAGGAAGTAAAATAATATTTGTTCTCAAAATTCCTCTCATTGATCCAGAAGCTTATATACTATATCGACTCTATCCAATACCAATATTAGATGATCGAACAGGTATCTATCATATTTTACCAACTACACAAAAATATATTGCGCGGGATGATGATTCACTGCTGTATTTGTCATTGCGAAATCTGGATAATTGCAAGACTCTTGAAAGAAGCATAAAAATCTGTTCTAATCTCCTCCCATATCCAATTGACAACGATGCAATTTGCGAAGCACAACTATTAAGAAGATTAACTCAGATGCCCAAGACATGTCAAACATCTCTTCTTTTTGTTAAAGATTATAATGTCTACTAAATTGATTTAAATCTATGGTTAATCACTGTTTCGGACCCTTTGCCAATCACGATTAAATGTGGAAATAGGAAAATTAAATCAGAAATTATTAAAACTAATAGTTTACTGAAATTTCAACCTGAGTGTAGTGCCTTTATTGGAAGTACAAGAGTTCATACTCAATACCCAATTGACACATACCAAGAAATCAAGTATCGAAGTCATCCAGTCACAATTCCATTTGACTGTCGCAAAGATATTCCTGAAAAATTACAAATTCCTGAACTAGAACCTCTTTAGTTGAACAAAATTGATTCCGAAGATTTGAATATTGCACAACACAGACTAAATCAGTATTCAGAAGAATTAGAAAAAATGATGAAACAATCACCGATCAGTAAATATACACATTGGTTCACCATTTTAACCATTGTAGTAATAATTTTATTGGTAATACTTTATGTGACCTGTAAATGTAGAAGAAAGCATCATCGAATTGGAATAGCTTTAACCAACGATTACCCACCATCACCACCAGGACCAGGTTCCAGTATTTCATTCCAGCAAAGTATAAGAAGAATTCTTCCGAAAAGAAGAGCAAGTATCCATGTCGGAGAACCCATAGAAGAGAATATCGAATTAAATCCAATTAAATCATTAACTTAAAAAGTTGTTGCAAACTCCACCAACTTTTCGTAAATGGGGGAGTTGTTATATAAAGTTATAATTGAATTATTTTTTAAAGTCAAATAATAATAACAATAACAAAGTATTATTTTAAATATTATTTCATAATATTATATTACATCCGAAAGACGCAGTATCTCACCATATCGTATTACATCTGCAAGACGCAGTAATATTGCACCACATCATATTACATCTCCAAGACGCAGTTTAAGAAGATAACAAAAGTGATAAGGATATTTACGTTCCAGAGATGCAGACCAGTAGACAGCAAGTTACCATAAAGACCATTGTTAATTGTTTATCCAGTTCTGCCTCCAAAAAGACATTACTATGTATTTTAATTATAATATTTCTAGAAGTTTCGATTCAACCTTAGGAGAAGAGATCCATTGTATTAATTTACGTTTCTTTTTATATTTTTGATGATTAAACATTTTTGATTGTATAAATACTAGATCTCTAGCTAATGGCATCACTTGTGAGTCGATACTTGTGAGTCGACACTTGTGAGTCTAGATTCATACAGTCATGTAAAGTTAAGTGATTTAACATATATATATATATATATATATATATATATATATATATATATATATATATATATTATTACGAAATTTGTTAACACTTAACACGATAGAGGTCGGAGTTTTGGAGGTATCAAGTTCAAATTTGCTACAAAAATCAATCTCTCAAATATCTCGGCCGAGTTCGTTTTTGGGCAATATCGGGTAAGTAGTTTAAAAATGGCGACAGTTCAAACATTTAAAAAAATTATCAAAATCATAAAAAAATAATTTTAGGTTATAGATATAATCAGTACCTACAACTTTTTTTCGAAGGAATTCGCCATAAAATGCCAAGATAAAAAAATTAAAAATTAATAAAAAAAGAAATATTGATTAAACATGAACACTCAATATAAATTTGATGTAATTGTACATTTTCTGCAGATCTTAATAAAGACCCTGATTAAAAAAATATATAGTATATTTATTGAAAAGAAATAGACGAAAAAAAATTCTGCCTTGAAGTGGAACGAGAACCCTGTCTGCTATATATTCAACAGCCAAAACAAAAACCTCTTACCGCAAGGCTATGACACATACGGCAATTTTATGTAATAACATGTAGGTATTCCAATGAAAAAGTTATTAAAATTTCAATTCAATGAATTTTGAGAAATTTACCTTTCCGCAGACTACAGGCCATCGGGATTTTTTTTTAGTTGACATCTCATTTTGAAATTACGAATTATTATTTTGAAATAGGAGTGACAAGCTGTTTATTTTTTCAGTTCTCAAGTTTAGTGTTTGTCTTGTGGTGTGATGTTGTAAGCTGAATTGATATTTCTTTGTTCCAAAATGTGAAATAAATACATTCGAGAAACTGATAGGGGCATGGTTAGTGTAGAAATTTATGAACTGGCCTTTGAAGAAGTAATTTTAAGAAGACTTAGAAATGCCGCATCCTGTTATAATCTGAACTACATGTATTTGTAAAGATATATTAAGAAGAGAAAGCCGTATCAAGCTAATCTGACAGATGAAGCTCCATTTGTCGGTTATATCAGTCCGACATTTTACAGAAGAGGAAGAAAGTATAATATGCGAGTATTTGTTAATATGTGCAGCATCCAGTTATGGGCTGTAAAGAAAAGAGACAAGAAGATTGGTCTATACGTTAGCGAAAAAATATAATAAAAAATTTCCTGAGTCAGGGAAAGAAACCGAGAGGACAGGAAAACTGTGGCTCCAGCTTTTTATGTAACGTCATTCCAGTTTATCTTTAAGTTTGCCTCAAGCCACAAGCATAGCTCCCGCCATGAACTTGATTGAAACGAATGTGGCCGTTTTTTTGGCAATTACACAGGCGTCTTAAGCAAACATTGATTTGACGCAAAAGATATTTGGAATATCACGACGTAGAGAAAAACAGGTTAGTGCGATGACATCGGCAGAAAGGGCAACCTTAGTCACACTGGCTTTGGCTGGAAATGCTCTAAGTAATTACATACCACCTTTGTTTATATTTCCACGTAAAAAATTCTGAGAACATTCGTGATAGCCCAACTAGTTCTGTAGGAACAGCTAACGGATCTGGTGGATGTAGGAGGATGATTTTCACTATTTCCTTGAGTACTTCAGAAATTACGTTAGACCATCAAAAGAGCAACGAGCTCTGTTTCTCCTGGAGAATCATTCTTTGCATATAGCTTTGAAAAACATTGGGTTCTGCAGAGAAGACGGCATAATTTTCATTATGCCTTTCATTCCCTTCACTCTGCACTCACTAGCTCCAACCAATGGATGGTGCTACCTTGGAGCTCTAAAGAAAGCCAATAATACATCTTATGATGATTGGATGCGCTCAAATGCTGGGAAAATCATGACCATCTACGATATCCCATCTTTAACAAAATCTGCATTCGATGTGGCGATCACTGCAAAGAATATCAGTGCAGGTTTTGCTGCAACAAGAATATGGCCTATTAATAGAGATATCTTTGAAGATACCTACTTCTTGCTTAGTCAAGTTAGTGATCGTACTTTGCCCAATCCAGAATTTATGGAAACACTAAAAGAAAGAACACTTACTCCAAGTGTGTCTAGAGATCAGAACATGTTTTGTCCGAGCAGTTCATCTATTCTGAGCAAGAACGCCAGAGAGCCCGTTGCCTCTAAGCCACTACTTCAAATGAGTTCACGTCAGAATCACTGAAGCCGTTGCCGAAGGCTCCACGCTGAAAAAAGATTCAACTGAATAGACGCAAGATCAAATCTGCTGTTCTTACTGAAACTCCTATCAAAGATGAAATTGCTCCCATTGAAGCCAGTAGAAAGGTAAAGAATGTTAAAATACGTGTTTTTATAGAGGAATTTCAAAAAGATAAACAAGAAGACTAACAAGAAATGTAAAGCTGATGACGAAGAGGATGAAGACGAAGAAGATACAGAAAATAATTGTTTCTGCTTGGGTTGCCTTGAGCTCTTTGCTCATAGCAAATCAAAAGAGAAGTGGGCTTAGTGCTTCGAATGCAATGGCTGGTCTCACGAAGCTTGCACTGAAGGCGGGATTGGATACGTGCGTCATAATTGTTTTTCCGATTAGATTTCGATTATATGACTGGCATTAATATTATGGTATTTTTATTCAGCAAAATGTCTAAATAGATAGGTCTCACAACTAACCTCGGTATTAGGAGAGTTGTAACACGGGAAGTAGTTTCTGTTTCTCTAGATTTTCTCAGATACCTTAATACTTTCATTAAGTTTGATGATTTTTCAAAGAGAATGAATTGTGATACATTGACCTGAAGAGCTGATTGATGTAGGATGTTTCTTGACTGAGATATGTTAGTTAAAGTAAAAATTGTCACAACCTTCCGTGGTCTCTATATTTTGTAAGAAAAATCTTAACATGTATGTAGTAGACACAAAATTAGAAATCAGGAAAATATTTTTCGAATCTTGCGTGTCTACATTTCCAAAATGTATAGTAATTTGTTTGTAAGATCACCTTCTGGTAACTTGGAATTGTCTTTTACTAAGAATAAATTACTATATGAGATGTATGAAGTAAATAATTGTATAATACTCTGTGGCGATTTTAATACAGATTTTTTTTTGATCATATGATGATGATCTGAAACTCTGTTACAGATACTAGCTACTGTTTTATTTAGAAGACTGAATTCTGAAAAAGTTACCCAGATAGCAGATAGTGAACTTCCTTGACTTTATATTGTACTTTTGAGTTGTTGAGCTGAACGCCAAACTTCTTTGCTCTCTTGACTAACTTTTTGACAATCATGGTTTCCTCTGTCTCTGTCCCGATTAAAAAATCTTCAAAGTAGATAGCAATCGGTGGATCTCCAAACATTTTTTCATTCATGCGTTGAAAAACTTCAGGATTTGCATTAATCCCAAAAGTTAACCGCTTGAAACAGTATATTCCAAAAGATATTATGCATGCAATTTTCTACTCTCAGAGTCTAGAGGATCATGATAGATTCCCTCTTTTAGGTCAAGTACCGTAAACATAATCTTATCTTTGAGTTGTAGGGATAATTCCTAAACAGTGGGTATTGGAAATTTTTCTAGACAGATGTACCTACCTGACACGGATCTAAACAATTTCTCAATGCCCCTGATGACAATATTATTGACCGGCTCTGTAGGCTGTTTAATTTTAGAGATGATACCTCTACCTTACAGGTCGCTTAGAGTATTGTGTGGCCTCTGTCTCCACTACTCCCAGACTGTGCATTTTAGCTATAGTCTAAGATCTCACTGCTAATTTCTGCAGGTATGTGTTTTTTACATGAAACTTGGTTTAAATGAATGAATATTGCCAAAAAAACTGTATTACACCCGGGTAGTGGAACAAAAATTAGCCGCAACTACCTTTAATTCGCATTTTAAATTGCACATTGACATTTAGACTGACATGCACATTTATATTAAGTCTGACGTTTAATATGACCTACTTCTACATATAACAGATTGCTGTCATAATGGAAAAAGGGATCTATGGGCTAGTTGTAAAGTCAATTCCTATATACCCGAAGAGCATGGGTTCAAATCCTGATCTCACATTTTCATTTTTTTTTATTAAAAGAGGAATTAAACTAAAATAAGTTTTCTATATGTTGTCTTGGAAATTCCTTAGATGCATTTGTTCATTTATTGTCATCAGTTCGCATCGTATCTCAGCTGAAATCGAATGGAAAAAATATAAACATTGATCATTC
Source organism: Crioceris asparagi (assembly GCA_958507055.1). NCBI lineage: Eukaryota > Metazoa > Arthropoda > Insecta > Coleoptera > Chrysomelidae > Crioceris > Crioceris asparagi. The sequence continues at coordinate 57,843,062 of OY293826.1, read as the reverse complement.
AGGGAAATATATTTTATTATAATAATTCAAACATTTAGGTAATTCATTTCAATAGGGCTTTAAATTTAAAAGTTTTCAATAATTTTAGCTGTAAAGACTTTCAACAAGGTGGCATAATCTTAGAGTCAAAGTTGGTTACTTTTTTCAAAAACCTTTATTTGTTCCTGCTGCTGAATATTTGATATCTGGAGTTATTCACACTAGTAAATTTTTTTAGGCCATATATAAGTAGGGTGAATTCTTTTAACATTGTAAAAAGAATATAAAATCTTTATTATAATATAATAAATATAACCATCTAGTTTGATTTGCAATTCATTTGAACAAAAATCAATTTAATATAGTTATAATACAAGAAATAAGAGTGTAATGCGTTTGATTGCATCTAAACTTTGAAAGTTAAAGCTCTATTGAAATGTAATACCTAATTACTTGAATTATTATAATAAAATATATTTCCCTGAATGATCAATGTTTATATTTTTTAAAATGGCTTTCAGTTGAGATACGATGCGAACTGATGACAATGAATGAACAAAAATGCATCTAAATAATTTCCAAAACAACATATGGAAGACTTACTTTAACTTAATTCCTCTTTTAATAAAAAAAAATGTGGGATCAGGATTTGAACCCATGCTCTTCGGATACGTAGGAAGCAACTTTATGACTAGCCAGAGATCCTTTTTTCCATCAAGACACAAACGTCAGACTTATATAAATGTGCCTGTCAGTCTGATTGTCAATGTGCAATTTAAAATGCGATTTAAAGGTAGTAGCGGCTAATTTTTGTTAGGCCACCCGGGTGTAATATAGTTTTTGGCAATAATCATTCATTTAAACCAGGTATCATGTAAAAAAACAGATACCTGCAGAAATTAGCAGTAGGATCTTAGACTACTAAAACGATTCTATTTTGAAGAGGAATTCACAAACCTGTCTGTCTCGATATATAAATTTTTTTTTTCCTTTTGGAAATAAACCCAATGATTCTATTCTTTCTATTAGCCCTGTTATACTGCACCTATTTAATCCTAAAAGGCAGGCCATTGTTGCAGTCTAGGACTATAAATTTTATCTTATAATTCTTATTTTTAATGAGACAATTTAAAATAATATCTCCCATTGCTTGAACCCCATTATCATCATCAGTATTTAAACATAATCTATTTCAAATAATCTTATTTTCTAACCTCAATCATTTAACATAATTCAAAGGTAAACAATTACAATTCGCACCTGTGTCGATTTTGAATGATATCAAATCATTCTCGATGAATACGTCTTCTGGCCATATATCTGAGTTACTTTTCCGACTGCTTACACTGAAGTCGATCGTGTTTATGTACGGGCCTGAATCATTGCTTCTGCTGCTATCTGTTTCTGACTCATACTCAGCTACGTATACTTTTTTCTTATTCTTTCTTCTTTTCTTTTTCCGTTGGATTCTTGTTATATCTATTACATCGCTGATTAGTTCTAGAGGTTTCTTTCATGTCCTTACAGCAATAGGCATAGAGGTATATTTTCCCACAGGTATGACATGACTTTCCATAGGCTGAACACTGTCTCGGTGCGTGCCTTGACGCCCACTTAAAACAATTCATTGCCTGACTCGTGGAGCTGCTATTTTGTCTCACGTAATCTTCTTCATTATCTCTTATTCCTTTCATGTGTATCTTACTAGCCTCAGAAGCCCGTATATCTTCTGCTACTTATACGGTTAGAACTTCTATTCTGAGCAATGTTTTCTGTAAGTCACCATCTCTGACTCCTGCCACGATCCTGTTTCTCACGAATCTATCTCATCTATCTGTCATGTCCCCAAACTGACACTGTTTTACCAACATTTTGATTTCAGTGACACAATTGACGAAGTCTTCTCCTTCTTGTTGACATCTCGTGTTAAACTTGAAATCATTTCTCAGTGGTTTACAGTATATATCAAAGGCCTTTATAACCTCTTTCTACTTTTTCCTATCGGCATCTGAGATCGCTAAGGTATCAAAAACTCTCTTCCCCTCTTCACCCGCAACGTTTAAGAAAATAGCAACATAATGTAACAGCTACCTATAATATGGTTGATCCTGCCTCTAAGACTCCAAAAGACATATCTTCAGCAACCTGCCGAAAATTAATTTAAAAGGCACAATCCAGGACATTGATATTTCTCATCACTACTGTCAAATATTGAGATTTAGAAAAGGTAATCTTGAGGAAAAAGTAAAATATATCAAGAAGTGATTCATTACTAATAAAAACATTCTAAACTTTCTCAACTATTTAAAATCAAAACTTTGGTTAGATGTTATGCACACTTCGGAAATAAACCAGAAATATGAATATTTCTTTAATATCGTATTCTGCTATTTTGACCTGGTTTTTTTACAATCGTTATTATCAAATATGAAGTTTATTCATCAGAGGTAATAAAAGAGGTGTATACTATACGTTATTTACAACTAATATACCTATAATTTCTGTAGGTGTAACACCAAAAGATTTTTAATTTTCATCCATCTCAATATTTAAACACAAAATCTAGGTAGATATGTGTTTGACTGATTGCCGCTAACACTTTTGATTTTGTGTGTACTCTTTCTATGGTTTCACTTAATTTAAGAAATTGTGATTAGCGTGCAAGAGAGAATAATGAAAAATAATCCCTGTTCACTTCACTTCTCCCTAAGGGAATAAAATTTAGTATTATACTACTAAGACCACAAGTATAATGCTTACATTATATATTAGTCTTAAATAAAAGATATTTAAGTCTGGTATAAAATCACAAGAAACGAAGATATACACTTACCATACAAATCTGAGAATAAACAGTATCGGAAGTTTTTATCCAATTATAAAATGAAAATAATTGAAAACAAAATCTCAAACTCAGAAAATAAGTCTTAAACAATCTGGACTATTTTGAAGTCTGAGACTAATAATATAAAATCTTTGAAGAAAATACTTCCAAAAAATGATAGCAACTCTTCTGTAGAAAATCATACAGAAATTGCTGATATCTATAGCCGCAAATTTAACCTTCCCAAAGGACCATGATTAAAAAACTCAATGTCTATTGAAAGCTCATGTAATGAGTTTATCTTTTTATATCCAAGTGAAGATGACGAGATTTCGAATATAATCCTAAATCTTCCAAATAAATTTTCTACTGGTCTAGATGTCATTACAATATATCTTTAAATGTGCTGGCCATCTAATTTTTATCCCATTGTTGATAGTATAATCAGTTGTTTTCATTCTGTAATCTCTCCTGATAAACTCAAGATCGCAAAAAATTGTACCCATTTATAATAAATATTTTTTACAAAAAATTGGACCGACTTTATCAGTTGTTGCACTGAAAAATACAAAATAATATTAACTCTATTGGTGCTGGTAATTGTGAAGTTGTGCCGTTGTAATTTGTTGTTGTAGGCACCAACTCCAAAAGAACCAGCACCAATAGAATTAATATTATTTTGTATTTTTCATTGCAATAACTGATAAAGTCGGTCCAATTTTTTGTAAAAAATATAAATTTCACATTTTTGAGTGTAACATTAGTCATGAAAATTGTTGAACTTTCACTAATACCCAAAAAGTTATAGGTAGGTGTAGCTTGTACCAGCGGAAATACGCATATCACATATTTCAGACTTTAACATTGCGAAATTAGGAAACCGTAACTCTTTTGAAAAAATCTTCAATATAAATGTTTCCGGATATGGTCCCCTTTCTAATTTTTAAATCTCGAATTTTAGATTTTCGGAAAAATTTGCCCCTTCCACATAGCTGAAACACATATTTCAGACTGCAGCGCGGAAACGTATGATTATTTTTAAAAATGACCAAATGAAACATTTCCGAATATGGAATTTTCGTTAATTCTGACGTCTTGGATTTTCAATTTTCGAGAAATATTGCCCACTCCACCCCCTTTGGGGGCGGTGTTTCGAGGGAAGGAGATTTTGGATTTGATTTTTCTCAATATGGGACCATTTCTCAACTCTCCTCTTTCAAATGAAACAAAAATCGTCTAAAAAAAAGTTACAAACGAATTGTATACCTCGCAGGTTAACAGAATTAGCTATATATAAGACAATCTCACACTTCGCTAAAAATGTTGATAACCATCTGGAATTCTCAGGGTTCTTCTTTTGAACGCCTTTAACACAATAGATTACAAAATCCTATTCAACAAATTGGAATGTTTTGGAATTCGAGGTATTAGTTTGAACTTAATAAAATCCTATGTAACAAATAAATACCAAGTCGTTTGTATTAGGGAGAATGGCCAGCAGTACTTCTTAAGTCAAAATATACCAGATCAAGGAGTTCCCCAAGGTTCTATTTTGGGTCATCTGCTCTTTCTATTTCATGTCAATGATCTTGACAGGTCACTTCCCACAGGACTGCTCCCTCAGAATGTCGATGACACATGAATTATATTGATTAACCCATCAAACGATGACCTCTCAAGGAATAGTCGTCTCGCAGCGGAAATAATGACTGGCGTCATAGAAACAATTCGACCCTGGATAATGAAAAATCTTCTTCTTTTATTCACTAAATCTGCTATAAGATATAAATCCTTGTACGTTAAACTTAATGATAGATCATTTCCAATACAAGATGAGATCAAATTCTTGAGCGTTCATCTAGACCCTTCTCTTAATTGGGAACAGCTCGTAACCACTGTATGCGCTAAAATAAATAGCATGTGCGCAATTATAGAAGACTTATGAGATGACTCATGCAGACCCTATTTTAAAAAGCTTGGTGTACTTACACTACCCTTACCTCACCTCAGTATCACTCGTAACCTTTGTAAAAAAAACAGTCGGACCTGTTCAGCAGAAACCTGGATAACTAACTATACAGAGGATATGTCTATAGTCACCAAAGGCAGGACAGATCTTAGCATCCCAATGCATGGATCTACATGTTTCAAGAAAAGTCCAGCTTCATGGCAATAAAAGCTTTCAATATGATGAAAAACTCAGAAAATAATTAAATTGCATTCTGCATGAAAAATGCTATAATAATTTTTCCTTCTCTTAACAATTAAAATGTGTATCTATGCTACTCATTATATTATATTATAATTTGTTATAACTTAGCACTCTTGTTGGTCTCACCTCCATAATTACCAATGTTATTTTTTTTGTTGCTTCTGACTTTGCAGTTTCTGTATCTCTAAGATTTTTTGGCAATAAAATATATTATCATTAAGTTTTGAATCATCAAGTTTAAAATTTTATCTATACACTTGGCTTGTCTGTTCTTAATAATCATAATTAATTACGTGTTGAAAATCCTTGTTGTCTGATCCGGGACGTTCGAATATTCGCAAACAAGTAGAAAATTTGAAAAAATAATTTAACCGATAATTTTTCTGCCTTTTCTGAGATACGCAGAGAAAATAGTCCAAATTCTTGAAATCAGATATTTCAGCTATTTCAGGAGACCCAATCTTTATTACTACAAAAGAAAAAAGAAAGTATCAAAATCGGTCCTTCCGTTCTCAATATAATCATGACGCAAAGATAGTCCGATCTATTGATCTGAAAATATGTTTCTGGGACTCAGCGAAGTCTGGAACGTATATAAATCTGTTGAAAACTGGACACTGAAAATACGAGTATTTTAAGATTCAACTATCTTCTAACATAGCTTCTGAGGTTAGCGGTAGGAAAGTAAAAGCAAAAATTCATTCAAATTCTATACTGGTACCTTTTTACTTTCCTACGCTACTATAGTAGCTGTATAAGGAAAGTATTGTAATCGTGTGAAATTTTCGGTATCGAGATTTTTTCAGATGTTGACGTTTCAGAGTTTTCTATGTCTAATAAACATATTTTCAGCCATCGGTCTGTCTCTCTGTCTGTCTGTCCGTCTGGCTGTCTGTGACAGCATTATCTCGGGAACGGATCGGTGGATTTTGTTGGTTTCTTTTCTGTTTTGTTTGATACCAATATCACTCGCCGGTGGCACTGAATGAGAATCCTGTATACACTGGGTGTTGAGTTGTAGCCAAAGAACGTGATTTGCTCAAGACTATAGCGCCAAAACGGCTCTAAGGATTTTGATCAAACTTGCCTAAAGTATTCTTCTGAAAGCCCTTTACAAACCCACATATAGCACCATCTCGGAGAAAAAGCACAAGAAAAAGTTATGCTTGAATAAATTTCCGTATTTTCCACATATTTCTTCAGATTATGGCTAAACGTTTCATCTTGCGAAAAAATGTTACATGACCATTGTTGTTTGTATTGACATGCTGAAAAAAATGAGTAGTCGTACGATTTGACCAGATGATTTCTACTTTACTATCGCTATTATCGTCGCTATGTAAGGAAAGTATTTTAATAGTGTAAAATATTTCATCCACTGGAATTTACCTGCGAGCGGTATGAAAGTCGTGTGAGTGGACACACCAGATTTTTTAAAGTCGGTCAGTGGGTTCGCTTGGGAAAAATAGCTATATTCTGCAGTAAGACATTTTTTGTAGAACGTGCCCTCTATCGCCAAACATAGCTTTTTACCACCAAATGCACCCAATGATAATAGATGTAAGTTAATTACAGCATCAACTAATTATAAATATAAGATATGTCACATTTTCTACATGGCTGTTAATTATATTTAATATGGTTTTCTAAATAGTTATTAATGAAAATAAGTAATTCGTGACTTTCATTGAAATGCTTCGATTCTACATCAAAAAGGACACACTTTTCCAGATAACAAGATCTTGTCGACTTAGATAATGATAAGAATCTCTCTGAAAAAGGTAGCCAACCGCAATGTGAGAGAAAGAGAGGAAATTGTCGTTGCAAAGAGAGAAGACAAAAGTCCATTTTAAAAAGAGTATTGCAGCGAGCTAGTCGTGATCACAAAACGAAATACTAAAACACCGTTAACGAGTAACTTCGAACAATCGTTCGGTTTTTAGCTTGCTGGGGTAGAATCATTACATTAATTCAGTTCTTGATAAAGTCATTACTTCAAACACAAGCCGGCTGCCGCAATTATCATCATTATTCTATTGTTACCAATGCCGGGTATGAAAGTTGGGTTGGGATGACTTTTATTTCTACCGGTATCTTTTTAGTCCAGTTGGAGAGGCGAGTGATTGTCAATTCTTCTCTATAGAAACAAATAAACCTTAAAGCTACTTTCCATTCCCAATGATCACGAGTGCCATTTTATATTAGGTATATTGAATATTTTGTTGTTGTGATGGCAGTAAAAAGTATTCAGTTTCAATTATTTCCTACTGACTTACATATCCAATGAGTAATAGTAGTTACTCACATTTGATAAAGACACAGTGTGCCCAAACAATTGTCATGGGTTTTTGTTAATATATTAGTGAAAATATATTTATTTTTTCATTTTATATTTTCTTTAACATGAATTTCCATCAAGTATCTGTCAATACAGTAGTTATAAGTTAGATATTATTTATATTCAAAATATTGCCATAGCAAGAACTTGATTGTTGTTATTGTTATAATCTCTGATATAAACTCGTTACTTAATTTTTATGAGATTATTTTTGTTACCTAAACTTGGGTAGATGGGATTATTGGTTTATGAGAATTTCAGTAACATCTCGATACATTTGGAAATATTTTTACGTGGGTAGTTTATCACGTACTTACTGTTATTATTTCTTTTAGTTTGTATTAGTTCTGATTCCTTGTTTACAATAGTTATTGCTTGTATATTTTATTAAGTAGTTCCAGAATTAGTTGATTTGCTCTCGATCCTTCCTGAAACTATATGTGAGATACACTTTGTCCCAATATTGTCAGTTTTACAAGCATCTATAACATTATTATGTGCGTCTAGATAATCATAGAACTTTCTTGATGAATGTCATGTTAGGATTCAGATATATAAAGCCCTGTCGATCACGGGACAGGTTCAGTTTTATTTTATCAGTCAATTGGAGACATAAGTCGATAGTAGTTGAGACACGATTGTCAAAGTGACAAGTTGTAACAGTTGTACTACAACAGAAACTCGTGTACAGAGTGTTTGAGAATAAAGCAATCTGCGAACTTTTGATTCTTACGCAAGTGAACTCACCCCTCAACGTTTAGCACAGGGTTAAACGTTACAATATATATGCGTCCAATAAGAACATTAACTTATCTATCAGTTAGGTAATTCTGATAACGTGGTGCTAACTTCTACAAACCTGCAAAAATTCTGTGGAATAAAGAAATCCAATTGTTGATAAGCATATTTTTTTCAAAATATCTGGTGTGTCCACGTCCATTCCCACGACTTTCGTACGGCTCTCAAATATATGCGTTTTATCGAATATAAAAATTGTATCATCAAGTCGCATGATCAGTATTTTTTTCACCGTAGGTACCAAGACAGACAACAAGAGTCATAATCAGTTTTTACGTAGGAGGAACCCTTTCGCGAGAAAATATATAAGAAATTAAAAATTTCATATGCGCATAACTTCAAGAAGACAAAACGGATAGCTTAAGTTATCATATAAGTACTTCTTGAGGATTTAGCCAGTATTATTATTATTTAATAAACGTAATAATAATGTATTCAATTATGTATACCTAATATAAATCAATGCACTGTTATTTTACAAAACATTTTTAAACTCATGAGCGAGAACATAATTCTGTTAAAGACAATCGAGATTATATTAGAGTGCTGTTCCAATTTTGCAGCAAAGGTTCCAAATGCTTGCAACTGAAATGTTGAAAATGCCGCTATTATTTTATATGTTGTTTCTATTAATGCATTAATCGCCATTGCTTGATTCTTCTAATGTCCCATTTTGAGAGAAAATCCAAATTTCCTAAAGTTAGTTCTCAATTAAATGAACAGAATACTTGAAAAGTTTTAAATATAGTATAATATATTTTTGTAGAGAAAAAAAAACTGTTACATTGAAAGTGAAATCCTTTGTTTGAAGCAATCGCTGCAAGCTTTCATGTTGAGTTGAACAATGTCATTTTTACTACGTATTAACACATTATTTCCCTTCCGTATTCACTGTTACTGTTTATTTTTGCATTGCAGAAGAATTCAGAGAATTTGCAGGGTTCTTTTCTTATATATTTATTCAAATTCACTTTATTATGTATTACATTTTTTACAATGTGTACATTCGTCAATATAATAATAATACAACAGTGTACATTGAAATATGAGTTTAAAATATTATACACTTGCATTGGTAAATATGAAATGATATTAATAGTATAAAATGATACAAAAATTGCTGTTTCAGAATTAGTTAGAGCTGTTGGGAACTAAAATCGAACATCATAAATTCATCTATGCTATAAAAAGCATTCGTGATAAATAATTCTTTTACATAAGTTTTGAATTTTATTTTATTCAGACTTGTTATATAATCCTGGAGTTTATTATAAAAGAGGGGACCGTAATGATGCTACATATTTCTGCAGTGTTGCAGTCTTACATAGGGTAGTCTTATTTTGTTTTCAATTCTGGTTCGGCAGTGGTGTGAGTTGCGAGTGAGTTTATCATGTTATCTTTTACATATTCAAGGCAGTAAAGAATATATAACGATGGGATAGTAAGGATAGCGAAGTCTATATATTTTTGTTTCACATCACTCTTTTAAGGTATGTTCGACATTATCCGTACTACCTTACGATGGAGTGAGAAGACTCTCTTTACATGTGTCGAATGACCCGTAATTCCTAGACTTTGTGTGGCATTTCGTTTCTTAATGACCGAATTAAATAGATTATGGATGACAGTTTGTTGCAAATGGCATCAATATGATTTTTCCAAGTGTAGGTATCAAAATAAGCAAAATTTGCGAATTGTGTTTGGATTGGTAATAAATTGTAGCCATTTACAAAGAAACTATTAGTCTGAGGACCTCCTGACTAAAGTTGACCATCATTCCTGGGACTTGTAGCTTCCTGAAAGAGAAAAATCTCTCATTGCTGTACTATTTGAGGCTTATTCTATCATTTTCTATGTCTTTACATGTAAAAATATAACCTAGAAACAAAGTAAAAGGCCTAATGAATGGATTGGAAAGGTTATAAAACTGGTAATTTTCGCAATAAAGATTATATTCCTACATTATTTATATGTTAAGCTGATGTTTTCGAAAGCATATAGGAAAGACACTTAAATGTCCCTTAATGATGAGGAAGAAAAGTAAATTTTTCAAATAATGTAATAGGTATACAGGAACGCTGCTATAAGCAGGACTCATTTTATTTTCAATACATAATATTCCAATTGTTTATTGATATTTTTTATCGAATAATTACTTTAACAATTGCAGTGCCTCACTCTTCTGCTTCTCGTTACTCTTCGATCTTGCCAATTTTTTGGATCTTCAAAAATCCCCTCACACCTCATCATGTATCTTATTGATTTTGCAGGTAACTGGACAGCTTTCAATAAGATATTCGCAGTATTGACCAGAACAGACCAGCTACCCAATATTTCCGCAAATACCGAAATGATTATGTACCAAGCAGCCAACATAAACGAAAATGGGAAGCTGCATAGAAATACCATAAACCATAAGAGACACCAAATAGGATTACGCATTGTACATATTTACATTAAATAACAGAGAATTTTGTAATATTGCTATTGCAAGTGTCAATTGTGACACAATGAATTGTAATATCGCGTATTTGACAATCGCCCTTTTCCAGTTTACAAGTTTGAGTTTATTAAAAAGATTGACGAAGGAACTTCGACTATTAAAGTACCTACCTATAATTGACTGATGATTTTGTTGGTATATTTGAAAACAAACCTTCCGAATTTTAATCGACATTAGATCATTTTAAAATTCTCTTTTACGTGACAAATAAAAATAGATACATCAAAATGCAAGCAATGGGTCAGATATCATAACCACATTCTTGACTGAGCAAGTTTGAGAAACCGTTTCATGGAAAGTTGCGCTTTTAACTTGTGCTCTATTAGAATATGCCTTCCTATTTATCTTTTTCTTATATCCATAGCCTAACTAAAGAGTTTTCTAAGGCCAGAGAACCCACGTTAATTTACAACGAATATTTGAGAAGATTACTTGTGAATATCTCTATACGTAATTGAGACCCACGGCTACTCTAAAATAAGATCCATTTTGATGTTGCCTTCACTATCTTGAAATATTTCATTATTAGCAAGTCAACTGTATTTTGGACTAAACATATAGGTATCTCGAATGATAGGATTTGAGAAAAGTCAACATGAATAGAGCAACCAATTTGACTCTCTCTAATTGTTGCAGATGATTCAATGGAAATTTGCAAAGATCTGCAGAGAATTTCTTCCCATTCGTTATATATTTTGAGCTCTAAGCTTTCAGATTTCCAATTCAACCTGAACATAAATATGATTGTAAGCTCTTCATCTCTCCTAGACATTAGTTATGTATTACTAAATGAAACTTGCCTGTGTCAGAACTTGTGTCGACATAATTTTCTTCTTGAAGTGATTCGCCAGCTAACTCGTAGATCTTCATTTCGGAGGTATTCTTTAATGTCTTTAAGTCCATGTTCTGCAAGGAACTAGGACCATATATATCTAAATTTTGCTTTTAGTGATTTAATCTGATATTTTAATTATTTTTTCCTCAGTGTTTTATTTACAAGGTATGTCTATAGAGCAGCAAGCTCTTTTGCATTTAGTATCATAATTGAATGTTTTTTTTATTCTAATTTTACATAAGAATAGCATCGTTAAAAGCCAAAAAATATTTTTTGACTTCCAGACCAGCTCTGACTATGTAAGTATTTAACCAACTTGTTTTTATATGTTTACTAGCTCCAGAATAATAATATGGCCTTACAGGAAAACTTATTTCCACATCCCACAATAATGTGTCTAAAAAGTTTCAGTTTGATTCGGTAACATCGGGTGCAGTGTATATGTTGTAAAAAGTAAATTCTAGATTTTTGTCATTAATAAGCTTTACAGTATAGGTTTTTTCAATTATGTTGAACAGCAAAGACTACAAATTTAAAAAGATATATTAGATCCTGTATTCCCCGATCGTGACACTTCTGATGTTCGATCTGTCACCAAAAATTTGTATGACTTTTGGCCATATACTATAACAGACATATACAAATGACTAGGAATTATTTATTTTTCAAGTTCAAGATTATTTATATACCTACACTATTTATGTATCTTACACAACATTATCGACTACTTTATACATTTTATCTAATTATATTAAACGAGCAATTCTTGCATATATATCTATATATATATATATATATATATATATATATATATATATATATAAATAAAAAGATGTTCTTGGGGATGCAGTCATATATTCAATAAAATTCTTTGACTGAAGCCGAGCTTTCGAGAATGTAGATTCTCTTCTTCAGGGCAAACTACAAATCGTTACAAAATTATTTCAACAACAAATTAATAGTATTATAAAAATACTTACAATCGTGAATTTATAATAAATTAACCAAAAACAGGAAAGATTTCATATTCATCAATTACAAATGTCATTATTTATATTTGTCATGGTAACACAATAAGTAAAAAAGTATCTAGATTTTGTTGATACAAATGAATATTACTGAATGATCTTTATATGTTTGTGGCTATTTGAACAAGGAGCACAATTAAATTAAAATTATTATTAAGGCAGATACAGGTTCAGTTTAAAAAAAAAAATGTAATTTAAGAATATTGCATAAATACTTATATATATATATACCCATACATAGACTAAATTACGTTTAATCTAGGCTTGAACTGACAGTTAAAAGAAAAAGATACATAATATTATTTAATATTTAATCATATTCTCTCACAATACGAAACATATAAACATGATTATTCTGAAAGTGCACTGATACTTATTCACTCAAAAAAGGCCGATTTCTCTCACTAATCAACCTCTAAATTTTTGGGTGAAATAGATGTTTTGAAATCCTAAAACACTTTTTAATGTTCTTTCAAATATTCATAAATATTCAAAATAATATATAAAATCATATTCTCTCACAATACGACATAAGAATGAAACATTTTGAAAATCATTCACTTTTCCAGAAAACAAGCTGATATCTCTCACTAATCAGCATGCATAATTTCGAAAACATTAAATGTTATGAAAATCTTTCATAAATAGATTATACATTTAATCTCAAATAAACATATAATGAATTTTAAGAGAATAATTATCTTTGATCAACTAAATTTCTCTCACTAATAAGTTGATCTAAATATTTCTATTGTTTATTGAAAACTAAGATTCTAAAGTTAATTACTATAAAATCAGTTAAGACCAGTCCTTCGTCTATATATAAGTACATATATCCCATACACATTAATCAATTTATAACCAATATACATATATACACATACATACATAAATACATATATAAACAAAAAATAAATATTACATGTCAAGTATAAGTACATATTACATACCTAACTATACATAAATATTTATATATATTAATTTTGAGATACATCTGGAGAAAAATTATTATAATTATCATTATATAATTTTAGAATATAAGAATAAATGGAACTAAGTCCCTTTATATCTGAGCGTTTATTCATAGTGTTATTATGTTTCTTAATATTCACCATTTCTAAGAAACCACGTTTAAAATAATTTTTCTCAGAACATAGTGCAATAGTATTATCAAAATCAATACTATGTTTCTTACTGATAGCATGTTCTGTCAAGGCACAAGATTTTTTATTTCGTCTAATATCACTTTTATGAGATGTAATCCTTCCCGAAATATTTCTGGAAGTTTGACCAATATATGATAATTCACAGTCTAGGCAATTTACTTTATATACTACTCCAGATTTTTCTGTTATTTTTAAAGGAGTCTTTAATTTAGAAAATAAACTAGATACTGTTTTTACATTCTTTCTCGAAATTATAACATTATACCCCTTAAAAATATTAACAAGTTTACTAGTGAGTTCATTGATGTAATGTAGAGATCTATAGATAGGTAAAATATTATTTGCATTAGAAATATTATTAGGATTTGGTGCGTTATTGGGAACTATTTCATTAATTTCAAGATTAAGTGTAGGATGCATCAAACATTTGTTTATCAATTTTAGAGGAAAAGAATTTTCTAGTAACATTTGTTTTAATTTATTTAAACTTTCATTTCTATATAAATTATGTGAAAGTTTGATAGCTCTAATTTTTAATGCCATAATTAAGTTAATTTTCATTTTTTGTGGATGATAGGAGAAAAAATTTATGTATCTATTACTGCATATAGGCTTTCTGTACCATTTTGTACGTAATATACCTGCATTATCTCTACATACCATCATATCTAAAAAAGGAAGACATTGTTCACTTTCTAGTTCAACTGTAAACTGAAGATGTTCATTATAAGTATTAAAAATATTTAATGTTTCATCAACTTTATTTGAGGGTAAACCAATATTAGATCATCAACATATCGTTTGATAAATGGAATTGGGAAAGAAATTTTCGTTTTTGAAACTTGTATCAATTCATCTAGGACATAATTTACTAAAATAGGTGATATGGTTGAACCCATTGGAGTGCCAAAAATTTGTTTATAATATTCGTCATTGAAAATAAAAAAAATTGAATCAAAAATGAATTTAAGGATCAATTCAAAGGTTTCAAAATTCAATGAGCAAAAATGTTTAATTTGGTTCCATTTACGACTGAGACAATCCAAAATAACAGGGAAAGGTAAATTTGTAAAGAGGGAAACAACATCAAAACTGACAATTATATAATCTACTGGAATTTGATATTCATTTATGAAATTAATAAATTGAAAAGAATCTTTTATGTAGTAATCATTATTGGTATCATAGGCTTTTGTTAAAATATCAGTGATAAAAGATGCCAACTTATTATTAGGAGCTTCGATTGAAGATACAATAGGTCTCATTGAAAGTGTTGGTTTATGTATTTTTGGTAATGTGTAAAATCGTGGGGCTTTTGTGTGATAGGAATTTAACTTTTTTCTTGTGACTTGATCAATAATGCCATCATCTTTTAGTTTAGAAACAATTTCATTAGCTTTAAGTTGTATTGTGTAAGTTGGATTATTTCTCAATTTCATATAATATTTATTGTCATTCAATAATTCTCGGCTTTTATTAATATAATCTTCCTTAAACATTACAACTGTTACATTGCCTTTATCACTTCGTACAACGACAATTTCAGGATGTTCTCTTAGAAAAGAATGACATTTATTGAATTTATTTGACATTATATGAGAATTTCGATAATTCTTATGAGCAAAATTTGTTAAGATATTAGTATATCTAGCTCGCACACTATCTTTATCCTCCACATCAATACTTTGTAGAATAAACTCAAGATCTGATAAAATATAAGGAATATTAATATCTTTAATAGATGGAGGTATTGAGAATTTAGGACCTAATGCTAGGATCTGTTTCACTTCAGGAGGAATATCTATATTTGTCAAATTCTTGATCCATTTGTTTTGTATTTTAATTTGTGATGTTACTTTATCTTTAAGATTGTCTAGTTTTCTTATATTCTTAAGTCTTATTTCTTTAAATTTACGGTTATATTTAATAGAAAGTCTTCGACTATATTCGTTGACAATTTCTAAAGGCAATGTTAGCTTAATTTGATTGATAACTGACTTTAATTTTCTGTCAAAAAAAATAATATCACTGAAAGTCACTTTGATTTCTAAATTTAATAGTTCTTTTCTCAATTTGGAATTAAAGTGTTGAATTTTCTGACCTGTTCTGCCTCTTGTGTGCCCGATCATAGAGTCAATAGCACTCAATCCATTGCCAATATGGTTCGGAAAGACTCCAAGGGATCTGCATTTGATGAGAAATACTTTCCTGTTCTGAAGATTTGCCAATTTGATTATTTATGTATGTGTATATATGTATATTGGTTATAAATTGATTAATCTGTATGGGATATATGTACTTATATATAGACGAAGGACTGGTCTTAACTAATTTTATAGTAATTAACTTTAGAATCTTAGTTTTCAATAAACAATAGAAATATTTAGATCAACTTATTAGTGAGAGAAATTTAGTTGATCAAAGATAATTATTCTCTTAAAATTCATTATATGTTTATTTGAGATTAAATGTATAATCTATTTATGAAAGATTTTCATAACATTTAATGTTTTCGAAAATATGCATGCTGATTAGTGAGAGATATCAGCTTGTTTTCTGGAAAAGTGAATGATTTTCAAAATGTTTCATTCTTATGTCGTATTGTGAGAGAATATGATTTTATATATTATTTTGAATATTTATGAATATTTGAAATATTGAATTATTGAATTGAATTATTAAAAAGTGTTTTAGGATTTCAAAACATCTATTTCACCCAAAAATTTAGAGGTTGATTAGTGAGAGAAATCGGCCTTTTTTGAGTGAATAAGTATCAGTGCACTTTCAGAATAATCATGTTTATATGTTTCGTATTGTGAGAGAATATGATTACACTTATATAGAAGTTTTAAATAATATTATGTATCTTTTTCTTTTAACTGTCAGTTCAAGCCTAGATTAAACGTAATTTAGTCTATGTATGGGTATATTTATATAAGTATTTATGCAATATTCTTAAATTACATTTTTTTTTTTAAACTGAACCTGTATCTGCCTTAATAATAATTTTAATTTAATTGTGCTCCTTGTTCAAATAGCCACAAACATATAAAGATCATTCAGTAATATTCATTTGTATCAACAAAATCTAGATACTTTTTTACTTATTGTGTTACCATGACAAATATAAATAATGACATTTGTAATTGATGAATATGAAATCTTTCCTGTTTTTGGTTAATTTATTATAAATTCACGATTGTAAGTATTTTTATAATACTATTAATTTGTTGTTGAAATAATTTTGTAACGATTTGTAGTTTGCCCTGAAGAAGAGAATAAACATTCTCGAAAGCTCGGCTTCAGTCAAAGAATTTTATTGAATATATGACTGCATCCCCAAGAACATCTTTTTATTTATTATAAATCCAGTCAAGAATACAAAATCAATATATATATATATATATATATATATATATATATATATATATATATATATATATATATATATATATATACATTTAGAGATTTACAGATTTCTATCAAACCTGAAACAGTGATAGCAAATCGTACATGCAGTCCTGAGCCAGAGCAACAAACCTGAGCCGTATATGTGGCTCAGGATTGTTTTTGCCTTTTAGAAGACTCGTATCTTACAAAAAACTATTGGCGTTAGTTTCCAGTGGTACCCAGTCGTATCCAATGCAAAACGTTGGCTCCTGTCACCTGATAATATAACCGACAAATTTTTACGCGCCAATTATTCCCTCCGAAATTTGGCTCAGGTTTGTAGGAAATATCTAACTTTTAGTTCAGCATAAATCCTACCGTGGCTGTTCCTACATCATTATATCAATGCACTTATATTCTTTCTTTAAATAATACTAGCAAAGGTAAGAATATCTAAATAAAAATGATACATTAAGGTATCTAATACTATTTGTTCTAAAATGTCCAGTTGGGTTGTTTAATAAAAATTTCTTGAATTTATGGCACTGATCATAATATATGAATGTCTGTTGCATTGATATAAACATCTCAAAAATAAATAGAACATACATTTTATTCAAGACAAGCCTTCATTACACACTAAACTTTTCTTTAACGCAATTGAAATTCAAATAACAGAGACTTCAGAAAAATTGTATTCGATATACCTATATAAGAGCAACTGGAACAAATTTGATAATATCTAATAATAAGAAATATATTTTCTTGAATCGATTGATTGAATCGAAATCGATTTTTATATATAGTATAATTTTTTATGGATACTAAATAATTGTAGAAAATTTTATTTGCTATTATATTTACTTTCTAACTTAAATACTATGAGTTGTCAAATTTTCTAAATATTTTCTCATATTCTGGCTAAACCGTTCCTTCAACGTTGAAATTGAATGTCACCATTCTTGCTCATCTTGACGTACTCAAGAGAAATGAATGATCATACCAGTTTTTTTTATAAGAAACTATTCATTAGCTAGAATATATGAACTAAAGAATATTTTTTTATAAAAACAGTGCATCAAAATTACAAATCAACGGATCCAATGGATCGAAATAAAGATAGAGCTATTGAATATTTTTTATCAACATTTTCCGTGTAATATAATTACATACAGGGTGAAATGCAAAGAATGTTCTCTAACAAGGTGACACATCAATATTATTATTATTATTATTATTTATTTAGTATTGTAATAGTGACCCATTTTCACATTAGTGCGTAAATTATGTACAGCGTATCTAAAAACTCAACTGACATATTTTCTCAATATTTTTATATGGAACACCCTGTATTTTATATCATATATATATATATCTCTTGAAATGTTGTTACAATCTTTAGTTTGTTTAAATGAAAATAAGATATTATAATGGAAAAAGAATATAAAACTACTAAAAATCATCAAAAAATCAGTTCTAACTATCTTATATCCATTTTCAGTATCAATAGTATCAAGTCACTGCTATATCAACTGAATACTTGATAAAATAAACTAGCTAATTTTAATATTATTGGTGAAAATGCTCGAACAAGAGTCATATTAAGTAGGCTGTGAAAAAAAAAATATCATAAAAGTATAATTTACTTGTCAGTTAACCACGTGTTACTATCAGTATTTTGCATTTTGAATAATATCAAGTAGATTTTCAGTTAACGGTTTTTTTTTGTCCGAACGCGCGTTTTAAATAGTAATTCTACTCTAATTTTGATTATTTCTGATTCATTTAGAAGAAGAGACTTCACTCCGAAAACCACCCCCGAAGGGGGTGGAGGGGCCAAATTTTCTCGAAGATCGAAAATCTGAGGTGGTATAATTAGAATAATTAGAGATAGGACAATATCCGGAAACGTTTAAATTGAACATTTTTTCAAAAAAGTTATGGCTCTCGACATAGAGGCAGTTAAATTCTCAAACAGAGGTACATATGTGTATTTTGGCTTTGTGGAGAGGGCGATTTCTGTCGAAAATTGAAAATCTGTGGGTACTTCATGAAATACCTAATTATTTGTAGTAACATTTATAACATTTTTCCTTAGAATTACTGTTTTTGAGTTACAGCGGTGGTAAAATGGTAACATCTAAAATACGTACGCGTATTTCCGCAGCGATGTTTTGAGATCTTAATAATGACAACTACATGCAAAGAATATACGTGGATAATAGGATAAGCCATCTTCATTGGTATTAGTGAACGTTCAACGATTTTCGTGACTAATGTTAGACTCAAAAGTGTGAAATAAATATTTCTTACAAAAAAATGGCCTGATGTTATTAGTTGGTGCACTGAAATCTACAAAATAATATTAATTCTATTGCTGCAGGTACTTGTGAAGTTGGTGCCAAAAGTTATCAATCCAATTGTAACTGCAAAACTTCAAAAGTAACAATAGAATTAATATTATTTTCTATTTTTCAGAGCACCAACTAATAATGTCGGTCTATTTTTTTGTAAAAAAATATTTATTGCAATGACTTTTCAAATATTTGTTTTATGATTGTTGGGAAAATTTTCCTAATATTATGGCTAAATTATTAAATGATTGCAGTAAATTATATTTTGTATGTATACTTTTCACAGCCGGCCAATATTCTAGTCTCTTGCTTGAACATTTCCAGCATTAAAATTCTTTTACTCTATTAATAATTATTCATTTGACATAATATTAACTTGCATTGCTAGAGATACGAAGATACGAAAAATTTATATTGGATAGTTTTAGAAAAAACTTTTTATTGATTATTAATAGTTCTTTCATTATAATTTCCAATTGTGTTTCATTTTCATTCACACGAACTACAAACGGTAGGCATTCCTAAGATTTTGAGATCTAAGAAAAATGTAAATAAAAGATGTTTCATTTAGAAAATATTGCTTTTGAGTTTTGGCATTCCCTTACACAATTGATTGGTTTTTTAATATACATGCTGATTGTGTCAACGTGCCCATTAGAAGATTTTTACTTATAAATTGAGATGGAAATATGAAAATTTGAACCTGGCTATAATCAACGTTGCCCAAATTACTGAAAATATTTACAAGGGGGTGGCACTTCCGGTTAGAACGGAAATTGTACTAACTTTGTTTTCTCAAATAGAAACCCCTTTTTTATTAGATATTTGAATTCCGCACATTTAATTAAGTATGAAAACCCCAGTTGTTATAAATTATCTGTCATAGTTTTTGACGTATATCAATTTTAGTGCAAAAAGTTCCTATGACATATCTCTCTTATTGTCAGCCGGAAAAGCAAAATATTGTATTTGATTGGTAGCCCGATTTGGGAATCTCCTTCCGTATGCCCATCATTCTGAAAATTGTCTTGTTTAACACTCCAAAAAAATATTGTAACGTGGATAGTTAGTCATGTACTTACGATTATTATTTGTTTAGTCTCAATTTATTTGTACTACCTACCTTGATTTCTATAGTTGTCGGTTGAGTAGTTCATTAATTCATTCTCGAATTAGTAGAATTATTTTCGATCCTTCCAGAAACTATATGTGAGGTATAGTTTGTCACAGTAATGTCCGTTTGACAAGCATCTAGAACATTATTATGTGCCTCTAGATAATCATATATTCTCGATGAATGTCATATCAAGCTCCAGATATATGTCGATCACGGGTCACAGTCAGTTTATAACAGTCAGTTTTATTGTATGTCAATTGGATACATAAGCCGATAGTAGTTGAAACCCGATAGTCAAAGTGGCAAGATGTGACAGTTGTACTACAACAGAAGGTCGTGTACAGAGTATTAAAAATAAACCATTGGAAGCAATTCGCGAACTTTTGAGTATTACGCAAGTGAACTCACTCCACAACGTTTAGCACCGGGTTAAACGTTGCAATATTAAAGACGTCAATGACAAAAGTTGAAAAACTCAAATTTTCATAATAGCACACACCTACCTATTTTTCTATCCTCATTAAGTACAACATTGAATTTTAGGGGAATGTCTATTACACGCTCTTATGTTTTTCTTTTCAGGTAATAAAAAGATATTCGAGAATTTTAAAAATGTTCTGTAGTGAATGCCTTTTCTAAGAATGACTACTTATACTTACTGATACCACGTTTTAGCTGTCAAATTTATAATTTTGAAAATTGATGTAAACGTCTGTTACAAAAACCCAAATGAATCAGTATCCAAAAGGTGTCATTTTCGATCTTTTTACTATATACGGAAGTTGTGATAGAACAGTGGAAATAACCTGTCATGAATTTATTGCCAAATATTTTGAGTTAGGTATCTACCTCCAATAAATAGGAATACATTTTTATTCTAAAGCCAAGGTTTATTCTTACTGGAACAAGAATCCACTCAACAGTAGGATTAAAATAATAACCCCAGTTGAACAAAAGAATTAAGTGAATGTTTTGATATTTAGCATAGAGTTTAGCATTAAAGACACGTTTATTACCTTACCTAGAAATCATTTATTCATGAAACGTAAGAACTCGAAGAATAAATTTCAAAAACAAAACGTGCTCTGTGTGTCCTCCGTTTTGGTTTCAGCATTCAAAAAAAACGTTCCTGGACGGCATAATTTGAGGCTCTTATTTCATCTTCTCTATTAAATCCTATAGAGATTTAGGCTCTGTTTTATACAGCTCTTCCTTGATTCTCCCCCATAAGTAGAAATCAAGTGGTGTCCCCCCCACCTCCTATCTTGAAACAAATACTGATGCATTTGAATTATTGTCACAGAGGTTTTGTACTTCCACTTTCACAACTATCATTTTGATAGCTAAAACGTGGTATAAGTAACAGCGATTGTTTTATGTTTTTGAAATTCGTAAAAAAGACATTCGCATAGAAAATTGTAAGAAATCTCAAACATGAGACGAATGGAAAATAGTTATGAATTATTAAGAAAAGTTTAGTTTTTTCATCTTTTGTCATTGACGTGTTTAATTTTTTTTGGAGTGGTTAACAAGACAATTTTCAAAATGATGGGCCTTCTGAAGGAGATCCCAACATTGGCCTACCGATCAAAAACAACTTTTTGCTTTTCCGGTTGACAATAAGGGAGATATGATTTTTTTTAATATACATCTGGCATGAGAACTTTTTGCAGTAAAATTGACTTACGTCAAAAACTATGGAGGGATAACTTATAACATCTGGGGCTTTTACGAAAATAAATGCGCGGAACTCAAATATCCAATAAAAAACAGGGGTTTGCATTTGAAAAATAAAATTTAGTACAATTTTCGATGTAACCGGCAGTTCCATCATCTAGTAAATATTATTGATTGCTATGAAGCATTTCGGGTCTGGTATATATTTACACGCACAGAATATGGTTCGTTCTTGATTAAAAAGAAAAACGAAGGAAGGGGATTGTACTTGAAGAAGAACCCAAATGAAATTGCCAATTTTGCAAAAATGTTGAAAATACCATATTTTCATGTTTCCAGGTAGACATTGGGTAGCATATAGAACAGTTGGCAACACCGTACACTATTTTGATAGATATGGGAATTTGAAACCACCTAGAGAATTAGCTGAATATTTTGGCAGCAACCTCAAGATCATCTATAATTATAATGTGTATCAGAAATATAATCAAGTTAACTGTGGACATTTATGTTTAGAATTTTTATTGGAATAAATGTTTTAACTTGAGAATATTCAATACTATCCACCATACTTTCCCCATCAGTCATGTCCATCATATTGACGTTGAAGTGTTGTTCTTCAACGCTCTCTATAGATTTATCAGCTCTACTTCAATTAGACCCGCTTACTGAATATGGGTTAGCATTACTAAGTTTCGTACAACAGCATACCCAACATTGATGAGGGAATAAAGTTTTATTATTTTGAAAACGGTAACAAAGAGAAGAGAAAAAGTATCAACATTCCAACTGGAGCATATGAAATTGAAGATATTGAAAAGTTTCTTCGAAAAACCATTACACCACCACCAACTGCGATGGAAAGACCCGAAGATATTTTCTATCTCAAACCTAACAATAATACTTTTAAAACTGAAATATTTTCCAAATATCATGCAATCGATTTCACGCAGAACAATAGTTTGTCAAACATTTTGGGTTTCTCAACTAAGATTTTGGAAATAATTTTCATCAGGTTTCGGATCAACCTGTGAATATTATAAAAAGCGAACAATACATGTGGACAGCAACATTACGTCGGGGGCCTTCTACAACGATAGACTGTCTCACAGAGTCTATGAATTTGCCATAGACGCTGTCCCAGGTTTTGCTATCGACGAAACACCGAATCATTTAATATACCTTCCTATTACACAAACAAACGAAATCCATAATATTAAGCGACAAGTGTTCGATCAAAACTTTCAGCTTGTCAATTTCCGAAACGAAGAAATCATAATTCGAAAATGGTCCTAAGCATTTATAAAAGCTGTTCATCTGTTAACACTGCTCCAGTCTTCCAAAAGACCTTCATCAACAACAACGACAACGCTCGGTTATCATGTTAACGTCCCAAGTACTCAACATCTTTCGAAAGCCCACCATGGACGAATCCATACAAAAAATGGAGTGGAGAACGTACTACCCGTGCGTCAAGTCTTTTCGCAACAATGACGTCATTGAAATCCAAATCAATCAGTCTGATGCTTTCGATGCTCTGTACGAAAGTATTCTACATGTCAGCGGTAAAATCAACAGAACTAAAGGAAATGGACAAGTCACTTTTATCAATAATGCTGGTGAATATATGTTTCAATACATCAGTTATGATCAAAATGGTAAAGAATATCTGTACGTGACGTTTGAACTGTTGGCACCATCAAAGGATATTTGTGTTACAATGCCAAAGATTCGAAACACTTCTCTATAGTTGGTTGGACCTATCCCAATAATGTTGATGTCCTCAAAACAAATACTTTGACATTTAGCATGTTTATTCCAATGAAGCATTTGTTGAACATTTTTAACGACTATGAGTATGTTTCCTATGGCAAACATTCCATTCGTTTGGTACGAGCTGCAAACGATAATAACTGCTTCAAAATTACCGAACCGGTTGGTGCGACTGTGACTGCTGAAGTACAATTGAAAATTGAGAATGTGGAACTCAAAGTGAAAAGATTGTATCCAAACTATGAAATTAAATTTCAACTTTTGAAAGCAATCAAAGCCGATACACCAATCCTGATTCCTTTCAGAAAATGGGAACTAAATATGTTGCCTGCTCTCACAACTGAAGCCACCAATGAAATACGGGCAGTGAAAACTTCTTCGTTTCTCGAAAGCCCACGATACGGCATCGTGTGCTTTCAAAAAAATCATGATTACAATAAAGTTAACAAAGATCCTACAAAAATTTGATCATGTAAATGTAACAAATATCACATTAACTCTCAACGGAGAAAGTTATCCGAAGGAAAAGATGCGTTTGACCTTCGTCAAAGGCAACTTTCCTCAAGCCCACTTCAATTATACGCAAATCGGATATAGTTACAAGAATTCCTCTCAACATTCTCCGCTCCTGGGATATGCTGAATTTGCTACAAATCCTCTGTTTATTATCGATTGCTCCAGACGAGACGAAAGTGTTAAAAGTTCAACCGTAGATGTCAAACTGAAAATTGAGGCATCTCAAGGCTTCCCCGCCAACTTCCGAGCTTTTTGTGTTATAGTCCTTGATAAGATCATCGAAACATTTACCTCTTAGTGAAATTATTAAAAAGTGGAATTGAGTTGTTTGAATCATCAGTTTGAGTTCGGTTGTCATCATGAGAGTAGCGTTCGTAGACATCCAAGGCTTCAATGTTGAGCAACAATTCCAACCCAAAGAGATTAGCATAAGAATTGGAGAGCAATGTAGTCATTTTTTCCTGCTGCCACACAAACCATTCTCTGTTCTCAGCAAAGAAGTTAGACGTGGAGTTTGTTCTTTAGAAAAAAATTCATGGACATAGATATTCATCGGGCTTCATTGAGTTCACCTTACTGGATGATATTCTCAAACAAAATTTGTGTGATGTTAATATAATTTATGTGAGAGGTCATCAGAAGAAGAACTTTTTGACAGAAAAAGTACAACATGCTAGAATTGTTAATTTGGAGGATTTGGTAGGGTATTCCAACTTTCAACAACAGTGATACAACATCCTGTATGAATCACCTTCGGACCGCTTCATCAAACAGATGCAGCCTTCGAAACGTTGATGTTTTGTATAGATGGTTTTATAATTTGATACCTATGTAATAAAATGCATCCTTATGTCTAGAATGTTTATTTTTTATTTCGCTGTTATTAGAAACTATAATATTTATTACTAATGAAATATAATTTATTATAAAATATTATTTTTTCATTTTCATCTTCCGAATCTGGAGGATCGTTTCTCCTACCTATCATACGGCTGGTTTTTAAACGCTTTGTGATGGACAATGTACCCGGCCATCGCCCTAACTTAGGTTAATAATCTTCAAAACGTAGACTAGGTGAAGACTTAATGTTTTGTTATGATATTAAATATCACGCAGTGTGTAGTTGACATTGACCGCATATAACCTATGCATAACACATACCATCGCTTCCTCGAACTGAATAGAAAAGTGTTGAAATACACATAGATTCTGATAAAAAATATGTTATTCTCGTAAGGGAAATCTATGGTTCCTACATTTGAAATCGAGTATACTTTAGGATTTGGTTATAGCAATGATGAGTTATCAGATATGTATTCAGATATGAGACTGGGCCTAAACAAGACTTAATGATGATTGTATTTCAGTCATTATACTTGATTGATACACGATTTGATATTGTAGTATTTGTGTTATAGCAAAACATAATTCCTCAAAATTTTATTATGACAAATTATTTGGGTTTTACAATGGTACATTACATCAACTAAATGTGGTAACCTACATCATACTGAATGTGCATAGTTTATGTAATCTACATTCAGCTGTTGAGTCATGGGAGCAACATCTTGGATGTAAGAAGCCTAAGAGGAATAGACGCAGACACAGACCATTACCTAGTTCGATCGAAGGTCAGAATTAGAATATCAACGTACAAATACAATAGATCCGACACAACAACACAGTGGAACATGAATGAAGTGCAGAATGAAATAAAACAACAACATTATAGGGAACAACTCGAACAAACCTTAACCGCAGAGACAGGGCATAATGAAATAGAGAATCTCTGGGAGACAACCGCAGAAGTAATCATAAAGACTGCCGAAGACATATTCGGAAAGAGCAAGAGAATGAGAACAAAAACATGGTTCGACGAACAGTGCCGAAAGCAGCTAGAGAAAAGACAAATGGTAAGGAAGATAATGATGCAACTACAAAATAGAGAAAGCAGAGAGCGATACACGAATGCCGGAAGGAAACGAAAAAACTAATGAGAACAAAGAAAAGATAGTACGAAAGACAAATGTATGAAGCAATAGAGAGAGACCGTCCTAAACCGGGCTCGAAGGAATTCTATAGAGCAGTTTCTTTGGAAAAGAGAGGTCATAAGCACAGATCCATCCCGACACTCAAAAACTGAATGATATTCAAGGAGGAAAAGCTAATTGAAGAATGGAAGAGATATTTTGGGGAACTCCTAAATATAATACAAGAAGAACCACACAAGGAGGAAATCTACAGTACAGTAGACCTACCAGTTGACGAACCCTCCTTTGAAGAAATACAGAAGGCACTTAACAAACTGAGGAACTCCAAGGCACTTGGATCGGATACGATACCCGCAGAGTTTCTGAAATACGGAGGGGAAATACTACATCGACAAATCCATAAAATAATAACTCTTATATGGCAAGAAGAAAAAATCCCAACAAGATGGAAGGAAAGCATTATCATACCCATTCACAAAAAAGGGGATAAATCAAAATGCTCCAACTACAGAGGAATCTCCCTAATAAACACCGCATATAAAGTACTCTCAAACATACTACTACACAGATTAACCCCATATGCAGAAACCACACTGGGCGAATACCAAGCTGGTTTTAGGACGAAGAGGTCCACAATAGACCAACTCTTTACACCAAGACAGCTCCTCGAAAAGGGATGGGAATATAATAAAGCAATACACAATCTCTTTATAGACGTCCGACAGGCATATGACAGCATAGAGAGAACCCAAGTCTGGAACGCGATGGTGGAGTTCTCAATACCAGGGAAGCTCATTCGAAAGACTAAGGTCTGCATGGAAGGAGGAGGAGGTGCGAGTAAACAACAGCCTGTCCAACAGTTTCAAAATACATAATGGACTAAAACAGGGCGACGCCTTTTCACCACTACTTTTTAATCTAGTCCTAGAGAAAGCCATCAGAACAGCCGAAATAAGAACTGAATTGCTAACAGTGAAAGGCCCCAAACTTCTTTTAGCATATGCAGATGACATTGACCTTATCGGAGATACAATCTTAACTGTGAAAGACATATTTAACAAGATCGAAAGAACAACAAGAGAAGTAGGACTAAAGATCAATGAAGAAAAGACGAAGTTCATGTGCATAAACAGAACAGGGCGGAGAGATAGAATAGGACAAAACATCACAGTAAACAGTTATAATTTCGAAAGAGTGGAGCATTTCAAATACCTTGGAGTCACAACCACAGCTGAAAATGACATCACCGAAGAAATCAAAGGCAGAATCCAATCGGCAAACCGGTGCCTGTTCGCGCTAGGTGGTCTCTTGAAGTCAAAGAACCTAACGAGGACATCAAAAATCAAAATATATAAAACCATTATCAGGCCTATAATAACATACGGAGGTGAAACGTGGACAAAGGCCAAAGCAAATGAGGAAAAACTAAGACGTTTCGAAAGAAAAATCCAAACATTTTTGGACCCCATCATGACCCGACCACGGGACAATATCGCAACAGAACGAATGCCGAAATCCAAGAACTATACAATGACAGTGATATCGTACAAGAGACTAAATCCCAACGACTAAGATGGGCAGGACACGTGCAAAGGCTTCATAGGGATAGACTGGTGAGACTGGCATGGGAAGAGGTCCCAACAGGAAAAAGGCCGCCCGGACGTCCCAGAATGCGTTGGAGAGATAACATTAGGTCAGACCTACAGAAAATGAATATTCCCTTTGAGCCCGGAATGATGGATGACCGTGTCATCTGGAGAAAAGTTGTGCAGTCAGCCAGGACCCACCCAGGGTTGTAGCGCTAATAATGATGATGATGATGATGTTGGTAATGACCCAGTAGAGTTCAATATATTATGGTTTTTCATTGTATTTGTGATTCATTTTGTATGCAAATCATTGAAAAACATACATAATTCAATTCAGAAATGGTATCTATATATTACGGTCTCTTTCAGAGTATTGCAAATTATGGAATGTTCGCATGGGGAGTGGCCTATGAAACACATATTAAAAAATTAATTAACCTTCAAAATAAAGTATTAAATATAGTTTTTGGCATCAATGAAATATCAAAACCCGTCAACATTAGGCAATCCTTCGTTTTGCAAACAGTGATTCCAATCAATGAAACAAGCTTATAACAATATTAATACTATTACTCGAGAGAACAAAATTGAAGTACGAAAACCAAAAAGAGAAATAGGATGAAAAAAATATAAATATATTGCATGAAAAGTTTTCAATGAAATGCTTTCTGAAATTAATTACCTTCACAACAAAGACCACCAAATTTCATATAAAAATGGATTCAGGACAATTTTAATATCGAGAGAAACATTGATCCAGACACAAAATAGTTTGACATCTCTGACTTTTTCATGCATGACTGTTTCTGATTTCCGGTGATTCATTCAATTTACAAGTAAATTTTTGTTGAGAGACAATTGCTATTTGTCGGAATAATAAATAATGTAATCGTTTAACCGCAAGTCGTCATCGTATCTCTGATGTGTTGCTTTGTATATTTCTTTTGTCAAATGTTTAATTATATTTAATTGTGTCGATGTAAATTGTACATATATTTTTACGTATAATCAAAACATGTTATTGTTAGACATTTTTTATTATGTATAAGTAATTATTAATGTGTTCATATTTAATTTTTTGTTATATTGTAATATAGTTATTATAATTATTTGAAGAAAAATCTAAAATTATAAAGATATTTGATTTTTTTCTAAGGAAGGGGTGTGTGATGGACCAATGTACCAGGTTAACGCCCTAACTTAGATTAATAATCTACAATACGTAGACTAGGTGAAGACGTGATGTTTATGTGTGGAAAATATTACGCAGTGTGTAGTTGACCGCAACGGTAACTCCACACATATACCGTCGCACCTAACATACTAGAATTTTACATTTCCTCCTCCTTATGTTTTCTTACGTGGCCGTAGTATTCTCGGGAAATACGTGAAAGTGATGTGACAACAAGTGAAAATTATGTTTGTAAAACTATGTAAGTACACTTTTTTAACTATTCGCTTCCTTGTATTTTTCTCAGCTTGTTATTTTTTCATTTTTCTCTCTCATTTCATGTATTTTGCATTTCTTTCTGTCATTTTTCACATCTCACATAGCTATTTTGTAGTTACTTGGATCATTTTTCTTGATATTTGTACCATTTTTCTCTCATTTTCAGTCATTTGTTGAGTTACTTGCCTCATTTTTCTTGATACTTGTACCTTTTTTCACAGTTATGAGAAATATACATATTAATTTAAATCAATGCCGACACATCTTGTATACTGATATAAAATTAATTCATTATTACAACGTGTGTGATAAGCAAATGATAAGAAATACATGAGCCTTATGTACCATATAAATAAATTATAATATTGATTTTGTAGAAATAATTATTGTGCTATATAAATTTTACGATTTTAAAAGACAGAACATCTTCTTGTACCAATGTCTACAATCATGAAAGATGGTCTTTACGTTGAATCAGCTGAGTAACTTTGACAACAATTCGCGCTGGATGCGGTCTTGGGGAATAGCATTTATTCAACCTCTTATCAAAACAGCTGACTGATATCACCGAAGCATGTCGTTGTAATATTTGTTTTGTTGACGATTCAGTAATAATTAATAATCTTATATAAACTGGAATTTATTCTAATATTTGGTGATAAATTCGAATTTCCCGCCGAGGGGGCGTGGCTTGGCTGACCAATCAGAGAGCAGCGAGGATGGAAGTGGTGGGGGTCTGCCAAAGTAGCCCCATATCTACTATCATCTAATAAAAGTAACAGAGTGTGTGGATTTCTTAGAAAATTTCAGGTTTGCAGTAGCTTTCCAAAAGAATTTTCGTTATATCAAAGAATAGATATGATATGGATGATTTTCTTTCCTTCTTTCCTTGCAACTTAGTCATGATAATAACTATAATAATTATATGAGGTATTCAGAAAATATGATTGTGTATTTTCCTTTTTGTATATTTGTATCATATGGACATTAAAGGTTTTAACTAATTGCATTTGGAATTATATGTGTCACTAATAACAGAACAACATTTTCTTAAATTTTTTTTTGGTCTGTCTGTTAATTCCAGCTAATCTTCGTAACGCTAAACGGATTACAACAGGATTTTCACTGACAGGAATTTAATTTATATTGAATAACTGAGACAGTTTTTATGCAGAAGAACATCTTTATAAATAAATAAAATCGAAATGGCTCATTGTCATATCAACATTACAAGATTTTTAACTAATTGCATATAGTATCTAACAAAACAACATTTCTTATAATTTTTGTCTGTATACTGTCTGTTCCGGCTAACCTGCATACCCGGTCAACCGAACCCGACAGAATTTTCAATCACAGGTAGCGCGGACGAAACCGTGAGCAACGGCTACTATTAAATAAAAATAAAAACACATCGAGATTACAATAACGTAATTTAAAATAAAAAACAATTTGGACATCAAGTTTAATGAACTCAAAAATGATATACAGTAAAAAGAAAGTCGTGCAACATTTACCTGTGATCTTACTTGAACATGTATTCATTTGCATCTTAGGTCCTTATTCGTGTACAAACATCATTTCTTTTGTTGGAGGGCAAGATTTAACTTTGTCAGATGCAGCTGTCTGTACCTTATGTCTGTACACATATGTATACAACATTTTTTTTTAGAAGATGTTGATGGTAACATTGCTCGTTTGATGGAATTATTTATTATCAAATATCCGTTCCAATTCTTATCTTAGCCAGGGATAAAAGTGTACCCAACCCATTTTTCACCAATTTCGTTTGTTTCCGATAAAATGTCTTTTCACTATTGCTGTCTTCATTGTGGTGATCTAACAATACAAACTCTGATTCTTCATCTTTGGGGTATTCATATAGGTACAGAATGCTCCAAAGCAGACAATTCAAGTAACCGCCATGAACGCGATTTCATTTGTTACAAAATTAACCTAACTTGCGAAAGAATTATGACTAACTTGAAACTGAAAGATCGGAATCACAGAACTCACGCCTGAAAGTATGTGCTTTTTTTTTCGGTATTTGCGATCAACTATTTTTGACTGATGATACGACGGAGTAGGTATACAATTCGACTGTATGGCTGCATTTTTTTTTATAGATTTTCACGCCTTTTACAAAGTAAAGGTGTTCTGATTTTTTGTTATTTTGGAAAGGAGTATCCAAAATTGGTCTACTAAAAAAAACAATAATAAACATGCCCTTTCCCTTTAAGCAGGACATTTGTAAAAATCATGTTTCCGAATTATAGCAGTAGTCCAGTCTGAAATATGTATCAACGCTATAAAGTGGGGGCATCTTTTTTCTCCGAAAATTGAAAATATGAGACTGCTAAATTAAAGAAGAGAAAATATGTATCAACAATTGATTGAGACATTTTTGGAAAACGGTTACAGTTTCATCTGAAATATGGGTATTGTCAACGCGATATTTTAAGACTTCTGAGTAATTATATGTAGAAACAAAGAATATAGAAATTTCCACGATTTTTTGAAATCTCTGAATAATAAGTATAAGCAACGTATTATCTTTTTTGGTGAACGTTGATTGATTTTGACGACCAATGTTACACTCAAAAGTGTGAAATAAACATTTTTCACAAAAAATAGGACCGACTCTATTAGTTGGTGTACTATAAAATACAAAAAAAAAATAATTATATATATTTTTTTAAATATCTGGAATACGAATATTTTGGTGCCTCAGAGTTATGAAAGTGAGTATATAGAAAGGTGCCTCATGTACAGTATATATATATATATATATATATATATATATATATATATATATATATATATATATATATATATATATATATATATATATACATAAATTCTGGGTATACTTGGGATTAGGGCTCTGGTTCAATGAATACGGAAAATATTTGAGAAATAAATGCACATTTATTCATAAAATGAGACGTTTCGACACACTATGTGGTCTTTTTCAATCAAATAAAATAAAAGTTAAGTATTTATTTGACATTATAATTTCCCATTTAATTTTGTTCTGTTGGTGGGGGACAAGAAGCCTTCGTATTGGGTATTATATTATTATATGCTTATTCGAAATGATGATATTTGGTATTCAAACCAATGCTTATTGCGTTTTATAGTATGTTGTAAATAATTAGGCTGAGATTTTTCAAATCAGTTTTTGCATTGACTGTGTTTGCATATTTCTTTATAAACATCATTTCTAGCGTTTCCCGCTTTCGGGTGTTTTTTCTGTTGTTAATATTTGTGTATCATTGAAGTTGAATGCATGTTTGTCTTTACTCACTTATTTGGTTAAAGCAGTTTTATTAATTTTGTCATATTTATGTCCCTTTATCCTATTTTCTAAGTTCTGGCTAGTTTGTATTTCGTATACAGAGTGTTATTTTGTTTTTTTTCAGTTTTTGATTTTAGTTTGCTATAAGACTTTTTTAGTAGGTTATGAGCTTTATGATTGACTTATTATTATTATTATTATGATGTAGAGTAAATCAAGGAAGTTAATTATGTTATTTGTCTCTATTTCTATTGTAACTTTAATTTTGTCGTGATATGAATGGAATAGGTTTAATATGCAATCTTTTTATCTATTGGTGTTGCTGTTATACAGTCATCGATGTATCTATAGAAAAATGGTATGTGGCAGTTAGCTCTTGGTAATATTTCATTCTCAAGATCTTCGAGTACCCATTGTGCAATGCTGCTTGAGATGGAGGAACCCATGGTACAACCATAAATTTGTAGATAGAAATCATTTTTGTATATAAAATATGTTGAATTAAGTGTGAGTTTGACAGCATCTTTGAATTCCGTTTTGGGAATGTCTGTGTATTGTTTCAATTCATTACATTTCTTATCTATTATTTTTAATGCAAGGTCTATTGGTATATTTGTGTATAGTGACACCACGTCAAGTGAAACTATTAGATAGTCGTTAGGAATAATTATGATTTTTAATTTAACCTTTAAAACGCCAGGAGTCTTTTATGTATGAGTGGGTTTTATTAATAAATTTTAGTTTAGGTTGGCCATATATTTTTGGATACATGCTGTTATCGATCTCCAAAAACAGAAGAAATTTCCTTTTAAGATGCCGCAGCGAGAAGATTTTTCATAAATTTTAGAACTTAAAGTTTAATAACATCATTATTAAATCTGTAAACCGAAGACATAATTTTGAAAACCATATTCTACACAAATACAAGCTTATTGAACGTAATTATATCAGACACAATTAAATCCATCCAAAACCTCTTTAAAGAAATAAACATTCAAGTAAAAAAACTTGAAACCATAATACCTCCTAACATTCTGAACTTATACTTGCAATACCAACATCAAAAATTTAACACATGTTTCAACAGGATTAAATCAAAAAACATAAATAAATTCAACAAACTTAAAAAAAAAACTCACATAAAAATAATATACTAAATATTCCAGATACTTGGATAGAAAATATTTCAAATACTGAACTACTAGATTATAACAAAAACATCCTTGGTCTAGGCCCCAATTTTGCAATGCCTATGGAGGATCACAAGAATATACCCATCCCTGAAAGTCCTCAATTGAACATCTACCAGCAGAAAATAAAAACGAAATCAGAGCTACTTGTTGAAGCATTTTAACCAACTACAAACAAATGAATAATAAACGAAACCGTACTCAAGATTACATCAAGAGAAGACTTATAGAAGATTACAAAAAAACTAAATTATTTCTTAAAAACAATCCTAGTCTATTAGTATTGATACCAGACTAATCTAACAAAACAGTAGTGATGAACTTTGAAACCTATGATACCAAGATGAATGAATTATTATCTCACTCGATAACGTACAAAAAAATAAGATCTGACCCTACCAAAAAGTATCAAACACTCATCAACGAACTGATTGAAAAATGGAAACAAAAAAACTATATTTCTCCTACAACTGCAGCAAAATCAATTATAAATAACTCTTTACCTCCAAAAATATATGACCAATCTAAACTACATAAAGCAGGAATTCCCATAGTCTCATCTGTACAGTTACCACTCAACAATCTTTCCAAATATCTAAAAGAAATTATAAGAAACATTATTAATAAAACCGACTCATACATAAAAGATTCCTGGCATTTTAAAGATAAAATAAAAAACATAATTATTCCTAACGACTATCTAATAGTTTCACTTGACGTGGTCTCACTAAACACAAATATACCAATAGACCTTTCATTAAAAATAATAGATAAGAAATGGAATGAATTAAAACAATACACAGACATTCCCAAAACGGAATTCAAAGATGCTGTCAAACTCACACTTAATTCAACATATTTTATATACAAAAATGATTTCTATCTACAAATTTATGGTTGTACCATGGGTTCCTCCATCTCAAGCTGCATTGCACAATTGGTACTCGAAGATCTTGAGAATGAAATATTACCAAGAGCTAACTGCCACATACCATTTTTCTACAGATACGTCGATGACTGTATAGCAGCAATACCAATAGATAAAAAGATTACATATTAAACCTATTCCATTCATATCACGACAAAATTAAATTTACAATAGAAATAGAGACAAATAACATAATTAACTTCCTTGATTTACTCTACATCATAATAATAATAACAATATATACATATAATGGTATACAAAAAGCACATGGTCTGGAAGATATTTACATTTTCATTCTCAACATCCAATATCAAAATAACACACTTTGTATACGAAATACTATGTAATGATTGCAACTGTTCATACATAGGACAAACTAGCCAGTACTTAGAAAATAGGATGAAGGGACATAAATATGACATAATTAATAAAACTTCTTTAACCAAACATGAGAGTAAAGAAATACATATATTCAACTTCAATTATACACAAATATTAACAACACAATAAAACACCAGAAAGCGCGAAACGCTAGAAATGATGTTTAAAAAGAAATATCCAAACGCAGTCAGTACAAAAACAGATTTGAAAAATCTCAGCCTAATTTACAACAACATAGTATAAAACGCAATAAGCATTGGTTTGAATACCAAATGTCATCATTTCGAATAACCATAGAATAATATAATAGCCAATACGAAGGCTTCTTGTCCCCCACCAACAGAACAACAATAAATGGGAAATTATAATGTCAAATAAATAATCTCAATTTCCTCCTCCTAACATCCGGCTACTTCGTCTGTCAAGCAATTCTCTGTTAATCAACTACGGAATAGATCAATTAAATTATAAAATCTCGCTACATCAACCCGAAATCACCATGAAAAAGAAGAGAAAGATGTCATAAGAAACAGATTAATTTAACAGGATATGGTTTAATTTTATTATTTTGGGTTTCACACGAATGGTTTTTGATTATTATGTCCTAGGTATGTGTTCTCCAAATAAGTTATTAATTGTCCTAATATGTAATATTTCTGATTACAGAATTAACTTTTATTTTATTTTATTTGATTGAAAAAGACCACATAGTGTGTTGAAACGTCTCATTTTATGACATGAAATAAATGTGCATTTATTTCTCAAATATTTTCCATATTCATTGAATCAGAGTTAGGGCTCAAGAATACCCAGAATTTACCTTATCAATTTGGCTTAAGAATATTTACAAGAATTATATATATATATATATATATATATATATATATATATTGTTTGATTCTGAATTCTTGACTGGTTTATTATTTAATAAAATAGATTTTTGTTGGGGATGCAGTCATTTAATAAATAAAATTCTTTGTATTATGCCAAGCTTTCGAGAATGTTTATTCTCTTCGTCGGGGCAAAATTCGTGAATTTATATAAAATTAACCACAAACAGGAAAGATTTCATTGTCAGCAATCAGAAATGTCATTTAATGACATTATCCTAGGTAGTAGGTATTTAATTGAATCTAGGATAAGCCGTTATAGATTTAATTTCGTGTGACAGATGATTTTACATCACAAAAGACCCTTAGGATATCAAACATCAAATAATATTCACTAACCCAGTGGGTGTAAGAAGCTTAATATTAAGTATTAACAATTTTTAACAAAAAAGTCGCTTACTGCATAAAAGGCTCTCTCCAGTAAGTATGATTTCAAAACCTTTCGAAATTCAGGAAAAGATCTTATGGATTTGATTTCAAATGGTAGATGATTGTGCATTTTTTTGCATTTTACAGTATAGAGCTTTCAACCAACTCTGAGCGAGGGGTTGGCAGATAAAGATCATGCTCCGTGTTTCTAAGCGGATAGTTGTGAGATGGCCTCTCTGGAATAGAAGATACGTGCTTGAGGATTAAGGATACAGATTCAAATATGAATAGGGACGGAAGAGTTAATATTTTAAATTCTTTAAAGTAATCCTGGCAGTGAGTCCTACTGCTAAGTCTCAGTGAATACCGAACAGCTCTCTTCTGCAGTTTAAAAATACGTTCAAATTGAGTTGCACAACACGTACCCCAGAATGGAAGGGCGTATCGGAGATGCGACTCAAAAATGGCATAATAGACTGTTCTAGAAGTAGACAAGTTGAGCTCCTTGGAAACTGATCTCAGCGCAAAGATATATGGCAACAAGAAATAAATGAAGAAAAACAATCCCTCAAGAAAAAAATGTGTTTGGGAATTGGTTGATGAGAAGCAAGCAACAGGAGAACAAGTAATAACAACACGCTGGGTTTTTAAGAAGAAGGACATTGGTATCTACAAGGCTCGCCTGGTTGCCAGAGGAT
Source organism: Crioceris asparagi (assembly GCA_958507055.1). Taxonomy (NCBI): domain Eukaryota; kingdom Metazoa; phylum Arthropoda; class Insecta; order Coleoptera; family Chrysomelidae; genus Crioceris; species Crioceris asparagi. The sequence goes on along the minus strand of OY293826.1, from coordinate 57,805,768 downwards.
GTCAACAAAGAAAAGATTTTTTGGATCTTTCTGATATTTATAGCTCAGTTGTACACAACATTAATGCTGTTACTTGCATTCGCAGCTCAAGAAAATTATTTTATTATTACTTTTGACATCAAGACAGCGTTCTTAAATGGCATTTTGGATGAAGAAATTTATATGCAAATACCTGAAGGCTTCACTTAACCTGGGAAAATATGTCTCCTCAAGAAAGCTCTCTTTGGCTTGAGACAAGCCTCTCAAAAGTGGAACCAAAGACTAACTCAAGTCACATGGTCTGATCTCTTTAAAAACCGACCAGTCTGTATTCAAAAGCAATAACAAGAAGTTATTTATGGGAATCCATGTAGATGATGGAATCGTCATTGGTGAAAATATGAGTGAAATCAATAGTCTTATAAAAAAAAACTGAAGACTGAATTTGAAGTGACCGTGGAAAATAATGCAAGAAAGTATCTTGATATGGAAATATCAAGAAATGAAAAAGGAATATTATTGTGCCAAGAGAAATATGCCAAAAAGATAGTTGCTAAGTTTGGAATGTCAGCTTCCAAGAAAATGGATACACCTATTGCAATACAAGGAAAAACTGAAAATACTAAAAAGAGATGAAATTACAGATACGATGATGATGCTCTATTTAACATGCAAGACACGACCAGATTTGGCGTTTTCTGTTAATTATGAGAGTCGTGCACTGAATAACCCAACTGATCAAGATTATGATAATGTATAGAGAACTTTAAGATATCTGAATGGAGATCCAGGGAGTGGAATTTATTTTCCATCTGAGAAGTACCGCAGTCTACTAGCCTATTCTGATTCAGACTATGCGGGGATCCAACAACAAGAAAAAGTACAACTGGATACCTCATTTTATTCGGTGGATCTCCGATTTCTTGATGCTGAAATAAATTAAATACATCAAGAATATATTAAAAGAACTTAGAGACTTCAAAATAAACACCAGTTGGAATGTTGACAACCAGTCAGCTATAAAAATGATAAAATCTGGACAAATCTCAAGAAACAGTAAGCAGATCGAAGTAAGATACCATTTTATTTCCGATGAAATGAAACAAGATAGGTTTGATTTAAATTACTGTCAAACTGATAAACAGTTGGCTGACATTTTCACTAAACCTTTGCCACTTATTAAGTTCAACTATTACAAGAGTATTCTGATGCACTTGTCAGAAGAGTGCTAATACCTGTGACGTGCAAAGACAACTAGTAATTTGCTTCTATATGTTATATTTTTGCATTTGTTAAAGTGTACGTCAAGACTTAACATCAAGATTTTGTTATGTTGATAATTTTTTTTATATTCTCATCTGCTGTTTACTTAATATTGTTTGTTTCTATATTTACCCTCTTAAGAGAGTGTGTTGTAATACTATGTTGATAGTTCTATAGTTCACATACTGTATATAATATATAAATACTGTTAATGTCAAAATATTAAATAAAACAACATAGTAACTGCTGTGTCATGTTCTTACGAATATCTAAAAACATCCTGAATATCTAATATTAAAAATAACTTTATAAACAACAGTAATACTTACTATAAGTACTATTTCCTTTGGTATTAGTGAACGTTCAACAATTTTCATGGTTAATGTTCCACTCAAAATTGTGAAATAAATATTTTTCAAATAATATTAATTCTATTAGTGCTGGTACTTGTGAAGTTGGTGCCAAAAGTTTTCAATCTAACTGCAACTGCAATACTTCAATACTTTCAGAGACGATACGAATAAAGTAACTTAATTAACTGGTTATTATTTTCACCCTATATAAACTTGTTTGACTGCACTAACGTCAGATAGAAAGATGGTGAATCCGCTATGGTGTATTCTATGGTTTTTTGTATTTCTTATATCGTTGGCGATAGCGCCTTTCTGCGCATTCTGGTACATTGTTGTCTGGATATTTGCTGCCTGCTCGGATTGTTGTGTGGATTTTGCAGAAACACTTCTGAAAGGGATTCAACTTCCTGGAACGTCAATGAAGAAGATGATAAAATGCGAATCATGCTAAAAGTTTTAGCACCTATTAAGAAGTTAGATATGAACCTTGTTCGAGTAAGACAATATTTTGTTATTCATTTAGAATAAAAATACTGTTAAACAATGTAAAATGTTCTTTAATTCTAGTCTCAGTTATTTTCTAAATGATAGATAATTGAAAAATAAAGTATTGCTTGTTTTCAAAGAAAATTTAAATCTTTTCTCAACAATTTATTGTTTGAGTTTTGATCGGCTAATATAAGTCTGGACTACTATTGTAGATAATCGAAGCATTCTCAAAGTGCAAGAGAGCTAGATTAATGAAAAATAAACAATAAGAAGTCCGCATGTGGCTTTTCTTTAATTAAATACCTAACTTGGATGACATTGTACATAGGAGACTGGCTGTTATTCTAGTAACTGTTACAATGAGCAAGCATTGTTGTAGAAAATACGCTGAGTAAAGACAGAGATAAAGGATATTTCAACAAAATCACGTGTTCGTACTTTCCGACAACAATTTCAATTGTGCGTGAAGTAGATAGAGAAGTGGTTGCTTTTACAGAATCAATGTCCATGAGAAACTTCTTTGTGATGTGTCTTCCAATTGGTGGTTATATCAACATTTTCATGAAACATTCAGGAAGATTTTACTCAAGTTTTCAGAAAGCATACACAATAAATAGTTGGATGCTGATTTATAATAATCATCAAATATTCCCTTTACTGAACAAAATATTAAAATTTTTGGCTTTATTATTGTGATATATTTGAGAGGTTTATTTATAAATTACTCTACAATAATAAAAAAATCAGAATGAACTATAAGAATGTAGTTATAACAGGTAAAAAAATTCCGATGGCCTGTAGCCAGCGGAAAGGTAAATTTCTCAAAATTCATTGAATTTAAATTTGTGCAAACTTTTCATTGGTATACCTACATGTCATTACATATATATATTGTCGTATGTATCATAGCCTTGCGGATAGAGGTTTTTGTTTTGGCTGTTGAATATAAAGCAGACAGGGTTCGCGTTCCACTTCGAGACTGAATTTCTATTTTCGCCTATTTCTTATCAATAAATATACTATATTTTTTTAATCAGGGTCTGTATTAAGATCTCCAGAAAATGTACAATTACATCAAATTTATATTGAGTGTATATATTTTATCAATATGTCTTATTTTTTCTTCATTATTTTTTTTTCTGTGCATTTTATGGAAAACTGCTTCGAACAAAAGTTGTTGGTGTTGATTATATCTATAACCCAAAATTATTTTCGATGATATTTGCATTACCGCTTTTTTTGATAATTTTGAACGGTCGCCAATTGAAGAAACTATTTACCCGATATTGCCCATTAACGAAATAGGCCGAAATATTTAAGAGATTGATTTTTGTAGCAAATGTGAACTTGATACCTCCAAAACTGCGCCCTCTATCGTGTTAACGAATTTCCTACTATGCCATAAACTGAACTACAAATACTATAACTATGTGCCATACGTTTGCTGTTTGTTTTTATTTTATTTTTAATTCTTAATTGACAGATTAGACGTCAGACATAGACAAAATTAACAAAGAATACATAAATCAAGGAACAAAATAAAAGACAGTAAGTTTGAATTCCATGTATTCAAAAATTTAGATAAAAAGTAAAAATACAATCTTCCCCTGTTTCTTTATTCTAGTTTTTTGCTATTTATAATCATAATTTTTAATTTTCTGTTCTACCTTAATTCTCGAACAGTTGAGTTCAGTATTCTAATATTAGATGTAGAAATTCAGTTTAGTTCTGATAACATAAGAATGAATGATGTACCTATCTATATTGAACACTCAAATCAATGTAAGTTGGAATTCGTATAACGTGTTTTTATATATAACTATTTATATATATATATATATATATATATATATATATATATATATATAAACTTTTGAACCAAAAGTGTTTTTGGTCTAACTTGTAGAGATATAACAACATGCCGTTGATTTTTTTTTCGAAATTCAAAAGTGTGAACGATTGCAATAGGTACATTTCTGTAATAAATTTACCTAATTATTTGTGTTAAGCAAATAATTTTATCTCCTATGAGTATAGAATTAAGAGGTTCGTGTTGTCTAAGTATTTAGGTTACCAAATCAGAGAATATTATCATGTACCTATCATATAATGAGTGAATTACCCTTCATAATTTTTCTGTTGCACAATCCTCCCAATAACAAAGGTATTTACTGATCTGGATAATCTAGCCTCAAACAGTAAAAAATCATTAGAAACGAGATTTTCGCGCGAATTCGACCAGTTAAAAAACTTCCGAATGTGAGCAGTACGGGATGAGATTCGCCCTTCGATTTGGACATTTATCGTCATTATTCCATTGTAGGTTTTTCAGAAGGAAATAAGCTGTTTAACAGTCGTGTTGGAGATCCGATGTGATAAACACCTACTGAGCCATTACAGTCTTTCGTGACACTCCGTCTGACAAAAAGGATCTAGCGATTGAACTGAGATTAGACGGAGAACCTTGATAAAGTACAAAAACGATGAGCAGATACTTGATATATATAATCATCGAATATAATTGAACGATGGACTAAGTGCGTGAGACTATATATAGGGTGGGGCACCGTATACGACATGGCAAATCAAATAATATCTTGTAATCGTTTTCGACTAGTTCGATAAAAATTTTTCTCATGCATAGTCTGAAATTATTTCGAGGGCGTTTCCAAAAAAAGATACATGTCAAAGTTATAATTTTTCAAATGAAACTCCCTATATATTTTCATATATTCCTATCTTTTAGCGTTTTCGAAATATCTGTGGATTTGTTGAATAGTATGGTATGAAGAAAAGTTTTATAATTAAATAAATAATTAAGTTTTAACTTCAGTAATTGCTTCAGATGCACGGTTATCAGGAAATAAAGCTAGATCTAGAAACTTTTCATCTCCACGATCAAATCATCATGATGTCTATGATAAAATAATTTCGTTTTACTAGGTTGCTGCAATGAAAACCAGATTTATCAGGAAATAAAACTAGATCCAGAAAGTCTTCAACTCTAATCGGTCCATTCAAAATATAAAAATGAACTCAGCAATGAAAATCAGTTTCATACAGCCATTAATAGGTATGTTTGAATATGGAATAGATGAAATTTATATTATTTAAATTTTCTTGGAATGTTCCGCCTGGTGATAGATACCTTTTTGTGTTTCTGTTTGTCATTAAGTAATACAAGATAATTTTTTGACATATTCAAATACAAAAGCCCTATATGGATGTTTCGGATCTAGATATCTTTGAACCAAAGGTCTTGTAGCCCTATGGCAATGATCATGGCAGTCACAAATTATCAGAAAGATAAAAAAGGCATGGCACCATAGTCAAAGCTGCCTAGATGGATTAGAAGTACCTAGGTGAGATGATTAATTTTCCAGTTTTAATTTCAAACTCAAAACTCTATAAATCTATAGGTTAAGGTTTAAGGAACCCTAAAACAATTTGAAAGAGAATAAAATTCTTGGTTCGAATATTTAAATAAATATACGTTGTGCCGTTTGAAATAACAAAGTCTTGCAACATTTAAAATTGAAATCTTCGAATTATATGGTTTCAACATCCTGTACAATTTTTGATATTGAAATATGATTTAGGCTATTTTTGCAACCTTCATCCGTCCATCCATAGCAGTTACTGAAATTCACAAATAATTACTGACCTAATTACAAGACTTTTCTTCATACCATACAATACAACAAAACTTTAGATATTTCAAGAAAGGTAAAAGATAGATATAGGGATGATTGAAAGAAATCACCTTCATTACTGCTCTAGAATCTGATAATATGAAAATATAAATTTGAAAGATTATAACTTTTATATGACGTATCTTTTGTGGGAGCACTCTGTATAGCTCAAAATAATTTTAGATTATGCTTATGGAGAATATTTATCGAAGCAGTGGAAAATAATGAAATTGGCTGATGAATCTTCCTCAGTTGCTCCGCCGTTGATTTGAATCTTCATAAGCTGGTATGTAGAGGCCCTGCTCTGATTGGTTGAATTCAAATTTCGCTCCTTGATCAACCAATGGGAGTGAGGCTTTTGTCGTCTTCTATTGGCTAGATGTTCAAGTCAAGGTGGCGGCCATATTCTCTTTTGTACGGAAAATACATATAACCCTGTGTTTTGTAATGTGTAGAAGAGAGGATCGTTTGTTGGATTTGATTAAAGAATTTAAATTGTTCATTATAAAATAAAGTTAAGGGGATCGTTACTTGGATCTTTCTTGTGTTTATTTTCTGGTGCGAAAAAATCCCGAATGTTGGCTGCTTGCTCACGATGAGTAAGAAGTCACCATAGCTGAATCCTTCGAGCCGGATATTGAACCAGCGGCAAAAACGTGATTTCCATGTCCAAGGAAGCAGGTATGTATTCTAGTTTGGAGACCGAGCAAAGGGTCCTTCAGGCTAAGAAGAACCAACAATTCGAATATGTGCAAAGCATATTTGATGCTGCCAAAATCTTCTGCAACCCGGAAAATTTCATTTGGGGAAGCTTTGTGGAAAAATATGAAGACCAGAGAAACCTTACAGCTCACTACATGGATGACTTATGCAATTTCAGACCCATCAAGATTGAAAGTGCTAACCAACTGATTTATTTTGTTGACAAAATTGGGTCGACAGTGGCGGCTTTGAAGGCGCTTAAGTTAAAGGACTTGGGTGAGTTCATTCTATTCTATTAAGCTCAGCTTAAGTTGGACGACAATACCAGACGGCTATTTGAGACGTCATTAGAGATGAAGGAAATTCCGACATTTGAGAAACTGTTGACTTTCACTCAGTATCAAGCTAAGGTACTCTTAAGATTACATGGTGGTAAGAGTGATTATAATAAAAATCAACAATACTCACATAAGGAAAGTAAACAGATTCACGGCTTTCATATTAATGATAATGATAAACGTAATGATAAGTGTCAGGCTTGTAAGATAAGGCATGATAATATTTCCAGATGTAAACATTCTTTATCTCTTACTCCCCAGGATCGATTAGAGTTAGCCAAAAAGAAAGGTTTACGTGTAAACTGTCTCAATTCTCACCGGACTTCACAGTGTACTGAACTGCCGAGTTGTACTATTTGCCAGGCTAACCATAATACATTGTTGCATTTTCCTCAAGAAAATGAGGATAGTATTGGTGGTAAAGGTAAGCCAAAGTCTTTCTCACACATTGGTAAGCATGCTCAGGGCTCTTCTAAAAATCATGGAGTTTCAATAGAGGCTCCCTCTATTTTGGAAGAAAAGGTTTTTTTCCTCAATTTGTGCTGAACCTATAGGAGGAGATCTGGGAAATGGTACAACAACATTTCTGTTAAGTACAGTGAAGATAAATAATTTTGATTGTAAGGGCAGAGCTCAAGAGTTAAGATTCCTTCTTGATGGAGGATCCATGTGTAATTTAATCACTGAGAGTGAATTTAAAAAATTAGATTTGCCTCTTGAGCCTTCCAAAACTGTATTATCAGGTATAGGTAATAATACTAAATCTGTACAGGGTCAAGTAATACTCAACTTTTCCTCAATACATGATGATAGGGTTAAATATACTATACAAGCCCTTGTTGTAGGAAAAACAGTTGATACTTTGCCTGTAGTTGAAATAGATTGTTCTTATATTGATTATTTGAAACATTTTAGTGTTGCTGACAATGAATTTATGATACCAGGTCCTGTTGATGGAATACTGGGTGCGTCTATTTACGCTCACATTTTAAATGGTGAAACGTTGTCAGGTAATCCCAACCAGCCTGTAGGTGTGAGTACCAAATTAGGTTACGTAATTAGGGGGATGCCCCAATTCTGGAGCACTCAAATAACAAATCCAACCAACTTTGTATGTTTCAAAAAACAGAACTTGAGTTAAATTTGGAAAGGTTTTGGGACCTGGATAGAACTGAAAATAGTAACTATTCAAAACTCACAGCAGAGGAAATAAAATGTGAGCAACATTTTGTTAACCATGTGTCCAGAAGTCTGAATGGTCGTTATTAGGTGTCCCTACCATTTAGTCGTGATGTTTCACAGTTGGGGGATTCATTTTTTTGTGCTAAGAAAAGGTTTTTTAATTTAGAAAATGAATTGAGCTCCAACCCTGATGCCAAGAAAGGATATTCAGAATATATGCAAGATTTACTTGATAATGATTATATGGCTCAGAGTACCGACCAGTCAGACAAGTCTAGGTATTTTATTCCACATCACATGATTGTGAAACCAGATAGTGTATCTACCAAAACCAGACTTGTCTTTGATGCAAGCGCCAAAACTACCAGTGGCAAGTCGTTAAACGATATTTTACCTAAAGGTGCAATGCTATACTCTAGGTTATTGGAGATTTTGTTAAATTTCCGACTATTTCCATGGGCATTGAATGGTGATATTAAAAAATTGTTCCTCCAAATTCTATTGAACGAGGAACACCGTAAATATAAAAAGCTGCTTTGGAGGTTCGAGCAGAGTAAACCATTAACCACTTATGAGATGAGAGTGGTAATATTTGGCATGAAGAGTTCGTCATTTCTGGACCAGAGAACAGTCAGACAATTGGTAGATGATGAAATTCATAGTTATCCAGGTGCTGCTAAGATAATTTCTTGTCTATACATGGATGATTGTATAGCCTCCTTCTCAACAGAGAACGAGGCAAAATTATTTGACACTTATGTAGTAAACATGTTTAAATCAGGTAGTTTCACATTTACAAAGTGGATCTCTAACTCAAAGGATGTATTGGATATTATTCCAGAATCAGATCTGCTGACTAGAATGTTGTCTTTTGATAATGATAATGCTATGGGAAGTACTAAAATATTGGGTATGGCCTGGAAGGCTAGTGCAGATATTTTACATTTTAAATCTATCAAATCAGATAGTCCATGCACCAGAAGAGGCATTCTGTCAGCGGTTCTGTCTATTTATGACCCAATGGGCTTGCTTTGTCCTATGGTCATGTGGGTTAAATTATTAATTCGTGAAATTTGTATTTTAAAATTAGACTGGGATGTCCCTGTTCCTGTTCGTCCTAGCCCAAGTTATTGAATATTATTGTATTCTGTCTCAGGTTCATGAAAAAACTTCCGTCTTCTCCTATGCTTAGTGTGTCTGTTAGGGATATTAATTTCGCGGAGCAGTATGTCATCAAGCTGGTCCAAGGAGAATACTTTGCAGTAAAAATAAAAAATTAATAATAAAAAAAGTTGTTTACATGTTGGTCCTGGTTTCAGAAAACTTGGTCCTTTTTTAGACTTCTATGGTCTTCTCCGCGTGGAGAGGAAGACTTTCAAATTCGAATTTGACTTATGAAGAAAAGCAACTTCTCTTATTATCTTATTAGGAGCAAAAAAGCAACTATATGAAATATATAAGATCTTAGAGTCTGAGGGATTTAAGGACGCCTTCTCATCTGAACTTTTTGCTCATATAATAGGAGGAGGAATATTCAAAAGTCAAGTTAAAGCTTTCAAGACTCACTTTTATAAAGTAGTAGGTACTCAGTTATTGACTTATGAAGAATTCTTAACACTAACTATATACTCAGATAGAAGCTTTATGGAATTCTCGACCCCTCTGCCTTCTAAGTAGTGACCCTTCTGATTGTAGTATTCTCACCCCTAATCCGGGGTAATGGATGTCCATTCTTCCCGGTTAACCAGATTTCTTCGTCTTCTTGTCCAGTTAAAACTGGTATGGTTGTCACCCTCTTTGTCATGGCCTTTGGGTGTTATCACCGAGTTGTTTCCTGGTAAGGATGGAATCACAAGAGTTTGCTCGGTGAAGACCTCCAGAGGTCACTACAAACGTTCAGTGGTGAAACTTTCCCCTCTACCTACTCAATAATGAGAGCCAAATAAATTTTTAATGACTTGAGAGTTTGTGGTAACTTATCCTTTTTCTTTATTAATTAATCAAATGTAAATATTTTGAATTGCTTCAGTCATTATCAATTGTTGTAAATAAATCAGTGAATTTAATAAACCAGATGTAGGTTATTGAATTGTAATCAAATGTATTGTATTATATTAAGTATGTAGTAACTATGCAAACTTTATCTAGACTTTTTTGTCTCATTGTATATACTTTATTAAATAGAGTTCGAACTGTTCTTAAGTTATGTAATTGGAATGAACGGTTTTGTATGTGCCTACCTACTAGATGATTTTATCCCTACTAACTTAAGATTATTGTAAATATTTTTTTTCTTTTTTCTTTCTCATATTTTTAATGAAATTAAAAATAAATTTTGGATTCAAGTTCCTATCGTCATTTAATTTATAGATGATATTTCCTAAATGTAAACTGAACTTTGGTTTGAGATAAAACCTAACTTAATTTGAAATTTAATTTCTCTGGAGCATTCCTTTGCTTATGAACTTTATTGTGAATAATTCTGTTCTTCCTTTTTTTAGCAAGAATTTATTCGTTCTTTAAAAATAATGATTCTTTTGGTTGATTTATTTGCTATTCTAGTTAAGTATTATTATAACTTGATGTAAAATAAAAATTTGTTAAGCCTAATAAGCCATTTTTTCCTACTGCTGTAAGTGCATGAGCAATGGTAAATTGGGGTAATTTTGCTCACTTTACTGATTTTGCTCGGTTTTGTAACTTTCTTCCTATATGACTTTGAGTTGTTGTAGAAGCCTTTTCCTCCAAAGTTGGGGGAGTGGCTACGCCAATGATGAATCTTCCTCAGTTGCTTCGCCGTTGATTTGAATTTCATAAGCTGGTATGTAAAGTCCCTGCTCTGATTGGTTGAATTCAAATTTCGCTCCTTGATCAACCAATGGGAGTGAGGCTTCCGCCGTCTTCTATTGGCTAGATGTTCTAGTCAAGGTTGCGGCCCTATTCTCTTTTGTACGGAAAAGACATATAAGACTGTTTTTTGTAATGTGTAAAAGAGAGGATCGTTTGTTGGATCTGATTAAAGAATTTAAATTGATCATTATAAAATAAAGTAAAAGGGATCGTTCCTTGGATCTTTCTTCTGTTTATTTTCTTGTGCGAAAAAACACCGAAGCGTATTCAGAGAGATAGACAGATAGATAATTTCCTATACCTGGAACCTGGAACGTGAACCTGGAACCTGGAAATTCCTAATTCTGACCGACACGCTTAGGAAACTGGGGTCTTTGCAACAAATCAATTCTTTCCAACTATTCACAGCTCTAACAAGTAGCACGACCTAGAATAGAAGAAGAAACTCATTACAGTTCAACTGGATCCTATCAAATGTAAAACTTCACATAGTAAATACAAAAAACATATATAAATGAAATTAATAACTTTGTTTTACTACTTGCATTAAATGAGAAATTAATTACGATAATTTAATATAACAAATAACTAAGTTGGCCGTCTTCTGCTGAATTTGATATTCACCTGAGAACTCAGTGTAAATTTTGATATTGTTTACACATTCTTCTATCGCCTATCGTCGGTCGGCTATTGCCAATTATTATAAAATAATAAACTATCTGTTTTGGCTATCGAGTGATTCATGTTTCCCTCAGAATCAAGTACCTATTGAATTTTTATCAAAGAACTTTTGTTAAAAGGAAAGAAGGTATGAAATCAAGAATCAGGCAGAAAACAAGAGAAGCCATAATCGACAATAGTCCTGAAACGATATCTCAAGCAGTGGTGGTAGGTGATTTTTGTAGCACAATAAAATGCAGCAAACAGTGCGTGTGGTAAAATCCCTGATGGGAGCTACCTCTAAACTCTGCGACATGAACGTTATAGCGAAACTATGGTAAAATTGACCTAAACATCGTAGTAACCAAGCTCTCCTTACCCTTTTACGCATCGGTCCCTCCCGTCACACCCACGGCTACCTAATGTGTAACAAAATCGTACCAATGTGCGAAACCAGCAAAACAATTTCAATAAAACATATATATCAATATATTCTATCATTCTATATTCTATCAAGAATGTGCACTCATCACTCCACAGAGAAATACCAACCAAATAAGTACACGGAAATCTGGAAACGTCAAATCGAGAAATTGTGTAGGTATTCTACAGTTTTAAATTTCTTAATGGTATACCTACTTAGATATTAAAAAATATCTGTTTTATAATATATATCAGTTTCCGCTAATAACTGAAGTAGTCGATAAGATAAATTATTAATTTTGAAAAATCAGTAGAGACTCTTTCTCACAAGGCAGGCAACTTAGCAAGTAATGCTTAATTTAGCAGCTAAACTTTTCTGAACATCTTGTAACGTTTAACCCTGTGCTAAACATTGTGGGGTGAGTTCACTTGCGTAAGAAAAGCTCGCAAATTACTTCCAATGGTTTATTTTCAAACACTCTGTACACGACCTTCTGTTGTAGTACAACTGTCACCACTTGTCACCTTGACAATCTAAACTGTCACTGTCTTTACCGACTGAACTACTATTACCATCTGATTCCACAGACTGACTGTTATCAACTGACTTCCTAACTGACCGTGACCCGTTATCGACACGGCTTTATATATCTGAATCATAACATGACATTCATCGAGAATGTTCTATGAATATCTATATGAACATAATTAGGATTTTTTCGCGAGTTCCCGGTGAACTAGCGGGAACCGAATTGAACTTCCCGGTACATTTTCGCGACATAAACGGTAAAAGGGGAATATTTTCTGACGTCACTAATCTTACAAAACGGGAACTGATTTGGTTCCCGTCCTCTTGAGCATGGTAACTGGAGGTTATAAATGTCAAAAGTGCCAAACTGTCAAAAAATCTCATTTGGCTGCATGTCTTTTTGTATTTTATTTGAGTTCTGGGTTAAAATTATTCATATCTCATTTATTTTTCGCATCATTTTGTTGATCACAATGAAAGAAGAATTAATTGAATTTGAATTATATACCATTCATCCTGATGAGTTGAAAGAATACTCCTTTTATATCGTGTAATTCAGTCTGAGTGGTCGTTAGGTATTCGGATGAAAATATTGCTCATACAATTTTGGTTTTATTACACTTGATTCTGTATCTCCGTTATGGGCGAATTAAAAAAATCATCCAAAAATGGATGTACGGCTGGTAATATGACAAACAAACTGACCAATACGTTTAAAATTGAATAAAGAAATAATTATTTTACTTAAATACTTTAATTATAGATAAATAATACTATTCTTTTAACATAAAACTTATCAATCAAAACTACAAAACAAAATATTTGTCAAAAAACTAAACGTCGTTATGATAATTTGATAACCGGACCATTTTCGCGATAAACATAACCGAGAATAACCTTCAAGTTTATTTTAAGGTGAGGGTATAACCGCTCTATTACCGACAACAGATCACCGGGAACTCGCGAAAAAATCCTAAATAATCTTTTAGAGCCTTGTCAAACTGACAATAGTATGACAAATTGTACCTCACATATATTTTCTGGAAGGATCGAGAATACATCTACTATAATTCTAGAACTACATAATGAAATATGCAAGCAACAACTATTGTAAACAAGGTAGTAGAATAAATAGCTAATACACGAATAATAACCGTAGGTACATGACAACCCATCCACGTTACCATCTGAACAAGTTTACTTTAGTGGATTAGTTGGTCGAGCCGATTCATTTAAATATAGTTACTGATATGTCGTGCCTCTCTCAACGACAAGTGGAAACATCTAATTATTTATTAATTTCAACGGGCATTGCCCAATCTTACGAACAAAAAATTAACATAAATTGTATGCACCATATTACAAAAAAATAGCCATAGTAAATTTCTTGAGCTATTCTCTGAGATGGAAAAAGTCAATTTTAACTGAATTGCTGTGGGCAAAATTGTCAGAGTAAATAATTTTATTTAATGTTAACCAAGAGGCTATAGCTAACAAAAGGTTTCTATACGTACGAAACTATGCAATACGGTCAAACCGAAACTGACGCCAGGGTGGTGATTACGAACGACATGGACAAAAAATATTTAAAAGAATCTAGTACTGAAGAATATACTGTTACAAATTTCACATTCTAATCAGAGAAATGAGACCCTAACCTAACCTAACCTAACCAGAGTATATAGGATTCTTGTCCATAATAGTTACCTACACATCTGGTTTGCTACGTAGATTGTTATACGGTAAATCTACATGCATGACAAACCGTGAAAGTAAACAAAAATGAAATTGTTAAATATGCATCCTTACCATATATTGAGGGCCTTTCTAATAGACTACTATGTGTTTTTAAAAATGAAAACATGAAAATAGCCCAAAAGAACATTAAACCATCAGCCTATTACATTCTAGAACTAAGAATAAATTAACCATAAAGAACATATCCCTCTGTGTACATAGCTCTCAATGTTTAGGTTGTGATATGACATATATTGTACCTACAGACCATCCAACTTTTTAAAAAGGCGAATAACAGGTCACCGCAGTGATATTAATATCAAAAAAGTTTTGTGCTTTAGCAGAGCCTGTAATTCGAATAAAAAATCCAGCCGATCTTGATAACTCGAGATTCCTCCACATATAAAGGAACTAGCATAAAGGCATTTTTCTCGAAATGGCAGAGATAGTTAAAGAGTGAAATAGTATGAATAAGAGAACATACATTCATAGTCTGTTAATAATAGATTACCTGCTTTAATTGAAACTTGTTTAGAAACTGAAAAGGATTGGAACACCTACATCAGTTCAATTAAAATTCTCGTTAGTTAGGTACAGAATATTTAAACAAGCATTGCTTACATCTGCAGCAATTTATCTGTTTTTTGTACCTTTAAAACAAGGATTGTGTACATAAATAATAATCCAAACAAACTGAAACTGAGAATTGGTGAGCAGTCCAGAAATTATCATTTCATTTATGTTAGGTATATTGTTTCCAAAGTAAAGTTAAAAAATGTTTGCTTGGGCATATAGACATTTTAAATATTTGATATGATCATTACCTACATTAATTCAGGTTTGTGTAGGTATTTCTTTCAAAGTTGATCATTAAAATATTTCTGCTTCCAAAAGTGTCAAGTAATATTTAGATATATTCCCGTATTTACATGGCATAATTTGGCAATTTAGAACTTCCTCTTACTTGATACTTCTGTTTCTTTTATTTTGTAGAAATTAACCGATGACAACGGAAGCCCCCTAGGTATTTTACATGAAATATAAGAAACCTGTCGTGACTAAGAAATTGAGATAATTGATTGCATCTCTGTTATTATTAAGAAGAAAGCGTAGTACATTATAATATCGTTGGAGCCGGAAAAAATAACTTGTTGGGATAAATCTACAGCCGTATATGATTTTAATTTTTGAATGTCTAATCAATAACTATTAAACCATAACCTGAATTAAGATTTAGAATACTCCATTAGACACATCAGGATAAGTTGTCTTTCCTACAAGAGCAACGGAGATATTTAAAATTCATTTAAACTTGCAAAAAATCGAAGTATCGCATAAGCCGTGAAAATGAGAAGATACTTAAAAAAACAATAGGTTTTTTTCAAAATTTGATGCCGAGAACGTGCCAATTATTTTCTTTTATCTATTATAATTACATACCTACTGAGATACCCCATAGTGACAAAAAAATGGTTCACTCTGTATTTGACATCAGGGGTGGAAGAGGGTGATATTATTTATTAGACTATAGGAATATATATGGTAGCGTGAAATTCTTTCAATAAATTAAATATCATCTGAGAAACTTATCAATACGATCCTGAAATTTAGTTACATAAGATGAACTACCATGAATTCTAGTCTCAGGAATATGTTATATTATTTCTAATAACAAAAAGACGTTCCTGTTTTCTGTTTCGTGATTGGCTACAAATGTAGCATACCATCAACGTAGCCCTACTATAACTTATTATCGTTCAAACGGTATTTATAATTATTGTAGTGCGTTGAGAGTTGACATTTCTATCATGATTGTAATCTGAAATTACTCTATAACTTGATTTGATAGAGCATATGTTATCTTTTTAATTTAGCTTTCTTCTTTGTGACCGTTATCTCATAATGCCTTATAGAACACAAATGTATAAGCTTTTGAAACAATATTTTTCCACTTAACACCTATATTTAGCATTTTCTATTGAATATTCCATTTAGTCTACATAATAGTATGAATACTATGCATCTATCGTATACTGTTTCCAAGAAAAATGGGAGGATAAATTAATAATTCCTAGGACAACCTTCTTGAGTAGTAACCTACGTTGTCCCGATAAGCTCAACCTACGATTTGGGCATATCTCTGATAATCAGTCAATTGGTTTTCCTTCTCTAAGGAGCGCCAATACCATTTATCTATAGTAATATTCTTATGTTGTTTTCCATATACCCTCATATTTATTATGGATGATAAATTCTTATAGTAAAAATACAGTAGGAAAAATAAATTGTGTTTAACTATAAAAAATTGTTCATCAATCTGACCTTTGAGTATTCTCCTCATCTCTTTTGTATTTGATCAAAGACTGTTTAAAATATAATGATGTAGGGAGAAACCTCATATGTATTAGAAAAAATATAATAACTATGTTATTACGAGTAGGTACGATAAAGATAGAAAGATAGATGAATAATTAATAAATAAGAAACAAAAGTAGGTATATTTGATGCAGAAAGGTATTGTTTTTAAGCCGTGACTGTTCCCGTGGCACGGGTACGTCGAATAGTCACAGTGAATTTTCTATGTATATGGAAAATAGAATGCAAATATAAAAATTTTGCTGTATCTACTCAACAGTGGTTGATAATAACTAGCAAAAAGCACAGCTTTGCCAGGGCTCGCAAGATCTAGTGAATGCGGTACATTGAGACGTGGGAATATGGAGCACTTGCTCAAAATGAATTATTGAGTTAATAACTTACTTGACAGCCGCTATCCTATGTGACCTATACATCTTTGAAATAGTCTTTTAGAAATAAAAACACAAAATAATTTAAAGGTACTTTTATTATAATAAACAATTAAATTCCTCATACGGATTTCTTCTAATTTTCTACATTTTAACATATGTGAGTTTTTAATGTTACTTAACCTATCGCAGGAGAAGTTTTCTATGCAATGTAAATCCTTGCGATGACTTAACTCGTGAAAATGCAACATAAATTAAGCCAATAGATGTTTCTTTACCCCAATATCAACAGCGACTTTATTAAAAAAATGTTAAAAAATCTAATCGCTTATAAAAAAGCAACAATAATAGGATATAAATTTAATAATTTAGATTTGCGAACAAATTCACTGTTTTGATTGAAATTGGCATACTTATGGTCAGGATCCAATATACGATACAGCTCTGGCCTATATAAGTCAGCTGCACTTAACGTCATATATGTATATTGTTGGACTTTTTCAACCATAAATGTCTAGATCTTGCATACCAATATGATCTGGATAATGTCAAATTTGCATTATATGATAAAATTGATTTATACAATACTGGTTCTTTTTGCAATAATTCTTGGAGCTGGTCATTCGTTTCAATATTGTGCAAACGAGATTGTTTTTTACATAAATAGTCCCATTTTGCAGAGATGTCAAACACATCATACTATTAATAGTAGAGATCGCAATGCCTGAAAAGTAGCCTAGATACGATTTTCGTTTGCAATGTGATGCTAAAAGCTACGACCTATTTTAAACGATGCCCCATCAAAAGAGAAGACGATTTGACTTGGTCGTGAAAAAATCGCCCTGTACAGGGTGTTGTAGGGGGCGAATTTCCTAAAAAAACAAAAAAAAAATTTTTACATATTTAAAATTTACAACACGTCTGCTTTGTTGTCGCATAATATTAGGTACATACCTTATTAATAAATATATTTTTTTAATTATTCAATATTATAAAACACCAGAAGTAAAGGTTGTAGGTTTATTATCGGGGATTCAGTAGGTTTTTTCAAATTTATTATAGGATGCACCCATTGATCTGTGTAATTTTTTTTGTGAAACGTTATCGAAGGTTCATAATTACCGTACCGCTCGGGTTATATTCGACCTTATGTGATTCAACCCGCACATAGTCGATTTTCGTCCGTTTCGTTGCCAATTGAGAATATTGGCTTGCAGATTCAGTAGTTGAATAATATTTATAATATTGTCGTAGTATATTATTCCAGAGTTCCACCTTATGATAATTCAATTTTATGGAAAAAACAAAACAACAAAGTTTTCTATACCTATATTTAATTGAAAACATAAACAAAGATATTAGAAATAGCAAATAAAAATATCTTAACAAAGGCATAAGCTTTCTAATAACTACAAAATACAAATAAAATCTATCTACTCTGAATTGTATTCAGAGAAAACAGGAGAAATTGGTCTTTCCGGTGATTGAATTTTGTTTGCACAAGTTGGCTAAGCGATACATTTACAAGAACTAATACAGCAGATTTCTTTTCTTTTACAGGAACAAAGAGATCCAGTACAACCTAAAATTAATTTTCTTTAAGTTTTAGAACGTTTCAGATAAGCATGTTTCACATACCTTTTTTACAATTACAAGTGCTCAGGACATAGCCTGGCAAAATTATTTCTTGTTGGGGGATTGGACTATTTAACCATATTTTAGTCTGCTAATGTGCTCGGAGACAATGTTGTCTAAGACTATCTAACGTGGCAGTAATTTGTTGATAGATCTAGAGGCGGCCAAAATCCCTCTAAGCGAATTAATAGGGCTTACGTTGTCATTTGATGAATATAAATGTATTACGAGTTTTTCAATTTGACTAAAAGTTTCTTCCGATAGTTCGTGCTCAATACCAAGCCCAGCCAGCAAGCTATAATGGGATACAAACGTTTTCCCTAAGCCTGCAAACTGACTGGTTGTGTCGCATCCTGTCAGGGTATGAAAAGCTGTTAAAAATTTTGTCATCAACATGTCCATATTTAAGTCATGAATTGGAATGAAACGTTGGTTTTGTTCTACTACAACTCTCATCCAGATTTCTGAGGTTAAAATGTGCCTGAAATGAGCAAGACTAAAACGTCTGTATCTTTGCAGTCCACAATACACCTACTGTATCCCTCTCTTTTTGCAGAAAGTATATGTAAAATAATTCTTGTATCTGCCTCCTCTTCCGTAGATACCAATAAATCATCACTTAGTCGTAATTTGCCTTGTATTCCAATAAATTCTTAATCTTTAAATTTAATGAATTTTCGTACAACTGCTGAAAAAGTCGGTAAGTTGTGCTCTATAAATATCGAGTGGATGAATAAATGCCATTGCTGAGGCAGAAGTGTATCAATACTGTCAATGTTACGTTGTATGTTCTCTTACAATCCCCTTTTCTTCCTTGTACACATTTTTATTGAATCCTCTTTGTAATGATCAAATACGAAATCAATTATCTGGGCACTGTAAGGATTTCGAAATACAATTGATTTTATTTTATTTCCATAATCTCCAAATAATTTCACACCAGCAGGTTTTCCCAGACTTTGTACTAAGGCCATGCTATCAATTATGTGACATGTTCTATGGTCTTTTATCGGAATACTTTTCTCACTAAAAGTGAAATACACTATTATACCTCCTAAGTCGGATTTATTCAAAGGTGTTAAAATTACTCCGTTAGGTGCAAGGGCCATTGGGTACGTTGTTAGTTCAAACTTAAAAATATCCTCATAGTTTATATTTCTTCCCATTTCCTTTGCTCCCAATATTTTCTGCAAGAATTCCTGACCTTTCTGAAAACTTTTTCTACATTCTACAGCAGAATATTTCACTGTTGTATGCTGAAATATCTGAATATTAATTTTCTTTAGAGAGAAAAAATTGAGTAGTAGGCGAAGCGACTTCACTGGTGGAAATGACTGCAAGTCTATCGTCATTTCTAGAAAACACATTGAATATTGCGAATTCGCCTTGTAATTTCTAAGCAGAATCTTCGTCAGTTTTCACAAAAGTTTATGAAAAATAAATCTCTAAAAAAACCCATAAGCAAAACACAATAATAAACCCTGTTTAATGGCCGCCAGAACTGTATTATAGGTATTTTGTGTCCATAAACGAAAGTTGACTTTAAGCGCCTTGAATTGCATAAGGTCGAGAATAACTCCGACGGTACGCTAATTATGAACCTTCATCGCATGTCCGTGGTCGGGCTTCCGAGACTCGACAACATTTCACAAAAAAAATCCACAGATCAATGGGTGCATCCTATAATAAATTTGAAAAACCTACTGAATCCTCGATAATAAACCTACAACCTTTACTTCTGGTGTTTTTTTCGATAAATTAATGCTTTTCGAGTTATGATGAGTTAAGCGATTTGTGAGTTAATACGTTTCAGGACAAGCGTTAATACATTAAGGCGCTCCATAAGAAAGCGTAGGGCGGACAATATTGAGCAATTAAAAAAATATATTTACTAATAAGGTACGTACCTAATATTATGCGACAACAAAGCAGACGTGTTGTAAATTTTAAATATGTAAAAAAAATTTTTTGTTTTTTTAGGAAATTCGCCCCCTACAACCCCCTGTACAGGGCGATATTTTCACGACCAAGTCAAATCGTCTTCTCTTTTGATGGGGCATCGTTTAAAATAGATCGTAGCTTTTAGCAACACATTGCAAACGGAATGACACAATCGAGGCAGTTTGTAACTCTACTATAAATGCAAAACAAAGAATTCGTGGATGTTTTGCAAATCTACTATCTTCATGTATCATAAGAAATCTAAAATATTTTTATTAGAAATTTTACAAAGTCGTGTATCTCTAAGATCATCGTTACCAGTAGAAAATAAAGTTGGAAATGCTCTACAGATATAACCATCACATGTACATTCATTAATCGGTACAGCATCCAGTCTAGGCCAAGGTAAAACAGAAGCTCTGTCATGTGCTTCTGGAATATTCAATACCTACACTATTTTCTACCACTGGACTACATTCTTAAACATTATCGTACAATATGCTTCCACCCTTTTCCCCTTTCTAAATTAAATGAAAGATGTTGTCTTTCTTGACTTGATACAATTTGTTGGAAAACATTCTCATTGTTAGGTAAACATTGTAAGTTATTTTAATTTTTTGTAATATCACGGTACCAAGGATTATTATTTTTAAGATATATTAGAGCAGCATGAGCATTATCACGATTTACAATAAACGACGATGACATAAATTACAAGGTTTTAGTTTCAAATTTTTCTGAGCAGTTTCAAAATTAACATAACATTCAAATAAGTGTGCATGAAAAATAATTTCGATCCTCGAGATTGCCTTTTTAAAAACTAATTTATTAACTAAAGTTACAATGTTTATGCTACAAAGGTTACTACAGGACTATTCTAATTGTTAACGATCTTATATTTATACTGTATACAAAAGTGTTTATATCAGCAGAAATAAGATTCCAATGGGAGACCTGATGGAGATATAATTCCTCCCCCTGTAGATCCAACTTTGGAGAGTTCAGCGAGGAAGTTGGACGTTAAGGAGCTCTATTGGTTGGGCTGGACCATTTTGGTTCCCATTTGGTTTGGCTTTCATATAGGTGAAGTAGATGATCAAGAATATTACAATGCACTATATAATGATCGTCCAGGCATCGGGAATATATAGGTGGGCCATGCTGTCTTCTTTGATCGTTGGAATATTTTCAACGAACCTGGTTTTCAGATCTTGGAGTTCATCGAGCTGAAGTTGATCTAATTGTATGATGATGTTGGGTATTTTTGAGTCGTATTGATTAGTATTGAGATCTGCAAATAGTATTGGTTTATTTGCAGTTGGCTCTTCTTTTTCGTTTTGGATTATTTTGGGATTTGTTGATAGTCTGCATCCTTGTGGAATTTGGAATAGGTAGGCACCATATAATTTTAATATTTCTTCTTGGCTGGTACATCGAAGAGTCACTGGTTCTTCGGAATGAAACAACCCTGTCCAAGTTGATTCATCTAGGTTTCTAAATGTAGTTTGTGTGATGGTTATTTGTGCATAGTTACAACTAGAAGTATTCTTCATCCGTAGTAAATGAACTTCGCAGGGGCTGAGATCGTCTATTTCGTAGATTTCAGTATTTTTACAGATGTATTGCCTATCTGCTATTTGTTCACAAGAGTTCCTCAATAGTGCGTAATGTAACTCACTTTTGATCAAAAATTTACCCTTCGGAAGAATAGTTCTGAATTGACCTTTCGAGAAGACTGGTATAGAAAATAAATGATAAAGATTGAATTCGGAACGATAAGTTATTGGAATTTTAAGTATATACACAATTCTATTATTGAGAATAAAGCATTCCACTTCTATTAATTTTTCAAAAAGAAGGGTATTTCCTAGATCAACAGGTATTGGAAATTGGTCAGGAGTGAATTTTGTTTGAAGAGTTTTTAATATATTATATAAATCTGATATAGGCATTATGCTTGGATGCATAGTTCTAAGTTTTGCAAAGGTAATAGAATTCTCTATATCCTGTAAAATAGATATTATGGTTTCGTACAAATTAATTATTTGAATCATAACATCCTTTATAAAGTTACTATTCTCTCTGTAGCCTCGTGTGGTTACAATTAATGAGATTTGATTTAGCTTGTCTTCCAAAAGTTTTTCATTATGATTAATCTGGCTAATTGTTCCAATAAGTTTGTCTATCAAGGTAATGGCAAGTGAACATTGAGATTTTACGCTTGAAGTTATTTTGTTCTGATTCTCTTGAAGTTGTCTAATTAGTAGATCATATCTCTCGCCGTCTCTAGCATCAAGATTACCTGAAATTGATTTGAATATGGATCCTAATCCATTGATCAACCCTCGTTTCGTTCTTTGTGAATGAGGTATAATTTCTGATATTTTTGACTCAGCCTTATTTTCAACATATCTTAATATTTTATGGTAATTTGAAACATCTCTAGAATAATTTGCATTCATTTGAAGGGATAATGTTAAATTCGTAGATTTAGTTTTAAGCTTATTGATTTCTAAAATTATAGGATTCAGATCGTAATAATGAGTGAATGTGAATATTCTTGTAGTTTAGCGGTACCGATCTTTAGGGGTATTAATCCTGGATTGTCTTGTAAGTTTCTTACACTGATAGTTTCTCGGAGACCCAAGACTACGGGAAACCTGTAATGAAGCATCTGTTGTTAGATTAAAAGGTTTCGAAAAATCTGGATATTGTAAAATTGGCTGGTTTGTTAAAATAGTTTTACAATTTTCGAAACAATTAATAAATTCTTCGTTGTGTTCGATTAATGCACCTTTTTTTAAACATTTTGTTAGCGGTTTTGTTAAATTAGCAAAATTTTTGATGAAACGTCTATAGTATCCTAAGAGTCCAAAAAATCCTTTGATTTGTTTGGTGGTCTTCGGAATTGGAAAATTTCGAATAGCCTTAATTTTGTCCGGATTCGGCTTGACTCCTTGTGGTGTTACAACATGTCCGAGATATGCGACTTCTTTCCTGAGAAACTCGGATTTGCCAAGCTAAATTTTTAAGTTTGAATCTCTGAGTCTCTTGAAAACACTCTCTAACCTCTCTAGATGTTCTTGCAGAGAAGTCCAGAAAACGATGATATCATCCAGGTAGACTAGACATTTTTCGTTTTGTATTCCTCGCAGTATATTATCCATTACACGTTGACACGTTGGCAGGGGCGTTCTTCAACCCAAATGGCATGCGGAGGTACTCATAATGTCCATTTTCTGTACTGAATGCTGTTTTCTCGATATCCTTTTCTTCCATCTCAATTTGGTGGAATCCACTTGCTAGGTCCAAAGTCGTGAAGTATTGGCACTTTCCGAGTTTATCCAACAAATCATTAATATTCGGAAGGGGATATTTTTGTTTGCCAGAGGCGTCCATTTTTTTGGAACTACCCAAATTGGGTAAGACCAAGGCGAATTGCTGGGCCGGATGATATTGGTTTTCAGCATTTTTCTTATTTGGTTATCTACTTCGTTCTTGTGAATAAATGGATATCTGTATGATTTCGTATAAACGGGGCTTTCGTCGGATGTTTCGATTTGATGTTTAATACGGTTTGTAAAAGTTAAGTGCATCTCTTCATTGTAGAATATGTCAGAGTATTTTCGACAAAGTGATAGTATTTTTGAAGATTCCTCAGAATTTAAATGGTCTAATCTAATTTTATTTAAATTTAATGTGTTATTTTCTTCGCTCGAAATATAATTTAAGTTCGAATCTAGTGTGTAATTTTCCTGGAATTTCTCTACAACGAAAGGTTCACTAAGGTCAAATTTAATGGTATCGTTAGTAGTATTCAGGATTGTGGTTAACGTTTCCGTTTTTTGCAACGCTCAGGCTTTCTGGAATCTCGCAATTATGAATTTTAATATGTGGGATAATGATATCGCCATGTTTTACAGATGTTCTTATCTTGATAACTTGTTCAACACGTGGTGATACGGATATTAAATGAGTATTGTTTGCGCTATTCACTTTATGGTAATGTAATTTATTCCTTGCATTCGGAGTAATAAGAATATCTCTACTAAAATCAACACTAGCTTGTAGATTTTTCATATTGTCTAGACCGATGAGGCCATTGAATGTTTCGTGGAATTTGAAAAGGTAAAATTTCATGTTGCCAGGGACGTTAAAAACTTGAGGAGTCGGAATTTCTGTGCTATATTTATGAGATGATTTTTGATACACTGTGGAAACTATAAAAGGGTCATTTTTAATTCTATCTGGAAATAATTTAAAAGCTAAATCTGGGTCAAGAAAAGATTTTGTAGAGCCAGAATCAATTAATAGTTTCAGATTATATTGTGGAATCATTATATAGGGAAGTTCATTGGATTCTGAAAAATTGAATGAAAAAACTTTAGGGGTTATCTTTCCTCGGAATTGGGAGGATCCGTATGAAAATTTTCAGTCTCAATGTTGTTTTCATTTGAAAAATCTTCTTGATTCTCACATTCTGCTTCAGGATAGTAATTTTGGTATTCGTTAAAATAATTTGGATCATAGTCAGATTCGCAAGTATTTACTTCTGTGTTATACAGTTCTTCGACTTTATAGTGAGGAGGTTGATTAGATGGTTTGAAGAAATTCGAATGAGGTTTGAATGTTATTTGAGATGAAATACTCATTGGAGTTGGTTTTGTTAATTGGCTAGGATTTTCTTGTTTAAAAGTACTTTGATAATTTTGAGAAAATCTGGAGTTCTAGGTAGGAGCTCTGAAATGTTGTGGAGCTCTAGGATATAGTGGATGATGAGCAAATTGTTGCGGAGGTTGGTTGAATCTTTGTGGTGTTGGAACTTGCCAAAACGGGGGTCTAAAAGAATTGTTCCGATAAGATTGCATTGAATTTGGGTTTCTAGGGAATATTTGATTTGGATTATTTCTAAATTGAAATTGAGGTCGTGAATTAACCTGTGGTTTCATTGGAATCTGTGGCTTGAAAATTTCTGATTTTTTGTTTGTTTTGTTAGGGTAACTCTGAAAATAATGTACATTTTCCTCTTCAGTTACATACTGTAAGGCTTCGCTCAAACTTTTCGGTTTCATACATCGAATTGTTGTTCCTAACGGTTCGCGTATGCCTGCTAAGAATGTTTTAAGTGCTAAATCTTGGTATAAATCTATCTTAGCCGCTCGTGCTTCCTTAGTTAAAACTTGAGAATTAACGTGGCTGCACAATAAATTTAGAAAAGATTCTATCGTAAAAATGTTGTGTTGATTCACCAACAGTTTGTCGTAACATGACAAGATCCCTATTTAGACAACTTTCGTCACGTTGATCAGCAAAATTCCTAATTAATAATTTTCTTAATTCTGTCCATGTGCTAATACCTTGTATATTGAATAGAGTTTTTGCATTTCCACTGAGCTTTGATACAATGGAATTCATTAAAAACGTATTTGAAAAACTATCTGGATTCGCTTCGTCATAGAATTGATTTATTAGCGATTGACTATCTAAAAGAAATCTCTGTAAATCATTAGCGTCGCCACTAAATTCAGGGAGACAACTAAGATATTCAGGCCTGAATTGGTTCATTTTAAATTTTTCTTTTAAAGATAATTTTAAAATAGCTGGCTTAATAACTGGGCTTACTACAATTGAACTAGGTAATTCTGAATCTTCTAAGGGTTTATTAGGTGATGAAAGCGCTTCTTCCAAACTTTCGTAAAGGTCAATCAAATTCCCGAAAGACATAAAATGAACAAAAATGAGTTAGACTTACATTAATATTAAGGCAACTCTGAGCATCCTCTCTATAAGGGCTTCGGCTGGATCGGCGATGGTTGTCCTTTACCAGGTCGATAGCTCTTGCGAATTTAGACGATATGGGTTCTAAATTCCGATGATCTGCCAGTGGGTTGTGGTTTCCAGGTCTTCGATAGACTGGGATGAGCCAAGATTGGTTTGCCTGTCTGGATTTTCACTATCACTCACAGTTCAACAATTTTGAATGTCCGATTAATCGTTGACACCAAAAATAATCAAACGATTTGATTATTCTCAGACAATCCTACTGACTGCGCCAAAAATAATTTCGATCCTCGAGATTGCCTTTTTAAAAACTAATTTATTAACTAAAGTTACAATGTTTATGCTACAAAGGTTACTACAGGACTATTCTAATTGTTAACGATCTTATATTTATACTGTATACAAAAGTGTTTATATCAGCAGAAATAAGATTCCAATGGGAGACCTGATGGAGATATAATTCATGCATTACGCGATAAAAACTCACTTGTGCATCTCCAGCTTTTCTCTTTCTCTGACGTTCTCTTGTCTCTTGCAGGGCTAAGTTCGCGTTCATTACGGTGAGTTAACGTACGTCTTCGTAACATTTCGCTGTAAACAATATTACAATTCGTGTAAAATATGTATTTGTACAATGCTAATGTTTCTGTTATATGAAACACGAGTTTGATTACAATTTTAATTTAAATTATTGGACGATAGCCTATTTTAATTTTATTTTCTATCGTATTACATTATTTCTACATGCATGTTTTGGTGTTTCATTATTAGGTATAGAACTTATAATAAAACCCAATAATTAATAAAACTGGGGCCGTTTTCATTTAAATATGAACATTATTTCATAAAACATGCTATATTATTATGGTAAGATATTAGTTTTCTCTTATAGTTAGGTACCTACTTACATGCTGTTTATTTATAATCACTGTTTTATGTCCAAAACTATTATTATATTTCACAACTTTCATCAAATCCGTCTAAATAATTATTATTCAAAGGTAACACTCGTTTGTGTGACAGATGTCGAAAACGAGGAAAATAGTTTTATAATATTGACAAATACACGATTATTAAAAAGATATTACTTATAAATAGCACACCCAGAAATTAATTTAAATTACTATACTGAATGTCAGATCATGAGGATTAATAGTTGCTCCGTAAAAGGTACCAGAAAATGTACCGGTTTGGGGAAAGGGTTAATGCTCGCTTCGCTCGCCCTAATTATAAAAATTTATTACATAAATTCAAAAACTGAGAAAATCGTAGATCGCCTGCAAAGCATGCTGCATACAAACCATACATAGGTAGTAATATTAAAAGTTTTGATACGCCTCTGCCGTCTTGATAATGGTCTCTTCCCTCGAGAGCCTCAATTACCTTTGCTATCCAGTTCTTCCCTGCTCTTTCTATCGCTCTGTAAGTTTTGGCATTACCAAAGGCTGAAGGAGCCCTTCCACGTGATTCCCTTTGATACATTTTCTCCCCTATTTTTATATAATTATATCACGGTAAGGTAAGTTCTGAGTTGAATTCATTCGTTGGTAATAGTTGCTAGTGCTTGTAACTTTTACTTTTTCTCAAAATTCAAACGAGTTCATTTAGAGATTTCCTTCCTACTCATTCAGAAAACGGAATTATCTTACATTATTTTTGCTTGCGATATTGTTCCTCGGTGTCATAACAATTAAAACTTAACAAGGAATCATCAATCAAGTAGATTCTGATAGAAAATACAATGTTCCATGTGCTGATGCCTACATATTTAAATGAACAAGAGACTCGATTTTGCATGCGCTTTAAGTTAGGATGGCGGATTTTACGTATGGCATCTGAGCCTAAATTTGAATTCAAATTCCTATTAGATAAATAATAGAATTAAATTGGAGTAATTTCTTATAAACTTAAATGAGCCATATACGAAATAAGGTGTCTTGTCAGCCGCATTTTCCAATTCTAAATATTCAAACATTTTCAAAGTTAGATAAGGTGAGTGATTTTGGGTGCAGTTTAGAACAAATATAATAAATACTAGTTTCAAGATTGAATTTTATATCAATCAGCACCACCTCGGTTATTTTATGTAGGTACCCTCATTTGCCTACAAAATTTGACCACATCGTGATAGTGGTCTTCATTAGAGATTTCCATTACAGATTGCCCTATTTATAATCGAACGATGATATAGTACTCAATTTAGTATCGTTTTACTATGGAAATGAAAACATCAGAAGTAGTGTTAAAACCATAGAGATATAATATTTAACATAGAGTAGGCAAGTCCTATGCAGCACTGTAAGAGGATGTGATCCATAGATAAAAAAAAATTGAAAATATCATGTCGGTGTTTGTTTCATGACGGATACAGAGGGAAGAGGTTATATTTGCGTATAAATCAAATTGAAATGCGCACTTTGATAATAAATGAATTTTATTGATTTGAAAACCTACTAAATACAAAATAAATACGTCATTTATTACAATTCTTATTGTCCTCTAAAAATAGTTAATTTAGTACATTCTTATTCTAAATTTTGGGTAATTTAAAATATGATTATCATTATGGAGTATTGACGGTGGTTTCTTTTACAATTTTGAAATAAGTATTTCTCATTGATAACGAATCTTTATATAAACGCGCAGTATTCTCTTTTTATATTGTCAAATTAGATTGACATCATTTTAAGCAAAGTTCAACTTCCCTCGATTTTTCAATTCGATTGTTGGTTTTAATAATACCACTTCCCCTTGATTGCCTATAGTTATTTTATCTTTTTTTGTTGGCTCAGCAACTATATTGCTAACGCCTGCTGGCAATTTCTGTTTTGGTTTATTCGGTTTGCTTATTAGGTATGCTAGGAACTGCAGTTCATAATAACTGTCTTACAGTCGTGTTTGATAAAACGACTCAAATGTTAAACCATCACTACAACAGATGCATGCACGTTTTGAAACAGAAGTTTTTCCAGTGGCAGTCAACTATTTTATATAAACAACAATAAGTCAAATATCATATCTTACTAACCTAACCTAACCGCTTCGGATTTTGAGCATTTGAGTTCGTATGATGGCTGAGTCTGAGTCGGATTACAGATAGGTAAAGCAGTCCACCCAAGAATATATAAAGGGAGGATGGCTAACTCCGTATGTTGTTATATATGCGGCAGTGGCTGAAATAACGTCTTGTAAAAAGTTGTCAATTTGGGGTGTTGCGCAGAATTTCACTGAGTGTCTATTGTTGTATATAAGCTTTCTTCGCCCATACTACATAAGGATGCGCTGCGTGATTTTGCGGAACACCCCTTAATGACATACGATAACCCAAAGTTTTTTGTGCCACTCCCACTACTCGTGTTAGTCGTCCTCCCTATATTTGTTCATGAATCCACCAATCACGACTATTCAAAATAAGAGAGATAGATACTCCTGCCTTATTTTCTCTTTCTTTTTATTGGGGGTACGTATCTTCCATATACTTAAATTTCTATACCGCTATCATTGTGGAAAAGAATAAGCAAAAATGAAGCTAAAGACCTGGGGATAGCTGGCGATATGCGCATGCGTCATGAACTTTTTTGGCTAAGAGGAGGGAAATGTCATTATGTTACCAAGCTTACCATTGGCACATTTTATTTGGTAAGTTGTGCCGTATGCTGTGATATTACCATGGATACCATACGATGTGACTCCAAGCCACATCCCTTTCGCGCATGCGTACTAAATTCGCAATACCCATACTGACCTTCACAAAAAAGTTCAAGGATCAAATTGTAGGTATATAGAATTATTTGGTATCTTCGATCGATTTGCCTGCTCTATGTTAACTATTATCTCTATGGTTAAAAAGTTTACAATACGTCGTTGTCAAATGTATAGGTAATCATATTCTGACACCATAAAACCAAAATAATAAACAGTGTTCGTGTCTACAGTAGTGACTGATCATGATACTATGAAATAAAGATAAGCTCATGCGCATCTCCGGAAACGTATGTTACAAAAGAGAGTCTCATATTTTGTGCTGGGTGGTTTCGGCAATTTAGGGTCCTCTGTATCTAATACATAATGAATAATTGATTTTTGAGTCTTTAGCAATATAATACCATACATAAGAAGGGAATAATAGACGAAGATAGTAGAATAAAAATTTAATATGCCAGAATATATCGATATTTATCTTCGATTCTACCGTTTTGTCATGAACTGACGACATGCGCGCAGTTATCTTAAACGCGTTCAAGAACTGAGCATATCTTTTTTGTCCTGGTATCATGGTGACTGATAATCAATCGATTAGTAATCAGAAAGTTGACAGGTAATCAGTTTATAATGGTGTAACATAACTTACCTTTTGTTTCTGCTATCACCTAATCTTTCTCTATCCTTTCATTAGGGAGTTATTGGAAATATATTTTCAAGTCAGGCACTATTAAGGGGTTGAGTATTTATTGAAAATGAAAACCTTAGATATTGCTCGAAACACTTGCTATAGGTCCAGTTAACTACCAGTTAATCATATTATTGTCTTTTTGTATTTTAAAATTAAATAATTTATCATTTTATATTCATAATTATCGCTAAGAATTTGGCAACAGCACATAAATTAATTTGTGTTTACCAACCTGCGTGTCAGTTTCCCTCTCTCTGTCCTAACCGTCAAATTCAGAGTAAAATTATTTCAAACTTAAAAACTGCATACAGTATGTTATTATGGCTTTGTGTAGGTGGAAATGTGGAAAGGAAAATTTGTAAAAGGAAATGTGATATGTACATCCAATGATCGTTTATAGCGAAGCAGATGCTGGAGAGAAAGAAACCATTAGAAATTATCAGTCATAGTACCGCTGAAACATATGCAGTAAGAGGGTGTAGGCTAATTAATTAGAATATATTATATCTCAGCAATTTTTTGCAATGAGTGCAATGAAGCTTTGCTTATTCAAAATATTGAAGGAGAAATTGATATTGACGTTGCATCGGTAGGTATTCAATATTTGTTGTCGCAACTGTTTCGCTGTAAAAAAAGTTAAATCTGGAGAACAATATTTTAATAAATTATCCCGCTGCAAAGTCTTTGCTGATAACTCAAAAGTTGTTCTAGGTAATTACACACATTCTATTAGGTATATATTTAATAAGAGCTACTTTATTTGATAACTAAATGCACTTTTGAATTTTGCATGCTGGCATTGGAAAAACGCATCTGAATAAAACATTTACCTTATTAGATTTGCCAACATTCAATGCTTTTTCAAAACATATGAGAAAATTATTGGCCCTTCTATTGAAATAGTTTACAAAAGAAAGCTGTGCAGAATCTACTGTATTAGAACGAGCTTCAACAGAACATAATATCGAATCATTGAGAAATTTATTGGAAGAATAATAAAGCCAAATTTTAAAATTTATATATACCTAACAAGGCAAAAGCAGAACGGTTAAATCCCTTTTTCTCTTTTGATTTTCAACAGTTTTTTTTGTTTAGTAGCTATTGACAAGCTTTAATCTTGTCAATAACCGAAAATTTGTTCATTAGTTTTTTGAGTGCCGTACATCCGTAGAAATAATGAAATCTTTATTAATCAATTAGGTATATATTTTCTCTAAATGTATAAAGTTTAGTAATTTGATATTTATTAGTAGCGATACAGACTTAGGTGACAGCAATATGAACAATATGGGGTAAATAAGAAAAGTAAAATATAAATAATAAAGTACATCATATATTTGATAGAAGGATAAACACAAATATTACTAATAATTTTAAATTAATCACACTTGCTGTTACATTATAATATATAAATTTGAACATTATAGGGTGTCTCTAAATATCATGTTCATTCAGGTTTTCTTAGTGAATTATAATAATATAAAATAATCTTTGTTTGTATAATAGAAACAAGTCACACATTTAAACTGAAAATATTGAGGCTGGTACAGGCTCAGTGATCAGTGATATAAATATATAAATAGTAATTGAATAATTATATCTACAAAATAATATTGTAACGTGAAGACTTACCCGAATAATAAACTACACACGCAATGCACATTCTGGAAAACACGGGAGACATCAGAGGCAACGAGAATAAGTTCTGGTCTATTCTCGAAGCCATATATTGAGAAATAACCTACAGAAACAACGAAAACAACACTGGAACCATCTAGAGCTTTTTAGGTTAGATATATAAGGTTGATGGCAATGCCAGTTAGTTAGTTAGAGATAGACACTCAGAGTCACAGATCACAACTAGTCATAGATTACATAGACAGTAGAAAGTCGTTATAGTCCAAGAAATATAGTGTGAATATAAATGTGTATATAGTCGTGTAATTATTGATGTAAATAAATTAGTGAAAATAGATCGAACCCAGTTACATTGGTGTCAGTGTGGAATCAGTGAGTGATTATAAAATTGGACGGACTTTAAGAGACTGCGGTTTCGTGCAGATTTGAGTGTTTTTGAGACTTTTGTTAGATTTAAGTTTAAGTTTAAGACTCTTTTGTTCGTTTTTGTGTAAGTGTGAAGACTCTTTAGTTCGTTTTTCGTGTGAAGACTTTTTGTTCGTTTTCGTGTGAATGTGAAGACTTTTGCTCGTTCTCGTGTATGTGTGAAGATTTTTTTTCGTTTCGTGTTTAAGACTTTGAAAACTGTATTGATACATTTCAAAATGAAATTAGTGCAGTTAACCGTGAAACAACAGTTGGTGGAGCGGGATTGTGATGATTCCGGTAATAAAGCGACCCTCCAGAAACGGTTAAGGGACATTCTGATTGAAAATGGAGACGATCCTGATATGTTCGAGTTCCACTCTCCGGAAGAGCTGTTACTGAAAAAAATTATTTTTAGACATAATAATGAAAAATTTGAAGAAATTTCCAGAAATAATAATGAGAAATTTGAAGAAATTTCTAGAAATAATAACGAAAGATTCGAAGAAGTAACCAGGACATTTGGGGTAAAATTCGATGAAGTCTCTAGAAGTTTCTAGAACTCTTCAAGATGAAATTAAAGATGTTTCCAGAAAAAGTGATGCGAGGTTTGAGGAGGTGACCAGAACTATCGAGGAAAAGGTTAAAGAAGCTGGTAGATATAGTGACAAGAAATTCGAAGAAATTTCAAGAACAGTTGAAGAAAACTTTGTCACGACAGAGAAGAACATGGAGCTACTGCAACGAAAAATCAAGACACTGGAAATGTCAGTTAAGAATGGTAACTGCAGTGGGAGTTAGATACTCAAAGTCGAAGATGACTTA
This sequence comes from Crioceris asparagi, assembly GCA_958507055.1. Lineage (NCBI taxonomy): Eukaryota > Metazoa > Arthropoda > Insecta > Coleoptera > Chrysomelidae > Crioceris > Crioceris asparagi. The sequence continues at coordinate 57,772,206 of OY293826.1, read as the reverse complement.
GGCGTAGGTAGTATGAGGGTTAAGCTGCCAAACTTTGATGGAAAGTGCTCCTGGTCAACCTATCGAAAGCAGTTTGAAGCAGTGGCAATGGCTAACCAGTGGACCGAAGAACAGAAAGCTGTTTCCTTAACTGCTGCTTTACGAGGTGATGCAGCAGACATCCTTAGGTCTATTCCGGCTGGCCAGGCAAACTACCAAGTCTTGCTTTCTAAATTAGAGAATCGATATGGAGATAGCCATCTTCAGCAAGTATAAAAAGCCCAATTACGATCTCGGGTGCAACATGCAAATGAGTTTGAGGGAGAGGTAGCTCGTATTGTGCGACTAGCATATCCTACAGCTGCCGATAGCTTCCTTGATGAAATTACGGTGGACACAGCTGGCGTTGAAGCTGACCAGACCAAAATTGCTGGAAGAAGCCCTAGCTATTGCTTTGGAGCATGAAGCCGCAAGCCAAACTTCCCGAGGGCACCGTTTAAGAGCAATCGAGGAAGAAGATCAGTCTAACAGAGAGTCCCTGTTGGAAATGATAAGGAAGCCAATTACTGGAGCGTAATCAAAGAAGAGAGAGCCAAGATGGGTCGAGATGAGGGGGCAATCGTCGACCTGCAGAAATAGTGCCTCTGTAATTACGGTCAATGTGTCATCTTCTGGCGGAGCCTTGAGTTTATACATCGATGGTCGAATCAATGGAGAATACAGAACAGTCCTAATAGATACCTGTGCAACAAGAACAATAGCCAGGCCAGAGCTCATCACAGATCATTCCCGGATACTACCAACAAAGGTCCAGCTCAGAACAGCGACTGGAGAGAAAATAAGAACACATGGTGAACTGAGCATGAACATAAGCATTAGTAAGATCACCACCAAGCACAGTGTTTTAATAGCTGACATATCTGACAAGTTTATTTTGGGAATGAACCTTTTGAAGAAGCTTGGGGCTGTGTTGGATGTCAAAAATGGTGTCTTGATGGTCGACGATGAAGAACTGCCCTTTAACGAGGATAACGAAGATGTTGTCCGATTGATAACGACTAGTCACGTAATAATACCCGGCTATAGTGAAAAAATATTGATGACCAACCCGGACGGAAACTGCAAATCTGGAAGTCTGAGACTGGTAGAAGAAATGAATAATAAGGAATTTTTGAAAGCTAGAGCTCTTGTTCGAGTAGGAGATATCGTTCCTGTAGTAATGAATTTAAAGCAGAGTCCCATCAAGTTGAGCAAGGGAAGTATGGTTGGAAATTGTGTTCCTGTATCAGCGATATGCTCTGTAAGAACGATTAGTAAACCATCCAGGACCAGATATTCGAAAGAGCTGATTGATGTGGTCATCAAGACTGTCCAGGACTTAGTGAGTCTGTACTTCAACTTCCTACCAAGTGCGAATTGAAATTACGGGGAACATAGCTATAATGACGGAAGTACTGCAATTAGTCCGAAAAACATTTTAAGTGGCGCCTATGGCTGGTCCACCAACTGGGATGGTTGACGTTCGACCCATGAATTAACAAAATCACTAGAATGCATACAGACAATAGGTCACTCGATTCAAAATAAAACAGTGGCAACACATTATACCACAGAAAGTGCGTAGACTTTATCTGATAACCGAAGTGATAAAATGGAACCGTCACACCCCACGTCTTCTCCGGAGGAAGTAAATTTCCTGAAATTTACTTCTAAAATACTAGTTCTCGTTGTGTTCCCAGGTGGGTTTGAGGTCTTGTACATGCCATAACACGACAGATTTTCCTTTTTCATCTAAGAGCTCATAAGTCACCAGACCAACTTTCTTACTTATGGTGTAAGGTCCAATATATTTCGGGCAGAGTTTTGCATTTATATTCTTGCTTGCATCGGACAATATTTTGTTTCTCTTCCATACCCTATCTCCAGCCTTATAATGTACGGGGCGCCTTCTCAAATTATAAACTTTACGATTTCTTTCTTGTGCGGAAGCAAGCTTATTTTTCACAGATTCAAATAACTTCCGAAATCCCTTAGTTCTTCTCGTCACTTCATTCTCAGCATCGAACTTTGTTAAGCTTTCCGCTCGATAGAGGTACTCGGTGCCATCTCCAACATATTCCCTGCCAAAGTTTATCAAGAATGGGGTATATCCTGTTGTCTCACTTTTTGATGTTCTAATTGCACATGCTATGGCGGCAATATTTTCATCCCACTTTCGATGATCAGTTTTTAGATAACACGATATCATCGTTTTAACTATTTTATTGTAACGTTCTACTGGATCAGCATTGGCGTGATAATTAGCAGTATAGGAGATTTTTGTGTTGTATTTCCTACACAGCTCCTGAAATTCTTTGCCACGCATTTGCTTCCCATTATCACATATCAAAAATTGGGGTACACCATAAACGCAGAATATTTGTTCTTCCACAAAACGACATAAGGCTTTTGCAGTGGCAGTACGTAATGGACACAATATAACGTACTTACTGAAATAATCGCATACAGACAATAGGTAACAGTATCCCTGCCTACTACGAGGATAAGGGCCCATGAAATCTAAGCTAATCATTTGCCATGGTTTATTGATCTGTGGTCTGGTGCCCATTAGTCCGGCAGCCGCCTTCTGTTCTGGTTTATGTTGAGCACAAATTTGACAGGCTCTAACATACCGGGCTACATCACATCGCATTTTTGGCCAAGTATACCGATTGTGAATTTTCCAGTAGGTCTTGTAGGTACCAGTGTGTCCGGCACGGGTGTCATCATGATACTGTCGAACTAGGTCTCTCCTCTTGTCTTTCGGTACGACAATCTTCCAATAATCGCTTTCTTGTGATAACTCGGGTATTGCACACTTCACATATTTATAGACGATGCCATTTTCAACTCTCCATTGCTTAAATTTGTCCGGCCGACTGACTATATTGTCCTTCATCCGATGATACCATTGGTCAGCCGTATCACCGAACTTCTGGGGAAAATCTTGACTGATTTCCACGGCGTCTACTTGAACTGGGACACTTCTAGAAAGAAAATCGGGTACAAGGTGGTCTTTACCTTTACGATGTACAATGGTGTAGTCATAAGGCTGCAATCGTAAAGCCCATCTGGCCAATCTTCCCGTTGGATCTTTCAAGCGGTCTAACCATAACAGAGAGGCGTGATCGGTAATAATGGTGAAGTGTGTGCCTTCCAGATAGTGCCGAAGCTTCTCAACCGCCCAAATCACACTCAAACACTCCCTTTCAGTGGTGGTATAAACCCGTTCGGCCTTAGAAAGGGATCGGGATAGAAAACAAATCACTTTCTCCCCTTCCTCGAATCGCTGTGTTAATACGGCGCCTAATCCATAGGCAGATGCGTCGGTCTGTAGGATGAAAGGCCTTCTAAAGTCTGGGCAGGTAAGGATCGGTGCTGATATAAGTGAATTCTTCAGTTGGTTGAAAGCCTTTTCGCACTCTTCAGTCCAAATAAGGTGTACATTTTTATGAATAAGTTTGGTGAGAGGAGCTATCAGAGAAGAGAAATTTGGAACGAATTTTCTGTACCACCCAGTCATGCCGATGAATCGACGAATTTCAGTCGTATTCGTGGGTCGTTCTAGTTTCATGATAGCCTCCACCTTATCTACATCCACGTGAAGTCCTTTGGCATCGAGTATATATCCCAAGTACTTGAGCGAAGGTCTACAAAATTTACATTTCTCTCGCCCTAATGTTAGGCCAGCTTCTATTAGGCGGTCGAATACTTTCCCCACAATATCCAGGTGTTGTTCGAAATCCGAAGAGATAATAATAATATCGTCTAAGTAAACTAGAACATGTGGCTCCAAATCAACTCCTAGTAACTTTTCAATAAGGCGTTGCCACGTTGCTGGCGCGTTGGTCAATCCGAAAGGCATCCTTTTAAAATGATAAAGGCCTCTATTGGGAACGGTAAATGCCGTATACTCTTGACATTCTTCTTTGACACCAACCTGCCAATACGCACTCTTTATATCCACCGAACTCAAAAATCTTGCTCCTCGTAATCTATCAAGGATTGATGAGACATAAGGAAGAGGATAGGCATCCTTTTTCGTTACTTTATTATGGGCCCGATAGTCTACGCAGAATCTATACGTTTTGTCTTCTTTCGGAACTAATAAAATGGGTGATGACCAGGCACTTTTAGAGGGTTCAATAACTCCAAGCTCTAACATTTTCTTGATTTCCTCATCGATCTTTTGTTGTTTGAATGGCGAGACCGGATAATACCTCTGCTTGATTGGTCTTGTTCTCTCTTCCAATATTATTTCATGCATTGCAATGGTGGTGAATCCTAAGCCCGTGCCCATTTTCTCGAATTTATCGTCTACTATATTCTTAAGTCTTTTCCGTTGTTCTTCTTCTAGATTGGTCTGCTCAATGATTCCACAAGCCTCGACGAAGTTTTCTTTTCCAAAGTGCCAAACATTTTCTCTCAGATTCGGTACTATGTCCATACTCATCCAGAAGTCGGTGCCAAGGATTAGGTTGCTGGAAAGTTCTGGAACAACGAGCACATCTATCACACATACCTTTCCCATGAGACAAATTGGAGTTTTTATTACTCCCATACTGAAACAGGCTTGGCCATTGGCTACGGAACATTTTGTTCTCCTTGAACCATCCAATTTCAAACCAAGGTGTTTCAATGTTTCAGAAGTAGTCTTTCCAACCAGAGTGACGGTACTACCAGAATCTAATAAACCAAGCATCTTGTGTCCAAGTATGGATATTTCAAGGTAAGGTCGTCGATCGCCTTCGGCATGAGAAATTATGAAACTAACAAGAGCTTGTCTCTGAAGGTATGTTAGATCATTCATTCTGGCCGATGTAACTGAGCTGGGGGTAATAGTTCGGCCTTCTAATTCCCCCACACTTCGTTTTTTGAGCATGAAGGACAATTTCTTACAGTGAATCCCTCTTGACCGCATCGAAAACACAGTAGCTTCAAAGGTTGTGGACAGCGTGATCTTTGATGTCCTGGTTGATTACAATTCCAGCAGTTCTTTGAACTTGTTTGGGGTTGTCGTAGATTTCTCGCATCCATAGCTTCAACTCTAACATCTGTCTCATTTCTCATCCCAACATCGTTCCGGGTAGTGACCATATGGGCTGAGACGGGACGACTATATGTTGGGGGTCTTCGATATGTAAGATGAGGCTCCTGAACTAGTCTGGGTTGGGAGGGGGGTGGACAGAATTGTTTCGACTGCCAATAAATCAATTCGGCTTCTTTTCCTCTACTGATGAGTTCTTCAATGGTGGTGATGGATTGGAACATTAAGGCGGTCTGTAAGTGTGGCAAAAGGTTCCGCTTGATGATGGCTACTTGTTCCGATAATGAGGGTTGCTTCACAGACAATTTCCGGAATAGATTCTGCATTCGGGTGACGTACAAAATCAGTCTTTCATCCGCTCCTTGAGTCCGTTTCTTAATATCTTCCATCAAACTCTCTTCATAGTTGGGTGGCATAAATGCTTCTCTAAGTTGGACTTTGAAGTCTTCCCAGTTCCCAAAAGAAGCTTTTCTCGGAATATACCAATCTCGAGCGTCTCCTCTCAGAATCTCATAAACCGACTGAAAGAGTTGATCTCTAGAGACCCCTCTCGATTCGGCAAGGTGCTCTACATCTTCTAAGAAAGTGATGACACTGCCACGACCATCGAAGTGAACATTCCATTTATATACTTGCACGCTGGGACTATAGGAACTTACATTCGGAGTAGATAAGTGCCTTTGCCCACTATTGGGAACAAACCCTGAGGCTGGGTGGGTAGTACTATTACGCATTTCGAAATCACCCGTATGAATTGTTTCAATCAATGGTCCTTCAGGAATATCACAACTTTGGGAAGCAAAAGATACCCGCCGAGGAGAATCGTGAAGGGATACCTGATGGAGGTATCTGGCCAATTCCTCACATGTACTCCTGTTATTCTCTAGTTCTGGATGGTTCTGCACCGATTGATTCCCTTCTGGCTCTCCGCTTTCATTTGATCTAACAGGTATTGTTTTTTCCAAGTCTATCAAATTATCCACGATGGGTTCTCCATTGAGAGGAAGTAAGCTTGTGGAGTTGACAGTTTTGGGCACTGGATCGTCTGGTATTGAAACTGGAGAACGGTTAGCAGTGCCAGGGCTCGAGCGACTGGAAGAATGAAGTTGCGCAATGTGGTTGGCATCTCGTAAAGCTTCGTACACACCCTCTAGTAGAAACATCAGGTTCTTCTTTTTGGTTTCTGTTTGGTTAGTAGCTGTGACAATTCTTCTCAAGCGACCTTGAACATGGGATAGTCGACTACTTATCCTCTTGAATTCATTTTCTCGATTTTCCGCGTTAAATTCTTGAACTTGGCCCACTAGTTCATCTAGTTTTCCGCTGCAAATACCAAGCTCCACGTCTGGATCTAAATTCGAAATGACTTCCTCCACCATTGGTGCATCCAAAACTTCCCTCAGCATAGCACGTTTCTGTTCAACCGTGCTTCCGACTTTACATCCTCTTGCCCTTAACTCCCAAGTTAATTCGTCACTTCTTAATCTATTGACTTCCATATTATCACCTCAACGCAAAACTATAAACTTCAATAGGTATGTAAATAACCGAAATTGAATTACGATTCCCACCTCTTCTCAGACGAGGCGGAACCAGGGACGCATGCGCCAACAGGACAGACCAGACCCAATAAATTTGAACTCGCAATAATACCGCAAAAACCAAAAAAACTAAACTGAATTACTAAATTCAGCACGAAACAATAAATATCTACATATCCATATATATACACATATATGAGGCGGTGCTCACACGATCAACCTTAGAATTAACACACTGAACTAATTCTAAAATAATATCAATTCACAAGGAAAATATATCACCCTGTAGAGTTTACTTCCGGCTTGACATCGGTTATCATAATAACATTAAAACAAAATGATGAATTAAATACATAGAAGAAGAAAGAAAAGAAAACCCATAAATTATCATAAAAAAAAACTTTATTCCAAAATATTATAAAGTACCTAGTTGCAAATTTATCAATACCCTAAACTTAATCCGATAAGACCATTTACAAACCAACAGATCTCTTGATAGCAAAAAAAATAAATAAAAAAATGAAAAGCTGCAATGAACAGTAAAAAGAAAATGAAATACTTGACGTTGGGCGCCAGTTTTATGCCACACTCTCAGGGTCGTAATTGAGACCAAAGTGGGCATAAAAAAAAAATTGGAGACTTTGCCGGCTAGCTTCCAGACTAAATCTCGATATATAGAGAAACAGAAAGGACGTTTGGATCACGAGTACAGGAAATCGCCGATGTTTGTTTGGTTACAAAAAAAGAATTAAAGGGAGGGGCGCCACGTGATTTTAGAAACTCTTGACCCGTTTCCTGCACTAAACATCTGAGATTCAAAAGCAAAAGGAACAAACCACGAAACCAATTTTACCTTAAATTATTGCTCTCTCTCTCTCTACTATATTTCTTGCCTTTGACGAAGGCTACCCACGGAATCATTCGAGGAATAATAATAATATGTCAAATAATTTTTATTTACATCAATAACAATAGATTTAGATAATACAACAATTACGGTATGAACGAAGCATTCATAACATGAATAAAACCCTATACATAGCGTTAGTTGGCCAGTTTTATAGACATCTATAATCCCGTTTACATATAATGAAAATTCCCATTCAGTATCTCTGTACCTCAATAGGTGAGTTGTGATTTAAATGTTAACACATATATATATTTCTAGTAATCCAACACTTACAAAAGAAAATAGATTGTAGTACAAAAGCGGAGGGCCTTCTATAACTCGTAAAAGTCTATACTTTGGGTTTGCAAAATAGAAAAAAAATAAATAAAAAAAGAAAAAAACTAAGACAAAGAAGAGTCGAACACCTGGCGTTGCTTTATAATTAGGCTAGATTTCAGGGTACTGAAGCCCTCCAAATGATTGAGAAGAAAATGACATGCACTTATCTGGTACTCCTGACAGTGGTTGGGAAGAAGTCTACTCGCCGGTAGCTGGCCAACGCCAACCCTTGATGAGAGATCACCCTCGACAGCTATTTCGTCTTTGGTTGAGGAACTCCACGAAGAATGGGTACTGCTTATATTAGTCCCAGGCAGTTAAACTTGCTGAAAGTTCCGGATGCGGGAAGAGATCTGATGGTTGAGCACAAGATGGCGGCTTAGTCCATGTGGAGTAGTTCGAGAAAATAATCCCTTAAAAAGGTTTCGGCTTCTGGATTTCGTTTCCACGTGAAACCGATAAAGAAGCCTGAATCTTGTCGTGAAAATTACTAAATCCCCGATATAGGGTGGATAGACGTCCAACATAAGAAAATTTCACTTATCTCTCTACTACTGTCATCGACTCTCTCCCTCTTTTCAACACCCTCCTTCGTTTCTGAAAGGACAAAGTAGTGGGAGTATCCACTTCTTGCCAACTAATTAAATGAAAAATCCCTCGCTTGCGAAAATAAATTCAAGGTCAATGGCAACATTACCGCAACCTGCGGGTAGGAAAAAAGGATCTGAGGGGGGAGTTGTCCTGCAAGCATCCCGTAACCAGGGCTCCACAGGTTTGGGAGTCTGTACTTCAACTTCCTACCAAGTGCGAATTGAAATTACGGGGAACATAGCTATAATGACGGAAGTACTGCAATTAGTCCGAAAAACATTTTAAGTGGCGCCTATGGCTGGTCCACCAACTGGGATGGTTGACGTTCGACCCATGAATTAATAAAATCACTAGAATGCATACAGACAATAGGTCACTCGATTCAAAATAAAACAGTGGCAACACATTATACCACAGAAAGTGCGTAGAGTTAGCAGACTTTATCTGATAACCAAAGTGATAAAATGGAACCGTCACATGTTATCCTAAAGTAAACCATTCCCACATGTTATTATAGTTGTATATGTTTACATTAAGAGATTCTACAATAAATAAGTGAAGGCTGGGAACGATTCCACCAATGGTCAGCTCGCATTATAATAATTAGCTCAGACTTGGAGGAAATGGAGGACAAAAATACAAAAAATACAAATAAATTCAAATGCTGCAATAGAAAATTCGTCAACAATATCTGTAGAGTATGCCAAAATGTTTTTCATCCGAGTTGTATAACTGAAAGAAATAAGCAATTCAAAATAATAGATGGCCAAAAAATATACTGTTCTAAAGTATGTGAACAAAAAACAAAAATAACGCACTTCTCGAGAAATTGACGAAAGAAAGAGAGGCAAACAATTCAAAAGATCAACTGCTAGAAAAATTTGAGTTAGAAATGGAAGATAAAGTAAAAGCACTTGAATTAGAAATTTTGCGTCTACGTAGAGAAAGTGAAGAAAAGGAAAACTTATTTGCAAGAGAAAAAAGAAGATCGCAAAACTTTTTTGACGAGGTGGTCGAAGCCGAGTCAAAGTTTGAAGATAAGCTCCAGGAACAAAAGACAATTATAGCACAGCTGGAAAAAGAGATTAGCAACCTAGGTGAGAGAAATTCTTCTCTGCTATAAGAAATAGAATCCAAAGATTTAGAAAGGAAAAAGATTGAATCTGATGCCCAGGAACTAACCCTATTAAACAGGAATATGATCATTTCAATCAGGACACTGGAGAGTGAAAATATGTTATACCAAAGTGAGTTAGATAAGTTAAAACGTACTGTTTTCAGTAATATGAACCATGCGGATCTAGAAGCCCTAAAAACATTGAAGTCTACAAGCTACAAACAAGTGAGCTCCAAGGAATGTGTGAAACCTCTTGTTAATAAGCTTATGATACTATCTGATCAGCAAGGTCGAAATTTCAATAAGATATTCCAATCATTAGGTAGCCAGTTTTCAGTGGAAAGTTTTATAAAATCAGGAGCATCTTTCCTGTCTGTAATTGAGAACATCCAACAACTAACATCTAATTATAGCCTAAATGACTATGTCATAGTAATTGCTGGATTGAACGATTACAGAAATGGAAAAATTCCACCAATGAAGAAAATAGTGGATAAATTAAGTAATTGTGCCCACACCAATATTGTGGTTATCTCAGTACCATTTGGTAAGTTTGATGATTGGACTAGGAATCAAATTTATAAATTTAATGGAATGTTACAAAAATACCTCAACCCATTCAGTCATACTTTTCTTATGAATACAAATATCAATAACTTTCTGATCATCAAAAAATTTTTAGCAAAAAATATCGCTAGAAACATATTGGAAAAACGTTATTTAAAAAACAGTAATAAATCTGAAACTAATACGAACTCATCTACTCCTCAGTCAAACTACCCACATACAAAGACAAATACCATGTCGAAAGATTTTTTATCTCCACTCCAAAATCAAAGAAGCTTAACATAAATGTTTATAATTTAACAATATTGCTATTGAATATTCAGTCCATCAGACACAAGTCTCATGAATTATCCTTATTCTTGGAGCAAGTAAATCATCCCGAAATTGTCCTTCTTACTGAACACTGGGTCAAAACAAACGAACTATTTTGTATACCTAAATTTAAGACAATCTCTCTTTATTGTAGATCCAATTCAATACATGGTGGTACTATCATACTCGCAAAATCTAGCTTTCTTGTAAATAACCCATTTCAGAGAATAAATAAATTTGATAATCACATTGCAGAAAAATCTTTTGAATTGTCGATGGTACTTTTTAGAAAGCTCAATTTATACATCATATGTATTTACCGTTCCCCCTCTTCTTGTGTAGTAGAATTTATGAATAAGCTTGAAATGATCTTGTGCGACTTACCAAATCGCGCCAAAGTTATTCTAACTGGAGACTTCAATGAGGATTTCAAGGATAATAACAATATCACATTAAGACTAAAAGATCTAATGGGTTCGTACAATATCTATATGCATGTTGATGGACCTACCAGATTTTCTAAATTCTCGTCTACAACAATTGACTATATTTGCTCAAATATCGAAAACGTATCATGTTCGGTGATAAAGGCAGGCCTGTCTGATCACGAGGTTGTATTGGGTCGATTTTTCATAACGCCAAAGCCAAACCAACCCCATTCAAAACGCGGCAGGATTTTCAACAAGCTCAGTTATGAAAAGTTCCAACGACTATGCTCGGACGTAGACTGACATTCCATTTCTTCTGCCAGTGATCAAATTCATGAATTTCATAAAATACTAATTTCTAAATTCAACACAGCTTTTCCTATTAAGATCATTAAGCCTAAACTTAAAAAATCTTGGATAACTCAGGGTCTAAAAATTTCTTCTGAAAACCTCCATTCGCTGCATATTATCAGGAAGTTTACTGATAATATATATGTCCATCAATACTTCTATTCATATAGAAAAATATATAAAAAAACTTATTAAAATCGCGAAAGAAAATTATTATACTGTTAGACTTACTGTCGCAAAAAATAAACAAAAAGAGTGCTGGAATATCATAAATGAGTTTCGTCAGATAAACCAACAGAATCAGATGGATAATAGTCTCTCACCTGACCAACTAAATGATTATTATTGTAATATTGCAAGCGAAATTTCATCGAAGATGGTTTCCTCCACCGACCCCATGAGTTATATGAATTTTGAACCTCCCAAAGACTCATTCTATTTTACTCCTACCAACACACAGGAATTAAGAGAAATCACTGTAAATATTAAAAACAAGACTTCAGCTGGGGAGGACGGAGTATCAGCAAATATTTTTTTAAACCTATCTGATTCTGCATTAAATTCACTGGCTTCCGCTATCAATAACTCATGGCAATCTGGCCAATTCTCACCGTGTCTGAAATCAGCCAAGGTAATTCCCATATATAAAGGGGGGCAATAGACCAACCTTCTAATTATCGCCCAATATCACTGCTATCGCCATTATCCAAAATAATCGAAAAACTTGTTAAGGTTCGCATCATGGCCTTCATCGAACGTCACAACCATAACCAGAATTAATTTGGTTTTCGAAAGGTAAAAGTACAAGTGACACGATGTTCAAACTTTTGGAACACTTATATGGTCAAATCAATGATGGAAGACTAGCTGCAGCAGCATTCTGTGATTTAACAAAAGCTTTTGACTGTGTATGTCACAGAATAATGCTGCAAAAGCTTTAGAGGTTGTGCCCTTGATTGGTTCCAGTCATATCTTAGAAATCGGACACAAAAAGTATTCATTGGACTAAAATCTTCCAATTGCGGGAATATTAACTGCGGCGTTCCACAGGGATCAGTTTTAGGACCGGTATTCTTTCTGCTATACGTGAATGATCTGGCTCTTCTTGATATTCAGGGCAAGTTCACTCTGTTTGCTGACGACACCACCATTTTGTGACAGGCAAAAGATTCTTTATCCTTGGAAAAAAAACATTCAGAGTGATTTAAAAAAGGTCAAGGAATGGTGTGAATGCAATTCGCTTGCCTTGAATATTAACAAGACAAAATTACTCTCCATTAAATGTAACATTGAAGGTATTTCTATTGGACTCGATAAAATGGAAAATAATAACAACGTAAAATTTCTTGGCCTATGTATTGACAACCAAATGAGATTCCATGAACACATATTCTCTCTCAGTAGCAAGCTGGCATCGGGTTGCTACGCAGTAAAAGTTTCTGCAAGTGAGATTGGTTCAGAAACAGCCAGCACAGTATATTATGTCCTAGTGGAATCTCACATCAGATACGGGATTGCCTTCTGGGGCATGTGCACTCAAGAAAAGTTTAACAGTGTATTCATTCTACAGAAGCATTACGACATATGTGTGGAGTATCTCCCAAGCAATCCTGCAAACCACTCTTCGCCTCACAGAGAATATTGACTTTAACTTGCCTACTCATACTAGAAAGCGTATGCCTAGTCTTTAAGAACCGTGATACTTCAGCAAATCCACAATTGTATCACAAAACTCGTTGGACAAAAAATTGTAATATACCTTTGCCTATACCCTCCTCGAACCAGGTCAGGAAATCAATTATATATGAAGGCATTAAAATGTATAACCACTTACCCGTACGCATTAAGATCATTACCTCGTTCAAAACATTCCGTAATTCTGTAAAATGTGTGTACTCTGAAAATTGGAAACACGGTTCATGCTGATGATTTCGAGTAACTGTACCACAGTAATGAAGTGTCCTTACAATATGTTTATATCTTTGTACGTTAGTGGCTAAGTTCACAAACTAGTATTATGTAAGTTAGTAATTTAGTATACAATAACAGGTACGAAATTAGTAGCCGTTAAGAGAGCCATCTCTTCTCTGATAGTAATATGTATTATGTAGTGTAGTTTAGTTCTTGTCATATATATATATATATATATATATATATATATATATATATATATATATATATAAATAAAAAGATGTTCTTGGGGATGCAGTCATATATTCAATAAAATTCTTTGACTGAAGCCGAGCTTTCGAGAATGTTTATTCTCTTCTTCAGGGCAAACTACAAATCGTTACAAAATGATTTCAACAACAAATTAATAGTATTATAAAAATACTTACAATCGTGAATTTAGAATAAATTAACCAAAAACAGGAAAGATTTCATATCCATCAATTACAAATGTCATTATTTATATTTGTCATGGTAACACAATAAGTAAAAAAGTATCTAGATTTTGTTGATACAAATGAATATTACTGAATGATCTTTATATGTTTGTGGCTATTTGAACAAGGAGCACAATTAAATTAAAATTATTATTAAGGCAGATACAGGTTCAGTAAAAAAGAAATGTAATTTAAGAATATTGCATAAATACTTATATATATATACCCATACATAGACTAAATTACGTTTAATCTAGGCTTGAACTGACAGTTAAAAGAAAAAGATACATAATATTATTTAAAACTTCTATATAAGTGTAATCATATTCTCTCACAATACGAAACATATAAACATGATTATTCTGAAAGTGCACTGATACTTATTCACTCAAAAAAGGCCGATTTCTCTCACTAATCAACCTCTAAATTTTTGGGTGAAATAGATTTTTTGAAATCCTAAAACACTTTTTAATGTTCTTTCAAATATTGATAAATATTCAAAATAATATATAAAATCATATTCTCTCACAATACGACATAAGAATGAAACATTTTGAAAATCATTCACTTTTCCAGAAAACAAGCTGATATCTCTCACTAATCAGCATGCATATTTTCGAAAACATTAAATGTTATGAATCTTTCATAAATAGATTATACATTTAATCTCAAATAAACATATAATGAATTTTAAGAGAATAATTATCTTTGATCAACTAAATTTCTCTCACTAATAAGTTGATCTAAATATTTCTATTGTTTATTGAAAACTAAGATTCTAAAGTTAATTACTATAAAATCAGTTAAGACCAGTCCTTCGTCTATATATAAGTACATATATCCCATACACATTAATCAATTTATAACCAATATACATATATACACATACATACATACACATATATACATACACACACATACATACATAAATACATATATAAACAAAAAATAAATATTACATGTCAAGTATAGGTACATATTACATACCTAACTATACATAAATATTTATTTGATGTATCTCAAAATTAATATATATAAATATTTATGTATAGTTAGGTATGTAATATGTACCTATACTTGACATGTAATATTTATTTTTTGTTTATATATGTATTTATGTATGTATGTGTGTGTATGTATATATGTGTATGTATGTATGTGTATATATGTATATTGGTTATAAATTGATTAATGTGTATGGGATATATGTACTTATATATAGACGAAGGACTGGTCTTAACTGATTTTATAGTAATTAACTTTAGAATCTTAGTTTTCAATAAACAATAGAAATATTTAGATCAACTTATTAGTGAGAGAAATTTAGTTGATCAAAGATAATTATTCTCTTAAAATTCATTATATGTTTATTTGAGATTAAATGTATAATCTATTTATGAAAGATTCATAACATTTAATGTTTTCGAAAATATGCATGCTGATTAGTGAGAGATATCAGCTTGTTTTCTGGAAAAGTGAATGATTTTCAAAATGTTTCATTCTTATGTCGTATTGTGAGAGAATATGATTTTATATATTATTTTGAATATTTATCAATATTTGAAAGAACATTAAAAAGTGTTTTAGGATTTCAAAAAATCTATTTCACCCAAAAATTTAGAGGTTGATTAGTGAGAGAAATCGGCCTTTTTTGAGTGAATAAGTATCAGTGCACTTTCAGAATAATCATGTTTATATGTTTCGTATTGTGAGAGAATATGATTACACTTATATAGAAGTTTTAAATAATATTATGTATCTTTTTCTTTTAACTGTCAGTTCAAGCCTAGATTAAACGTAATTTAGTCTATGTATGGGTATATATATATAAGTATTTATGCAATATTCTTAAATTACATTTCTTTTTTACTGAACCTGTATCTGCCTTAATAATAATTTTAATTTAATTGTGCTCCTTGTTCAAATAGCCACAAACATATAAAGATCATTCAGTAATATTCATTTGTATCAACAAAATCTAGATACTTTTTTACTTATTGTGTTACCATGACAAATATAAATAATGACATTTGTAATTGATGGATATGAAATCTTTCCTGTTTTTGGTTAATTTATTCTAAATTCACGATTGTAAGTATTTTTATAATACTATTAATTTGTTGTTGAAATCATTTTGTAACGATTTGTAGTTTGCCCTGAAGAAGAGAATAAACATTCTCGAAAGCTCGGCTTCAGTCAAAGAATTTTATTGAATATATGACTGCATCCCCAAGAACATCTTTTTATTTATTATAAATCCAGTCAAGAATACAAAATCAATATATATATATATATATATATATATATATATATATATATATATATATATATATGTATATATATATATATCTATAGAAATAGTTTTTAACTTTGTCAATAAGAACCTTTTTCTTTGACAATAAAGTATATTTTCTCTCTCTCTCTCTCTCTCTCTCTCTTCTATTGCCCTATCCGATAAGGACGTTGGCTATTATCATAGCTATGCGGATCTTATTGGCTGCGCAACGAAACAGTTCAGTAGATGTTGTTCCAAACCATTTTCGCAATTTAGCCAGCCAAAAAATTCTTCTCCCATCAACTTTGCCTTGAATTATGTTTTGGAGAATTCTGTACTTGTTATTCCTCATGATATGGCTAAAATACTCTAATTTTCTACGCTTCACATTAAGCATGATTTCAGGCTTATATCCCATTTTTCGGAGTACTTTTTCGTTGGTAATTCCTTCTATCCTAGAGATTCTAAGAATTCTTCTGAAAATCCACATTTCAAAAGCTTGCAGTTTTCTTTCCATAGCGTCTGACAGCGTCCAAGCCTCCACACCTTACAGAGGAGTGGAGTATGTATAACACCCTGCGACCGTCTCAAAATTACATAAGATCACTTGCCCACCTGCCTAAAAATTAACCTCTTAGGTGGGTATTTGCGGCTACGCTTAACAGTGGAGAATGGGTGGGGTTCACCAGTAGCTAAATTCTAATATGTGTTAAAAAGGCGCCAGGTAAGTAAATTGAAAACGCCCAACACCCAATTATCATACAACATCACTAACTTAC
This sequence comes from Crioceris asparagi, assembly GCA_958507055.1. Taxonomy (NCBI): domain Eukaryota; kingdom Metazoa; phylum Arthropoda; class Insecta; order Coleoptera; family Chrysomelidae; genus Crioceris; species Crioceris asparagi. Next base: position 57,755,565 of record OY293826.1, on the reverse strand, counting down.
CAAACGATGTTAAGAAAAATAAGGTCGAGTACCCAAGTCAATTTTATTCAAGAACAATCTATTTGGTGAAACTCAACAATAATGATAACAACGGTAATTACGAGGTAACAATGGCTCTAACAAAACACAAACAAATCTAAAATTTAAAACCAGCAAGAAAATAAAACGTCGCGTGAGCTCAGGCGAATATGCTTAATCAAGTGCAGTGGAGAAAAATATAAAGTCTCCATTTCCGGGTTACAGGAGCAAAGTAAAGAAAATTATTCCAAGTATAAAACAAAAAAAAATGGTAAACTAAAAATATATCATTATACCACTCGCGAGCAGCCAATGTCGTTGTGGGTCACCTAGTATATTGATCCTTGTCGACGCTCGGGTTAGAGCAGTACCTTATCAGGATCACTTTCAGAAGATCCACAGTCGATTAGTGGATTATGAGTTCCAGGAAGAGAAAAAAACTATGAAAAATAATATCCTATCAAATATTGTTTCATCTTACAATTCATTTCTCACCCATAATTAAATCTTTATAAACGGCAACCCCAAAAAAAACCTTTTTTTAATAAAATAACCGTATGCCCTGAAATTGCTTACTCGAGAAACATTTAAGCATCTTACCTTCGAAACTCGAAGGGTTGGAATAAGCATACACGTGGTCCAAAATGTGTTTTCCGTGGGATTTCCTTGTTTTTGAATAATTGCAAAATCACCAGGAGCTCATAAATTCTGTTCTAGCGTCTCATGCCAGTTCTAGAATAGGAGAAAACGAATAAGATTTTAAAGGAAGCAATTCGATGGAAAATCGATGAATGGAGCTCGTACTCACGTGAAAATCGTATAATCCTCGTAAGAGTGTGAGTGAAATGCCTTGTTCAGCTTAAAGCCATCAATAAATACCACAAAACAGTACCGGCACAACTTCACTCAATATAACTTTTGTAAAATAATCCTCGAAAGTGATATCTAAATAGAACATACCATCCCAAAATTCACTTTTGAATTACCCAAGAGAGCACATGAGGACCTTCTTTTCTTCCTTCTTCAAAATGGAAATCTGCGGAAGTTCGGGAATTGACGGCAGGAATTGACGGCCAATCATATCCCAGCAGGAAAGTACTCACTTCCGACGTATTAAAAGTCAGATAATATAATCAAAGTTATATTGCAGATATCCACCCATCAATAACACACAATATTAATTTTAGGTTGCTAGAGCAGAAATACTTCTTTACTTTCTCATCCAGTGAACCATGAATTTATTTTGAAGGTAGATTAAGTTCTACACTTCACTCATTACGTGAGTTGAGCAGCTTCATGAAGACAATTTTTGTGCGCGAGTAATAACGAACGCTTCTGAAGTCTGATTGACAGACAAAATGAAAACAAACATGGCGGAATTAATAAGTAAGTGAGTGAATTAATTTAAATCGTCATACAGATAAGTCAGAGAATAATTCACCATTATACATTCTGTCGTAAAGACCATCGTCCGTCCAGAAGTTTATATTAGACTACAAAGTTCGGTCTTAACTTAAAAATATTTGTTTCATGTTTTCTATCCACTGATTTAGGCTAAAAAACCACCAGGAGCAAAACTCGTGACGATGATACAACAGAAACACCCTCGAAGGTTTCTTCCTCCGTGTGTGAAGAACTGGACGAAGAGAATATTCGACAGTGCAGTGTTATACATTTATTTGCTTTTTCCATTTTTCATGAGTTTAATTGCCTGTTTTACTTCTGATATAGTGATATGAGGACCTTCAACAGTATCAAATATTGGGTTTTCAGGTCATTGTTCATCCTCAAATAGATGTTCAGTATATTTTTCCCATACTCTCAATATATCATTAATTTCAAGCACAATATTAGCATTCTCGTCAGATACATTTTCAAAAACTCTTTGTCTAAACCGGCTTGTGACTTCTTTGATCTTTTTATTTATATTGAATTTGTCATGTTTCTTATTAAATCTTCTATTTCACTGCACTTTTCGGTCATTCATTTTGTTTTGGCTTCTCGGATCATTTTTGGGATGTTCCTGTGAATTGCCCAATATTCTTGAGTATTATTCGATATAACTCTCCTTCTTTTCCCTTTCTTCTTCTGCCTCGTGGCAGTAAATAAGTACGGAAAATTTTATCCTTAGAGATATTTGATGGGTGATTATGCATTTGGCACACAAGCTGTCTCAATTAGATGTAGACAAGTGCCGTTGCCGTTGAGCCATAGAATATTACATAAATACGTAACATAAAAACATGATTCTGAATCATCACAATTTGAATATTAACTCGGACTCTTCCTACATGCAATCGCCACCAACAGAATATTAAAAATAAAATTAAATGATATGTACATTTGTGGTAGTTCATATTACTTTTGAAATATACAATCAACTCAAATAAATCGATTTTTGTTCGGGAAATAGGGAATATTATTTATTATTATTTGATGTTCTATTCAACTTATTCAATAAAGTCTTTTACTTTTATTTTCCATCTCTGCACGTTTACAGCTGGATAACTACTAATTTTATCAGTTTATCAGTTTCAACTACGAATAATCATAAAGACAAATATAACATAATTTGAAAGCCATCAGATCAATTCCCCAAATTACATTAGTACGAAGAGAACATCAACAAGATTAATTTAAGCTTGGGCTCAAAAAGTATTACTACTGGATATTTCAAAGATAATTTTGACGATATATATCCATATAGAGATATAAAGAGGTAAAACATGGAATTTTCTGGTCGTCCCAACCACTAAAAAATTATTTCAAAGGATTATTTGATGCACGGTCATTCACTGAAATTTGTAGTTATTTACTCGTTTTTTAAAATTCTCTCTCCTTTCGCTTCGCTGCATTTATAAGATTGTAATTCAATTTTATGTACTCTTGTTTCTATCATGCAGAATACGTGTGAGTACATGAGGTCTGAACTAGAAATTATGAGAATAAAATATCATTTAGTTTGAATTTATTTATGAGAATTGTATCCAAGACTTAAAATAATGATAATAAAATTTGTAAGAACTGTTGTTGTTGCTGCTGTATTTCGAAGGGTATTAGTTTTTCTCCATGTAAAAAATGAGGTATGTGCAAGTGGAACTCAGGATTTTGTACATTGGTAATAAATACGAGAATTTTATAGAAGAAATCATGAGCTATGGCTATAGAAGTATACTTATCAATAAATATTTTTCCATTAATAGATGAGGAGGTCTCATTAAACTTTTTTGTATATTTTATCAATATACCTACTCTATTTTATGGAAGAAACTACAAACAAGACATGAAAAAGACCTGCAGCTGTAGGTATTGGTATCGAACTCAGGATCTCTAGGATACAGTTCCTATGCTCAATAGTTTGATACATCAATTCACCGGGTATTATTATTATATAGATAAGACACTGGATGTGGTTAAAACTTTATGAGAAATGAGGAAAAACAATCTTGAAATTACATGAATACCAAGATTTACCTAGAATGTGAGTAACCATTTGCATTTTATTCAATTGCAATTTATCTAAAATTTTCTTTCGGAAAGAATTCAAATAAATAAAGTTTGCCCCTCTGGGCAATAAACTAAAAAATATTTCCTTTGAAATAATAGTCTCAGATTTAGCCCAATTACATAGTTTAAAAAAAACAAGATACCTGTGTCTTGTTACTAGAGTACTTTTCAAACAAATATAGATTATTCAAGTGTGACAGTGTAAGGGAAAATAATGTTTTTTTTCTTGAAATAAAGATAACAAGAAAGATCCCATCTCAAATGCTGACAATACATCAATAGAAGTAACAGGTGTATTTAGCAGATAACTTATAGAACTAACGGATGGGTAATAATCCTTTTGTTAGCTAGCCTATGGTAAACAAACCGTTAGCTAATCAATGTGGTTGACCCATCGACTGAGAACCAATCCACATTTATCGTTAAATTTGATTGAATTTCCACCAATATTTTTAAACTTCCGTAAAAAATCGACATCAACAGCTCAATACCTTCAAAATGATATAATAGCTGTAAAATATGCTAGCATCTTGTTTGGGGGACTTTTTTCATATAAATGTAGGTCTTAGTTTTCTTCGTTACAGCACTTAAACAGTTTCAACTTCAAAAAAGCTAATAATTATGGAAAATAAATGATCATTCAAGAACAATATCAGTTGTTCAAAATGTTCTCCTTGAGTCCGGTTTGGTTCTACCGAATAGCATAAACATGATGTCGTTTGATACAGTTTCTTTGACCTAATAACAGCGTGTCTGCTTTTGTCCAGAAAAAAATCACCGACCCCGCTAGATGACGCTATACATGAATATAAAAAAAATTGCTTTTCCCACAAAACTCTCAAATACACGGGTATCATGATTTTTACTTCGTCAAAAGGGCAAGTGTCTAGCATTCTTAGAATCGGAGATATTTATCAAAACGAAGAAGCCCGCTTAAAGCCGTATATTTTGAATACAAAAGTAAGTAAGTCTTACGAAACAAAATCACCTATTGGATGCGAAATGGATGTTAAGTATCAGTTTCGTTGGAAAATTGTCGGAAGTTTTTGTTTTTATAAGTATTGTGACAATGCGCGTTACAAACGAAGAAGGATTTGATATGATTGGGGTGTATTTTGAATGTATGCGAAATGCAACCATTGCTGCCAAAGTTTATGCAACAAGATTTCCAAGAAGACGACATTATTCAAAAAATGCTTTTGTGAGACTAGCACATCAGTTAAAAACTACTGGAAGGCATCTTCCTGTTCACAGAAGGCACCGAGAAAGTCAGAGTGAAGAAAATGTTATCAATGTTTTGGCATTTTGTGGAAAAGGATCCACATGTGAGCACAAGAACTCTAGCAAAAAAGTTGTGGGCTTCCAGGTGTACTGTGCAAAATAAGTAAGTCTATTTTAAGAAGCTACAACTTTGTGATTTAAAACGAAAATTTTATTCAGAATGCACCCATATCTCCTCGTGCTACAACAGAGCCTAAGAGAAGATGACTTTGACCGAAGGCTTAACTATTGTCATTGGTTATTTAATATGGTAACGGAGAGTCCCAATTTCCTCTCCCGTGTTTTGTGGACGGATGAGGCGACGTTCAGTAGTGATGGCAAAGTAAACCTTCATAACATGCACTACTGGTCGAAAACAAATCCACACTGGATGAAGGAGTTTCAGCACCAGGGACGGTGGTCGGTTAATGTCTGGTGCGGTATCATAGGCAATAGAGTCATTGGTCCATTCATCTTTGACCGATCATTAAACAGCGAAAGATAATTGAACTTCTCACAAAATGAATTACCACGTCTCTTGGATGAAGTTCCATTGAATGTTGGCCACGACATGTTCTTCCTGCAAGACGGATGCCTGGCACATTTCGCGGTCAGCGCCCGAAGTTGTTTAGACCTTATCATTCCCAATAGATGGATTGGGCGCGGCAGCATCTTGCCGTTTTGCGTTACTCTAGCAGCAAATGTCTTTCCATTTAAGTATTAAGCGTATATAAATCAACCAAATTACGAAACTAGAAATAAGAAATAACAAACGAAACCGATGGTAGCTTTTCTTTAAAATGTATTCGAACATTATTAATCGAAGCTTACTCAATGTTTGCTCAAACAGCAGTTCTTATTTTCTGTATTAGACATATATATGAGTAAGACTCTGCCTTGTTTACACCAAAATAAATGGGCTTAACGGAACTTTATACGATTTTACGGATATCTTCGGTTCTATAAATGCTAGACACTTAACTCTTTCACCAACATGTAGAGCTTCAATTTACCCTTTTGGTGATTTCAAAATCATGATAACCTTGTATTCGAAAATTTTGAGGGAAAAGCAAATTTATTTTATATTCTTGTTTCACGCTATCTAGCGGGGCCGGTGATTTTTTTCTGGACAAAAGCAGTACGCTTTTATTAAGTCGAAAGAAACTCTATCAAACAACATCAAGTTTATTCTATTAGGTAGAACCAAACCGGACTAATGAATTTTTGCTTTTGCCGGTGATTTTTTCTGGACAAAAGCAGAACGCTTTTATTAAGTCGAAAGAAACTCTATCAAACAACATCAAGTTTATTCTATTAGGTAGAACCAAACCGGACTAATGAATTTTTGCTTAAAAACTTATTTGACCTCCCCCACCCCTCTAATTTTTGATAGGCAAAAAATGGTTCAGCCAAAAATGGCGAGAAGAAGACAGCAAATCACATAAGAGAACTTTTTATATCAATTAATAGGGAATTATTTTGAGAAAACTCGATATTCAAATTTGGGATCACTGCTACGCCCCCAGGTTGCTATTTTAGAAACTCGAAACTTATTTCCAGCATTTTTTTTTCGTCATTTTTACCTAAGAAAATTTTACCCGAAAGCTACTACTGGTCTCAGAGATATTGCCGGTGTCCATTCTTATTTGGCCACCCTTTACAGTCTGTCCCGAATAAGATTAACTACCCCCTAGACCTAGTTCATATAATTTGTTTCGATTTTTATATCTTATAACACTATGATTTATTAAGTTCTGTTCGGTTCTCCGAAAAACTGATTCGTCTGAAATTCTTTTTTCAGGGAGGTTTCGTCGATAGTCACTTGTTGTTAGGGCAGTTCTCCTATAGTTTTTAATAAGAATGTTCAAGCAAATCAAACCTTTCTTGTTCATAAAAAAAAGAAAACTATGATAAACTGCTGATATTCTACAAAAGCACACACAATTGACAGTCTGATAATTAATTAAACAAACAATATGTCATCTTTTTCATGGCAATCGCTACGTTAACGAATGTTATATTTTAGAATTATAAATTTCGGCTTATATTTCTGAAGCTCTTGATATTAGGTATAGGGAAGTAAACAGAAATTACCCTTATTTTCTGTTGTGGAATACGGTGAAACAGAAAAAAATTGAGGTTTGCGTTAAAAAAAATGGAGATATTTGATAATATTCAATTCACAGTTTTAATCGCTTTTGTACTCACCACGTTTGTTGTCCGATTTTGTTTCTGGTTTGTTTACAAATTTTCATCTCTGCTTATCAGATTTAGGATAATTGCTATTTAATTTATATGGTATGAATTGCTACTAATGATGAATCATTCATATATCTGCACCTGTAATTTTTTTTTCAGAAAATATTTAATTTTGAAACTATCAATACTAGGTTAGGGTTTGTTATAAAAAGATAACCTCAAATTTTATCAAGAATCCAAAAATTTAAAAGTATTCTGTTTAAAATAAGAGATATGATACTTGTGTCAGAAATACTGAACAACCTGTGAACATGACAGCAACAGAAATAAGAAATTCACAAAGATTTCTAATCTACTCTTTTTTTCGTACCTAACTCTCATAGTTCCTGAGATAAAAAGATAGTGAATATTGTTCTGGACAGCCTGAAGGTACATTCAAACATCAAAAAAATCTGTTGAAGTTTTGTAATGAAGAAGAATACATGTGCCTTTATGGAAACAAAGTATTAATATGACTTCCCAAACAAGATGCTAAAATATTTTACACATATTATAAATCAACCTGTATATAACAATTTCTCATGTATGGAAACAACTAGAAAGTGTAAGCCAAAATCACCGTTTGCAAAAGCAGTATCAGCAATATTGTAGCTCCTGTATGCAAAACTCAATTATCAAGTTCCACTAAAGTTGCAGTCGATATTGTAGCCTCTGGGAGCCCTATTGCATAACGAATTATATGGAAGATTGATTATTAGAGCCTTATCATTTTTCAATAGGTACCTACTTGGTTTATTCGGCTCATAGAAAGTTGAGCATATCCCTTAACTTGAGTCGTGAATCTCCCGAACTCGTAACTTTGGATAGTTTGTACAGAACGAAACAGTGTTCATCAATCATATTCATCATTTAAATATATGTGTCGATGTTTCTATATTAAGGGTACCTAGTAGTATCATTTTATACGAATTATCTGCCGTATAAATAATTTCAATGATATGAAAATAAGATTCCAATTGAAATAGCATCAGAAATACTAATTATCAGTGCTTTGTTACCCGATATAAGTCTGGATTAGAGTAACTTTACGATCACGCCACATAAACAGCACGTCACCTTTATCGCTGAGGCGATCTCAGTAAAGAAGGTAAAGGCGTTCACGAAAACCAAGAAAAGATTAGCGATAAAAAATGAGCATGACGCAACTAGGGTAAGCACGAATTAATTCAATTGTTGCTATTTCTAGCATGAAAAGTACAAGTCTTACTTTTGATAAAACGCAACTCGTACATCGTAAGAGTATTATTATAGGATTTTGTAAAAATGTGATAAATTGTAAATGTTATAAAATATTACATTTATCATTATCAGGCTAATACATAAATATAAAGGAAGTTTTAACTAAAGTTGACTAATTAAGTGCATAACTTCGAAGCTAATATGATTCTGGATTGATAATTACACAATTAAATTAAAGCTCTCACAATCTATCACTTTAATTACATTTCAAATGTAAAACTTATTTTGGTACTATCCAAAAAATATGAACATATTTATTTTGTCTATGAACATAACCTTAGGTCTAGTGTCAGTTACTTGATTAGCATATAAATAAAATTATGTTTTCTACTTATGCACCTACATACTTTGATTATGAATAAGACTGTGTAATTTCACTGAATTGAAGTGAAAACTCATATCTAGGTACATACATAATTTGTAAAAAAAATGTATAACTCTTTGATACACCAATCGATAAATGCCGACAGATATAAAATTATTATTTTGGCTATTGCCTAAAAACTGTCAATAATATTTATCACTCCCATCTCACGATATTTATCACCATGGTTGTCGAGATATATTTCCGGAATACATTATTTCGCGAAAAAAAGTATTTTTGTAAACAGTGAGAGAAGTGGGCTGTGATAAAGGAAACTGATAAAACTAAAACAAAAGAACATCTCCGCTATCTGAGAAAGGAGGGGCTCTCCCTCCAGTTGTAAACTATGGCGAACAATCTTTCGCAATCCGAGTTAGAGAAACTTTGGAGAGAAAAATGTTAGGGCTTGAGATTTTTGGACGCAAAATACTAGAGGGTCACTGCATTGTCACGTCGCAAAGTTTTTAACAAGTTTTATTCGTGGAATATTTATTTTTATTTATTTTATTTCCAACGAACAATCTACAATGCGAATTTGAATAATGTACATTTATGTTAAGTGTTATTCAAATTCCGTTTACTTATAAATCCAAATCATCAATTTATTTTAGATATATACTTGGAAACTCACTGTAATAATAATGTAGTTTATCTTATTCAGCTTATTAAGAATTCTTCGGGTTGGTGTGAATCATTATCAAATAATGGAAATCAGATAATCGTTCCTCATGGGCAATTCTTTAAGTATGTTATCTCAACTGTTGATTTTATTTAAACAGATTCCAGTCTTGATATGAGAAAGATCAATAATAATAATCTGATTGTTGATGTGATTTGTCTGGATTTGACTGTTTGTGCAAATTCTATCGATGGACAAGCAGAAGGACGCACTGGACCGATGTAATGAGAAAGATCTACATCATTCTAGATAGGACGGCATTTCTGTTGTTTGATTAGCCCCCGGGCAATAGCTATGTCAGTTTTGTAGATGAATTTATTAATAGTTTCAGTTGGTTCTTACAGTATTATAGTTAGAGTTACCACATTTTTTGAGCAAATAGAACTATTGTGGTTGTTGAAGGTAGTAGACGAAGAATTACACTGAATGAGTAGGTACTATTATTTTTTGTCTAAGGTAGGTTTTTCAAGATTATTATACAGGATAAAACCAATTAATATTACTTTTTGCCACACGCAATTTGTATTCTGCTTCACACAGACGTTACATCAAGCCTGTGTTCCTCAATTCGATCCAGTATGCTGGTCAGTATGGGGGTGACGTCAGCAACTGACACTAAAATACTCTTTCTTGAAACCAGATATATGCATAGGAGGTTGTTTATCAAACCCTGACAGTTAAGTATATTTAGAATATCAGGAGGTACCACTGCAGCACAATATAAAGCTTCATTTGGTGACCTTTCTCCATACTGGTCAGTATAGTAGATCGAATTTAGGAACACAAATATGTATATCCGGCAACACTGTGTAGTGTAGACTTGTTTATTTATCTCCCAAACTAACTGATTTTTCTAAGAATAATAGCCAAAATATATCTCCATCTTAATGGAATAAATGGAGGCTACAGTAAGAATGTAAGTGAAAATTGCAACCAAAATATTGTTGAAATAGACAACATTAAACCATAATTTATGGAAAATAATCACCAGTAACAACGATCTGGTGAATATCTAAGTAAGGAATGGAACGAAATAACATGTCTTAAATGTGATGGTGAAATAACTGATAAAGAATGTTTTGAATGTGATTGCTGCCTGAATAAAATACATAAACAATGTATGACCATGACACTGTCTGCCTCAGGGATGCAAGTTGTTCCGCTAAAAAAACGTATATCAATGTTTTTATGTGAAACATGTGAGCAATTGTTGTGCAAAATTCCATATATGATTAGGATGCTGGAATCACTAAGGAAAGAAATTAATAATCTAAGAGCTACATTGGAGAAATTAAAGAAGAGCGAAATTGAAGCTTTGAATGATACAATAAAGGAAATATCAATGAGGAACGATGAACTAACAAAAAAATATGTTGACCTTAAAAGCACTGAGAAAAATGAGCCCCCAAAAGTATATCCATCGTTTTCAGAAATGACAAGAAGACAAAGAAATAAGCAAGAAATAAATATACCTAGTTTGATTATTAAACCAAGAAGATAATAAGACTCGAAAAAAACAAAAAATGATCTGCAGAGAAATATAAAACCAGGTAATTTGAAAATCGGAATAAAAAACACCAGGGAGGCAAATGGAGGTAGTGTTGTAATAAAGTGCCCAACGAAACAAGATATGGAAAAATTGCAGAATGAAGCTGGGAAAACTTTAAAGGAAGTGAAGTGCGAAGTGCATGTTACCAAATTGAGAATGCCACGAATAAAAATAATAGGCTATTATAAAGAAACATCAGAGAAACAAATCAAAGAAAACCTTAAAGAACAAAATCAATTTATAGAAAATGATAGTGGATTCAAAGTTACATATATTAAAAATAGCCAAAAAAGTTCCCTAAAAACAATTTATGTCGAATGTTTGCCTGAGCTTTTTCAAAACTTTATGGCTGCCAAGAAGATCTTTCTTCAGTGGCAAAGATACAGTGTATTTGAAGATCTAACAATTCCTAGATGCTTTGAATGCCAACAACACTACCATAAAGGAACAGAAGAACATGTTGTACTGATATGTCCTAAAACAGTGAAAAAAATTTCGAATTGCACATCTTCAAATAAAAAATATAACACCAAATATAGCGTGAGTCATATAGCAAGCAATTTCAGTGTCCATCTTACAAACACTTAATAGACATACTAGGAAGCAAAATAGATTACGGTCAGCTATGATGGCGGTATAACAAGAAATGAAAGTGCTTAAATGCTGGATAATCTGGAAGACAATATCCATAAACTCGACTGTGATAAGATAGTATCTCAAATGAATATTAAAAATAAACTCCTAAATATCATAGATTTTAACATACATAGTGTGCGAAAGAATTTTAATGACCTACTCTTTTTTGAAACTTACAAATTATTTTTGTGATATTACTGTATTGAGTGAGTGTTGGAAAATTAATGAAAATCTATATAATATTAAGGATTATAATGCTTTTTACAATTATGGCAATTATAACAAAAATGATGACATCTTGATTTATTTTAGGGACAAGATAGACACTGACTTTAAAATTTATAAATTGCGAGAGTCTGACGTAAGCATGGGTAGAATTTCTTTTATATCTGCAGGTACAAGTTATGGCGTCCTTTGTGTGTATCGACCATCGTTTACTAATCCTAATTGTTTTCTTAGCGAGCTTGAAACTTATTTTTCAGAGAACTTGAAAAACACTGTAGAGCTATTTCTTGGTGATATAAATATCAATATCAATGAAACAGATGAGCTTGTTAACTCATACATGTCAAAGCTAAATTATTATGGTATAAACTCTTTAATCAATGGTCCCACATGAGTGACACTGACAACCGAACATGGTTACTGCTTAGAATATATATTTTTAAGAACAAAATTAAAAACTGAAACACTCGTCATATGTTATATATTCTGATCTGACTGACCATTTCCCTGTTATGGTGAATATTTACAGTACACATTGTAATAAAGAAAATAGCCAGAGATTTGTAAATAAAATTATCTCGAAATTAAATTTTGATACCATTGTTTCTAGTTATTGTAGAGAAGATTGGACTGGGATAATGGACGTAGATGATGTAAATGTAGCAAGTGATAATTTTGCAAAAAAAATATCGAGCGCTTTCAGGGTCACTACTGAAACTAGAACTCTTAGGTATAAAGAATTTAAGAAAATATAGCCCTGGATAACAAACGGATTAATACAATCAATAAAAATTAGGCATAATATGAAAAAGAAATTATTATCAGGTCCGTGCAATATAGAAGAGAAAAATCAATATAAAACCTGTAGAAATAACTTCCATAAATTCCTTGTTGGCCTTCAGGCCTGTGAGAGAATATGATATAATTAAGCAGATAGGTTCATTAAAAAAAATTTCGCAGCAGGCATTGATGGCATAGGATCCAAGATCATAAAATACTCGCACTTACATCTAATAAAACCCTTGGTACATATAATTAATTTAAACTTTAAATCAGGCATGGTCCCCAAAGTATTCAAAACCACATTAGTAAACCCGTTCATAAGGATGAAGACAAGGCAGATATAATCAACTACAGGCCGATTAGTGTTATTAAAACATTTCCAAAGATTTTTCAAAAAGAAAGGCTTGTTGAATTCTTGAGAAATAATAATATTCTTTCAAACAAATAATTTGGTTTCACCAATGGTCTAAGCACAACAGATGCTATATATGATCTTAATACAAATATCACTGAACATCTGAATGAAATAAATAAATGCTTATCAGTCTTTCTGGACTTAGCGAAGGCTTTTGACACTGTCCCCCATAATAAACTCCTTGACGTGTTAAATTTTTATGGGGTGCAGGACACAGCGTTAGAGGTCTTTAGGAACTATCTCCATGAGAGAACACAGATATTGAAGGTTGGAAATATTATTAGTGATCCCTTAATAGTAAAAATAGGTGTCCCACAAGGCAATGTCTTAGGTCCTATCTTATTTATAACATATATAAATTCGTTAACTAACATTAATGAGCATAATGCCTCTGTAATATCTTATGCCGACGACACGGCAGTATTCTTCTATGGTGATAGGTATATGGCTTGATGTAAAAAAATTAACACAAGTCTTAGAAAAAATAGATTAAGTTAACCTAACCTAACGTAACCTAACCTCAAATATAGAGAAAACTAAATATATTGCGTTTTCCCTCAGCGAATCGACCCAATTTTAATAAAATCTATGTAGATAATTTTGAAGATTGTGTCTCTGAAGTGTCTGACATAACATACTTAGGCATCATTATAGACAAACACCTTAAATGGGAGCAACATGTAGCGGGTCTGACAAATAATATTAGGAAACTATTGCACAAGTTTTATATTCTAAGGGAAATACTGACAAAAATACTTCTCTTTAATGTTTATAAGGCGCTTGTAGAGTCATTGTTGAGTTATGGTATTGCCATATGGGGCGGCTTATATCAAAGTACTTTGAGGCAAATAAATGTAGTCCAAAACTACATACTAAAAATAATACTTGAGAAAATATACTTTATTCTACTCAACGATTATACTCTGAAGAGATCCTAAACGTTCGTTCCGTATATGTATTGAATGTGTGCAAATATGTTTTTAAGAAACCAGAAGTAAAAAATTATGTGAGCCACCTCTACGAAACTAGAAATAAAACAAATAAAATCTTACAATTCTAGTTAGTAACAGAAATCTAAATTTAAGAAGTATAAGTTATCTGGCCCCAAAGATTTATAATATTATACCAACTGATATTAAAAATGCTACTAGCATGAAATTATACAATCATAAATGTAGAATATATATAGCATCTAATTGGGTGAAATTTCAAGAACTGTTCTAAGTTAGTAGGTACCTAACTGACTCTCACAAACAATAAAGTATGTACCTTATATGAATTGTGCTATTTTACACATTTTATACCATTTTGTGTCATAAATATTGATATGAAATTATCCTTATTTTGAGTTTATTTTATTTATTCTTATTTTTATTTTATACATTGTTTTGTCATCATTATGATAAATGTATAGGTTAACTAATTATTGTGAGAATTCTTCTTGCGCATACGTATGTGAAAACATCTAGGTGCGGACCTACCAAATTTGAAATTATAATGTTATTTTATACAAATTAATTATTATTTTTTTTAAATGGGATTTTTTTGTTACATTTGAATTTGAAGAATATATATTATTTTTATTATTATTATTATTAAACATAAACAAGAATGAGGTAATTTGGCATTGCTCCATTGATATTGTCTATGACATTTATTCTCAGAATTACGGTCGATTTTTTAAGTCTCTTAACAGTTTACGTAAAATTAATCCGTTAAAAATTCAAATATAAGAAATAAAGTGTTTTTACATAACTACTTTGTAAACTACCGGTGGCAACCCGAATTATGAGAATATTTCACAAAACAGCTGCAGATGTTTGATGTAGTCTTTGCTCTTTAAGAATATAAGGCTGTTGTAAAACCACATCTTTACATTTTTGTAAAGTTTCAGTCTGATATGCATCCACCATAACCACCAGGTATAAAATTTCCAATACCGCTTGGTGTTCACGAAACCGAATATAAAACGATAATTTATTCTCACAATTTATTGACAACTAATTTTCACTGTCACAATGATTACCGACATAATACATAAGATCAGCCCAGATGAGCGGAACTGTGACGTTACAAGGCGCTAAAACGCATACGTGTAGATTTAAGGTGTCAAATTTCTCCACTCTCTCATTTTAACGTCACTTTTTGAGCTTGTCTAAGTATTTCCAAACATTTTGATAAACAAAAGGCACACTCGAATTTTATACGTTCTCCGTTTGGAAGTCGGTTAAAATGATTGATTTTAATAATAAAAGTGATTTCATTAATGATGAGGAAGGTTCTCAGCGGCGGTTATGTGAAATTAAAACTACAATCGTGGTTTCAGGTAATACACGGTGTTTTTTTTTCATTTTGTTAAAATAATACTTTTATTTCTACTTCTACTAGACGATGTAAGATGCATATTTTTGAGGAAATTATAGTGAAATAATAATAATTCTCTAGAAAAATGTGTCTTAGATTGAGAAGTTCCTTTTCAATTTCAAATGTGTTTTTATTAATAATTTTGAATATCCTATTCTGTTATATTTGAAGAAGATTAATGTTATTGTTATAAGCCCCCCCATGCTATGACTCCATAGCTGATGATGCTATGAAAGAAGGCAAAGTAGATTATTCTCAAGGTTTGTGTTGTCATAGTAAATTCTAATTTATGAAAAACATAAACAAGATATTTAGGGCCGATTTCATAATGAAACTCTAATGAGAGATTTATTAATTCTTTAATTTGTGAAGCTCTTATCTTTATGACAGAATTAAAATAGGGCATTTTATAATAACTTTTATAACGTTAGTCATTTTATCTTCCGTTTAAAGTAACTTTGAATTATATGTTCAACCAAAACAAATATGAACTTTTTAATGTGGGATTAAAATTAACAGGATATTAAATTTGATTATGCAATCGGCCCTTAGTTTTTTTAATAACTGTTTCAACATATTAATTCCACCTAAGTTTATAATCAGAAATGACATTTATTTAATTATTTTATTTAATTTAATGGCGTTTTTATCAACATTTAATGACAAATTATTCAAATTTAGCCAAGTAGCAATCTTCTCTAACTTAATGTTCATGGAAACTTGACTTCATACCAAGTATTACAAGAACATACAACAGCTGTGCTATCCGCGTAAGATATATCATCATTAGTGATTTATATAAGCAGATCAGTTATTTAGGTATAATGTAAATAGAAGTGGGCCTAAAATAGTTTCTTGCGGAATACTAATGTATCACTTTGTAATCACTTACTGATAGAATAATTTCAATCCTTTCTGATTTATTAGAAAGATAACTACAAATTAAGGAAAACGCGGAACCTCTGATACCCATATGACACATTTGTTCAAGAAGAATTTCTTGATCAACTGTATCAAAGGCCTTAGTTAAATCTAAAAATGTTACAATAGTAGGCTTACTTTTATCTAAATTATTATAAGGAATGATGGTTAATCTACTTTTCACAAAACAGAATTGTTTATGTGAAATAATATTGCAGCATTCTACGAAATCAAAGATCCTACTATATATAACTTTTTCTAAAATTTTTACCACGTTTGATATTTACGAAATGGCCCTATAATTAGTTTTAATGCTTTGTACGCCTGATTTATACACAGTAATCACTTCAGCTTTTTTAAGTTCATCAGGCCATATTGCAGTTGTCATACATAGATTAATTATGTGACATGTAGAATCTCATATATACAAGGTGCCAGATTAGTGCGTATTGGGACGATTACGGGGTTATTGTAAAGATTAGGAAAAAATGTTTTTAGAAACCCCATCTTATTTTAACCAGTCAGCAATATAAAAATACTTTCAATTATACCGGGTGTTTCTAATTAGTTGGAACTGTATTGAACACCCTATATTTTATTGCATTTTCAGATTGTCCCTAAAAAATTAAATACTCTTTCATGAGGGTTCCCTATACCTAAGTACAGAGGGTTCAGAGTTATGCTGCCTTTTCTTAAGATGTCAACTTTTCAAAAAAAAAAATACTAATTAATATAACAAATTCTAGCAAATGTTCCCTTACATCTAGATAGTCGGGTATTCGTCGAATGTATGCCATGTTTGAGTACTAAACATCTCTTTACAGGGTGTTCCGAATTTACAATTTCATTAATATATCATTCAATATGTAATATCGGGCTTATTACGTCAAAAAATTTCCTTTTTGACCGACGAACTCCGAACGGAGGAGGTATACAGTTCGACTGTGTGCTTTTTTTGGGTTTGTGCTACAAGCAAAGAATATACGTGGGTAATAGGATAAGTACTATCTTCGATGGTCTTAGCGAACGTTCAACGATTTTCGTGACTAATATTACACTCAAAAGTGTAAAATAAATATTTTTTAAAATGGACCGACGTTATCAGTTAGTGCACTGAAACGTATAAAATAATATTAATTCTATTGGGGCTGGTACTTGTGAAATTGGTGCCAAAAGTTATCAATCTACCTGCAACTGCACAACTTCAAAACTAAAAGCACCAATAGAATTAATATTATTTTATGCTTTTCACTGCACTAACTGATAACGTTGGTCCAATTTTTTGTAAAAAATATTTTTCGAATGGTATATGGGTGTCCTATACCTAGGTATTATACTTTCCGTGATACATGATAAAACAAAAACACAGTTTAATACTACAAAACGAAGAACAAATTATTAAAACCAAAAAATGTAAATTCACTATAATAGATGCTCAAAATGCTTGCTGTCTTGTGCTTCATTTAAAATAAGGCTGATATTATATATTAAATTATCTAATAATGAAACTGTAAGAAATATTTTGTTTTAGTATACAATTCAAAGCCATGAAGAATGTACGCAGGTACGCAGGTGGATATAGTAGACTTATAGATTTGCATTATAAATAGATTATGATTTAATTTATTATCAAGTTGAACTTATACAGATGGTAAAAATATCTTTGATTTTATAATAGATCTCAACAATTTTTTTAAATCTAATTTGATCACACGTATATATATCTATTGATTACAATTTCAGGATCTTATAAACATCCATATTGCACTAGATATTATAGTTATTTTAAAGAATACATTTTATTTTTATTTCTATTTTTGTTTATTTATTTTAACATAAATTACTTGTTATTATCCTAATCCCAATTCAACAAATAACTGTTTAATAATAAACAAAACTAGAAACAAAACAACAAGATTAAATTAAATGTTCAATATTGGCCCCATTATTTGTGATACATATATTTATCCGCCTATTAAAAGATGTTTTCAAATTATGGAGCATGTTAGGCGTAATTGACCTAAATGCATTGGTAATGCGAACTTTCATGTTATCTCTGTCTGTTGGGGGTTGCTGATATACAATTCCTTTAATATAGTTCCACAAAAAGAAGTCACTTCGGGTCAAATCAGGGGATCGAGAAAGAAATCGAACAGGTCATCCCAAACCAATCCATCTTTGACCCAATTCTATATTTAAAAATTCCCTAACTAATCGCGTGACATGTGTTGGAGCGCCGTCTTGGTGGTAGCAAAGTCTTCTCAAAATATGCAAAGGTTAATCTTCTAGGAGTTCTGGCAGTTCTTGTTGCAGAAAGTTTAAATACATACCCCCATTTAAATGTCATTCAAAAAAATATGGCCCTACAGCCCTGTTTCCCATAATACCTCCCGAGACATTGAGTCTCGACTGATGCTGGTTATCTATAGTTCTCACAAAATGTGGGTTCTCAGCCCTATACATATGGAGGTTCCTTTGATTATGCGGCGCAAAATTCGTGAAACTTGATTCATCAGTAAATATCACAAAATCTAAAAAGTTAGGTTCCATGTCTAGCTTGATCCTTGCCCAGTTGCAGAATTCTAATCTTCCAATAAAATCCTGTGGTGCCCACTGCTGCTGTCTCATTGCGTGATAGTCGTGGTAATGATTTTCTTTGAGAATTTTTGCGACAGAAAAATTACTTATGTCAAATTCGTTAGCAATTTTTCTTTGTCCGTCATGTGGATGTTCTCCAACATGCAGTAATACCCTGAGCTACGTTTCTTCATTCGTTTTTGGTTTCTCCCTGACCTGTTTTTAATACTTTGTTGAACCAGTTTGTTCGAAACGAGATTAGCTTGGGGTGCCTCCTTTCTGGAAATTGTGCCTGGTATGCCCTTGATGCCAATAAGATATTTTGATTATTTTCACCCAATGCATAAACCATATCTTTTAATTCTTCTTGAGTAAAATTCATTATAAAATAACTTGATTATAAGTTTTCACCTAGAAAAATGCTGCAACTGAGAACAATTACTTAGAACATTAATTCTGTCACAAAATCCATGGCAGAACAGATTACTGAGTATTAAATTAAATTTAAACATTCCTTAATATTCCATCAAAATTGTTAGTAAGGTTAGTAAAATTGTAAATTGCACGAAAAGTATAGTACCTAGGTATAGGACACCCTTATACCATTCGAAAGAGGATTTTTTTTGACTTGCTGAATTATTGAAATACAGGGTAAAGAGATGTTTAGTACTCAATCATGGCATACATTCTACGAATGCCCGACTATTTAGATGTAAGGGAACATTTGCTAGAATTTTTTATATTAATTAGAAATTATTTTTTTCGAAAAGTTCACATTTTAAGAAATGTCAGCATAACTCGGAACCCTCTGTACTTAGGTATAGGGAACCCTCATGAAAGAGTATCTTATTTCTTAGGGACAATCTGAAAATGCAATAAAATATAGGGTGTTCCATAAGAAAAAACAAAGTTGAGTACAGTTCCAACTAGTTAGTAAAAAACAGTTTTTCCTAATCTTTACAATAACCCCGTAACCGTCCAAAAAGCACTAATCTGGCACCTTGTATACCTAGAGATAAACATTTCAACACTTGAGTATTAATATTTTTTGAATTTCAAATTATCAATGATACTTTGAATTTCAAGGTAATCAGTAGGTTTGAGGAAAATAGAATTGTTATTCATAGGAGACATTTTTATTTCAATGCCCGGTGGCGTTTCAATCTTATCACTGAAGCTGATACCAACTGCACAAAAATAATTGTTCATGCCATCAGCAATTTCGGAATTTTCAAAGATGTTTCACAATTATCACCAATAATATAACTTATACTAGTATTGTTGTTGATTTTCTTATTTTCTTTGAGGTTAATAATGATCCGCATCTTTTTCGGATCTTTTATTTTTTTTTCAATCATACGTTTTTCATAAAAAAATTTGGCCTCTTTCATTACTTTATTCAGTGTTTTAGAAAATTACTTATATTTAGTTCTCAAAGCTAAATTATTGGGATCTCTTTTCACAGAGATATACAGATTTTCTTTTGTTTTGCAAGATTTCAATAGACATCTAGTTATCCATATTTTTTCTCTTCTAAATCCTTTGCTTTTGATTACTTTAGAATTATCAATAAAGATTTTCTTTTGTTTTGCAAGATTTCAATATACATCTAGTTACCCAATTGTTCTTCTCCTAAATCCTTTTTTTTGACAACTTCAAAATTATCAATGCAGGTGTTGGTATTTTGTGTGAATATCTCAGTAGCAACATTAGGATCGTGAATACTTAGAATTAGATTTCAATTAACTTTAATTGCATTAATTTTTAATTTATTGTAATCAACAACTACCATCTTTTATCAGAAATGTTATTAGCTAAAAGGTGTTTCTTTATTTTAGCAATAAGTGTGAAATGATCAGTAACTCAGTGTTCTAATATGTAAGTAGATGTAACAATTGATTCTGATTTATTGAAAATACTATCAGTACATGTACCACCCTCAATGTTTCTGGAAGTAGTCCTTGTAACTTCGATGAAACCTGGTTTAAAACAATTATTTAAGAATTCTTGGGTCAAACTATCTATATCTAGTATATTTATATTGAAATCTCCCAAAAAATGATTTTTTAAAATTACTTTTAGAATTTAAATATTTTTTCAAAATATAAACAAATTCTGTTTTTGTCAACTCATGGAGACCTGTACATTGAAGAGAATTCAATTTTGCTTCCGTCACTCAATTGAATGCGTGTATTCACAATATTTAATCTATCCACAATAATTATTTCTGTATTCTCTATTATGTCTTCTCTAATATAAACCACTACTCCATATGCCTGATTTAGAGAACCTTCATTATAATACATTTTATAACCTTGTACAGACAAAAAGTTACTGTTCCAATTGCCATGTTTTCGTAGAAACAATGTAAAAACATTTTCATATAAGACCCTTAACAAAAACTTCAAGTCTAGGAAAATTGATATTCAAGTTTCTTATATTTAAATAAAGTATCAAATCATCTTTATCGTCAAAATTTTTGTTGAGAGTGTCAATATTAGCACAGATTTTCTCTGATATGAATATTTGATTATTCATAATATCAAGAAAATCACAATTTGTAAACATAAATATTTTATAAAAATAATGAAAAAAGATCCCGATGTCCTGTAGTCAGCGGAAAGGTAAATTTTTAAAAATTTATTGAATTGAAATTTTAACAACCTTTTCATTGGTATACCTACATGTTATTAAATAAAATTGTCATAGCCTTGCGGTGTGAGGTTTTTGTTTTGGCTGTTGAATATAAAGCAGACAGGGTTCGAGTCCACTTCAAGGCAGATTTTTTTTCGTCTATTTCTTTTCAATAAATATACTATATATTTTTTTAATCAGGGTCTATATTAAGATCTCCAGAAAATGTACAATTACATCAAATTTATATTGAGTGTTCATGTTTTATCAATATTTGTTATTTTTCTTTATTAATTTTTATTTTTTACCTGTGTATTTTATGAAAAATTGCTTTGATCAAAAGTTGTAGGTACTGATTATATCTATAACCTAAAATTATTTTTTATAATATTTACACTACTGCTCATTTTTGATAATTTTTTTAAATGTTTGAATGGTCGCCATTTTGAAATTACTTACCCGATATTGCCCAATAACGAACTCGACCGAGATATTTGAGAGATTGATTTTTGTAGCAAATTTGAACTTGATACCTTCAAAACTGCGACCTCTATCGTGTTAACAAATTTCGTTATATCCCATATATATATATATATATATATATATATATATATATATATATGAACCAAATGTTTTTTTGGACTAACTTATATACATATAACAACATGCCGTTGAAATTTTTTCGTAATTCAAAAGTGTGAACGATCGCAATAGGTATATTTCTATAAGAAATTTACCTAAAAGAAACAAATTGTATTTAAAGGTTCTTGTTCTTTGTGTGGATTATATTGATAGTCATTGTGTTGTATTTTCCTCTTCCCAATATGTTTGAATGATTCACATTTACCTCTATCAAAGGCAGCATGGGCAGTATCCAGTTGTAGTTTTTATTTCGTGTCAATGAAATAGCAATTTGAACATTTCAAGGAATATCTTTGGTTACAAGATTTGGTCTCATGTTGAGCAGAACAATTCACACAACACATTTCTTCTTTAAACTTCGTGCTAATAGATTCCATTCATTCTCATTCTTGGATAATAGTTCTTTCAAGTACTTTATTTCTATTCTGTATTTTTGTAAATTATTAATCTCTCTATCTGACGATGATGATTCACTGCCAGAACAGGAATTATGAGATATTGTACAGCCATTATTGTTTGTCAAAGAATCAAGCTCTTCACACTTTTTTTCGTAATCATTTCTTAATGAGAGATATTTAGGTACAGAAAACAGAAGCTCAATTTTACTCTTCTCGCCTTTATCGTTAACATCAACATTTTCGTTTGAGTTAACGCAACAGATAATAGAACTTTTTTTCAGCTTAATAATTGCATCTCTCCTATCAGCGCAACTTCTATGGAAAAGATTGCCTCAAATAATGCAAACTAGTACTTACTTTCCTGTCTCAATCATTCTCTCTTGACCATGACATGCATAATAATGATAAGAGTACATTTGCCATTATCCTCATCGGCAGCTAGTTCGCTATTTGAAATAGATAATCTTACTTTTAGAAATATAATATGTTGTTTATAAAATTAGCCCAGTTTCACTAAAGTATACAGATTTCATAGACAGGCCACCTTCCAAGATAAACATCTGATGTACGCAGTATGCCATGTAATCTATTTAGATCCTTCTAGATTTAAACAATGACTGATTATTGAAAATATCATCAAATCCTAGATGAATAGGTGAAAGTTCTTCACAGAAATGCACTCACCATATGCTTCACACTATATGTAGATAAAAACATCAAATATAAAGTTTGCCTGGAAACCACTACATACTTGTATTATTTAGGAGCAAACTAAAGCACATTATCAACAGAACAATATCTCAACGACGAGGTATTCGTTGTGAACATGTAATTGTGAAAAATATTGCCCATTTAACCGTTGCTCTATCTCTTATAATCACCGATATGCCAATGGTGGTCATCGAAATGTATATTAAATATATTTTTTGGCGGAGAGGAGCAATTTGTAGAGTTTTCCTGGGCAATCCTAAGGTTAGGTTAAGAAGTGTGCGTGCAAGAGACGTGCAAATCGTTTACATTGTATTGAAAAACATTTTCAATAGTGGATATATTGATTGAATCAAGTTATAATTCCATTTAGTCAGTTAGATTTAACTTCCTCTAAAATTTCAGCTCAGCTGCTAATCATAGTTATATGGGAACGTCGAGTAAGGCACAACTGTTCACTTCGATGTCTTTATTCTGAATCTGACCTATTTTACAATTATCTAATATTAAAAGTGCCGACTCTTAAAAGTCTGGTCTAGTTTTAATATAACAACAAAGTTATAATATAGAGAACAATGGTAGATAAAATATATATAGACTTACATAAATATATAACGTGACACTCAGATAACTACTTTATTTAATATTCGATACTTTTATGTTTGATTCCGTTTATCTCTAAGCTCAATTTTTTAATAAGACCTAAACTTGTTACTTGATAACATTTATTTTGACTGGTTTTGTACCATTTCAAATATAAAATTTTTGGTAATACCTACCTAAGCTTCGAAATTTTATGAAAAATAACAATTTTAGGTATAATAATTAAAACCAACTCCAACAGATGTTCCCTAGATTATGAACTTTCCTACTGAATTAAATAATTATCCGTTCGATAATTTTTGCATAAGAATATTTTTTTTTCAATCTGTCATGGTCTATCAGATACAGGTTAGATATTTATTCAAAGTTATGGCTCCATTAATGTAAAATTCAAGAAGATTCATTTATATGAATTCTTTTATACAGGTATTGTACCTAAGCATCACCAACGGTATCGGTTTACTGATTTCAGACAATTTTAGAGACTGAGCGCAGTGAATACGTCTTCAACCAGTAAACTATCCTTACCGTTCTTGATACTTAATATACTATAGAACAATATATTCCTATTTGTAAACTTTGCATGGGACCAAAGCTTGCAGGTTATGCTTTGAACCCATTCATCAGCAGGAACGCTGAGACTATCCGACTATTGGTAATTGTTCCTTATTTCATTAACAGCTTTTCTCTTCCACATTTCAGATTGTTGCTTCATTTTGAGTTCCATTACATTCTCTTTCCCAGGTGAATCTGTATAAATGGTATTTTTATTTTTTCTTTGTATTTAGAAAATTGCAAAGAAAAATTCAAACACACAAAACACTCACTTCTCTTTCTGCATATTTTCTCCAATACTTACTACATCTAATCTAATTATATTAAACGAGCAATGCTTGTAAATATATAAATATGCAAATTTTATCTCGGAAACTGGTCGATCGATGTCGATGAAAAGTCATATGAATGAGTTTTAGAGAGTATTGAATCGATTGGTGGTATTCACATTCACAAGAAAAACAGTTTTCAGCAACTAATATTATTATGAAATGACTTGTGCAGATTATCTGTAATAAATCGGTATAAGGCCAATATCATCAAAAGGCATAGATATCCCAATGGTTAAGTTCCTGACTATTAACCGTGAGTTCCTCGGTTCGTATCCTGATCAGTTCCGATTTTTTTCAACAAAACACAGTTTTTGTAAATAAAAGGTGTTAATATAAGATTCGTATAATTTAATCGAAAATTTGCAATGAACATTTGTTTATATCTAATCTAATATATTAATACGAGCAATTTATATATATATATATATATATATATATATATATATATATATATATATATATATATACATATATATAGTTTTTTCACGGAAACAGCTCTGACAATTTTGATCAAATTTGGTGTATGGATATGGTTCTAATTTTTAAGATTATCTATTTAATTGGCTTTCTTGACAAAACGCGAGGGTGTTACCCTCGAGGTCCATAATCTTTTTCTTGAATGGTTCTACAGATTTTGATAAAATTTGCAAAAAGAGGTTTTAAGAGCCGAGAAATCGATTGGCTATACTTTAATTTTTTATGGGTGTGAGCCTTGAGGGCCACATTAGCTACTTCAAGGAAGGGTTCGCAGATTTTGATAAAAAAATGCAGAAAAGTGTTTTCGGAGTCGTGAAATCGATAGGTAATACTCTCATATTTTATGGGTGTGACCCTTGAGGTCCACACTAGCTATTTCAAGAATGGCTGCGCAAATAAAATATGTGTATGGTGTTTGGGGATCGAGATGTCAATTTGTGATACAGCTGATTTCTGGTATCTATAACTTCATAACTATGTGAACGATAACAGCAATATGTACCAATCTACTGAGCCCAGTACATCTTAACTATAAATATGCAACATTTTGAGATTAAACATTCTTAGTAACTCAGACCCACCCTAAATCCTGTGTTACCCGAGCTAAGCTCGGTCACCCAGATATTAAATGAATATACAGCCAATTATATTAAATTTTTCACATTGCATGAACACAATATCAGAAATGCAAAACACATCATCACCGTCTCACAAGAACTAGAGATGGAGTCAGTTAATATGACATAAAATTTTTTAAGGCCCTACCAATGTCCGTAAATCCTCAAATCATGCTTTTTATAGCTTTGATGAATTTTTGGCTGTTTATTTTAATAGAATCAATGATCTATAATAACTTGTTTTAAAATCACTAAATTTTTCTACAGCTATATACAGGTGTCCCAATGGTACGAGGAAGTGGGATTACTCCGAATCGGGGAAACATATCGATATGCAATTTTCAGAAGAGGAGACAGCTTATTTGGGTGCATATTTGAAAATTATTTTCATTTCTACACGGTGCATATACAAAGAGTGGCGCATCAAACATACGTTTTCGGAACTAAACATTTCATATTTGATATTAAGTATAAGCTGAAAGCAAATTAATGTTTTAACATGGTATGGGTTTGTTATGGGTCGTTCAGGACTTATTTGGAAGATCGTGGTGGTGTAACTGCGCAAAATATAAGAGCAATTTTATCACAAGATTTTTTTCAAAGAAGAAGATAATGAAAGAAACTGTCGAGGGGATTAAGCAAATATACAGGGTAATTGAGTTTTCATGAATAACTACTTTTTCTCAAACAGAACGCCCTGTATATAAGTCATTGAATGCAATAATGATTAAGCTTTCCGAAAGTGCAACATATATAAAAAAATTTTAAGTCGCTTTATTTAGCGTTGGATTTCGATTGTTGCTATGAAAATTTTAATCAACGTTATCTTATACGAAGCCGACAGGACTCCGTTTGCAGTTACAATAATTTTTAAGTTACGGCATCTAAACTGAAGACAACCAAAAAAGGGTTTTGTAGAATGAAAATTTGGTACTACACAATAAGAGAATTAGCGCTTCGTGCTTCCTCTCTTTCAGAAACCATATCACTCTATTTTATTGTCCTAATTTTTTTTTCAAGCAAAATGCTGCAAACATACATTTCGATTTAATAAAGTAGTAAATAACGTAGCAAAGAACATACACAACAAATATTTTAAAAGTTAAAGTAAAAGAACAGCCAAATGTATTACATTTAAGAGTCCATCGGTGTTAAATCAGGGGATCTCGGCGGCCAACTAATAACCCCTCCTCTTCCAATCCATTCTCTGGGAAACCAGCGGCTCAGATATTATTCCATACCCTTGTGAAGATGTATTGGAGAGCCATCTTGCAGAAGCCACATGCCCCTTCGTCTGTGGGTCTACATTTTCCAGCAAAATAGAGAGTTTATTTCTAAGGAAAGTTGATCAGGTTACCCCAGTGAGTGATTTATTGAAAAAGAAGGGGCCAATATTGTGACCATCAATTATCCCACCCCACACATTTAGAGACCACTGATTCTGATAATCTACCAAACGCATCCAGTACGGATTCTGAGTTGCGTAATAATGCATGTTATGCCTGTTGACTGCTCCGTTACTTCTAATGGTTGCTTCGTTAGAGAATAGGATCCTGCGAATAATTGAAGGATTGTCCGTTTTCATATTATTCATTATATGGCGAAATACTACTCTGTTCCAAATTTGACTAAGTAGCTGCTTCTTTGAATAGCGATACACTTCCTGAATTTTCAAACCGCTCCAACACTTTTTGCATTGTTTCTCGTGTCGGTTGTATTGCATTTGGATATTGTACCTTGTAAATTCTTGTAGCTAGAAGAGGATTTCACTCAGCTTCACCATATACGTAGATTATGTTAATCATTTCTTCGTTGGAAAAATAATTTTATTAATACAGGGTGTCTCAGCGAGACCGTTCATTAGAAGTTTATTGGGTTCTGGTCAAAATAAAAATTTCAAAATTGAGAGTTGTATATTATCGATTATGTTCTCTCCAACTAAAATATTTTTATATTTCTGGTACTTCCGGTTATACCGGAAGTCGTCATCTACTTTGTTATTTTAAATATAACACCCTGTATATTTTTATATATTTGGATTAACCTATTTTCAATCTTCATAAATACCTTTTTATTCAATTCAATCCAGCCGTTTTGGAGCTATTATTTTTTTTCTAAAAAAATGCGGTAGCATACATTTATTCAAACAATCATAGAATACTAGATTTTTCGGATAAAAATTTAGGATTGAAACTGTGTTCAAACAACGGTTGTCTACATTGTAGGGTTACTTTATTATGGCACGTTAACTTTTCGAACTTTTAAAGAACCACAACTTGATTTTTTTAGATGGAACCCCCACATTTTATTGCTAAGTCGTCTTGGGCGTTTAATTTTCCAACTTTTATACTCCACATGTCCTATACCTGAGATTGATAGTTTAGGATATAATTAAGTTTTTTTTCAATGCGCACATTTCTCATCGATACTTACCTTAAAATGGATAAGAATAATAAAAACAATATCTATACAAATCAAGAAATAAACTATTTTCTAATTAATATATGATTAATTATTCCGAAACGTAAAAAATGCTTCAATTCTTCTAAATTTACCTTTGGTCATCGGAGGTAAATTTGGATAAATGATCTCGTTAAAAATTCTACACGTTCTATTAAAAAAATTGTCGCAGTGCCGTTAACGCGCCGTCATAAATGAAGTAAGAGAAACATTGAAACTAAACCTCTTCTGATCATTTCTTTCTCCGATCGCATGGGGATTACCTAAGGCCCAAATATAATTGGGTCTGTTGAGAAGTCACACGAAAGCTTAAGATTCGTCCGTTGAGATATTTTTTTTTCAAAAAATTCTCGTCTTCTTGGCTTCGAAGATATAGCATCTAGGACAAGTTAACTCTGTATTAGGGATCTTGAGGATGAAGGTCTTGCACTAACAAGAACTTATAATAGTGTGATGCTTCTTCAAATTCTTTATATTCAAGATGTACTGATTCCCAGATCTTTTTCGGCAGCTCAAATTGAGGCATAGGGATTCGCCTCTTCTTATCAATTAAACTTTTTTGTATATTTATTACATGATTAATTTTTTCAAAACACAAATTTGCTTCAATTCTCATAAATTTACCTCTGGTCACTGGAGGTAAATGTGGATAGCTGTCGTTAAACATTCTACAAGTTCTAGAGAATTTCGTCGCACAAAAATAAATTAAGAATTTCTTGATTTTTATAGACACTGTTTTCATTATTGTGATACATTTTAACTCGCAATACCATAATTAATTTGTCGTTTGACTTGAAAAATTATTTATTGTGAATGCGCATTTATTTTCCTTGGCACACTGGGTAAGTATCGACAAGATATGTGCCCTTTTAAGAAAAAACTTAATTATATCCTAAACTGTCTATCTCAGGTATAGGACATGTGGCGATAAAAGATGTAAAATTAAACGCCGAAGACGACTAAGCAATAAATATGGGGGTGCTATTTAAATAAAATCAAGTTATGGTTCTTCAAATTGTCGAAAAATTATCCTGCCATAGGAAAGTAACCCTACAATGCAGATAACCATTTTTGACCGCAAAACATACTCCAACATGTTGTTTACACATAGCTTGAATCCTAAATTGATATCCGAAAAATCTAGTGTTCTATGAATGTTTCAATAAATGTCTGCTACCGCAATTTTTTTTAGGAAAAATTGAATAACACCAAAATTTAAAAAAATAAATATATTTATAAAGAATGAGACATGGTTGATCCAAATATATATAAATATTAAAAAAAAATAACAAAGTAGATGCCGACTTCCGGTATAACCGAAAGCACCAGAAATCTAAAAAAATTAGTTGAAGAGAACATAATCAATTATATATAAATCTCAATTTTCAATTTTATTTTGACCAGAACCCAATAAACTTCTAATGAACGTTCTCGCTGAGATAGCCTGTATATAGTTTAAGGAAATATGGACCAGACTAACTAAATAAATAAATACGAGCGTCTTAATAATTAGTGAAGTTTATACGTAATAATTTCGTCATTGGCTTTTCCTTATACATGTTGCACATTTCGGAAAACTTAATCATTATGGCATTCAATGATGTATTTATATACAGGGCGTTCCATTAACAATTTAATTCATTATTATCAAACTATAGGACATAGAAGAAATTCTTGTGATAAAATTGATC
The DNA here is from genome assembly GCA_958507055.1 of Crioceris asparagi. Taxonomy (NCBI): domain Eukaryota; kingdom Metazoa; phylum Arthropoda; class Insecta; order Coleoptera; family Chrysomelidae; genus Crioceris; species Crioceris asparagi. The sequence continues at coordinate 57,725,652 of OY293826.1, read as the reverse complement.
CAATATCTTATGCGGTAGTACCACCACGATGGTCCAAACACATAGTTATTTACTTTTTTCCATATAAAAGTGCCCATAACTTCTAAAAGACCCATAACAGACCGATACTATGTAATACTGTTTTGATGGGAATTTGAAGGGCTTTCAATTTATAATATCGAATATGGAGTGTTCAGTTGAAAAAAAAAATGTATGTTTTATGCGCCCCTCTTTCGATGCACACCCTGTATAAATGACAATAGTTTTAAAATGTAAATAGTTTTAAATCATGCGACCACATAAGTTCTATCCTGTCCCGAAAACCGCATGTCAATATTTTTCTCCGCTTCGGAGTAATCCTACTCTCTCGCAACGCTGGGAAACCCTGTATGTTTATGTGTAGATGTAATTTATTTAATTCTATATCTTCACTATAAGCTTTGACTTTTGTAAATGGTTTATAGTACACCCACATCAAGAGTTATTATTACTTATGATTATTATTGTAGATAAAAAAAAACATCATCTCTTGCAAAATTTCAAAATATTATATATATATAATATATATATATATATATATATATATATATATATATATATATATATATATATATGTTGCGTATCACGGCCAACAATTATATTTTTTAAAAACTTTATTTTACTCTTGTCACTAACCACAAAATATATTATAATATAATATATTGATTATTAACTAGGCTTAACTTGATGTTATCAGAAGCAGTATTCTAGTAATAATAATCTGGGATGGCTCTTTCTTGCCTTTAAATAGTATTCAAACTATTTCACAATATTGCACAACAATAATTAAATGTTCTAGAAGTTTTTCTGGAAGAATTGCGATACATTTCCATTCCCAGTGAACTACTTTGTATGAGACTGCATATATTGCAATTTAAGATGTAATTACGTCTTTTGATAATAAACTGCTAATTCCTATTCTTAGTAGCAGGGAAACATGATATTTAATTATAACAATAAGTTATTGTTTCAATAGTTATAACAAAGACTTATTATTCTTTGATATTAAAATTATTACGTCTTTTCAAGATTGATAAGAAAGAATAAGTATCAAATTACATGATGCGTATATGGTGCAATGTCATACAGGGTGTTACGTAAATATTGGGTACAATAAAATATAACATTACTCCCCTTATTTAAAAAAAGTTAGTGCTAGAAAGTGCAGTAACTTTTAAAAATATAAAATTAGAATTTTATAATAATTATAATTATAAGCACAACGTTCAAGTTAGTTCAATTTCATCATTTTCGGTTTCAGAAGATCGAATATTAGGACGTTTATTTGGTAAAAATTTCTGAAAAGTTCTGGATAATCTTTTTGCTGTGGTGGAGGTGGTGGTGAATCTGGGCGAAAACCAGCAGTTATACTAATACGATTAGATTTTCGTCTTTTACATTTACAAAAGCAATATAATAAAATTAAAGCAATAATTAAAACAATAATAAAATAAGTGAACCATGAAATATGCTTTGTTATAAAAGGTTCATTTATCAATTTATCTAATTCATCTGAATACTGATCAAGTTTATGTTGAGCAATATTCAAATCATCTGTATTGAGTTTATTCAATTTTAATGGTTTAAGTTTTGGTAAATAGATCTTTTCTGGTAAATTTTTGCAACATTCAAATGGAATGATTATTGGATTTAATTTATAAGTGATTCTTTCACCTTCATTTATGATATATTGAGATCTCACTCTCGTAATACCAATAAAAGCACTACATTCTGGTTGAAGCTTTAAAATAGTATTATCAGAAATTCTTTCGGTATGTGCATCTCTGTTACTGCATTTAATCGTTATAGGAATTGGTTCGGCTACTGAAATTAACCATACATTTGTCTTCAGTTTTTGAACTTTATATCCTTTTGCAAATAATAAAGAAGTTTGACACGTTCCGGGTAATTCGAGTTGCTGTCTTAAAAGTTGGGCTTCACAAATAGCATTATTATCTATGGGTAATGGTAATATGTTACTACATATTTGGAACAGATATTCATCAATAATTTTACAATTTTGTAAATCTGACATGGTTAAATATAACATAGAATCATCATCACGTGCTATATATTTTACATTTGTAGTAATAACATGATGAAGTCCTGTTTTCTCATCTTTAATGGGTAATGGGTAGACATTATATAAAGTATACAATTCTGATTCTACTAGAGGAATCTTTAACACAAATATAATTTTTGTTTTCGTTTGAAAAGCTTGTAGTTCTGTTAATTGATAATATCTAGCAATATTAGATAATGTTGGGTTCAAAGGTAAATTATCTTTTTGTAAGTGAACTGAAATCTCTTCTAAAGCTTTGACAAAATCCTTCGGAGTAATGATGGAAGTATGTATAATTTGTAATCTTGCGAAAGTAATTGAATTGGATACATCAATTAAAAAGGTTTCAAGATAAGCATAACTTTCCATTAATGTCTCACAAATATTAATGACATCTATTTGTGTTTGATAAAAATTTACGTTATCAGTAATATTTATAATTCCCTTCTCAATTTCCTTTAAATCATTATTAAATGTTACTTCATCTATTTGAATTTTATGAATTGTATCATTAAATTCCTTAATGACTGATGTAGTTACTGAAATTTGATTTTTCAAAAGATTTTGGATTTCGTGTTCATCCATTTTCAATTTATTGATACTATCAGAATAATATTGGCCATCATTTGCGTCTAGATTTCCTGTAATGTACTTCCAAACGGTACCTACTCCATCGAGTAAACCACGTTTCTTACGATGATATGGTTCGGTATCATAATATATTTCATGATATTTCATACTAACATCATTAGCTAGTTTCTTCAATAAACTAATATGTGTTTTAACATTCGAATAAAAATATTGCATTCTTTGATAAGGTTGTGTTATTAGTGTTTCTAATGATTCGATAAGTTTCTCATTCTTTTCAAGAATTGTACTTAGCTGTTCCAAATCTTTATAAACTAATATTGTCCATTTATTATTAGATATTTTCAAATGATTAAGTTGGTTATAATATATACCTACAGTATTATTCACATGCACTAAGCTATACTGACTATTTGTAAAATTAAATAATAATATAATATTGATTAAAATCATTAATTTGTATGCTGCCATCCTGCAACAAAATTAATCTGTGTCAATATATGGTTTCATTCGATCAAAATTTATAAGAGACGTCTGATTTGTTTCAAGATTTTTGACTATTGCTGAATTTTTCTTTAGTTCAATAATTTCAAAAGGTCCATTAAATTTATTTCTTAATTTATGACCTATCTGAGATTCTTTAACATACACATTATCTCCTACTTGATAATTGTGTTGTGAAAATTGTACATCTGCATCAAAATGTTCTTTAGATTTTTCTTTTGCTTGTAGGGTTCTTTTCCTTGCAGTTTCGTAATAAAATTTTATTCTTGCATTTAAGTCTCTCATATACTTTGAAATTATGTCTTTTTCATTGTACAAAACTTCAGGTGGTCTTACAGAAGTATGTCCAAAAATTAATTCGTATGGTGTAAATCCATGAGTTTTATTCTTTGTATTATTATAACAAATAATAGCATATGGTAAACAGTTATGAGGGTGTTCATTTGGATTTTCACTCATGTGTGCTCTAATCATCTCTAAAAGAGTTGAGTGAAATCTTTCAATTGATCCGTTTGATTGGGGATGTCCAGTACTTGAAAATGTCAGCTTTATATTATAAAGAGTACATAAATCTCTCATTAATGTATTATTGAATTCTCTTCCAGAATCACAATGGATTCTTAATGGAGTTCCATAATGTTGAAAATATAATAATAAAGTATTAATTATATTTTTCGCTGATTTATCTTTAATTGGATAAGCTTGAGTATGCTTTGTTAGTTCATCTCGTATTGTAAGTATGTATAACTTCGAAGGTATTTCTAATACATCGAGATTTATTCTTTCAAATGGTGTCTTTGGAGTTTCTGTGATAACTAAAGGCGAACTGAGGTTTTTCCTACAGACCTTAGTTTTTTGACAAATTTCACATTTTTTAATAAAATTTTCAACATCTTTATTCATATTTTTCCAAATATATTTTTCTTTAATTCTACGTAGGGTTTCATTTATACCTCTATGCAGATTTCGTTTTCCTGAATGATATTCATCCAAAATTATTTGTATTTCATCTTCTTCCGTAACTGGTTTTATAATATTTTGGCAAATAATAAATTTAAAATTTTCTTCAGTGAATATATAACATAACATTTCTAAGGTTGGTAAATCAATATTATTCTCAACAAAATATGTTTTTGGTTTCAAAATATTTTTTGACTTATATAATGATATGAACAGTCGTTCATTTACTTCATCAGGTTGAAATGGTATAAAAATAGTATAATAAGTTCTATTTTTAACAGTTAAACTAGTACTAATATTTAATTGATTAAACTGAATATCAGGATTTTCATCGTCGATATCTTCTAAAATTTCCTCATGCAAATCCATTGTTTTTGATTCCCAAAATACGGCAATAATATCTTTATGTCTTTTATCGAGTAATTGCTCATTAGTATATTCTACTCGAGAATAATCGATTAATGAAGTGGTTTGATATAGTCGAACAAAATTATTGAATTCATTGTTCATAATATTGAAGTCTTCTTCTATCTCTTCTGTTTCTGAATTTTCAGAACTTGCTGCTAATATTTTTTGATATTTAGAACACTCTTTAAAATAATTCACCTTAATTCGTGATAATGCATCGGCATTTTTATTAATTTTGCCAGGCTTATAAATTATTTCATAATCATATTCTTCTAATTTTAATCGCCAACGTGCTAAACGACTACCGGGATCTTTGATTGAGAATAACCAGCTTAATGGTCTATGATCTGTTATTAGTTTAAACTTCCTTCCATACAGATACGGTCTGAAATGTTTTACCGCCCAAACAATAGCTAATAACTCTCGTTCTATAACTGAATATTTCGTTTCTGAATTACATAAAGTTCGTGATGCAAAGGCAATGGGTAAATCTTTATTAATAGGTCCTTGACTTAATACTGCTCCAATAGCAAATGAACTAGCATCTGTTGTTAAAATGAATTCTTCTTCAAAATTTGGATATATCAAAATTGGACTTGAAGTCAATAAATCCTTCATAGTTTCAAATGATTCACCGCATTCTTTACTAAAATCAAATGGTTCATCTTTTTTTAAAAGTCTAGTTAATGGTTTGCATATTTTAGCAAAATTAGGGATAAATCGTCTATAATATCCTGCTAATCCCAAAAATGATTTAATTTCCTTTGGTGATCGTGGTTGTGGAAAATTTTGAATACACTTAATTTTTTCAGGATTTGGTTTTACTCCATCTTTTGTTATAATGTGTCCTAAATAAATGACTTCATGTCTTAGGAATTCACATTTATCAGGTTGTATTTTCAAATTAGCGGCTCGTAATCTATCGAATACTTCTGAAATTTGTTTTATATGTTCATCTAACGTAGGTGAAAAAATTATTATATCGTCCATATATACAAGACATCTTTCTCCTTGTTTACCATAGAGTACATTATCCATTACTCTCTGAAAAGTAGATGGTGCGTTTTTTAAACCGAATGGCATCCGTAAAAATTCATAATGACCATTTTCTACGCTAAAAGCAGTTTTAGGTATATCCGATTCATTTATCTCTATTTGGTGGAAGCCTGATGCTAAATCTAGAGTTGTAAAATATTCACATCTTCCAAGTTGATCCAATAAATCTGTTATATTTGGTAAAGGATATCTATCTCCTACTGTTATTTCATTTAATTTTCTGTAATCTATGACAATTCGCCATTTTTGTTTATTAGAAGCATCTAATTTTTTAGGAACAATCCAAACCGGACTTGACCATGGTGATGTTGAATGTTGGATTATATTTTCGTTTAACATTTTTGTGATTTGTTTTTTAACTTCTTCTTTATGAATATAAGGATATCGATAGGACCTTGTATAGATTGGTTTCTGATCTCGAGTTGGTATAGAGTGTTTCACTTCATTTGTAAAAGTCAGTTTATCTCCCTCTATATAAAAAATATCAATATACTCACGACAAAGATTTGTTATTAAATTCAATTCTTCTTCATTTGGTGATCGACTCGTAATGATTCTTGAATTTTATCTATACGGTTAATTTCCATTATCGAATTTACATTATCTGTATATTTATCGCTGAAAGTATTTTGAATTTCATCAAATTCAAGATTCTGGAATATTATTTCTTTCTTTTCATCATTTACATTTAAAATTGTTGTCAAAAATTCTCCGTTTTGATTTGTTTTCACAAGCGCATTTGGTATCTTAACTCTATCTATTTCTTGTGATATCAGAACTGCTTCAGTATTAATTAAATCACACTTTAATTTAAATACTTCTTCTGTTCTTGGTTCAATAGTTACTCTATTTGACACAGTACGTCTTATATTTTTTGGATATTGTTGCACTTTCATCAAAGGCGTAACTACAAAATTTGTAAATAATTTTCGATTTTTAATATCAATTACAGCATCATAATGTTGTAAAAAATCTGCGCCTAGTATACCGTCAAACTCAATATCTAGATCATAAACATAGACTTTATGTGGATCATTATCTTTAAATTCAATATCAATAGATTGTGTAAGCAATAATGTTTCACGAGTAATACCTTGTATTCGTATATTTTCTTTACGTCGTTTTTTAATATTTCCAACTAATTTATTATTTACAATTGATATACTTGCTCCAGTATCTATCAATAGTTTAAATTTCCTCTTTTCATCTTCTATATAATATAGATTTTTTGATGATATTGTATTAATATTTACTTCTTTATCGGAGGTTCGTCTTTGAGACTTACAAACTGAAAATCCATCTTCGATAAATCTTGTTCATTTTCAGTTTCGTCATTATCCGAATCATTTTCATTTATTAAATATGTCTTCAGTTTTGTAAAATTAGGTTTTTGATTAGACTGTATAGATTGAGAATCTTGGGGTCTATTACTCTGATTTTGATAACTTTGAGGTCTATAGTTTTGATTTTGAAAACCTTGAGGTCTAGAACTCTGATTCTGAAAACTTTGTGATCTATTTATAAAACTATTCTGATTATTACCAGAAGTACTTGTCGAAGGTTTATTTGAATGGTAATGACTTTGATTAGAATAATTCGTGTTTCCAGATCTAAATGGTTTATTAGAATTTGATTTTGATTTATCAAAATTCGTTTTCTGAGAAAAGTTATTTGTATTCAATGAACTTTTCTTCTGTCCTTCATAATAATTTAATTGTAACTCTCGTTTTAATCTATTCTTAGCTGTAATCAAATCTGGTGGATTCGATGCCCGTATTATAGTAGATAATGATGGTTGTAAACCTACCACTAATGTATTTAAGGCCATTGTATCAATTAAAGCGTTTTGTGCTTTTTTCATATCTGCACTCATATTCTGTCAAGCTATTGCAGAATAAAGTTTACATTGAAGGGTTTCTAATCTTGTTACAAATGATAAAGGAGATTCATTTGAATTTTGTCGCATTCTTTGTAAATCTTGTATTAGGGATGTAAGATCTCGAGTATCTCCAAAATGTGTTTCAAGAAAAGTTCTAATTTCTATCCATGTTTTTGGATTTCGAGAATTTATCAATTCTGCTGCTTTAGAACGTAATTTGTTTTTTATGTGTAAAGTCAAAAATAATTTTTGGTTGTCTACACTTATCTCTGTTGCTGTATTACAAGCATTAATAAAAGTATTGAGGAATATTGAATTTCCATCATATTCCGGGATTAAGGAAAATATTTCGCTTAATTTATATGGTTCAATATTATGTTCATCACTCTGATTTGGTGATTGTGGATTTGTTACCGACATTTTATTATCTTTAAAATAATTTTAGTGACAATATATTGAGGTGTGATGATTCAATGTCATACACTAACCTTATATCAATTTCTGCAATTCCTCTGGTTGGAGTTGTCCTCGCCTCCTGCACTATGGGCTGGAATTCTGGTTGTACTCGTTTGCTCCTTTGAATTGAAGTTGATCGTTTGCTCCTTTGAATTGAAGTTGAATTGACCACTGCTTCTGGGAAGTAAGCCTTGTTCTACCAATTGATGTATGATAGTGAGGGGGAACTTCTTCGTTGCAATGTTGCGATGTCGATTTAACTTTTATTCAGCAAATTTAATAAATCTTAAGGTTCTTGTTACCTTAAAGGTTGAAAACCACCGTGTTGTTGGATGTTTTACTGTCAAAGAGACCGTCCACTCAGGAGATAGTAGTCTTCTTCGAGGGATGAAATACTACTTTGCAAGGCACCAGCTCCAGTAAAACCAATCAAACACGTTGTAGCAATCCTACTGACTGCGCCAAATTGTTGCGTATCACGGCCAACAATTATATTTTTTAAAAACTTTATTTTACTCTTGTCACTAACCACAAAATATATTATAATATAATATATTGATTATTAACTAGGCTTAACTTGATGTTATCAGAAGCAGTATTCTAGTAATAATAATCTGGGATGGCTCTTTCTTGCCTTTAAATAGTATTCAAACTATTTCACAATATTGCACAACAATAATTAAATGTTCTAGAAGTTTTTCTGGAAGAATTGCGATACATTTCCATTCCCAGTGAACTACTTTGTATGAGACTGCATATATTGCAATTTAAGATGTAATTACGTCTTTTGATAATAAACTGCTAATTCCTATTCTTAGTAGCAGGGAAACATGATATTTAATTATAACAATAAGTTATTGTTTCAATAGTTATAACAAAGACTTATTATTCTTTGATATTAAAATTATTACGTCTTTTCAAGATTGATAAGAAAGAATAAGTATCAAATTACATGATGCGTATATGGTGCAATGTCATACAGGGTGTTACGTAAATATTGGGTACAATAAAATATAACATTTATATATATATATATTAGATGATTCCTACTTTAAGCGTTGTGATTTTATACTTTTCACCATTTGTATTGTAAAAGTAATTATTTGTTGCAAGGGTAGGTACGCTCTAGCGCTGAAAGTAGACAATAAAAAGGAGACATCATTCAATTACGCTGTGTAAAGTTCAGATTCCAGAGTCTGAAAGACAAATATGCCAGACCATTCCCTAGCTAATATTTTGATTTGTAGTTAGCAGGAAAATGTCCTTTCTGCAATCGGCTTTTCATCAAATGGCACGAATTTGCAAATATTTATCTAAGACTGACCCTTCTCGACCCTCATCACACATGAACTTGTATCAGAAGTGGATGACGAACTCCCAGTCATCCCTACTGAAAAGTTATATTTATGAGTTGAGTCGGGAAGAACATGGAATAATTTCAGTGACGGACAAACTTTGAAAGGAACAAATTCATTTCCAAAACTGTATATTTCATAGAGAGAGTTTTCAATCCACCATTATTGTAATTCTGGTTTTGGAATATACACTGTGTCCAATTAAGTCTGAACCATATGGATTTTTTTATTATTATTTGTATGAAAAAAATATTCTTGATAAAAAGTTCTGCATAGTTCAAAACTCAAAATGTAATCATCAGATATCATTTTTTTAATCCGTATACGAGGTGAGTCGAAAAATATGAATTTCGTAAGTAACTTTATTTTTGAAAATATTGAAAGTTGTTATTAAAATAAGTTGATCATAATTGAAAACTATTGTAAGATATCCAATATTATCCATCGTTTGTAAAAAAAATTTTTGGTATAAATAAAATACATATGCATATTTTTAAATTGCACATTTTATTGAAAAATATTAAAGTAAATTTTGTGTGTCTGGTGGAATTAAGAGTGCCACATATTATTAGAGTTTGAGAATACATTCAGTCAAAATTGTAAGAGATTTCTAAATTTGTAATCAAGAGGAACGTTCTCAGTCTATCCATTCAGAGTATGTACTTGGATATGAAATTAGAAACCAGTTAACTCAATAACACAATATTGGAATATTATTTATCATCATTGCTAAAAATCGCGATTCAGGAATAAATTGTGTGATTATTATTCAAACGCTCAATATTTTTTTTGTTGTGCAATAAAAAAGCCTGCTTTCCCAAACTGTGTGATCAAGTAGCTACTCTTTTGAAGTTTCTCAATATCTAATAAAACAAAATTCGTTTAACAAATCAATTCCGCTCTTACAACATCAGCAATTTGTAGGATTGTTGCAGTAGCTAACAGCACCAACAACTTGGCAAAACGAAAACCATCTAATAGACGTCTATGCCCCGTTCCGTATCGAACTGCGTCTGACACGATTCTGATTAAGATTCGCGAATGACATATGGCGACGATCTTATAACCTGTCAAGGTGCATATTAGTCACGAAAATCGCAAGTGCTCGCTCAATTGTAGCGAGATGTATGCCCATTGACGTAGGAAGCTCAGATGTGGGGTTCTCGGAATTGAATTTATGATATTCAATTTGGATATATTTGTGATTGATGGAGATGTAGTTTTAGAAATACGCCAAATAGAAAGTATGCTTTTGATCTATATACGAAACTTATTATGTTGTAACTGTCATCAAATATTTAGATATCTATTATTTTATTATAATGCATCAGACGTAGTATTGCAATTACTGGAAAAATATTATTCAAAAGATACTTGAGTTAATATTTTCTTGTGAATCTTCTGAAGCATAAACCAACAGTATGTAAATCTCCCAAGGTTAACACTACGAACTTCCCAGTAGGTTACTACTTCACGAAATAGGGCAAGTGTGATTATTATGACTTGCATTGGATGAAACCATTCCTAAGTCGATATCAATCATAGCTGTTGATATATTCCAAAAAAAATTAAACACAAACAACCTTATATACATACGACATAAGACTACATAGAACTTCTCGTAACAACCAATAGATTCGATTCTATTGATCCGAGGCGTGAAGATATATGTGAATAAAAAAAATATTTTCATCACAATGAACTTCTACTAATAATATTTCTTAAAATATATCCATGACGAGTGGAATTCATAGCGCTGTGGGTACTAGATATTAAATTATAACTAACTATTAGTTTGTATTTTGTCTACTTTTTGGAAAAAAATATTAGAAAACTGTGGATAAAATTTATATAAGTTTTTTCATATCTCTTATATAAAACACAAAAACATCACACACAGTCGTTTTCTTAAAGAACATTCTATATGACAGTTGAAACGTGAAGATTTGGCAAAATTACAATTTTGGAAAGTCGTTCCTATTCCTTCAGGGAAGTTCATTTACAGGAGCATTTTCGAAATATATAAATGTGACAAAAGAGCGATCAAGTGCAAGTCGAACTCGCGCGAAAGTGGTCTGTACTCAACATTTTCTTGTGGGTTTTCTTGTGAACTTTGAGAATATTATTTGTCTTTTTCCTAAATTTATATATCAGAAGTCTCGAAAATAAGGGGGAGTGGATGCTTTTAATATATTCTCTTCAATATCTTCTGAATTATGCATATATATTTCAAAATTATATTTATGTTACAGTTATGAATGACGGTTTGTTTGATATATCACATAATCTACTAGAGTTCACCGCAAAACAGTTATCCTATATATATTTATATAAGTTATTCAACTCTTTATTATACCTATCCAGGGTTTTGTTTTTGATTGGATTCACAAAACACTAAAAATTGTGTCTATGGATAACCCTACATTTGATAAACAGAATTTCTCATATAGAGTGTTACATAATTGTAAAAAGATTAAATAAATAATCAATAGCCTTTTCTGTGCATGTGAATTTTTAACAGACATCCAAAACAGAGGATGTAGGTATGTAGGTACGCGCCTTTTGTATAGTAAATGTGCACTATTTATTATTTTGATATTTTCTTGAAAATAGGAAAGTTGAGAAATGATTCCACACTGAAAAATATGAAATTCAAATTATCCTGCCCCTGAAAACCACACCAAATGGGGTGGAGCCGGATTTTTTTTCAAAAACTGAGAATTTTTATTTTTAGTGACAGTATTATAGTATAGTATAAGATTATTTCAAGTAACATTTGAATTGGATATTTTTCAAATAACTTTCATGACTGAAACACACATAAAAAAATATTTTTAACAAAAAAAAAATGACCGACTTTATTAGTTGTTGAAATAAAAAGTTCAAAATAAGGTTAATTCTATTGGTACGGTAATAAAGTTGGTTCTATTTTTCGTAACAAATCCTGTTGAATCTTATTTTGTGCAGGGATTTAGATATTTCATGTGTCTGGTTTTACCTATACCAGATTACCTAATAATAAATACTTGGGCTGCTGTTTTGTTTTTCTCATCACTGTATCATGGCAGTTATTTTGATACGTAAAACTAAATTTGTATGCGCATTGATAATTGAAATTTAAATCAATTCTTCGATATTTCTTCAACATTAAAATTGTCACCCTCGAGTCTGTAATCCTGTAAAGTCGAGTGCTGATTTACGCTACTTTCCTAAATCAGGCTCCATATTCCAGATACCTATGTATAAGTGATTTTGCATCTTTTCCGTGATCCTACTTTGATATTTTTGTATATTTGACTGCTTCTTCTATCTGTTTGTTTACCTAATTAGAACAATAGCCAATTGAAGAAATCATCGGCATTAAATGATGATATTTGATCTTTACCGAGTCTATTATTGTTTTTGTAATAATTATTAATACTCAGCCAAATAACCAGAGGAAGAGTCAGAAGAACAGTGAAAAGTCACCATATCATTTTGTGAATTTAGTTTCTACTATATCCGAGCTCGACTGTATATATAGATATATTGAAAAAATCAATTTTTATTGATGCGCAAAGATCCAGTGGTTGTGGAAGGTAGATCATAATGTATCGAGAGATGTATCACGACTCCAATAAAACGAAAGTCTGCCTTCTTGGCATGAAATTTGAAATTTAAGATCACCTCCAATCAATCCATAAGAACTTCAGAATGATACAATTACAAGGGCTCTACATACATTATTAACTTCCAATCTCAGTGAATGTATTGCCTTTTCATGAGGTGCGCTACACATCTTAAAGTTACGGAGACCAATCAATTCAACGGATGTTCAATTCTTCAATTTAGAAAGCCTTCCCCTTGATCTCTTTCAGGTAACTAGATGTCTCAATCGATTTAGGATTATAATTATACAAATAAAACATGGAAAGAAAAGAAAAGTCGGTGTATGTTCTTGTCTGAGAGTGCAATTCCTCAATTCATCCTCTTGGGACAATGACAGAATGAACAGAAAATTGAAAGAAATAAAGGCAGCCTCTCAACATAGGCGGAACTTCGGGTAAATGGAACAAGGTTTATCTAATGATTCTTTCTTTGAAATATCCGCAAGGTTTGTTATATATTCTAATGTAAATTTTTATAAGTAATCCATTTATTCGAGATGAGGATCAAGGCTCAGGAATGAAATTATAGGTCATATAAGTTATTTTAAAATCTAAGGTATCTTAGGGCCGAATTCATAGACTTTACTCAAACTCAATATCTACTATACTCAATTCGAGGCCGATTAAAGGGTGAGTAGGGATTCAGAGTCATAAAAATGGTTGTCCCTCAATTCAAGGTTCAGATTATGTGGCAACCCTTTGTTTGTAGAAGATAATGAGAAACTATAACTATTTGGTCATTCCTATTTCATATGATAGTTGTCAGTTTGAATTGCACACATGTGAATATTTACTATTTACCCAATATACCTAAATAATTAGTATTAGAATGCATTATTTAGCTCAATCGATTTTTTTTAATCCTCTTGTTCACCACAAACACACGTTGTACATTTTATGAGAAATAACAATATTAATACTACCGTATCAATTAACATAAAATTATTATTTTTCATAAAATTTAGAAGCTTATTCCCCAGAATTATTAAAGGACTTTATATTTATAATACTGCAAAACCAGTAAAAATATATATTTACTTAATAGAAAGTTAAGATGTTATAAAATATTCTGCCTACAGAGAAAATGGAAGCACACATGAAAACATCAAATTATAATTAAAGGGTAGCAGCTTATTTGAGTTTGTGATTTTAGAGTAAAAATCATTTAATTAAATGTGTTTACTTATTTAGAACTTAATTGAATCAACATATATGTTATTACTATATTCATTCATGAAAATGTTGCTCAATAAACCCGTTATACACGTCCCTTGCTCATTTAATTCTTTGAACCTCTGGATCTCCTACCCCGTAAAACTGTTCAAATTATTCCTCTCAACCACATAATTTAATTAATATGTGGCAGCTATTAATTTTGTTTTATTCTGGCAGTTCACTAATACCTTGAAGAGTCTGTATCAGTTTAAAAAGTAAAATAGAATTAAATGACAATATTTGACACCTTAAATCTACACTCAATTTAAAAATCCATTGAAGATCTTTTTGTGTGTAATATCGTTCTCGGAAGTGTAGGGTTGATTTGAGGGTGAGTGCAGATTTAAATGACTTCTATGAATTTTCCCCGTAGCTACGTGTTATTTGTCATAGTAGGACATCGTAATATAAATAATTTTCGTCTACGCCCATGGACTCCTTCTAATGATAGCTAAAAAAAGAAATTGTTCGTATGTAGAGTCAGAGTGGAAGCGAACGGGACTACGTTGCGATTGGATGAGTTGTCAACCTTGCAGGAAAATTTCATTTCGTAAACTTTGATAAAAAGAATTGTGCAAAATTGGAGTCTGGCCTAGGCAGAGAATTGGGGATTACCTCGAAAAAATGGTACTTTGACAGACTCGAACTTTGTACTCCAATCGAGTTATATATCGCAGAATGAGGGTCAGAGATTATCTTAAAGGATAAACCTCAGCAAGACGTAATCAACATATAATATGGGATGGATTATGTCCATGAATAAATATTTATTGATTTTGTACACTTGACTGGTTTTATAATAAATAAAAAGATGTTCTTGGGGATGCAGTCATATAATCAATAAAATTCTTTGATTAAAGCCGAGCTTCAGGGCAAACTACAAATCGTTACAAAATTATTTCAACAAAAACTTAAAGTATTATAAAAATACTTACAATCGTGAATTTAGAATAAATTAGCCAAAAACTGGAAAGATTTCATAGCTATCAATTACAAATGTCATTATTTACATTTGTCATGGTAACACAATAAGTAAGAAAGTATCTAGATTTTGATGATAAAAATGAATATTACTGAATGATCTTTATATGTTTGTGACTATTTGAACAAGGAGCACAATTAAATTAAAATTATTATTAAGGCAGATACAGGTTCAGTTAAAAAAATAATAATAAATAATGTAATTTAAGAATATTGCATAAAAACTTTCATATATACCTATACATAGACTAAATTACTTTTATTCTGGTCTTGAACTGACAGTTAAAAGAAAAAGGTACATAATATTATGTAAAATTTCTATATAAATAATAAATATATATATATTTATATATATATATATATATATATATATATATATATATATGTGTGTGTGTGTGTGTGTGTGTGTGTGTGTTTGGAAATTCTCCTTCCTCTCTCCTATTAATTATTAGTCGGTCTAGAATTATTGGTATTCACTTAATAAAATAATTTGAATTGAAATGGTGTAATTATAACTACATTGTTTCTTCAGCCTGCTGATTTATTTGGTTTTTGGCGTTTCTTGGGGTAAGTGCTCATTGAATTAGAAATCATGTAGGTATAGTAGCCTCCAAATTATAGTGGCTAATTTGCATATTATTGCTCAGAAGTGAAGAAGGGCAATAAAGATAAGAAGATTTATTATTATATAATTGATCTGTACATACAAATATTTCAGTGCCTCCAATGAAAAATAAACTAGTTTTAATATTTTGTAAGAATATAATATTTTACATAAAAAAATATTTTGAATATATGCAATAACAACTTGAAAAAAATATATATGTACATAAAATGTACTTTAAATGTTAAAAAATGTAAATATAGAATAGATAAAAGTAGTAAATAGTAAAAAGCTGAAAAATATATATACATATTATATAGACATGAACAATTCAGAGTCACTCTCACAATCATTGTCATCTTGCAAATTAATAATTAGTGGTGGAACTACAATACATTCTGAATATTGTTCTTCAATTTTAATAATGTGCTGAACAGCTTTTCCCCACGAATCTGCAGTAATTCGTTCAAATGATTCTTTATTTTTTTCCAGTACGTTATGGTGCGATTTTGGCATAATATTTTCCAGTCTGATATTCTTTTTAATTCGGCCCATATTCGATGGGGTTAAAAACGCAGTGATATGGTGGTAGCCTTAAAACGGTATGCGGTAAGTCTTCTACCATTTTATCTACAACATATCTTTTGTCATATGTTTTGATTTTTAATACTTCCAACAATCGTTTTTTGGTAGAATTTTCTTCGAAATAAATATCATTTTTTATCAGAAATTCTTGAATGTTTGCTTTACTAGAGCCGGAATTAGGTACCTTCTTTAGCAACCTTGAATGGTAGGTAGCATTATCCATAACAATAACACTTGCAGGAGGCAAATTTGGAAGCAATTTATTCTTGAACCAATCTTCAAATAAATCAGCACACATATCTTCATGATAGTCCAATGAACAAGCCTGTATGTTTTCTACTGATATAAGTAATCCATTTCGAACCCATCCATCTTTAGAACCACAATGTAGAATCGATTTTCGCTTTCCAAGAGATGGGGGAACATTCAGTTTACAGGAGGTTGAAGCATCCTGCCAACCCTTTGAAACAACATCGTGGATGTCATACCACGTTTCATCAAGATAAAAATAGGCCTTTGCTCCAACCTGTATAATCTGATTTTTTCCATTACCACCTGGCGCTTATCTACATTTTTGTATCGGAATCCAATGGTTTTCAGGAATCTTCTTAAAGTTGTTTCTGATCAATGAATTCCGGTTTCGTCGTCTTCTAACTTTCGCATTAAACTTTGAATTGTAGGTGGAGGCTTTTCTTCGTAGGACTGGTAGACTTTCCTCCTAATTAAGTCTGCGTCATGCTCATCCAACTTCCTGAATAATCCTGCATCTACCCGTTTCTTTCTTACATCATCCGACGTGCTTACTATTTTTTGCACAGTTGAGCGAGGTATTTGTGTCAAAAATATTGTTTGTTCAAGGCTTCTCCAAAACTAAGACCGGTCACCATTAATCCGTTATATACATTTCTAACGATATTCTTTGCAATTTGGGGCAAATGGTGCCGTTTTGTAATATTTCCATTATTCATGATCACTGAAATCTTCTTCCCCCAAATTATTTAAATTTTCTTCCACATCCACCAAGTCGCCAAGTACAGGATTTTCTAAAATATTGTCACTTGAACCATCCCAAGGCCTCCACATCTCAAATGCGTTTCTAAGCTTTATGAATATCTTCAGCAAATAACACAAACCACAAATAACGTGGTATACAGACAACAAACAAGTAGAACTAAAATTGCAAATTGAATCTCCTTAATATTTATACCCGAAAAATTTTATTTTCTAAGAAAATCTGAAAATTACACCGATTACTAATTATAATAAATAATTATGCGTACTTAAAAGGGTATTATAATTGTGCAAGCTCAAGACAGGTATTAATGAATACTTGAACAATCAGGTTAATTATGTAAGTTATTGGAACCTATTATAAATAAAGGAATAAATTTTCCTTGATCATTATACCCACAATATTGTTTTCTAATAGCAGTATTCTGAAAATAACGCCTAGAATATTAGGGATAATAATAATCATGCTTAAAAGGGTAATTTATAAGCTTATGACAGGTAACGAATAACTTTGTAGATTATTAAATTGTATAAGTAATTGAAACTTAATTATTATTCACAAATACATTTCTTAGAAAATGAAATTAAAATACAGAACAAGTCATATAGGAGTAGAAAAGTACTGTACCGAAATACATGAAATTTTCCTGAATAAGGCTCATAAGTATATAGTTATATAAATGGTCGTAAACAGTCATAAACCACTTGAAATGTTAATTGTAATGATGTCAGAGAGATTAGAGTCTGCCACATTTTGGAGGCTAGTATACCTACATTTGTTTAAAAATAATGTGGATTATTTTTTGTTGATGTATAAATACGTTTCGACGAATACCATGTGGTCTTATCTAATTTAAATTGAAGAATTTAAATAGATTGAAAAAAAAAAATCATTCTAGGACAAATAATATATCTTTTCATGCTAATGGTTTCAAAATAATTCAAAGTATATTTTTCTTCTTCAAATACATTTCCAAGACAAATCATATCAACCCAATCCAATCTAGTCCAACAAGAAAATGAAAAAGATGTTACACAAAAGCTTATTAAAAAGAAGAAATATATTTTGAGTTTATTTTTGAAACAATTGTTTTTTAAATGAATGTTAAATGAATATATTCTTTCATTTTTATTAATTTCTTCATAATAAATTGCAAAAGACCATATATTATTGAAAAATGTGAAATATTTTAAAATATAAATGTATATATAAATATATATAGATATAAATATATATAGATATATATATATATATATATATATATATATATAGTATATAAATATAGTATAGTATAGTATGACTGAAATAATATGCATTATAAATAATATTGCAAAACTATCTAACTCTTATGCTTTTATTTCATTTGTTGAAATACATCACACAATTGGAACAATAATGTGAAAATAGGTCATGACCCTGAAAACAAAGGCAGTTTGATAACAACTAAATATTCGGTAGAACAAATTATTTTAATGTACTTATCTAAAAGTTGGAAATGCTTAGGAAAAATTAAGCAATATCAGACATGCTATAATTTATTCTTGATGCATGTAGGCAAGTTTTAGAACATTTTCCCAGCAGCCATATTTTTTTCAAAATTTGAAAGTGCTTATAAAATGCAAAACATTTTATTTTAGCTTTATGTCAATCGATACGTGTCACAAATAGTAGAATAGTAATGACATCAGAGTACTTGTGGAGAGTAGGTCTCCCTTTCTACTTCAGAAAATAACGCTTGCACATCACATTCATGGTTTTTTATTAGTACGACATTGACATACTTTCCGCAATTCATCTCTCGCTCGCTTCTTTTCGATTATTGCCTATTCCAAATATATATATTGTTTAGTAAGTATACTTGTCGACCAACTCACAACTGAGGTCTAACATATCCATCAGGATGGATGGTACTAATGATTATCAACGGACTGGTATCAAGAGAACATTTGGGGTAATCGGCAAGATGATTATTTGTCAAGTACAGTTGAAAAACAATGTATTACAGTTTATATCTAGCAAAGGCCTGAGGAAAGTTATGCTGTATCAAAAATGAGAAAAATCATCTAAATATGATGAAAGATGTAAAACAAGCGGTTGAAATAAAATAACTATAACTTTTTCACATTATGAGCAAACCGTGAAGTAGAGACGGGCGATCATGGGCGAATATATACCGATGAAGTTTACATTGCGATAGTTATCAATCACCCTCGTATACTATATAAGAAAGAAGGAATAGAATACTCTCAGACACTTATTTTAGTGAGGGATCGAAAAGGTCAACTTTTCCTGATACCCATTGGCAACAGTAGGTAAGTCAAAGTAACATAATATATTAACCATTAATCATGTAAGAATTGATAAATTAAATGGGGAGGTAGATTACTTTTTTATACAGCACAAAAAGTGCTCTGCGATTCAATCCTCAACCTAATGAAGGATACAAAAGATGAAACTCTTCGTCATCATCAACGAATTGCAATAATCGTTACGTAATATAATCTTTGGATCTGTTGACAAAATAAGATGTAAGTATATCTAAGATGTAACTGTATGTATAAGGATGAAAAATTGTGCCGAATAGAATGATCAAAAATATCCAAGGTGGAATATGATGGATTTATAAATCGTGTTTCTTCTAATCTTTCTATTTTTATGAAGACTTAAATTTCGTTTAAAAATTGGTTACATGACATCACTACAAATGCAGAGCAAGGATAATGACTGCAATCGGTTTGGAAATGTGCAGATCTAATGATGAACGCCGTTGAAACAACAGCAATGACATTAAACTCTCGCCGCTGTTTAATGTAGAAAATATGCCTCAAGATGATATTTACAGAAGGATAACTGTTTTTTCAAGCCTCATAAAATGTTGTTGCTCTAACCACATCTCGCATAGAACAGCTTTGTCCACGCATACTTTTGTATGTATTGTTTTGGTGGTTGATCATTTTATATTATTTGTCTCTATTAATTCTTCAGTGAATATTGAATAGGACGGAGGCAGAAGAGCTCTCAGATATATATGTATATTCATTGAGTGATTCCATCCAGTATCATATGTTGATCCGGTCTTGGTAAGGTTTATCATTGAAGATCTAATTCCATACCCTTATTCTGCAATATGCATCTCGATTGGAGAACAAACAAAATTCAAGTCTGTCAAATTATCACTTTTTCGAGGTAATCCCCAATAAAGATGTCTATCAATATAAAAGCTATAAATTCGAAGTAGTTGCCTTCCATTAATAATCGAATTTAGAAAAGGTGTAGGGACTTATCTTATGTAAAACTGAAAAATATTTTACAAATTAATTCATAATATAATCAACGGCAATTTTTTAATTTTTTTAGGGTTTAGCCGACCGCCAATTTGATCCTAGTTGACTGATCAGGTACAGTTACGAACTCGATCTAGATATTTGTTCAACTGACCTAACATACCACTGAGTTTTTTTCTAAATTCAAAAGTGGGAACCTCTCGCAATAGATAGGTACATTTCTATATAAAATTTACCTAAAAATCTGACCTATATAATATTTTCTAGATATTGAAGTAAGAAATTCATTCTCTTAAAAAATATGAGGTTCGATCTCAACGCGCCTCACATATTTTTTTTCTCATATTCTGCACTAACTTATTTCTTCTTGTAGAAAACCGAGTAGAAAATAAATTTATTGAGTAAATGATAGTTTATTATTTTAACTAGGTATTGAGAGTATTGCATACAATTTTTATTAGTATTCATTTGTGTTTTCTTGATTTACAAAATTAATGTTATTTATCATGAACATTCAAAATTGTGAAAGAAAAGTTTCAAAGATGAACTAGAACCGAAGTTATTCGATAATGCACTAAAAATAATAAAATGCCAATTCGTAATGTTAGGATCATTACCTAAGATTTTGAGGTTGATGCAAATAATCTTCAGTAGCTCTTGGCACCAACTTCAAAATCTGAATAATGATTACATTACATACTCTTACAATTTATTCTCTTTAGTACATCATCGAATGAAGTCGGACCTACTTTTTTATTTATTTTAAGCTCTACTGCGATCCATTTTACTCGCAGGAGAATTTGATATGCATTACGATATCCAATTCCAATCCTGTCAAGACATTTATATACATACTACTACGAAGAATTCACCAAGTATAATTAGATCTCAATTAGGGTTCAGTACGTACCAGAACAGCAAATTATTGCTAATTGCGATACCTTAACAAATATCAATAGTTTGTTCGAATTTTCTATAAACATATCCCATTGACTAAAACTTGTTAAGTGAGATGTGATATATAACTAGCAGAGTTTGATAATCTGCAGTAGGGGTGAGGATAGTCGTCGATCGAATATTGGAAAGCGACCACTACTGGACCATCATATAAAATTGCGGTCTTTGGAAATATTTTCAAGTTACGTTGTACACGGCGTTTCGACTACCAATTTCTTTTGCTGCAATATCCGTAATAGTATTTGAAGCAATATATAATGTGGCACGTCTTATATCTGATCAGAATTGTTGCGTTTGATGTTTTGCTAATGGTAATGCTTCTCTACGATAGTATGAAGTACCTAGGTATATCCAAAGTAATTTAGAATATATAAATCAATATTAGGACATCTCTACAGTGGTTAAGTTCCCCGAACGAATGAAAAGTCTCAAACTAAAGTATAATACTAATATCCCTTGTACCTTGACTCAATATTATTTTTTATCTTACATTTAGATGGATAACTGTCTGGCATGGACTAATAATAATAATATTAATAATGTTAATTCAGCAATATGATTCACAATAAAATTGACAATTGTATAAATCACTGCAGAAATAAACAGAAAAAACTACTGAAGCTGTTTTCACAGTTTGGGTGTGATTAAGGAACTTATCCTAGTTATATATATATATAAGTAAAAATATACAATATAAAATCATGAACATCTCAATATTTCAAAGAGTATAAATGAGAGAAATAATAAAAGTCTGGAGACCGAGCTTTGCTAGGGTAAAAAAGGGTTTAAGATGGGTCTATAAGAGTTACTAAGGATATTTAAACTTATTAAGAAATGTGCATTTTTCTGGTTAAAATGTATTGCGATCGGTAAATACTTTTATTGTTCACATATTCGTAAGTTATAGATTGTCATTAGTTATTATTTAAATAACTAATGACATTTCTGATTGATGACTATGAAATCTTTCCTGTTTGTGGTTAATTTTATGTAAATTCACGAATTTTGCCCCGACGAAAAGAATAAACATTCTCGAAAGCTTGGCATAATCCAAAGAATTTTATTTATTATATGACTGCATCCCCAACAAAAATCTATTTTATCAAATAATAAACCAGTCAAGAATTCAGAATCAAAATACTCTTTCATTTTTGAAATATAGTTATCTTTATATATATATATATATATATATATACATTGTATATAAATCTTGGACTACCTGAGAGCCGGCTCATACCGTATAAATATTTTATTTTATTTCATACCATAGAGCACAAAAATGTGTTTCAAATAATACAGAGACTAGAGGGGTAAACATTTGCCAAGTTTTGTATATATATGATGTAGATAAGTTAAGCTGAGATCTGATTTAAAAAAAAAACAAGTAACACGAGATGTAACTTTACTTATACTCAACTTAAAATATAATTTTCGTTGGAGATGAAATCCAGCAGCATTGCCGTTATTACAATTTATGTGAATAATTACTTTAATCTGAAATTCTATTTATAATAAATATTGAGTAAGCGTCATTGTTCTAGAAGTGAAGAATTTTCATTTAGTGTTAATTTCAGTTCAGCACTTGGAGAGCCATACGTACGTTACTTATGAGTTTGTTGCAACTGCAGCTGTTTTAAATATATCTTGAAAAATAATGTTTCTTTTTTTTACTTGATGACCTCTGAGATACGCATTGAAACTAATGCTACACTTTGTAAGTTAATAAATAATTTGTATGCATACGAAATTCTTACTTTTTTCCTACCGGGGGTCTATTCCATTTTAAAAATTATTCCATTATTCCATTGCCGACGTAGAAAGATATTTCACAAACTTTCCGGGCGCGAATCGCTTCAGAAAAGGGTTCCGCGCGGTCAGTCCTTCAGAACTAACGCATATTCGAATGGTTAATTTAATAGATATAAAAGAAATACAAAATGTAAATGTATACAAACAGTACTGTATTGATTGATATTTGATGGAAACTCATTAAGTATCAAAAGAATAAAAAGATCAAATCAAATTTCTAGAATATATTGTAAAATCGTTTCGACAACAATGTATTTTTTGCTTATTATAGTTGACAAATATGACTTTTGGAAAATGTAGATTTGCACGCTCGGTTAATAGCAGCTCTGCTGAAGATAAAGATACACAGGAAGTTGAAATCATGACGATTTTCTGATAAAATCGATCATATCCTTTCTGAAGCCTCGGCATAACCTGGCATATTTATATAGTTGTAATCGTAAAGAAGTGTAGATTCTGATTTTAAAATAAAATATAGAGTGTTCCCATTAAGAAAAAACATAAGACTGATCTGTCAATATGTTGGAGAATATCCTGTGCATTTTTGATTAATTTCAAAATTTGAAGCTTGAATGTGACTAGAATTTTTGTTACAATTTTTTTTATTATGCGTGGACACGCTAAAAACTCAACCTGTATAGGGTGGATGGGTTCTTCCTCATTAATCAAAAAAATCCATCACCAATAAATGTCTATATCATGACTCTGGAAATAATCTAAGAGATTTTGTTTTGATGATTCAACGCTTTA
Source organism: Crioceris asparagi (assembly GCA_958507055.1). Classification (NCBI taxonomy): domain Eukaryota; kingdom Metazoa; phylum Arthropoda; class Insecta; order Coleoptera; family Chrysomelidae; genus Crioceris; species Crioceris asparagi. The sequence continues at coordinate 57,701,522 of OY293826.1, read as the reverse complement.
GCCCTTTACTTATACTATGCTTTAGCCATATTCGAATATTATGTCTATGAAAGCTTTTATGAATGCGAGTAATTAACGTTTCCATAACATTTATACGCACTTCAAGGTTTTTTATTTGAAATAAGATGTTTTCTTGACATGTTCTTGAACTAGTAAATGCTTTCCAACGTGAGCTAAAAGTTAGAAACCTAACACAATAAAAATATACAGACTGGTTTCGAATTGAGTTCATGCTCAATACCTCAGTTATTAGAGGAATAATAATTGAGAAATATTCCATAAAAAATTGTAGACAGTCTCATATTTTTGCATGAACCATGAGTTTCACATTATTGCGTTAATTAATTTTCTTATTTTTCTCAAATGAAATACACTGTATTTTATATGATGGACATAAATCTCAGTGATTATATTCTCATTTTGCGTAGGCATTCCCTATATCTGCAATGATTAGTTCTAGATTTACTTTCAGTTTTGTTAAAATTCCATGTATACTTCCAATTTGCAGAAACAAAAGTAAGACTTTTCTGACATATTTAACTGATAGATAAAAGTCTCACTTCGAAATCCGAGGGAACTGTGTTTAGCTAGTTGTAAAATTAAATTGTTTTCACCAAGAACTATAAATTCAATTTAGAAATTATTTGTAGTTTGAATTTTTAATGAGACGATACTATGAAACTCTAAAAATGTATTCTTTGCAATATGATTAACAATTTTTTAGATTTTCTTACCAGCGATATTCATAAAAAAAACTTTGGAAATTGAATGTTGTTTGCATAGGTTCTAATAAGAAATGTGTTCAATTTCACCATTCGTTTCGTAATTGAGGATCAAAAAATGAGAGAAATTGAAATATTATAGAAACCCTTATTGAGAATTCTTGAAAGATTTACCTTACGTAATAAAAGTCTCATGCTACCGGTCATCTGGGAGAAAAAATACATTCTTTTGATCTTCCGTTGCATTTCGTTTTTGTGCCGACTGAAATTAATAGTGATACTGCCAACAGGGCAATTAAGTATTTATTTTGTATTTCATTTGCTACTAAGAGTTTAAAAATGTTAAATGTTATTTAGTATATTTGATAAGTACTCTATCTTTCCGGAATAAAAAAATAACATATGAGTGATGCAAAAACCTTAGTGGCTGCCAGGAAAATAGCTCCGCTAATTGTAACAAAATCCATTAAAGACTGAAATTATAGAATTATATATTCGTGGTGGCAGAAACTTTGAAACCCAGAGCACAGAAAAACGAAAAAGTAGTACTTTGAAAACAGGCTGCACCATGGAAATTAAAGTATCTTTTAGCGGCAGATTTTCAACCTCAGAAAACATGAGTTTAAACCTCAACCACAAAGTAAGCGGATAATTATATAAACATTTACCTAGGCAAAGGAGTCTAAATGCAGAAGAAATAGATTTATCACATCTTAAATATAATAAGAAACTTGTGAAAGACTATACTTCAGATATGACAGGCAAAGTTGTGATTTTGAAAGATATACAAAATATGAAAGCTCATATAATTAAATCAGTAAATAAAAATTAATTCTATAAAATTGTTCAATTTCTAAGCCAAACAGGAGTAGTGGAAGTAATAACAAATTGTGATGAAAACAAATTAATTCACATAGGTATATTATCAAAATAAAATAATGAAACAAATTTGAAAATACCCAGAAGTCTTACTCTGTGATTCGACATTTAAATTAAATATATTTAGAACGCCTTTATACATTTTACTCTCACTAACGAATGCAGTGGACAAGGAGAACTCGCAGCTACATTTTTGATGTCAAATGAAACTCAAGACAGTATTAAAATATTATACAAATATTAAAACAAGAAAATGATTGTTGAATATCAATTTTATTGATAATGACAGATAAAGATTCTGTCGAACGATCTGTATCTATTTACTGATATATTTCCTCAAGTAATACTGTTCTTGTGATTGTTCCATACGCTCAAGGTTCTTAGAAAAAATATTACATGTGACAAAATGTCAATTTGACCAAACCAGAAAAATCTTGTTCTGGAAGTTTCACAGGATATTGTTGATTCAAAATCGAAAAAATATTGAGAAAAAAATTGGTAAAAGTCTTTACCTATGACTTCCCTCGACAAACCACCATGCTTCGAGATAGAAACAGCCTCGTCGCTTCTACCGTTCTTATATTGACACTTGATATTTTGGTTACCCTGTATATATGATTAACGAGAACCCTTACATTGCGTCGCCGGTAGTCCTTCAATATGCATACCAAAATTCGTTGTCCTAGGTCAAGTCGTTATTGAGCTACAACGCCAACAGACTACAGACAGACCGACGGACTTGAGATACCATGATTTTCATGATCTAGGAACCCCAAAACGTAAATATCAGCAAAACTCTCGAGGTCGATTTTTTACGTGAATACAATACTTTCCTCATTGAGGGAAGTAAAAATTTCAACAAACTTAAACATTTAGATTTTCCAAAAGTAACAAAATACTTTGAAGAAAACTGGCATCCAATTAAAGGTTTAATAAAGCTAAGTAAAATTATGTTTGCACAACTAATCATTTAGAGAGCATAAATCAGATAATTAAACAGATTTGTTCAATGTTCAATAATTTGTTACAGTTTTATAACGATATGTTAATATTATCTGAGGTTATTAGAATAGAGATGTCTCACAGAGCTAACACATTCTTAATTAAACAAGCTGTTAATCATTTTCAATAGGAATTGCAGAATATTTGTATAATAATTTGTTGAAACCATTTGCTTTCAATTTTGATTTAAATAGCATACTGAAAGCCAAAATGTGACATTATATACATGATAACGGGGCAACCTTTAATGAAAATAATGAAACTATAAATAGTTCTATTGACAGTTGCTTATGAATTTTTAAGAAAAATATTACAATAGTACGTCTGCTGAATATAAACCTGTATGATAAAAAATTAATATGTAATAGATTCAAACAAAAGCATTATATAGAAAACTACACTTATATTGACAGTTCCCTTTCTGGAGTGTCTGAATTTAGTCATCATTTAGGAGTATGTTTAGCTCAAATATAGATGGATACCTACATCAGTCTTTCTTGACACACCAAATAAACAGACAATATTAACTGCCACTAATATTACCAGAGTAATTTCTAATTCCAGTTCTCAAGTATTTAAAGACAATATTAAAATATTAATGAATAATCGAGAAAAAAATTGATTGTTATTAAATTAAATTATATTGAATGAACAAGAATATTTGCTAGAAACAAAAATATTTAAACGGCTCGGTCAAGTTAGCCCCCACATTCGATTTTTTACTCTTTCTCAATTGTAGACATTTGTGCTCGATTTGTGCTCAACTGCGCGTTGTAATTGCGAACTGTGCTCTTTTCCCAAATAACAAAAAAAATATGAAACAAATCCGGGGACTTTTTTGTAATATCTTTGGCCCATTCAATTATGCTCGTTTTGTGCTGAATTGTGCCGGTGTTATTACGAATTGCGTTCTTTTACAAATACCGTTTAAAAAAGTGGGGTTAATTGTTGCTATAAGAAATATGAAGTAAGTGCTTTCTCCTAGGAAATTATTGAATCAAATAAAGCAATTTGCAACACATATGAGAAAGATGTACTCTTTTATTTAAAATTTAGCTATTAATTAAATAAACTTTATATCCAAGAAAGTTAGCAAGAATGAGAAAAATAAAACATTACATATTACCATCACCGTTTCTACAGGAAAGACCATGATATACCTAGAATATCTTGTTAAGTTTTTCCATCTTCCTACCAATGAATTTAAAGAAAGGGTGAACTGGGGCGGCGAAGTTATGATTAAATAAAAAAGATTCTCATATTTACAGAAAAACTCCAAATGGCTTCAGACTGATTTGAATCAAAGAGCCAACGTAGTACCAATTGGAATTTTACGAAACGGAAAAACCAGACTCAATAAAGAAAAACATATATGTACTGCGGAATACTTGTGGATTTGATGCCTTAATTCACCTAAATGCTACAAATTACTGCGATGACCGTAAATTCAAACAGATTCGAAGAAATAAATAATGATATAACGAAAATAATAAAATATATTATTCGGCAAGGGGGATTAAAAGCATATAACTTGTTCTGCTCGCTTTTATTGAGAATTTTTAATAGTGAAACATTTCAAGTTGCAACAAATAGTACTATAGAATCCTTAATAAAAAGTTCTGTTTGATGCTGGAGCTTGAATAGCTTGAGTATTCTTCCATAGAAACAAATGAATGCCCTGAATGTTCTCATCTCAGATTAGCACTTACGGCAATCAGCGTTATCGATTACCACTTTTATGAATTTGGAAGAAGAAATACACAACTACATTAATTTCTACCAACAATCAAAAAAATCTAACAAACACCCTTGCAAATCCAGAACTAATAGTAAAATAGTTTTTAATATGTATTACGTTTTTTTGGAAGTTCCAGATAAATTGGGACAAATACTACCCACGCAACTTTGGTTTATACCCACTGTTATTACAATCCGTGATAAAACCTACAAATGATGGGAATTAATTGCATATTATGGAAGTAGTCATAACCCAAATTTAATTGGTCATTTTAAATCATATTGCCGTAGACTAAACGACAAATGTGAAATATACGATTACCTCTCCATGAATAAGTTGACTGTAAATACTCGAAAAAATGTGATTCCAAATTTAATTCTACATAGATTGTAGGTAATTGACTGTGGTTGCATATAGTGTTTTATTCTATGGTTTATGATTATTTGTGTAGGTACCTATTTGTTTTTTGGTAGATTCATTTATTTAAATCATGTGTTCTTTGTTGTATGTTAATGTTTGAGAATATTATCGATTTATTTTTTGCTATACTATGTTTTGTTGAGATTAGAATACTTTTTGGGTCACGGCCAATCGAAAAAGACAGATGATGCTAATATTTATATGGGCATATCACGTTCCTTTCTGTAGGTATTTATTCTTACAAAAGTTCGTGGATATTTAATAAATACACATTATGCAAGTTGGTATCTACATATTTCACATTTTATTATGAGGATTGCTTTATTTGCTTCAATAATGTCCTAGGAGTAAGCACTTAGATATTTATTGTGTCCCACAATTCATCCCGTTTATTAAACAATAAAACGTTTGGACGCTGGTGCAACTACCTACCTGGATTAATATTAAGCAAAAATCTATCTCAGTTCAATAAGCCAGAATTATTTCAAATATTTAAACAAGTGGGGCTTAACGGTCAACGCAGATTGTTTCTACTTACTATTAGATACATAGAAAAGAAAGGGCACAAATCAAATTTTCACCGGCACAATTCAGCACAAAACGAGCACAATTCAATAAGCCCAAAATGTTGCAAGCATGTCAAAAAAAATGAGGGACTGGTGGTCCAGTCGGGCCTCAAATTTCGTTCATTTTTTGTTATTTGGAACAAAGCACAATTCGTAATTACACCGGCACAATTCACCACAAAACAAGTGCAAGTGAATGAGCCAAAAATATTGCAGAAATGTCAAAAAGGAGGCTGGTGGTCAAGCTGGACCTCGATTTGTTTATTTTATTTTATATTTGGAAAAAGGCACAATTCACAAGTATGATGACACAATTCAGCACAAAATGAGCACAATTGACTACAATTGAAAAATAGTACAAAATCGAATGTGTGGGGCTAACTTGACCAGGCCGATTTAAACTAAGCAATTGTCCCAAAGTAATTACACGAGAAAATGAACAAATAATTGTATCTCTTTACCGGTAACAAATGAATCTCAGTCTATTTTCAATAGTCTCAAAAATATTAAGTTACCATTAGTAATGAAAATGATTGAATCTTACTGAAATTGGGTGTAAGAATGAACAAAAAGTTAACTCGTTTGCAGTTTGTGCACTTGTTTACTTTCATTTAAATGTTACATTTCGATGTACCTATTCTGTTTTATTCTATATATATTTATATTTTAATCAAGAGTTGTTTGCTATACTGTTCTTACTTTTTTAAAGTATAATGATTTATATATTTAAACGTATGTACTTCAAAGCATGTATTAAGTGCAACAATAAATCACCTTTATAAAAATGCCTCACATTTTCCCATCTTCTACTATAGTAATTCATTTAGTTCAAGTGAATTGTTCTTCGCAGAACTATTATTCTGCGTTACATTTAATAATGTAATAAATCGGATTAACTCCTATTATTGTTAAACTTCTTATTTATCTAGTGAATTGAGTTGGTATTACTCAAACATAACATGCTGAGAGATAGAAGATACCCTTGCCTCTCAAACCACCGAGCCTCCTTATAAGTCATATAATGAGTGGTCAACAAACCGATATAACTGTCGAAACAAAACAATATGGGAACTATTACAGTACTCCATATCCAAATGTTTATACTAGATATGTACCTACCTAATATCAGTGTTGCCATAGTTCTCGGATCTCAACTAATTGACATTTTAATAATTGACGTGCTGATGGATATCATCTAATTGACGAATTCAAATTTAAAGTATATACGCTATGGTGCTGCACTCTTACAAATTACAAACTATAAGCTAGGTTACAGAGAACTCGATATTCAGTAATATGTTGTAACTTTATATTTATTCTTATTATTGACACACACAGTGCTTTTGTTTTTAATTTTGACATGCTAGTTAGTGGCAAATCTATTTATTATTATGAATTTTATGCTTTGTCCCAAACAGCAAGAGATATTCCTTCTCAATTGTTTTATGTGTTTTACTTATACCAAAAATTTTCATTCATTTTCATTTTTGTCATAATTTTAGTTCAATTTTAATTTGTATGATTTAAATTTTATTTCCTTTTTAAGGTAAGACAAATTTAGATTTTAATTCAGAAATTATGATTAGTATTGTCATGTAGGCCCGAAGAAGGGGAAATCAGCCCCGAAACGTTGCTGCAATAAAGACATTAAATAACCTAACCAAATCGACAATTATTGAATCTTCCTAATAGAAACTACGTTGGACAATAGAAAACCTTCTACTAAGTAGCCAGTTATACCGAAAACTTATCAGATAGCCGAACAGAGGTTTCGGCGGTAACATCTGAGCTCCTTACTATTGAAGAAACCGAAGAACACCGTCTTATTTGTGTCCCTTCCTTGAGCTGTACAGGAACGCTATTCACGTTCAACAACCTTACTGGAAACACATCATCAGCTCGAACTAGACATTTTGCGATTGCAATTCCACGATCGATTTGCTGGTCATCGATCTGTGGTTCAAACTTCATAATGGTTCCCTGATTAAAGTCATCTTCCACTCGAGCTTCTAAAACCACCTCACTTTTTTCAGGTATCACAGTCTCTATGGATAGTATTACTCTGACAGCTTCTTCTTGTCTACTGTGAAGAATAACCTTGTCATCATTGACATGGATAACGCCATCTTTCAAGTTCAGCTGGAATCCAGACGAGCCCATGATGTCCATTCCATCTATCACCTTGTCCTCTATATCTACTACCAAAGCTTGATGTCTACTATACGTATTACCAATCTTCATATTTATTTTAATTTCACCATGGATTGTCGCAGTGTCACCCGTAGCAGTACTCAGACTCCACCTAGACGGTTTCATATTAATGTTCCTTGTGACCGCATCAGGTCTAACAATAGTTTTAGTTGCTCGCGTATCCAGAAGCAGCATTTTTTGTTTACTATTTACGAAACCATTCGCAAATAAACTGTTCACTTGGTGCTTCAGGGAGGCTACTCGAGCAATAGTTATCAAGGCATTCTGGACACGGGTCGATCATCACCTCTTCTTTTCGACCCCAATTAGTTCTCCGCTCAGATTGCGATTTCATGTCCTTCTTTTCCTTACAGCGACTTCGGACATGACCAGGCTGATCACAATTCCTACATCGAATCTCTTTCTTCTTTGCCATTCATTCACTACTCGCCTTATTGTTTCTTCGAATGGCACCTGGGATTGGCCCTCTTCTATCCTCCGTACGCGAGCTTCGATCTTGCAGCTCTTCTTCGCATTTTCTGGCACCGTTGGATATGCCAGACAAGCAAGGCAAGCTACATCTGCTTCGAACTCTTGTTATGATTCGTCTGACAGATGGCAGCGATCCCTCAATTGAAAATGGAATACCTGTTGAAGGTAAGCCTGGCCTTACCTCATTTCCAAACGTCTGACAAGTTACTCATAACTATCTTGTTCCGCAGGTGACAATGTCCGCAGTATTTCACACACAATGCTGTGGTTCTCTCACTAGATGACCATCCATTTATCTTGGCTGCTGCTTCAAACTGTACAAGGTATTTCGCCCATGTTTTCCAATCAAATTGAGGAGGTTTCAGTGTAGTTTTCCCCGCTTATGCAAATTTTGTTTCAAGGGTCTCCGTCGATACACCTGCCTCATGCACATGTGATATCTCCAACTTGCTTCTTAATTCATTTACCTCGGCTTCTAATTTTTATTTTAAAATTCCAAAATTATCTAAGAACTTCTCTTCCAAACTTTTAGAATTTTCTTCAAATCTCCTTTCTAATTTTTTTTCTTGTTCTAGTTTCTGGTCTAAGCTTACTTGTACTTCAAGCTTACTTCTTGTAGTTCTAATTTCTACGCTTACTTGTATTTGTTTTATTTCTGTTCTATATTTACTTGCAATTGCTTCAAATTTACTTCCTGTTGTTCTAATTTCTGTGCTAAATTTACTTCTTATTGTTCTAATTTCCGTTCTATATTTACTTGCCCTTGTTTTATATTCTGTTCCTTATTCACCTGCCTTTGTTTTATTTTCTGTTCCATATTCAATTCCACTTTTATATGCTGATCCATATTTACTTGTTCTTGTTTTAAATTCTCTAATTTCTGTGCTATTTTTTCGAAGTTCGACAATTCAAACTGAAAAGTTTCTTTGCCTTTACCTTCCTCAACAAGTGTCACGCCACACCTGATACCAATTGTAATGTTCTTTGTTCTCATTTGTATAGAAATTCACATACACACTGATTAATAAAGTCTATTTATTTAATATAACGAAAATACACACATGTTCTAGAATTTACACACACTACTGTTCACTACTTTTTACTTAGCGAGTGCGGACGTTGGTGGGACCCGGGTGGTGTGTTGCATACCGCTATTGGTATTGGTCAGCCATGCATGCCTGGATCAAGACATATTCCCGAAGCTTCTAGTAATTTCGCGCAAGTTCGGGAGAGCTCGCTTGGCATTGGAAGATGGGTGTAGAAAATACGAGAGCCAATCTGCTTGCCTATATATTGGAGAGTGCTGCGGAGTCAGTAAGTCAGTTAGGGGCAATCGCCCGGTGCAGACGAGTAAGTCTGGGGCAGTGAATATAAATTGTAAATAGTTGAATATAAATTATACATAGTTGTAAATAGTTCAGTGTAAATATAAATATTGTTAAGTTAGATAAATAGTGAATATAAATTGTATAAAGTTATGGATGTTTAGTCTGTGATATAAATACCCGTTACAATATGTACTCATAGTTTCCGATTTTACTCAATTGATTCAAATACAGTACAAGCTTTTTATAGATATTTTGATACATTTGAAACATTTAACTATATTTGTTACGCTCATGTGGTTTCTATCGTGAAGTTCAAACTTTAAAAAAATTTAAAACATTCTTCTAGTGAAGATATTTGAAAATCACAGCCTTTGAATTGTTTATTATATTTTTTTGAAGAAGCCTACCAAAGATGGAAATAGGTAGGTAGGACAAGCATTTTAGTTGAGACGATTATAACCGTTGTTTGTGTTTTTTTTTTGTCTTATATCCCTTATTTAACTATTCGAGATTTTTCAGCAATAAATCCTCTCTGTTGCAAGTTCTGACCCACGTTCTTTTCCTGTCAAATATATTCAAATTATTAATTAAAGCAAAATATTGTACTGTAATTATTAATTTAAAGCTTTCTGAACTCTATTATTTAACTTTTTTTATACGTACGCTTATTAAATAACAATTTTATATTGATGGTTTATCCTACAGAACATGGATGTTACATAATATTATGACCAGTTTTATATCTATCTATATAGAATATTTACTATTGAAAAGACATACTGTAGATTACAAGCTATCGTCAACAAAAACCCAAGAATCACCTCTCAGTGTGACACTCTTCTTAGTAGCCATTAATAATATAATCCATAGCCGAAAATGTGCATTTAGCGCCAAACTTTACGCAGATGATTTAGTCATCTACAACAAAGGCAACAATCTAAAGCTGATTCAAAAAAACCTACAGGCAACCCTAAACTCCATTGAGCTGTGGTCCAACCAAACCAAGTTTTCCGCTACCCAAACTAAGTGCATTAGATTCTCCACCAAACAAATCCACTCTCCTCCTGATCTAATATTCCATAACATTGCTTTGGAGTATGTTGAAGCGAACAGATTCCTGAATATGACCTTTGATCACAAACTTAACTGGAAAAGTCATATAGAACAACTTAACACTGCAATAAGAATTGCCTTGGGTGCTTACCACACAACTCCAATTGAAAGCTTACTGTGCGTGTCTGGAAAAACCTCACTGACATTAAGAAGACAATATCTTACATTTTCATATGCAGCTAACGTTCACACCAATACCGACAACCCATTTAAACATCAGGTGATCGCGAATCGGTTCCGAGGTAATTACAGAAAGAGAAAGAGAACAGACCCACCATGTTATGAATGAGTAAATCGATATCTCACTTCACTGGATATCCGCTGCCCAAAATGCTATAAATCCAGCATCCACACTCCACCTCCATGGTTAATAACCCCTCCTATCTGTGGTGCAAGTTTGACGAAACTGGATAAAAACGCTATGAATCCCAGAACAATCCAGATTAACCATTCAGCAATACTGGGAAACTCAGAAAATTACCATCACATATACACCATTGCTTCTAAAACAGAAACGGGAGTGACAGCAGCATTCATAACAGCCAATTATCAGAAGTCTCTCAGAATTCCTTCAATAAGCACCACATATACTGGGAAACTCTCCGCTATCCTGAAAGTGCTAGAGTATGCGAATGAAACGAACCTCAATACATGTCTGATTATCATAGACTCTCTAAGTGCAATATCAGGAGTGAACCAACAATATCCCAAACATACAATACTATGGGAGATTAAGGGAAATATACAAACTAAAAATAAAAAACGTAACATTCTGTTTATTATGGGTACCCTCGCACGTAGAAATAGCAAGTAATGGAGCAGCAGACAAATTAGCACGGGAAACCGCTGTGAACCAATTTTCTTTATTAATCGATTTGGCAGAATTCAGTGAAGTGAGGACATACATCCGACAAAAAGTGATTAGCAAGTGGCAACAAGAGAGGTACAATTCCGACGCTAAATTAGAGAAATTTAACAATCATTGTTACCTACCGCATAAAACCAGATTCAAGAGTCGTCGAGAAGAGGTTACTATCACACGTCTAAGGTTAGGCCATACGTGCGCCACAAGACTAACTGTGAAACACATATTAACCGAATGTGCAAAGTATATAGACCAAAGACAAAAATATTCAATCCAGGAAACACAAGCTGATATCTTCAAGGACAAAAATAAACAATTATATATATTCTTAACGGATATCAATATAACATCTAAAATTTAACATGTATTCTATATTATTCAGTCGCTAATTATCGATGTAACTTGAAACATAAATAAAGAAAGAGATAAATTTCCCATTTGTGCTATAACTTTTTTCAAACAGCCTTTAGCAGCACAAACATATTTATCTGTAGGTGTACTCATTTTTGAAAATCGCAAGGTAAATAAATATCCAGAATCACAATACTCAAAATTAATTATTCTAAAAACGCCTGTTAACACTAATGGAAGAATGAGCCATATGTAAAGTATACATGGTGGGGCAACGTATATGACACGGTCTCTCAAATGGAATACATTTGGAATATAAAGTATTTGTCATCAACGAAATATATGCAGAATCTTTCTGGCCACAAAATTATTTTTGTATATGCAGGGTGCTCCAAAAAAAAGATAAATATCAGAGTTAATTATGTTTTTTCAATTGAATGCCCAAAACTAAAGAGAGTTACTTCAGTATTCCCTATACCTATCTCTTTCCATTATGAAAATATCCAAAGATTTGTTGAAATCTAAGTTATGAAGTATTTTTCTTTTATTTCCAAATCTGCTCATTTTGAACTTGAGCTTTAGCTTTTATCATATTGATGAAGGTCAAGGATGTGAAATTTCAGTATAAGATATTGAAAAACTTGGTTATCTTAAATGGAACACCCTGTATATTATTACATATGCTAATGCAGTATTGAATCCTGTTTCAAACTGTATAAGGATTACCTATATCTAAACTCAACTTATTTCTTGGATATTGCATTTCTCTAATAATTCATACTTATATTCCCTATGTCATTATGATTGGGTCACCTTTCAAGATAATAATGATAATAGTTAAATTCCGTAATAATTATTTCAGTATTAAATCATTCATGATTATTATCTAATCTCCTAGAATTTGGAAGCTTATATGAAATAATTCCTTAAAATGTGCATATCATATCTAACAAAACTACCAGAACTGCCAAATCTATGTATTACAACTTCAGAATTAATCGTTCAAGTAACAAACAGTAAGAAAGCTGAAAAATTGTCTTGAGTCTTGAGTCTTGAGTGAGTCTTGAGCCGTAAAATTAATTCGAATACACTACTGCTTTGTAGCGGAAAGCTTGCCGAAAAATTATCATCCTCGGTTAACCCCAGTATTTATTTAGACCATATTTTCGTACCAGATAGTTTTATTTTGCTCCCACTGTTGCCACCGAGCTCAGAGAAACCATAGCTGATATTAAAAATAAGAACTCGTCTGGATGGGATGACATTTCAGCTTTTATCTCTCAGGCATGGAGTTCCGCAAGGCTTTGTATTGGGACCACTTTTAATTTTATTATGTCAAAGACTTAACACTTGTCCACATACATGATAAATTCACAGTATATATATATATATATATATATATATATATATATATATATATATATATATATATATATATATATTGATTTATTTTGTACTCTTGACTGGTTTTATAATAAATAAAAAGATGTGTTACCATGACAAATATAAATAATGACATTTGTAATTGATGGCTATACGTTACAAAATTATTTCAACAACTTAATAGTATTATAAAAATACTTACAATACTTATAATGAACATCTTCAATTTACAGTTGAACTAGAAAGTGAACAATGTCATCCTTTTTTAGATATGATGGTATGTAGAGATAATGCAGGTATATTACGTACAAAATGGTACAGAAAGCCTATATGCAGTAATAGATACATATTTTTTTTCTCCTATCATCCACAAAAAAATAAAATTAACTTAATTATTGCATTAAAAAGTAGAGCTATCAAACTTTCACCTTTCACATAATTTATATAGAAATGAAAGTTTAACTAAATTAAAACAAATATTACTATATATTACTATTACTAATAAACATTCTCGAAAGCTCGGCTTCCATCAAAGAATTTTATTGAATATATGACTGCACCCCCAAGAACATCTTTTTATTTATTATAAAACCAGCCAAGAATACAAAATCAATATATATATATATATATATATATATATATATATATATATATATATATATATGAGAAGATTCAAAGGGATGAATAAAAAAACAATTCTCACAGTTCCTTTTAATAGTGCAACCGGTTTCAATGCATCAATGCATCATCATCAGGCAGCAAGGCTACGATTTTTATTTAATTTAAATGTAATATCTTATTTGGAATTTAAAAATGTATGTGAGTGGATTACATAAAAAATAAAAATAAAAAAATAAACAAACAATACTTACAATAATCAATGCGTAGTTGAGTACACAAAAACCAAACAACAATAGGACAAATTCACTGTTAAAAACATTAAATATAGATAAAACAATAAGTTAGAGGATAAAATAGTATAAATAAAACTTAAAGACTACTGATTTGTTGAAAATCAAGTGGAAAAGAGAAAGAAATAATCTTTGGTAATAAATATGTTTTGTGTTAGTTGGCTAAGTTAATTTTACATTATAAGAAAGGTTTGAAATATAAAATCTTGATTACTTATATGAATTAAAAATTATGTGATTGTTATAAACATAAAAGCTACTTTTTGTATAAATAAATATTTAATTAAACTAAATGGATATTTTAATTGAGAGTGGTGCTATCTATATTGTGAAAGATACAGTAGAAAATAGTTTGAAAAGGCGATGTTAGAAAACAACAATCATGACCCATTGTGCATAGTGATGCGCAAAGCAAGACCAAGACCAAGACCGACATGGTCTTGGTATTGGTCTTGGTCTCGCACCCTTGGTATTGGTCTTGGTCTTGCATCAAATCCTTAGTCTTGATCTTGGGTCTTGGTCTTGCATATACGGTCTTGGTATTGATCTTGGTCTTGCTGCAAGACTTGCAAGACTTCGCAAGACTCTTGCAAAAATTTTGATCTTTTTATAAGTGTGAAAAGTTGTTGCGATTCTAAACCGTAATTGCTTAATTTAAATGAAGAAGAACCCTGCATATGTATGGGAAGTATGTAATTCATAATCTTATAAGATTGCCTGTAATTATATTATCATTCGAAATGGATAAATATCGACCGTATAAAAAATTGTCATTGTCCAGAACAAACACGCCTGGTATTGTAATGGTACCAAACCATTGTAGAATAAGTAATGAGAATAAAACTAGGCTTGTAGAATTAAGTGAAATGCGTAATTAATTTATAAAGTTTATAAATTAATAATCACCATTCACATATGAGAATCGTATCTTACTTGCGCGACTTAGCCTGCTTGTGTTTTCTTGGTATCATCCGTCCCAACTGAGCACTCATTTTACTACATACTTCTACTTTATACTTCTATTTCATAACTCATTCTCTTGCTCATTCTACAATGGTTTTGTACCATTTTCTTTAATAAAATAGAAAGAATCTCTGAAAGCGATCAAAAGTATTTCTGGTTTGTAAAACTAACTTCAATTTTTTGAGAAAGCTTTTTCCAAAAAATGAAAATTAAAAACAGGTAGAGATTTGATAATACGCGCATTTATAAAACTAGGTATCTATTTAAAAAGTCAGTTGTGTGAATATGTTAGTTAAGTTAGTTAATGAGCATGATCGAAAAAATAGTTTCAAAATAAGGGGAATCTAAAATTTCAAATATCTCCAAAAGTGGCCACTGGATAAATGTGATCAAAAAGATATCAGATTTACAGATGATTTTTAACGTTTGCTTAAAACATTCTGCGCGATAGAAAAAATAATAAAAATAAAAAACCGTGTAGTTTACCTTCCCCTGGGTACGAACTATCGGGATTCTTTGAAAACAGCTCGGTAAGGGAAATCCTAGAAGGATTGAAAGTACGGTATAGGTATAGGTTGTTTCAGAATTTTTTGAAATCCGGAAATCCTAGGAGCGTAAAATGAACTCGCTTTTCACCCAACAACTTTTAATTAAATATTTTCTAATTTTCTAAAATAAGGATCGATAATAAGGGAGTTCAAAGATTAAATTGATTAGGTTATTTATTAGCGTTTCTTAACTTATCATTGAGCAAAATAATATGTTTCCTACCAATTTGGTGTTTGGTTACGGAACTGCAAGAGTCTTGCAAGTCTCGCAAGTCTTGCAGCAAGACCAAGACCAAGACCAGGTTAGTCTTGGTATTGGTCTTGCATCCCAGTATTGGTCTTGGTCTTGGGTCTTGGTCTTGTATAGACGGTCTTGGTCTCGGTCTTGGTCTTGCAATTTTGCAAGACCAAGACCAAGACTGCAAGACCAACACCAGTCTCGCAGCATCACTAATTGTGCATGTACAAGTACCCAAATTAATACGCGATGTTGACTATTGATTATGTTTTTGTTTCTACTATATCTAGTTATTTCAAATTTTTCTAGGTTTTTTAAATTTTTGCCTTTTTTGACCAAATGTAGGAGTTTGAAGCCTGTTGCATTATCATATGTATGACCAGTTGTTAAGAGATGTTTGGAAAATAGAGAGAATCCAGTACTACCCTCATGCTTGAATATGGTATGTTCTCTAATTATCGTTTTGAAATTACGGCTGGTTTCGCCAATATAGAAAGCATGTAATTTTATATACACCAGTCTTATTGAGAATCTCTATTTTATCTTTATTATTAAACAATATTGTTTTAAGTGAGTCAGAGCTATTATAAGACACTTTAAAGTAATCTTTAATAGTCTAGCAAGTTTGTAAGTGGTGTTGCCGATCAATGTGAGTGATACGTATTTTTTATTAATGGTGTTAGGTGTTATAAGTGAGTTTTCGATGTATTCCCTGTTCTGATTTATTTTATTTTGTTTTTTTGTTATAAGTTTATCTATAAGTTGGGGGGCTATATCCATTATTTATAGCTAGCTCTTTTATTGTTTTTAATTCTTTTTGAAACGAAACTGTACTTAGAGGTAAGGATACAAGCCTATGGATGTACGAATTGAAGGCTGCAACTTTATGACTAAAGGGATGATGAGATTCGTAGTTTATCAGTGCATCAGTTTGTAAAGGTTTACGAAACACTTCGAAGCAGAATTTATCATCTCTTATTGAAATTGCAAGATCTAGAAAATTAATACTTCTTTCTTCATTCTGTATTTCTAATGTGAATTTAATTTTATTGGGTAGGTTGTTAACATAATTGATAAATTCGTGTAAATGTTCCACATTGCCAGACCATAGAATTAGTATATCATCTACGTATCTATGATAAAATTTAATGAATGGTGTAAATTTGTTATTGTTGTAGGTATTATTATCTTCTAGATTATAGAGAAATATTTCAGATAGTAAAGGGGCGATTGGTGAGCCCATATTCAGTCCTTCTGTAATTTGATAATACTCAATATTGAATTTAAAAAAGTTCTGTGGTAAACATGTGTCGAGGATCCTAAGAATTTGTTTAGATTGTGTTCTGGTGTAATGGCTGTTGTGCAATTTATCTTTGATTAAGTTTTTTAGTTCACTTTTTGGAACATTGGTATAGAGATTAGAGATGTCTAATGAAAGCAAAATGTCGTTGTTATTTACTTGCATGGTTTTTATTTTATCAACCAGTTGTAAGCTATTTTTGATGGAATATTTAAATTGATCGTTGTATAAACCAGAGAGCATTTTGTGTAAAAATTTTTCTAAATTATATGTTGGTGAGTTATTATAGGAAACTACAGGCATTTCATCTAATAAATCTGATTTATGTGTTTTAAGTAATCCGTATAAGCGTGGAAGTGTAGTCTGGGGATAGTGATCACCGAATGTCTTCTGGGATTATGCTCTTAGATTTCTTTATTGTTTCTTTTACTTTATTAGTGAACGTTGTAATTGCTATGCGCTTCTTATGTATATTATTTTTGTTGAAAAAATCTATTATTTTACTATTATAGTCATCTTGTTTTAGTACACAAATTGTATTGCTCTTGTCGCTTTTAGTTACTAATAATTTGTTATCTCTAATTTTTGAAATTATATTTTTAACGATTTTGTTATTGTTGTTATTGTTAGTTTTTTTTGTTACAGTCCGTTTTAATTCTTTTTTGATGATGCTTCTTATGTCTGATCTTAGAGAATGTGGATTAGGTATATGGTCTGGGAATAATCTGATGATTGCTTCAGCTTCTACTGATATTATTTCTTGATCTTTAATTTTTTGATTCGAATTTGCTGTGGTTGGTATGTACTTCAGTACATTATTGAGCAGTGATAACTCTCTTTCATTAAAATGAACGTTTGAAAAGTTTAGAAATGGCGGTGTAAATTTATGTGTATCTGTATCTTGTGTGCTTACTTAATTTGTATTTATTACGTTTTTTAGATTTCAATTTTTTTATTGATTATTGTCATTTTCTGTGATCTCCTATTATCAATTATATTGAATATTTTATTAAATTCATGATCAAATATTCATTTGTTTAATTAACGTTTTAATATGTCATATATCATTTCATCTCTGATTAGCAGTTTTATTAGTGCTTTTAAATATTTTTTACTATGGTTTAATTGGGTTTGTTTACTTAATTTAATATTAATGTATTTTGGTTGTAAATCATGTTTTATGCAGTTGTTATTGAAAGCAATATTACATTTTAAGATTGTCCTCTTCATTGATAGCCTTGTGTATAGTCGGGTAAGGTGGGCCGGTTCAGCCATAATTATCTGATGATAAAATACCCCATGTGAGTCCATATTTGAGAAGATTCAAAGGGATGAATAAAAAAAACAATTCTCACAGTTCCTTTTAATAGATAATTATGGCTGAACCGGCCCACCTTACCCGACTTTACACAAGGCTATCAATGAAGAGGACAATCTTAAAGTGTAATATTGCTTTCAATAACAACTGCATAAAACATGATTTACAACCAAAATACATTAATATTAAATTAAGTAAACAAACCCAATAAAACCATAGTAAAAAATATTTAATTTAAAAGCACTAATAAAACTGCTAATCAGAGATGAAATTAGACTAGCATATCAGAAAATTTAGAAAATAGATGTAAAACTTAAAATTATATATGACATAATAAAACGTAAATTAAACAAATGGCTATTTGATCATGAATTTAATAAAATATTCAATATAATTGATAACAGGAGATCACAGAAAATGACAATAATCAATAAAAAAATTAAAAATCGAAAAAACGTAATAAATACAAATCGAGTAAGCACACTAGATACAGATACACATAAATCTACATCGCCATTTGTAAACTTTTCAAACGTTCATTTTAATGAAAGAGAGTTATCACTGCTCAATAATGGACTGAAGTACATACCAACCACAGCAAATTCGAATCAAAAACTTAAAGATCTAGAAATAATATCAGTAGAAGCTGAAGCAATCATCAGATCATTCCCAGACCATATACCTAATCCACATTCTCTAGTGTCAGACATAAGAAGCAACATCAAAAAAGAATTAAAACGGACTGTAACTAAAAAATCTAAAAATAACAACAATAACAAAATCTTTAAAAATAGCATTTAAAAAATTAGAGATAACAAATTAATAGTAACTAAAAGCGACAAGAGCAATACAATTTTTGTACTAAAACAAGATGACTATAATAGTAAAATAATAGATTTTTTCAACAAAAATAATATACATAAGAAGCGCATAGCAATTACAACGTTCACTAATAAAGTAAAAGAGACAATAAAGAAATCTAAGAGCATAATCCCAGAAGATATTCGGCTATCACTATCTCCAGACTACACTCATATTCCACGCTTATACGGATTACTTAGAACACATAAATCAGATTTATTCGATGAAATGCCTATAAGGCCTGTAGTTTCCTATAATAACTCACCAACATATAATTTAGAAAAAAAATTACACAAAATACTCTCTGGTTTATACAACGATCAATTTAAATATTCCATCAAAAATAGCTTACAACTGGTTGATAAAATAAAAACCATGCAAGGAAATAACAACGACATTTTGCTTTCATTAGACATCTCTAATCTCTACACCAATGTTCCAAAAAGTGAACTAAAAAACTTAATCAAAGATAAATTGCACAACAGCCATTACACCAAAAAACAATCTAAACAAATTCTTAGGATCCTCGACACATGTTTACAACAGAACTTTTTTAATTTCAATAATGAGTGTTATCAAATGACAGAAGGACTGAATATGGGCTCACCAATCGCCCCTTTACTATCTGAAACATTTCTCCATAATCTAGAAGATAATAACATCAACAACAATAACAAATTTACACCATTCATTAAATTTTATCATAGATACGTAGATGATATACTAATTCTATGGTCTGGAAAAGTGGAACATTTACACGAATTTGTCAATTATGTTAACAACCTACACAATAAAATTAAATTCACATTAGAAATACAGAATGAAGAAAGAAGTATTAATTTTTAATAATTAATTAAGAGATGATAAATTCTGCTTCGAAGTGTTTCGTAAACCTTCTCAAACTGATGCACTGATAAACTACGAATCTCATCATCCCTTTAGTCATAAAGTTGCAGCCTTCAATTCGTACATCCATAGGCTTGTATCCTTACCTCTAGTACAGTTTCGACCCAACAGTCGAATCGAACGCATGTGTCTTAAACGTTCAGCGAGTGAATTGTGTGGCATATGCCCAGATATTTTCGTGACAAAATAACAACAAAATAAATAGTAATATTTAATAGCAAATTAAGAGATCTCATCATAGAGATCTAGAAAGCCATTTATGGCTGACCCACCAGTTCCAAGTTCTCAAGGATACTCCATAGCCCTTCAAACCGAATATTTCCCAAAAAAAGAACAAGCCATTGTGATTGATGTTATTGATAATACCCAACTGAAAGACTATACTCAAGCGATAGCCAAATTAATAAGCCCCTCACAGATAAGATTTATTTCAAGAATAGCAAATAACCGTATATGTGCTTATATTTCGTCCAAGGAGCTGGCAGACGAATTAATTGAAAAACACAAAGTTATCAAAATCGAAGGACAATCTCTCAGTATAAGGCCGCTAATAACAAGAAACAAGAGAATAATATTATCCAATGTTTGCCCGGTAATTCCTCATTACATCGTCGAAAATCAACTCAAGGCGTTAGGAGTTACACCTATGTCAACAATGACATTCCTAAGAGCTGACTAAAAGAACCAGGATTCAATCATATATTAAGTTTTAGAAGACAAATTTATGTTGCTCCTGGTGATGTCAGCAAAATACCAGAGTCCATGATGGTGAATTATGAAGATACTAACTACTGGATATACCTCTCAACGGATACAATGTCCTCCATTGAAGCCGCCAGAAAATATAAGTGCACCTAACAAAGAGAACTCCCAACCCAACGACAGCCAGTTTACTGCATTTCCAATTCTACCTCCTCCGACTTTTGAGCCTACTCCAGCAGTGAAACGCTCCCATCCTCCATCCAATAGCTCCAAAGAATCTCCATATCAACATGAAATGACAAAAACTGATATATCAGAAGCGGAATCACTGAGTAGTGATGCATCACAAATTAATATTTCCAAGAAGGATCAAACCAGGCAGTTTAAAAAGGCAAGAAAAGTAAAACAAATCACTAATGAAACGTTTAATTGGGAAGAAATAAGAAAAATTGTCGAGGCAGAAGGAACATCGTACCCTTTCAACACAACACAATTAAGGAATTTCATAGAGAGTACTTATGGAGCGGCGGATATAAGGAACATTGCCCGTCAATACACCGAGGATGTCAGTGAAATAACAAATATGCTGAAAGAAATCTACCCGCTAGTTGATGGCCGCGCTATCAAGAATCGTATATCTCGAATTTTAAACAAACTCAATTAAATAAGTGTATTTCAATGAATATTGTGCAATGGAATATAAATGGCTTCTATGTTAAAAAACAGTTTCTCAAGATACTCTTAGCAGACTATAAACCTTCATGCATTTGCTTACAAGAAACTAATTTCAAAGAAGAACACTGCGCTCAAATTGTTGGATATACAGCAACATTCAAAAATCGTACAAATGCCCTCAATGCAAGTGGAAGAGTAGTAACCTACACCAAGAATGACCTATTCTGTAAAGAAATCCATCCAGAAATCCGATATCGAAGCCACAGCCATTCAAGTAAGCTACCCAACAAAAATCACTGTCTGTAATATTTATTTACCACGTAGTAAAAATCTAGATTCAAATGTACTCAATAATTTGACTCAACAATTACCTGAACCCTTCATTATCGTGGGAGACTTTAATGCACATAACGCAATGTGGGGATCTGCATCAACAGACTCGCGTGGAAAAATTATTGAAGAATGGTTGGATCAGCATGACAACTTAGTGGTTTTGAACAACGGTATGCCAACCCATTTCAGTGTTAACGATGGATCAAATAGCGCGATAGACCTTACAATAATCTCTGCAAAGATAGCT
This sequence comes from Crioceris asparagi, assembly GCA_958507055.1. Taxonomy (NCBI): domain Eukaryota; kingdom Metazoa; phylum Arthropoda; class Insecta; order Coleoptera; family Chrysomelidae; genus Crioceris; species Crioceris asparagi. The sequence continues at coordinate 57,679,471 of OY293826.1, read as the reverse complement.
CTTGACTTTGAGTGGAATGCCTTGGACAACCTATACGATAGCGACCACTACCCGATACTTAAAAATACTTAAAATCAGAGAAAATTGACATCGGGCATTCCAAATTGATCTTGGATAGAGCTGACTGGGGTCACTATAAAGAACTTATTAGTAATCGAATACACAATCTACCAGCTTTCCCAAACATTACCCAACACCATGACATAAGCAACCAAACCAATGAGATACTAGCGCAATTTACCAACTTGATTCACTCGGCAGCAAGCACTACCATCCCGAGATCAACTGGTAAAAAACATGTAAACAAAATCCCATGGCTGGATTCATCCTGTAGAGAGAAAATCAGAAACTATAAAAACAAATGTAGGCAGTATACCAGAACAAAAACCTTGGAGGATAAAATAGAGTTTAAAATTGCTAGAGCAGAAGCGAGAAGAACCATCAAAGAAAAGGAGAAACAAAGCTGGAGAGAATTCACATCCTCGATAAACAGTTCGACGCCAACATCTCTAATCTGGAGTAAAATTAGGCAAATTTCTAAGAGAAAAACGGACACCATCCCCCCTATCATAACAGATGACAATGGAAATATAGCAGATACAACAATAAAAAAATGCAACATCTTGGCAAAAACTTTCACCAATAACTCATCCAGCAAATACCATAGTTGTAAGATCACTCCAACCCCCAGTTCAACAGAAGAAACATTCCTGTCTCTTTCTCAACACGGAGAAGCCTCAATAAACAATCCTATAACATTAGATGAACTAAAGTATGCACTCCAAAATTGCAAAAAGTCATCACCTGGACCCGATGATATACCAAATTGCCTCATCAAAAACCTAACCAGAATTGGGTATTCAGCACCTCCTCAAAATGTACAACTACATATGGCTCAGTCAAACCTTTCCTGATCAGTGGCGAGAATCAGTAGTCATCCCTATTCCCAAACCTGGTAAAGACCATAAGAAGACCGCAAACTACCGGCCAATCGCACTCACCTGTAATCTTAGCAAAATCCTGGAAAAAATCATAACGCGTCGGATGCGATGGGAAATAGAAACTCACCAACTTATATCCCCGTACCAGAGTGGATTCAGGAATTTTCGATCAACTTATGACCACATTGGCGTAATAAATGAAGAAGTTTGCGAAGCTTTTGCAAACGATCACCACATGATACTAGTAGCATTAGACCTCGAAAAAGCCTAGAGTTGGTACCCAAACAGACTGCAGTGGATGCGTGCATGGCGATGGGATGGAAGGGCAATATCATCGCCTTTTATAAACAATTTCTTGGAAAAAAGGACGCTCAGAGTAAGATTACATGACCAAATTTCAGAAGCCATGGCTTTGGAAAATGGACTTCCACAGGGATCTGTGATCAGTGTGATACTTTTTATTTGCGCAATCAACCGACTACTCTCTGCCGTGAAAGCACCTGTCAAGGCTCTTCTTTTCGCTGACGATATATCCCTCATATGTAATGGCAAAAAAATTGAAACAACAACAAAACTAATACAAGAAGCACTACATGAAATCTATAAGTGGACAAGCTCAAGTGGTTTCAAAATCTCCACTAGCAAATCCAAATATATTATATTCTCTAAAGCCAAAAAAAATATGGATGACACTCAGTTAACCATTGACAACATTCAACTAAGAAGAGTCCAAAACATGAATATATTAGGGGTACTATTCGACTCCAGACTGTCATGGAAGGCCCATATAAATGATCTGACAGCAGAATGTAAGAAAAGATTGAACATTATAAAAGTTCTCTCATCAACTAAGTGGGGAGCTGACCAAGAAAACCTACTCAGGATCTGCAGGTGCATAATCAGAGCTAAATTAGACTACGGAGCGATATTCTATGATGCGGCAAATCAAAGCTTACTGAGAAAACTTGACTCCATACAGAATTCGGCAATAAGACTCAGTCTTGGAGCCTTCAAAACAACTCCAGTAACTAGTATACTTGCGGAAGCCCAGGAAAACCCCTGGAAATTAGAAGAAAAGAACTAGCCACAATCTATATATCTAAGGTGAAGTCTAATCCTCAAAACCCGATGTACAGATATATATCCTACTCTACACTACGAACTTCATATAACGACCACCCCAGACAACCAAAGCCACTGGATTTGAGGACCAAAAATAGAGGTACTAGGAATAAACCTACCAACCATTTATCAAAGGCTACCTCACCCGCTACCCCCATGGACCCAAGATGAAATAGACATTAACTTAGAAATAGCGCATCACTTGAAACCTGTAACACCGTGTTCAACTTACAGAAGATTATTCTCTGAAAAGAAACATGAATATAATAATTCTATATTTTTATATACAGATGGTTCAGTGAACGAAAACAACTCAGGATATGCAGTAACAACAGACCGTGAGGTAATAAATGCAGGAAGCTTTCCTCAAATGATGTCCATCTTTAGTTGTGAATTATATGCTATCCTCCAGTCATTACAGTACATACTCAAACAGAAGGCTGGCAAATGGACTATCTGCTCGGATTCACTTTCAGGCTTGCAAGTACTCAAAAACAAATACACTGACAACCCAATAGCACAGAAGATACAACATGTCGTTTCCATCCTCAAACAGGAAAATAAAGAAATAAAAATGCTATGGATTTCATCACACCAAGGTATTTCTGGTAATGAGAAAGCAGATCTTATAGCTAAATCGATCACAGAAAATCCCAATATTCAAACAGAGATTGCTGTTCCACTGCCAGAGATTCGAAAATACCTTTTAAAAAAAACTTCTGAATACTGGAACCAAAAGTGGAAAATGAAAGCCACAAAACTTCATAATGTAAGAAATAACATTTTTGAACCCAGGCCTTTGATCTCATCTAACAGAAGAGACCAGTGTGTTATTACACGAATAAGAACAGGCCACTCAAACGCGTCCCACGTACATCTCTTCACCAAAGAGCCGCCAAATAAATGCCCCCATTGTGACGAAAACTTATCTGTTCTTCACATCTTGATTGAGTGCCAGGCACTCCAGCATATCAAAAACACATATGATGATGCAACAGGCTTCAAACTCCTACATTTGGCCAAAAAAGGCAAAAATTTCAAAAACCTAGAAAAATTTGAAATAACTAGATATAGTAGAAACAAAAACATAATCAATAGTCAACTTGCCTTTGACAGACCGCCAATATTCACATTATTCTTCGATAATCGAGACTAATGTTGATTGGCGAAATAACAATTCATTTTGTAAAACGTAAAACTATTATAAAATATCGCTTATTAATTTAGGTACTTGTACATGCACAATGTGTCATGGTTGTTGTTTTCTAACATCTCCTTTTCAAACTATTTTCTACTGTATCTTTCACAATATAGATAGCACTATTCTCAATTAAAGTATCCATTTAATTTAACTAAATATTTATTTATACAAAAAGTAGCTCTTAAGTTTATAACAATCACATAATTTTTAATTCATATAAGTAATCAAGATTTTATATTTCAAACCTTTCTTATAATATAAAATTAACGTAGGCAACTAACACAACACATATTTATTACCAAAGATTATTTCTTTCACTTTTCCACTTGATTTTCAACAAATCAGTAGTCTTTAAGATTTATTTATACTATTTTATCCTTTAACTTATTATTTTATCTATATTTAATGTTTTTAACAGTGAATTTGTCCTATTGTTGTTTGGTTTTTGTGTACTCAACTACGTGTTGATTTTTGTAAGTATTGTTTGTTTAATTTTAAATTTTAATTTTTTATGTAATCCACTCACATATATTTTTAAATTCCAAATAAGATAACACATTTAAATTAAATAAAAATCGTAGCCTTGCTGCCTGATGATGATGCATTGATGCATTGAAACCGGTTGCACTATTAAAAGGAACTGTGAGAATTGGTTTTTGTATTCATCCCTTTGAATCTTCTCAAATATGGACTCACATGGGGTATTTTATCATCAGATATATATATATATATATATATATATATATATATATATATATATAAGTTAAAGTTAAAAAATGGTACTTGTCTTTCAATACCTCCAAGACAGGCATAATCAACGTCAAGTGTGTTATAAAAAATGTATTTCTCGGATGTGACTTTCTTAGTATCAAAACTACACACAATTTCTTGGGATTGATTATTGACGCCAATCTAAAATTTGAAGGGCACATTTTGAACTAAAAAGCTGACATCTGGCTGTTATGCCGTACGAGTTTCATTGTATGAATTAGGTTTGACTGCGACAAGTATTGTACTGATAGATTCTCACTTATGTTATGGAATTTGTTTCTGGGGAATGTGCCCGAACAATTTATTTGATAGGGTTTTTATGCTATAAAAGAGAGCACTAAGATATATGTGCAAAGGTGAATCGAGGGACTCATGTAGACCATTATTTTTGTCTCATGGAATATTGCCCCTGGCCTGTATCTTCATTTTGGAAACCGTTTGCTCAGTCCAAAAACTGCCTATTCCTCTATTCCCACTTCAACTCTAAGTAAGAGCTCTATAATTTACGAAAGCAAGAAGTTATTCAATCATCTCTCCTTGCACATAAAACAAAGAAAAAATTAACAGAAGTTTAGAAAATCGGTAAAAAAGTTTATATTTGAGAAAGTTTATTATAATCTCAACGAATTCTACCAGATTACCTAATTTTATAGTCATGCTACCGGTTTTCAAACTTGCTTGTTATCAATGTATTTCTGACATTACTAACACATTTAAGGTTCACACATTTTTATTCTAATACATTTTTTATATTTTTTTTAATATTATTCAAAAATTTACATATTTTTTATATCCATTCAATTTTATAAATTTATAAATTTTTATACTTTTATACACTTTTTATACATTTCGACATTTTTATTTTTGGATATTTATATTTATTAAAGAAGTATATGCTTTGTGAGTAAGATCTGTTTTTCGACTATTTAGCAAATTTTTACTCGACTTTTTCTTCTCTGTATAATATTAAGTCATTATTTGTCAATAGGAATTTATTTATCTTCAGATAATAAAGTACATTTTGATTTCATTTTATTTGACATATAATATCCAAAACTATAAACAAATTAACTGACGGGTAATGATACTATTCTTTCTATTGATATCGGTTTTTACGCTTAAAAGATAACTATACCATTATTTTTTTTTGTTTGGAACATCAGCATTAACATAGATACTGTACAACGTAAATACCTAAATACCTACAAGTATTTATTGAAGCCGTATTATTATATGAAAGCACATGGACAAATCGAACAAGGAAAAATCTGGTGTGTCCACTCACATTACCCTCCTAACTCTCTCAAACAAATACACCCGAATATGAAAAACATACAGACAGGCAGACCACATCTGTTGAAAATAATAACAATATTCTGTTGGGGGTTGGCGGCCATGTTGCAATAGCAAGAGACTTGCAGAATGTCAAACGACATGCAAGATCAGCATCGGCAATACTTTGACCTTACAAGAAATTGCATGCAACTTCTTGCAGGTTGCACACATTAACAGACCATCTATTTTGGTGATTAGTATTTCGAAAAATTCGAGGATTCCCATCACTATAATAATGAAAATTATGTTTTTTCACTAGGCCGTTATTATGGAAAGTGGATTCATCATATAACAGAATTTAAAATAGGAAGAGTTCATCATCGCCTAATTTGTCGATAATCAAAACACAAAATTCAAGTCTGTGAATAAAATCAATTTCATAAAGGTCTTGGTGCATCTGAATATGGTAAGGATGAAACTTATATTTTTTCAATATTCTTGAAATGCTTCTTCTAGTAATACCTGTTTCTCTTTCTCGCTTACATTGACTGATATGAGGGTGTTCTAGAACAGATGCAATGACCAAAACTCATTGTCTTCATCATCGACAATAGGTATTATATATTATATTTTTTTTGTTGTAAAATACAGTTCCAAAATTATCAATCCACAAATATGCACCAAGAGAGAACAGCATGATAATTTTTTCTACATATGCCTCAAGGATTTTTCGGTATGGAACCCTTCACCTTTTCTTCCTTCCGGTCGCACTGACAGACTCACAGAAAATAGTCCAGTGACATACGACTCACAAATATATCCCGAAAAATCCACGAAAATTCAGGCAGAGATCTCAGAGATACTTCTTTGGGAATAACAGATATGGAATCCTCAACCTAGGAGGCCCAGACACATAAAATATAGCCTATGCCACCAGCGCAAATAGAAAAAAAATATTTTTTTCTTTATCAAAATTGGATAAATAGCTTTCGAGATTTTTGTGGTTATACGAAAAGTCGTTACTCGTAATGTCTTAAGAATTTTCCGGTATGGAACCATACAACCTTTAAATTCCAGTCGCACTGACAGACTTTCTCAAAACAGTCCAGTGACATACTACATACAAATATATACCGAAAAATCAACGAAAATTCAGCCATAGAGCTCTGAGATACTTCTTTGGGAATGACAGATTTGGAACCCTCGACCTAGGAGGCCCAGAAACACATAAAATATAGCATTTATCATCCGGGCAAATAAAAAAAATTCAATAACAAAAAATTGTCGAAATCGGATTACTAGTTTTCGATATTTTTTCACGAATGTTGGCGTCTATCATGAAAACACGAGAAACGAATCAATTCAACTGACAGGAATAGATCAATGGCGTAACGATTTCGAGATTAAATATGGTAGGTATTTCAAATTTTTTATATGCTTCAAGGAAATTCATGTAATTAGGGAGAAAAAAATCTCGATTGATTAAATAAGCAATATTATGAAAGATTTATTATTAACAATAATTCAGAAACATAAAATACAAGTCTTCAAATGTCAATTTGACTTTGAGACGCCTATAAAATTAGGATTGCATTGCCTTCGGACATACCAGCAGCGCCTTACCATGGTATTGAAGGACATAAGCTCAAAATTCTTATGTCGTAGCTTAGACCGAAAAATGTAAAAGAGAATTTCATGATAATGAGATGCGATGTGAAGTATAGGGTGATGTACGTAGTTCGTGAATGATTACATACATAAGCCATAATTCGCGAAACAAACTATATAAATTAAACGCTTTAAAACTGTCAGTTGAAAAACATTTCCATAACAGTGTCAAAGGTGCCCGGATCAATTGGAAAATGTTTTTCCAAGATCCTGTGTGATTGTTGACATTGAAATATGATAGAGGGTATAACCTTGACCTTCGTGAATATGATAAAAGCTATAGCACAAGTTCAAAATGAGCAACTTTGGAAATAATGAAAAATACTTCATACCTTACATTTCAACAAATTTTATTTTGGCTCTTATTTTCGATAATAAAAAAAAATATAAGGCATTCAATTTAAAAAACATATCTGTGATATGTATCTTTTTTGAGCACCCTGTACAGGGTGATTCATAAAAGGTGCTCAAGACTTTAGAGCAAGATATTATGTCTAAAAATATGATAAAAAGTTTCTATAAACATGGGTCCGCAAACGCACCGTTATCGAGATATAGGGGGTCAAAGTTGAAAAAAAAATGTCTTTTGTGAATATCTTTAGAACTGTTAGAGGTACAGCGCTCATCTCTTGCACACATTTTAAACTCATAAATACCCTTATTTTAAGGTGTAGACAGTTTTATTTAAAAAACTCAGTTGCATAGATTTAGGGTATATTTTGTATTTAAATATCTCTAACATCTACGCCACTGGCCAAAATAAAGTTTTGTTTGATTTTTTAAGGCCGCCAATGTTTTCTAAGCAAAAAAGGTACACGTGTTCTATTGCCCTAAAGTGATCCGGTCATTTTATGATCAAAAACATAAACAAAATTTTACCAAAAATTTATATCAACATAGAAACAACTATCTTATGAACACTAGTATTCGAGATATCAAAACCAAATTTTGCACACATGCATATCATACCTTAAATAAGAGTATTGTCATAATTTCAGTGCCCTTGGGATCGCTTCATTAAAAAAAATCCCGATGGCCTGTAGTCAGCGGAAAGGTAATTTTTTTCAAAATTCATTGAAGTGAAATTTGAACATCATTTTCATTGGTATACATACATGTCATTACATAAAATTGTCGTATGTGTCATAGCCTTGCGGTTAAAGTTTTTTGTTTTGGCTGTTGAATATAAAGCAGACATGGTTCGGGTTCCACTTCAAGGCAGATTTTTTTTCGCCTATTTCATTTCAATAAATATACTGTATATTTTTTTAATCAGGGTCTATATTAAGATTTCCAGAAAATGTACAATTACATCAAATTTATATTGAGTGTTCATGTTTTATCAATATTTGTTATTTTTCTTTATTAACTTTTATTTTTTTACCTGTGTATTTTATGAAAAATTGCTTTGAACAAAAGTTGTAGTTACTGACTATATCTATAACCTAAAATTATTTTGATGATATTTACACTAGGGCACTTTTTTGATAATTTTTTTAAATGTTTGAACGGTCGCCAATTTGAAACTACTTACCCGATATAGCCCAATAACGAACTCGACCGAGATATTTGAGAGATTGATTTTTGTAGCAAATTTGAACTTGATACCTTCAAAACTGCGACCTCTATCGTGTTAACAAATTTCGTAATATTCCATATATATATATATATATATATATATATAAACTTTTGAACCGGACTAACTTATCGACATATAACAACATGCCATTGAAATTTTTTCGAAATTCAAAAGTGTGAACGATCCCAATAGGTACATTTCTATAAGAAATTTACCTAAAAGAATGTGATTGAATTGCGTTCTACTATGTGTACCTAAATAAAGTTTTGATTACTCCCAGAACATCACGAAGACGGATGATTTTGAAATCCAAATCAATTGAAGACTTCGATATCCTTATATAAATGTTATCTTGGCTTAGTAATGATTAGAAATGATAATGCAACGTGGATGGTTTATCATGTACATAGGTTATTATTTCTTTTAGTCTTTATTTATTTCTACTACGTTGTTTAATAGTTGCTAAATGTGTAGTTCAATAATTAGTTCTAGAAATGGTAGATTTATTCTCGAACATTCCGGAAATTTATGTGAGGTACAGTTTGTCACAGTATTGTCAGCCTGACAAGCCTCTAGAAAATTATTGTGAGCGTTTAGGTGATCATATGTAGAACATTGTCGATGAATGTCATGTCAAGATTCAGAGATATAAAGCCGTCTGGATCACGGGTCACAGTCAGTTTATAGACTCTTATAAAGTGAGTCAGTCTATGAAATTAGTTCAGACGGTGAAGTCTGTGGCAGTTTAGATTGTCAAAATGATAAAAAGTGACATTTGTACTACTACGGAAGGTGGTGTACAAGGTGTTGAAAATAATCGTTTATGGAAGAAAAGTGCGAATTTTAGAGTATTACGTGAACTCCCCCCACAACGTTTAGCACAGGGTTAAACGTTACAATTGGTGTCAGAACTGGGATTCCTCGCATTTTGCTGAGAATATATGGTGAATACCACCGATCGAGAGATTTGATGAAATGGCAACTATTGCAGATGTGATCGAATTCTTTATGAAGTGTAGATTGGAAGAAGCAAGAGATATACTACGAGACAGAGAAAATTCGGCAAGTGATAGACTAAAACTTAATGAAAAATATGCAAGTATTATGCTAGAATATAAACAAGAAGGGACCAATATAAGGAAGAACAGGAAAGTATTAGACAAGAATATAAAGAAGAGCAGGCAAGAATTAGACAAGAATATGAAGAAGAACAGGCTAGAATTAGACAACAATATAAGAAAGAAAACAGCGTCCAAAATAAACTTTAAAATTGCTCCAACAAGGATAGCTCAACTAGCTAGCCTGATGTTAAGAGGGAAGCTGCCGGAACTAGGTCGTAGGATTGCAGTATCTCCTGAGAGATATAAAACAGTATAAGTCCTTTTAGAAGGGGCAGTATATCTAGATCTCGGAAAAGTACGGGCAATGCATAGGCAACAGCAGTGATATGAATAACATTTCACGTTGCGGTATTCCACCCAGAAGACCAGCAGGTAGAAGGTGCTACAGGAGCAAAAGAAGAAGCCGCATGAGTGAGTACGCAACGACACAGGCACGATGCGCAGCAGTCTACGACGAGGAAGCTAGTGCAATGCCCGCAGACGAATGTGCAGCCGTCGACGCAATACTGAAAGTGATGAAATATACTGCCATAAATTGCCATCTTCTTGCCACGTACCTAGTTCCCGTGATCGGAGTTCAAGATCACGTGGTGGTGAAAGTCGTTTGGCATCAGGGTATCGGTTAGCTTCTGTAGAAGCAGATCACCTGTTCGAAAATGTTCACCTATAGGACGTGGTTGTCGTATTTATGTGAAACATTTTAATGATCGAATAAGAGAATCAAAAGGATGTAACGTTTAACTTGCTAAACGTTGTGGGGTGATCTCACTTGCGTAATATTCAAAAGTTTGCAGCTTGCTTCCAAAACGTTTATTTTCAACACTCTGTACACCACCTTCCATGGTAGTACAAATGTCACTACTTGTCTCTTTGGGAATCTAAACTTTCGCTGCCTCTATCTTCTGATTCTCAAAGACTCACTCAATAAACTGACTTAAGACTGACTTTGACTCGTGATCAACAGGGCTTTATATATCTGAATATTGACACAACATTCATCGAGAATGTTCTATGATTATCTGGACGCACATAATAATGTTCTAGAGACTTGTCAAACTGACAATATTGTGATAAACTGCATCTCACATATAGTTTCTGGAAGGTTCGAGATTTGAAACAACTATAAGAGCATATAAAGAGTAAAAGAAATAATAACCGTAAGTACATGATAAACCATCCACGTTACACTAACTAAAAAGGACTCCACATCCAATAATTACCAAAGAGAATTTGAGGTAACGTTAGAGCTAAGATTAAAAATTCGACTTTATGTCATCATGAAGTTCCAAAATAGCGCCATAATGAAAAAGAAAACATATAAGTATGGACTAATAAACTTATAATTACGGATAAAAATAGAATATATAATTACTGTTTTAACGCATTGGATAGAATACCCATAAATAATAAAGGACTATTTCAAAATCCATGAAACGTTTCTTTCAACAGGATATTTAGGGTCCAACCCCTCGAATATCACCGCATCTACACGTGTTTTCGTTCAATAATATTCGCAAATAATATATCCGTTTTCGCCATTAGGGGAATAAATAATAGATGTACATAAAATAAATATTCGCTGTGGGAATAATGGATGAACCATTTCTGCTACATATATTAGCGACAGTAGTCCACACTAGTTCTGATGGGAAAATTTTTCTATAAGAGATTTTAGATAAATCAACGGTTTATAGTTCGATATCATATACATAAAAAAATATCACTTTGATATGCTATGATGTTTTACTATTTTTATTAACATGCATATTAAACCGCTATTCCACACATTTGAAAAAAATGGTAAGTACGAGTAGAACTTATATCCCAAGGAATCCGTACATTTTTATTAAGATAAAGCATATTATAAACTCAAGGAAAAATTGTGAAATATAAAAAAATAAATAAATTTATTTTCATAAATAAGAAATCAATCACAGGTATATCTTGAATTCTCATTATTATATAATATTATTATATTCTCTCATATTTTCTATTTAATATTTTATTGGGAAAGAAATTGGGATATTATAGACGGAACTTGAACTCGTTTCATTTATGAAGCTTTATAATATTTTATACTTTGCAACATGGGCTATTGCTTTATTTAAATTCTGAAATGGTATGACCTTTTTAAAAGAAGTTTACAATTCTAAAAAATAACTATATTTCTTTTGGCTTGGTCAGCTGCATCTAGTTCAACATTTTATTTCTCTCCATATGTCAATCATGTGAGAGGTCTCTCTATTTTTCATCCAACGTGCACAATTATGGGAGAACAAAAAATGTTCTACCGACTCCACTCACGCTTCCTTTAATGCTTTTTGAGCCATTTCCCATAGGTCTTTCATACTATCCATATGAATACTGCGTTAATTGTGAACTCCATCCTTTAAAAAAAACTTTTTGCGTTATTGCTATTCATTTCAGGTCGAACGATATTTTAGTTAATGTGCAGCTTCACAGTTTAGCTCCCATCAGATCCTCTCAATAATTATTGATGTTTTATTTGAAATGTTTTGCATCATATAAAGGTGGACCAATACGGGCATAAAATAACCGTATTGCAAGCTTCGTAAAATTGATGGAAATTTAAATATGTAGATTCGGATTCATAGTAGAATCTAAAAATGTATTATTGGAATTGGAACAAAAGAAACGGTTTTTCATCTCGAAATAGTTCTTTGTAGAGCCATTATAATCTAAACCTACTCTTTTTGACCGACGAACCCCGTACGGAGGAGGTATACAATTCGACTGTCTATTTTTTTTGTTTGACCACGCCTTTTATGTAGTAAACGAACTCCGATTTTGATGATTTTTGATTCATTTGAAAAAGGGGGATTGAGAAATGGTCCCATATTCATAAAAAAGCAAATCCAAAATCCCCTTGCCTCTGAAAACCGCCCCGATGGGGTGGAGGGGGCAAATTTTCTCGAAAATCCAAAATCTGAACTAGTATAATTAAAGATGGAGCAATATCCGGAAACGTTTAAATTGACAATATTTTCAAAAGAGTTACGGTTTTGGAGAGGCATGTTAGTTTCTCATTTTTGCTATGTCCAGAGGGCGATTTCTTTCGAAAATTGAAAATCTTTCGAAACTACATGAATGACATAATTATTTGTAGCAACATTTATAATGAACATTTTCTCCTAAGAGTTACAGTTTTCGAGTTAAATCGGTGTTAAAATTGTAACATATAAAATTATAAGCGTATTTCCGCAGCGATGCTTTGAGATCTCAATAAAAACACCTACGTGTGTAATAGGATAAGTACATTGCTATTAGTGAAAATTAGTCAAAAGTGTGAAATAAATATTTTTTACAAAAAATTGGACCGACGTTATTAGTTGGTGCACTGAATAGTATAAAATAATATTATTAATTCTATTGGTGTTGGTACTTGTGAAGTTGGTGCCAAAAGTTATCAATCTAACTGCAACTGCACAACTTCAAAAGTAACAGCACCAATAGAATTAATATTATTTTATGCTTTTCAGTGCACCAACTAATAACGTCGTTCCAATTTTTTGTAAAGAATATTTTTAACTCTCGAGACTTTGATCCATTAGACAGACGGACTAATCTCATAATTTTGATGGTGCTTTGTTAAAGATATCCATAAAAAGAGATAAGAGAAAAGTAATCTTTGATGTCCTCTATGTTTGGATATTTTTATACATTTTTTCACTAAAAAACAATGAGTGAAAAAAAGTTATGTTATTTACAGATTATTCATTGAATTAGAAAACATTATCTATATTTGTTTTGTGACTATAAAGACGTTTAAGTGTGTCATATGCTGTTAGTAACTGGGACTTCACATCTCTAATCTATCTTTTTCCCAAGCTAATCTTCTATCCACTTTCTCGACAACTCCAAATTTGTTTGTTATATATACAAATCCTGATCCTTTAGAGGAAAGCGATGAAAATGGATTGTCCTGTCCTTAGTTTTTCTGCTGGGACAATTATATAGATAACAATTTGTATTAAAAACAGTTTTTTGTTTGTATTGAAAGTAATTATTAAAGATGTCTTCAAATGCTACTTTTAGAAAAGTTCTGAATTCAATGAGGCTCATAGCTGTTGTCCTATGCTTACTCGGTAATTTAACGCATTGCAAATGGTTTTATATCCTCAAACACACCTGTATGGTTGTTTTGTGTACTTAGTTCGGTTCATTAATATATCATTTGATTTGCCCCTTTAGTAACTTAGTGTTGTCGAATCTATAAAAAATATCATTCAGATAATAGCAGGAAAAATATAAACTCCTATTTTTTTCGGAAAATGATGCCAGAATTAAAAAACAATGTTATGGCCGGGGTAGAAGAAACATTTTTAAATATCTCGAGAGAATATTTATATTTTTCAATCCCGACATTATTTACAATACAACCTTCTCTAACTTTAAGTACATTTAAAGAAAATTTTCACTTTTTATCACACCAAGCTCACTTTTCCAACATCAGAAGCCAAATGTTTATTTGAAATACATTACATTTGCAAACTGAAAGTTTTTGACTTTTCTTGCACAGGCTTCCCATTGCACACGGATCAAGCAGACTTCTTGACACTTGACACGCTCCTTGACACGATGGTCGAACTGTCACGCAATGTGCGCACTCGCATCTTGCGCATTAGTAGGTCTCGATTTCATCGCCCCACCCCAGTTCGCGAGATACTCCTCCTGTGTATAGTCTACTTGACTCGTATAATACGTATATGTATATTAAAACTGAAAGTCTCTCTGTGTGTGTGAGTGAGTAAGTGCCGTATTGGTTCTAACAGTATTCAAGATATCCCAACCAAAGTTTGCACACGTATTTATCATACCTCAAGTAAATGTATTAACATACTTTCAATGCCCGTGGGACTCTATGTGATGGGTTCCATACCTGAATATCAACTGTATATTTCTGAACTCTATGGCTGGATTTTGATCGTCTTTTGACCGTGTAAGTGTGACTGGGCATCCTAGGTGGAAGGTTCTATACCTGCAATACCAATGAAGTATCTCTGAGCTCTATGGCCAAATTTTCGTGTATTTTTGGCTTTATTTGCTGATTGTTTTGTGAGAGTCTATCTGTGCGACTGGAACTTAAATGTGGAGGGTTCCATACCGTTATATCTCTGTAACGTTTAACCCTTTGCTAAACGTTGTGGGGTAAGTTCACTTGCGTAACACTCAAAAGATCGCAGATTGCTTCCAATTGTTTATTTTCAAACACTCTGTACACGATCTTCTGTTGTAGTACAATTGTCACAACTTGTCACTTTGACTATCGCGTTTCAACTACTTTCGACTTATGTCTCCAATGACTGCTGATTGCTGAATTCAAATATTTTTTTAGTGTTCTGTTAAATCTCTCCACCATTCCATCGGATTGTGGATGCCGTGGAGTTGTACGAGTTTTTTTATTCCCCATTAGGTTACACACACTCTGAAAGATTTCCGACTCAAAATTTCGACCTTGGTCCGAATGAATCTCTAACACCAAACCGACTTATCCAATGTTCAATTAGGGCATCGGCCACTATTTTTGCCTCCTGATTTGGAACTGCGACTACTTCTGGCCATTTACTGAAATAATCCATGATGACCAAGAGATATTTATTTCCAGAGCTGCTTATTGGAAATGGCCCGGTAATATCGATGGCTATTCGCTCAAATGGAGCACCCACATTGTACTGTTGCATCATATGGCGGGTTCTGGTATTTGGGTCTTTACCGGTAAAGCATGTATCGCATCGCCGACACCAGTCCTCTACGTCAGCACGGCTTCAAAACCAGTAGAGCCTCTCTCTGATCTTCGATAAAGTTTTATTGATACCTAAATGGCCACCACTTGCTCCAAAATGAATCTCTTGCAGTACTTGTTCAATTCTTTTCCGTGGAAGAATTATTTGTAAATGAACAGCGTTCCCACCATTACTTTCCCATTTTCTTTTCAAAACGTCATCATCAATTGCTAAAGATTCCCAAAATGACCAGTATCCTTTTATCATAGGACAAACCAGTCAATATATTGAAAATAGAATAAAGGGACATAAATATGATAAAAAAACAAAACAGCGCTAACAAATCACGAAATAGAAGAAAAATATAAATTCAATTATGATGAAACTAAAATACTAACTCGTGAGAAAAACTTATACAAACGAAAAATTCTAGAAATGATATACATTAAAAAAAGTACAAACTCAATTAATTCAAAAACAGACATAAGAAATCTGATTATAATCTATAATAACATCCTATAATATTTCTAAACTTTTTATCACTACCCTGTATTCAAAATAATATATTAATCCAACTGATCTAAACCAAAATATCAATATATATATATATATATATATATATATATATATATATTGATTTTGTATTCTTGACTGGATTTATAATAAATAAAAAGATGTTCTTGGGGATGCAGTCATATATTCAATAAAATTCTTTGACTGAAGCCGAGCTTTCGAGAATGTTTATTCTCTTCTTCAGGGCAAAAATCGTGAATTTAGAATAAATTAACCAAAAACAGGAAAGATTTCATAGCCATCAATTACAAATGTCATTATTTATATTTGTCAAAGAATTTTATTGAATATATGACTGCATCCCCAAGAACATCTTTTTATTTATATATATATATATATATATATATATATATATATATATATATATATATATATATCAGAAAATTTTAACCTCACAAGAAGCAACTTCCTACACACAATTTGCGATAACGCCATTTGTAATTCACTAGTTTCAAAAACAAATTAAAATATATCTCTCGATCCAAGAAAAGAATTCAATTATTACAGACTAAATAAGATAAGAAACGTAAAATAAGAGGAGAAAATAAAAATCCCAATGCCGACTTACGTATAGTGACTACCTTTTTAAATTCTCAGAACATACTTATTTATGTTTTAGTTTTCATCTTACATTCCATCTAATACAAAAAATATATTTTTAATTTACAGTTGATTCGAAAAAGACCACGTAGATGTTCTAAACGTCTTGTGTTATAATTTTTATTCATTTATACATAGTCAAGATGTTTATGTAACATCAGCCGTTTCTGGTAAATAACTAGATTACGCTAGGACGTCTAACTGTGTCGACAACAACTTCTGCAAGAGCAAACACCCCCACCGCCATTAAATAACGTCAACGACTGTTAGGGCAATACGTACAATTTCACATTGTCAGAATATTGCATAACACCACTATAAATGTTCAATCAGATTGACAAATATCATGAATTCAAGATTGTTGCCTACTTACTTACTCAGTACTTACACCAACTAATAACGTCGGTCCATTTTTTATAAAAAATATCTATTTCACACATTTGAGCGTAACATTAGTTACGAAAATTGTTGAACGTTCACTAACACCAATGATGATAGTAAATAATTATCCAAGAATATTCTTTGCTTTTAGTTGTTATTATTGAGATATCAAAACATCGCTGCGGAAATACGCATCAGTATTTTAGATGTTACCATTTTACCACCGCTGTAACTCGAAAACCGTTTGTGTAAAAAAATGTCATTATAAATGTTCCTACAAAGAAATCGCCCTGTCCATCTACCAAAAATACACATATTTGAGAATTTAACATGCCTCTTACTCAAAAACCTTAACTCTTTTGAAAAATGTTCAATTTAAATGTTTCCGGATATTGTCGTATCTTTAATTACTTCGGAGGGAAGGAGCTTTCGGATCTGCGTTTTTATGACGATGGGAATATTTCTCAAGTCTCCAATTCAAATGAATTAAGAATCATCCTAATCGGAGTACATTTGCTATACAAACCGCGCGAGCAAAAAAAGCAGACAGTCGAATTGTATACATCCTCCGTTCGGGGTTCGTCGGTCAAAAAAGAAACCGAAAGAAATCAGTTTTTCATCACTACTCTAAAAATCTGATGAAAATACTTATAGTGCCAAATTAAAAGACAAATATCCACAAACGGAGTTGCCATGTTGAAAAATAGAAGCTTGGGTTGCTTTTATTTTAATAAGATTAGAATACAAATTTTAAGCTTCTAACCAAACTAGGAGAGCTCTTAGAAAACAATTTTATAAAAACCAGTGGTACTTAAGGAAAGGTAAAATAGAATAACAGCATATATTAGCAGGAGAATCAGTGCAGATTGACAATAGCTATGTGGGAGAACGACGGAGACGAGTTAAAGTAAAGAACCACAAAGTCTAAATAGATGGCACCTGAGGACAGCGACAGAACTGGAAGCATGACATGGCAATTTGAGATTGTTTGATGTGACGAGAACTGTGACGATATACCGATACACCTTCTATGTGAATGTCTAGCTCTTTCAGTCAATAGAAAGAAGTGGTACAGACAGATGGTAACAACAACGAGGAAAGCCAGAGAGTATAGCATCGAATAGATGTTATGATAATGCCAAGCAAACGAAATACCATAGTAAAGCAACTCTGAGGAATTGAGCACAAAAGTACATACTGTATGCATGCATGCAACGGACAAAATTGGAATTTGGTAAATTCTTGTACAGAAGGTTAAATAAACAATTTATATCTATTTTTCTTAAATAGGGTAAGCCATTTTCAAAGGTGTCTAGTCATTTATCAAGATTTTGATACCCCAGCTACTGGATTATACATTTTTCACCCCTTAACCATATTAACGTCGTTTCGAGGAGATTAAGGATCGAACTTCGTTTGGTGGTTGGCAGTACCTACTAGTCAACGTACATCAACCCTCGTATACATATAAACTCATACACATACATAACAATCACGTAAGCCTGTTATAGTCTATACGTGCTAATCTAGTGTGTAATTAAATTTCGTGCCAGAGTATCACGCTAAGCTGGATTGGTAATGTGGAAGACTTGCAGGAAGTAATTCTCAATCATGTGGACGTCTTGTGTTCACCATTGCGATTCTGGGAAAGTTTTGATATTAAAATGGAACGTGGGGAAGGTCTATCAAATTCTATTAATTTAAGAATAATCTAGAAATGTTAATAACACTGAATTCTACAGTTAATTATTAATTGAATATCCATCGGAGAAGAAACTAATTTCTTTCAATATTAAAAAAAATATATTTCAATTAATAATTTTGGTTTTGTTTGAATTCTTAGAAAATGGCTGTTATTAGTATCTACCTACTCCATTCCAACTAAAACACACTTATTTTAATCGGGTCATTCTATAGTAACTTACTTAAATATAAATAAAGAGGAATACCTAGGAATATTGTGTTTCGCATTTGAGTGCAGGCAACTTCTTTGCCTAGGAAGTGTTTCCACTGAATAAAATGTAAAAAGAAAAATGAATATATTTCCACTAATATATTAACAAAAACACATGACAATTGTTTCGACACACTGTGTCTTTATCAAATGTGAGTGACAACTACGAAACTACGAAACAATTGTCATCTGTTTTTGTTAATATATTAGTGAAAATATATTTATTTTTTCATTTGGAGATAGCGAGTTGGTTAAATGGGAGAAGTACTGCAGAATGATGAGCTCACTAACATGTCATGGTGAAAATGAACGATATCCGACTAGTTCCGAAGTTATCGAAAAAAAAAATGGAAATCGTCTATTTAGAAATATTGCTCTAACTTTTTAATAGTTAGATTTATCAGAATCTGTTACAACACATTTCTGTCAACTTTATATGCTCTTTTGAACTGTCTAATTTTCATTTTTTCCTAGAAAAATACAATAACTTCAGTTGTTCTCATAAGCGCCATATTGGATTTTTCCATATTTGAGTTAGGCGTTTTTTCTTATTAATTTGATATGTAACATGCGGCATTTGCCCACATTGTCATTATTTGGCCCCCAAGATCACCGGATCTTACCCCTCTGGATTTCTTCCTCTGGGGTTATGTTAAACATAGATTTATATGTAACATGTGGCATTTGCCACACTCTTATATTAACCTATGAGAAAATTATTCATTAAAATTGATTAACGATATCATTGTATTGTTTAATGGTGTGCCTTGGAAAAACAGAAACATATGATGCACAAATCTGTCAGTTAGTTGTATTTTAACAATATGTTTGTTTTCCAGTATGACATTTGCCTCTTTGTTGTATCAGATCCTCTATTCATTATTCACTTTAACACCTCCGTAAATAAATTATATGTCCATGTCTCTCTGCCGTATGTCACAACAGCTCGAATAAGGGATCTGTAGATTTGCATTTTGACAGACCGATTGAGGTGTTTACTCTTCAGTAGATTTATATTGGCGTAAACTGAGTTTCATTGTCTATCAAGAATCTAAGATTTTTGAATGCTGCGACACCTTTAAACGTACACTGGTCTATTCGCAGATCTACCGGTGTTAGGTACATATACTGGGTCATTCATACGTTAACTTCTACACCTTTTTCAATTGTATTTCAGAAGTTGTCAACTGTAATTCAGAATAGTTAATTGTGTTTTAGAAAGCATCACATGTATTTCGGATTAGTCAATTGAAATCCAGAACTAGACAGATGATTTTCAGATGGGTCAATTGAAATTCAGAATTCGTCAAATGTATTTCATATTGGTGAATTGTAATTCAGAACTCCTCAAATTTACTTCGGAACATATCAAATGTAAAACAGAAAGCATCAGATGTATTTCTCATCATTGTAAGTCTGCAAACTCCACAATTGTCTTTGAAGTTCATTTTGGAAAATTGGTAAGTGTATAGCTGCTTTTTACAATCAAAAACAATGCACAAATATGATTGACAAAAATAATCAACACGATTACCTGTGATTTGATACATATGTTCCAAATTACCCGTCTAATGCTTTCTGATTTATATTTGATACTCGTATGTTCTGAAATTCTTTTGATGAATTCTAATTTACTGTTGATAAGTTCTGAATTAAATTTGACGAGTTCTGAATTACAATGCACTAATATGAAAAACATTTGACGAATTCTGAATTACAATTGACTAATATGAAATGCATTTGACGCTTTCTAAAATTTAATTGATTATTCTGAATTACATTTGATATTTTCTGAAGTTAAATTGATGCTTTCTGAATTACAGTTGGAAAAGGTGTAGTCCAACTTCTTTTGCTTTCTCTTCAAGGTCTTTGTACACTTCAACGAGCCTGATCTCACTTCTGGCGTTGAGTCCAATATCATCGGCGTATGCATAAATCTGCGTTGATTTGTTAAATATTATTCCTCGTTGGTCTATATCCTTAATGAAAGAGTGTAAGGTAAAGAGTAATGAAAAGTGTCTAAGAGAGTAGGTTCCTCTCCCTACTGTACTTCTTTATTGATGTCGAAAGGATGGCTTAGTTGATTGTCTATCTTAAATTGGGCTTTAAAGTTCTCCATCGTTACCATTATTAGCTAATCAGTATTTTAGGCACTTCCAGGTCTAATAGTGCTTCTTTTACCTTGTTTCTTTTGCAGTTTTTAAAAGGTTGTTTGAAATCTACGAACAGTACAGGGTGTCCCACGGTCTTGGCCTTTTAGAAATTTCTGGAGAGCGACAAAAGCTATCGAGTTGAAAATTTAATAGCGCCTATTAGACAATTTAAACTATCTTTGGAAAATATTTTCATAAAGAAATCACTTCCGGTTTTGCCGGAATTAATAACAACTTTATTATTTCAAATAGGATAACCCACATGTCGATACATTTTTTAAATCTATACAAAATTCTGAGTAAAATGGATATACCATTCCCTATACTTAAAGTTAATAGTTTTGGAATTATGTAATTTTTTTCGTTAAAAATCGACAAATGCGAGATGATCGAAAATAGGTCATAACTTTTTTTGCTATTTGCTGGACAAATATGGAGTTAGAATTTTTGGAATCTCTGCACATTATTTTGAAGATTTGGTTATGATTTTTCTTAATTTTTTAGAAAATTATTAGAGAAAAATCGATGTGAAAATGACTTAATATCAAACGCTAATAACTTTCTTTTTTCAAATAGAACACCGTGTATTTTTTACACTATCATATGCAAAATTAAAATACATTTCTACTGATGTAACCACTTTCATATATAAATATAATAGATTAAAAGTTATTTAACAATTTATTTTTTATTCAAACATTATTTTGTATTACCTTAACTTTGGAACGCATTAAAACGGCATCCATAGTTACCACTCATTTATGTCAGTGTCAAAGTGCAAAATTAGGAATTGAATTGGGCACCAAGGTCTCCAGATCTAATGCCCCTAGATTTTTATTTGTGGGGGATCATGAAGGAGAAAGTTTACACTAACCGTCCTCCAGTGCCATCGATAGAAGAGCTAATAAATCATGTATAAAATGCTTTAGAAGATCTATACCCTGTAGAAATAAGAAAAGCAGCATCTAGTGTGGCGAACAGAATTATTGCATGCTTAGAAGTAAATGGGGGCAATTTGAACACTTGTTAAATTACATTTAAAGTATTGTTTTGTTTTTTATGAACTTGTTACTGTTTAACATTTTGAGTGTAGATGATTAAATTTGTTATTTTTTTAGTATTTCTTCGTTTTTTATTTCATACTGATGCATTCCAAAGTTAATATAAAATAATTGTTGAAAAAATCAGAATTATTCGATAACTTTTAAGATATGTTTTAATTGCATTGCTTCATCAGCGGAAATTGGAGGAATACGATTTCTTGGAGTTATTTGAAGTCATCGGCGACAAATTCGGATTTCGGGCGTTAAATGTCCTGCATGTTCCCGCGACAATCCTATTGCAATCTCGATAAATTGCAAAAAGGTTGAATAAATCGGCATTTGTATATTCTCGATTCATGATTGTGATAAATTTCAATAAAAAAACTGTGAAATAGTCAATTTCTAATTTTGCACTTTGACACTGACATAAATGAGTGGTAACTATGGATACCATTTTGATGAGCTTCAAAGTTAAGGTAATACAAAATAATTGTTGAAAAAATCGGAAATTGTTCAATAACATTTTATCTATCAGCTTTAGATATGGAAGTGGTTACATCAATAGAAAGATATTTTAATTTTGCATATGCTAGTGCAGAAAAATACAAGCTGTTCTATTTAAAATAAGAAAGTTCTTAGCATTTAAAATTAAGTTATCTTCAGATCGATTTTTCTCTAATAATTTCATAGGAAATTAAAACAAATCATAACCAAATCTTCAAAATAATGTTCAGGGATTCCAAAAAGTCTAACTCCAAGTTTGTCAAGCAAATAAAAAAAAAGTTATAACCTATTTTCGATCACCTCGCATTTGTCGATATTTAACGAAAAAAATTAAATAACTCTAAATCTATTAACTTTAAGTATAGGAAAAGGTAAATCCATTTTATTCATATTTCTGTGTAGATTTCAAAAATGTATCGACATATGGGGTATCCCATTTGAAATAACAAAGTTGTTATTACTTCCAGGCATAACCGGAAGTGATAACCCTATATATAACGTATTCGTTGCATTTTTCCATGTTCTGACTTATGACAAAGATTTTCTCACTTGTTCCTTTGTCCCTCCTAAAGCCACACTGGCTCGAGACCTTATATGCATTATTTAGTAGCATGATACCACAGCACACCGACAGTCTTGTTTTCCAGCATCCTTTTCTCCTCTCAAAACATCCGGATTATCTTGTGATGTTGCCCGTAACACTCCTCCATACTTCAGCAGCTCAGCATTGATATTGTCTATTCCGGGTGCACGGTTGTTCTTCATTTTCTCTATAGTTTTTCAGATTTCTTGCTGCCTTGGTTGTTCTTTTTCCCTCTTTGGCTTTTGTTCTAGTGTGTTTTGGATACTGAGCTCGTTGTCATCTTCATTCAAAATGGGTTTGAAATGCTGTGTCCATCTGTTTAGAATCTTTTCGTTATTGGTCAACATCTCTCCGCCTTAAGTCCTTGCATGCATTAATTCTGGGTTGGAATCCTCTCTCCATTTTGTTTATAGCTGTTTAGATTTTCCTCTGTCCATCTTCTTTGCTTAATGCATCGAATTTTTCTCTATGTTTTCATTCATTGCTGCCTTTTTTCTTCTTGAGAAGCTTCTTTGATTCTCGTCTAAGAATACGGTAGTTCCTTACTTTGTTTCTTGTGTTCCTTCTAATTTTCATTTCCCTTGCGTTGTTTTTCTCACTTATGATTTGTCTGCATTCTTCATCGAACCTTTCTTTATTCCTAGTTTGTTACTTTTTCTAGGTTTTCTTCCGCCACTTTCAGTATAAATACCTAGGTTTCATTCCATTTCTCATCGATGTCCTTGTTTTCTTGTCTGGTTCTTTTGTTGTCCTCAAGCTTACTTCTGATTGCTTCGCTGAATGCAATTGCAGCAATGGGATCTTTTTTCAGCGCATCTATCTTCTACTTTATAGTCTTGGCCTTGCTTTGTTGTTGTACTGTTGACAGCCTTCTCGTACTTTGGTTCTCAACAAGTAGTGGTCAGAATCGCTGTTGGGTGCTCTGGAGCTTCGGATGGTGGTGATTGATGAGTAGTGGCGTGTGTACACTAGCACATGGTATATTTGTTTGATTTCATTCGTGCCCCATCTCGTGCATGTGCCTAGATATATTTTCATGTGCTCAAAAGACGAGCACCGAATGTAGAGCTTGTTTCTGCCTGCAGATTTTATGAGTAGTTCAACGTTTCCATTATTTGAATCATGAAGCGTTAAGCACCCTGCTACCATCGTTTGATTTTCATGTTTCCCAACTTGGGCGTTAAAATCCCCCTTCACTAATAGTATGTCATGATTTGGTGATTTGCAGAACATTTTATATAATTCTTCATAACACACTTCTTTCTCTGCATACTGATGACATTGCGAAACTTTATTTCTAGTCTAATACGGCAAAGCCTAACGTTGATAGCTTGGAATTCCATTATACTTTTTCTCACTGTGCTTTTGATTAGAAATCCTGTTCTTGCTTGCACAGTGTTTTCCTTCAGTCCGATGTATACGAGACTATTCTCTTCCTTGTCCAATCTTCCTTCCCCCTGCCATCGCACCTCCTCTTGCATTGTTATGAGATCAATTTTGTATTTTTTCATTTCATCCGCGACCTCCTGCATTTTGCCAGCCTTTCATAGGGTTAATACGTTTCAGGTAGCAACTGACAAATCATTTTTTGTAAATCCATTCCGCCGTCCAAAAATCGAGTCCATATATTTAATACGTGATCTTTGCCAGTTTAAAAGTCTATTTTTCAGAGGCGGTATTGTTTCAGTGTTCGTAGTAGTTAGTTTTTTTTTACGTGGGTGGGTTGCTAGGCGAACGCCACAACCCTCCTTCGTTGTCCAGGCTTGAGAATGGCGCAGGCAGTTGCTGAGTGTTTTTTTCTGCGGCATTTGCCACACTCATATTCTAACTTCCTTCAAACTGACTATTTTTCTGAAATTCTTCCGACTACAACTGCATCATTTACAGTTGTATAATTTTTTGAGGTTGTTCATAATCAGCTGGTAAGTATCTTTTGTGTAAAGTCTTCGATCTAATGGGTAAAATCCTGTTTTATTATAAATAGGTAAAGCACAGTAGGTATACTTTGCCAAACAAAGAACCAACTTCGCTTATTGTAATACAACATCGCAATTTAATAAAATTAAACTCATCACGTAGAGAATAGGCGTTCTTTCAAACAATTTCACATGTAAGCACTTAATGCAGCAACAATCCAATATGAAGTGTTGTTTTATTGCATGAGCTTATTAGGTAAACTATGAATATAAAAAATGGAGTCATAAAAACATGGCAATTTTGATGATATCCTACTAACATTAGCGAGAACACACATTGATCAAATGGTAATATGTCCCATTTGAGGCCCACTTTCGAGTCAAGTTAATTAGATTAGGTGGTTGATATAGATGATTACAAAAGAAAATAACTCTTGGCGTAATCGTCTTTTTTTTGATATGCTGGTCGAGTGACGAATAGTACTTAGGTATTCACAGAACAAGAAATCGGGAGGTGTTAAACTGGCTAGTAATTCTCAAAAAATATGCCCTTTCTAGCTCTGCAATAAAAAATCGGGTTCAGAACAAATATAAAATTTATGACGTCATATCGCTTTCCTGATACACCCTGTACATTCCATTCCATTCCATTCTCTTGTAAAAAACACCACAATATGAACAATATTCGACAAATTCGAGTGTTTTTGTTTATATCCACTGATTTACGACTTCATTATAAACTATTTAGGTAAATGATTGTCATTTTTTTAGAAAGCTAGTATAAAAGCAAATGATGATTTTATCTTCGTTATTAAAAAGATCATTTCATATGACATCGCTAGTTTTTTAATTATATAAAAAAGGATGATAGGTACGATATTCCTGAAACTATTTGTACTTGCTTCTAATTCAAATCAACATTTGACATCTTCTTTCGAATTCTCCTTCACAATGGAGGAAATATTTCAGATTTAAGAAAGACTTTCTATAAACAATAAGATTTTCAAAATTAGTTTTTAGGGTTCCGGCATAAAAAATATTAATGAATTGCATTGCGAAGTTCTATCGAATATCGAATACCTCAACACAAGATTCGTACAACAACACAATTATTGCAACAATTATCCAACACTGATAATAGTTATTAATATTGCGTATGTAAAGCATCGGGCATCAGGAAAAATCTTATTGGAAGTGTAAAAGTCATGTAAAAATGGGAATATCTCTTTCCTCAAATCATCTGAACTAGCTTGAAATTGCAACATCACTTATCTGGAGCAGAAATATTTTCTTGATTACCATTGAAAGAAATGCTCAAAGTTAAAATAATTCAATGATCATATCATAACAAATATCTAAAATGTCTTTATGTCCACACAAATATTTTTAAAGTTCACTTTGCATAACTTAATAACATTTCAGGACCGTTCATCCATTCTCAAGTTTAGTTAGTTTGAATGAATCAATAATTCTTGATCTGAAAGCTTCTAAGAAGAGATATATATTGCTGCAAATGGAAGCACAGCTTCTCTGAATATTCTGTAACTTGCGTGCATTTTTATGAAGTATATTTGTTTGGGTGCTTTTTGTTGATTGTCTAACTGGATGTGTTTTGAAAAATTCGCAACATCGCTTTGAAAATGAGTGGACTGGCTTAGAATTGAGTCTAAGACATTTTCATTTCTGATAAATTAGAGGATGCATAACAATGCAACCACCAGAAATATCAATATGATGAACGTGACAAGGTTTGAATTTATCACAATTATTATCAATATGCATATTTATATAGCGCAGGTACTTTTTATGCTGAATTGAAGAAATATTGTCTTAACGAGACACGCAGATTAATTTATTATATGTGATTATTCTTTCTGATATCGAACGTTCCCATCTGACTCAAACAAAGACATATTTCTCATTTTCGATAGCTGTTTTCGAATGAGTTTTGTTTAGATCACTCGATACTACATATCATTATCAGATAGTGGATAGATTCATTTTATTTTTTTAAATGAGTGTATATTACGCAGAAATGATTTATAATTCACAAATTTGAAACTTTCTTAGATAAAATAATAGATCATTTACACTTATCAAATAAGTTCAGAGCTCTAGTCTTTCTTTGTCTGTAGAAGATTGCCAATTAGTATGAGGAGCATTAGGTAGCATTCAAATGGCAATTAGAATTATGAGAAATCATAGAACAGAAAAACTTTTGCGATATATATAATCCCTACCGAATCTGCTAAATCAATATGGTGCCTCCGTTCTCGTTAGCTAACGCTCGGACTTTGATTGTTTACCCCCTTGGAGCTAGCTGTTAATGATTGTCATCGCATTTGAGGCGGCGAGTGAAGGAGAAAGAGAGAGAGAGACATATACCATTCTGCCGGCGTCTGATTGTAGCAGACTCGCGTCCAGCAATGTTTACACACCCCTTATGAGGCCCAGCCAAAGTTGACTCAGTCGATGAGTTCGTGCGTGCTCTCACAAAAGGCAACATGACGGCACTCCATTTTGACTAGCATCGTTTCCCACCAAGAGGAGATCCTAGTCTCGTTCAACTATTCATATGCGGATGCGGACAAAGACCGATGCATTATGAAAATTGGCCCTAGACCCTATATGATGATGGCTTCCTGATGAAAAACTTAGGCAATTCTATAATATTCCAAGTATGTAACATTTTTTTATTCAGTCGAGACGGGCTGATAAATTTTATACCATTATTTGTGTTATTGTGATTAAATATAATTTGAAGATGGATCAGACAATTAATTTATATTTTGAAATAATGACAAATTTACAGTTGTTTCAGGGCCCACTGAGTCCAAAATACGCATTTTCTATAATTAGTATATATAAGAATTCTTCTCTGAGCCGATGAAACGATTTTGTGCAAGCCTGTGGCACAGCAAGGGAATCTTGCTCGAAATAGTTTAGGAAACATTTTTTTAAAGACTGTATCGCGATAACAGTTCTAAGTTCTAGGGATTTACATGAAACTTTATCCTGAAAGCATTATTCGAAGAAAAGCAAGAAAGTCTATTCATATTCCGGAGAAATATTTCGTCATACTTGCATGTAATTTGCATGAACGCTGTAAGAAAGTTGTGCAACTGGACACACCAAACATTCTTATTCGATATATCTTCATAGTTTTGATATCAAACATTATTTACATTTCTATTTAATTTGCATCTCAAATAAATAGCATTATATTTAATAAATGGTATAACTACACAGAATATGTATTTATTCCCGTTGCTCACCTATTAATATTAAACGGAAAATAGAGCTGATAAACTATAAATTAAATCGTGATTATTAAATAGTGTGGAAATGAAGCATATATTACTAATTGACATTCCTCTCTAGCGAACATGCATCACGCCATTGTTCGTTGTCGGGCATATGCGACATTTGTGCTTACAAATTTATTTTTGCATCCCGTCGGGATAAGGGTAGCAAATAAGAACCCTCTAATTTCTTCCGGGACGACAGTTGTTTGCTGATGGGGTTGTTTGGAAAAGTATACACTTACCGCTTTAAAATAGAGTTAGTGGGTCAGAACAATTCAAATAAATATCTTAATTTGTGTGTTTATTGCCGTTCTTGCAGATGGTATACTTTCTGAAGTACACTCCCAGAAATAATGGTCATACAAAATATTTTTCAATCGAATGAATGTTATAGGTAGTTACGATTAATTGATCAATTTATATTTATATTTTTGTAATTTTCAATTGAAATCATATATCAATTAAAGTAGCCTACAGTAGGTTTGTAGCTAGGTAAATAACCAAAAGCAGCCAGTCAAAAGTTGATGGGGGAATGGCAGTGCTGACAAAGTATCTTGAAAATCACATGTTGGTACAATTTTTGCAAATTTGTTTCTTGGGCGATTTAGCAAAACAAGTCGATCAGCGTTACGCACACAATAAATCGGTGAACAGACCAAGTGTGGAGCAACTTCAAATGTTTTTCTATCAGACAACGAATTGGTTGTATTATTCAAGACTGTATTAAACCGAATGGCAGCTGATCACCACAAAATTGATTAAGTTGCTATTGTTGTCATGGGTGAAAATTTAAAAAACCAAGATATTGTTTTTGTTTTTGTTAAGACAAGACAAAGTCTTTCTGGACAGCTAGTTACATAATATATTATAACTTAGAAAGATAATTTTAATATACATAGGTTATATCCCACACTACAAGAGATAAGTAGGTATATAGATGAGATGAAATAGATGAAATGGTGAATCTACAAGATATAACAAAACTTTCAGCTTGGCAATTAGAAAACCAACGACGTAGAGATAAATATAGAAAGAACCCTGTAACCTAGATGTTATTTTCAAAAATGTGATATGCATCTTTTAGGTACATAGCCATTAAGTAACGAGATGTAATAAGTTAACCTAGAAGAGGCAAAGTCACGTCGTGAATAAAGAAAATGATGTGTACTAAGTCATCTTAATCAAGTGGAAGCTTTCATGTTGAATATTTATATGTAAATTAGCATATTCGCAGCTAATTTGTTGTGTTTGTCTTGGATTAATCTTTATCATTCGATGGGATATAAAAAATCTCTCAAATTTTGAAATCATTTCTCTCCTAAATAAATATTTTATAACAAATATGATCCACTCTTTTAATTGCTGCACTGAAAAATGCAAAATAATGTTAATTCTGTTGGTAGGTACTGGCAACTTTTAAATTGTTATAGGTAGTTGGATGGTGATTTAGGGAAATGATTGAATTCTAAAACATCAAATCTTCAATTATTCACATGCTTCATCTATTTCTTCATGGACAATCTTTTCCCACGGGTTTCATAGAAGACGCAGAAACATTTTTATAGGTTTGGAAAGTATGACTGAGAATCTTGCATTACAAAGCTTCACCAATTTTGATTAATCATTAAGCATCCTTCTCCTAAAAACATCTTTACGACGGATAGGTGTGAATTGTCTTCCATTAACACCTTATACATTAATATTCAAAAAGCGAGTTCCCAATTTGTTCTTGACTTCCTAAAGACACAAAATATAACAGTCGAACTCCAAGCCTAAGAATACAGATAAAAAATATTCTCACAATCTCCAAATCATTACCTACCTTTACTAGAAGATTAATGTGGTACTGTACCGTCAGCCTCTTCAACAGAGACTCCATTGAATACTTTTCAGTGCTGACAGTCAAAAATGTGAGACTATTAATACTCAAGAAAAAAAGAGCTCAATTTGATACAAGTTCCACTTTCAGGCTCTTATTCTATTCAACTTAAATTAACTTTAGCTTTTTCTTGTAACTTCATCCCCTTATAAGTAGATTATTCAGAAAGAAATAACATTCTCATGTACGAAAAGTAAAAAGATGTTAAGTACCTACCTATCTAATACCTATATTAATACGACGAGCAATTCTTGTTTACAGGGTAGTCCGAATTATTGGAGAAACAATACAAAAATAAAAGTTCATATAAACTTATCTCCAAAAATGTCTCTTTTTGGAGATACGGGGTGTTGAAATATTGCGAAAAAATCGTTTTTTCTTATTTTTAAAAACTTTTCTTGATTTTGCTTTCAAGCTTAGAAGGTATTTTTGCCACTTAAAAACAAATTTATAGCAGTAGGTATAAACGAATAGCAGCAAATATATATAATTTTCTTTAGAAACGGCTCAAATGATTTTTATCAAATTTGGTATATAGACAAGGTTCTAATTTCTAGGATTATCTGTATAAGTGGCATTCAGGACAAAACGTGAGGGTGCGACCCTCGAGGTCCATGCATTTTTACTTGAATGATCCGGCAGATTTTGATATTAATTTGCAAAAAGGGGTTTTCGGAGTCGAGAAATCGATTGGCGATACTTTCAGATTTAAAGGGCCTTCAATATCCACAATGGAGTTGGGGGAGGCCAGAAATCAATTTGGACACAGTCAATTTCTTGTATATCTCACATTCACATTACACTTCCATACTTATTTCGAGATCGCTAAAATAATGAACTATGCGAACGACAAAGGCGATATTTACCTATGTACCGATCGTACATTTTTAAACTATGTAACTCTTAGACCTAATTAAATCATGTGTTACCCGAGCAAAGCTCGGTCGCTCATATATTACTTACTCGTAGGAGTTGCATTACAAAAGTATCACGTCAAACAAACAATCTGAAACTGTGATAGAAAAAAATATTTTTATTCTGTCTGTAAATATTATTCTCAAGAAAGCAACTTATCAGGACCTAAATAAAGTCTCATGCATAAAAAAGGTGTTCTTTTAGCATGAGAAAAGTCCAGCTGTGTTTTAAATTTTATAAGCCTACTTATTCCAATTATTTAATGACCAAAACTGAAATGCACGTGCTTCCTGACACATTACCAATTATTGAAACTGCTGCATGCATGTCTTTTTAGTCAAATTTAAGATAATTATGAATGTAGAAAGTTCTAGCCTCAATAAGTGCGATGCTGCAAGTGAAAATATGTGCAAATGTGCTTCGTACTCACTTAAATTGATTCAAATTATGCGTGAGGTTGAGTTATGTCAAAGGTTTTCCCCTATCTCATACAGTAATGGAATCCTCCATACATTTCCCCAAATCTAAAACCACAGTGTAAAGAAGATTCGCAGAGCGTCGAGTGCATACGCTTAATCCGGTATCCTATTACATGTCACTGCGAATTTCACTATCGACTGTCCCACTCCTAATTCAGTTATAAACCCCAACCCTCAGTGTAGCCACATGTCATGCACCAACGTTTCTTTTTTAATGATCCATGAGCCATTGTAAAGTTTGTATTTCTATGATAATTGATGTGTATTTATATGGGTGGCACTGTGCACAGTTGGAAGCAGGGGTTTGAATTTGTAATACGCCTTTAGAATACAAATAGAACAATACATTGAAGAATATTATTGTATATTTGTTAGAAAAAGGTGGGTGCGTTATGATGGAAGAATAAGAGTTTCGATGACTTAAGGCATTTATAAATCATTTTATAATATATTCTTAACCATTGTAACATTATATAAGACCATATAATGATAATATATGGCAGTTAAATAACATTTAGGTGATATTCCTCTTCGCATCTATATATTATATCAGTTTATTTTAGTGCTCGACTTCCTGACGGAGTATGTTTAGAATTATTATTCGGCTGTTTGTCTGATTTTTTATGTCTTTTCGGGCGTTTAAATAGTAAACGAGCTTCTACTTTGAGCCCTGTTGAGCTAGCAGTGACAATTTCGCAGAAACAATCGAAACCAGTATGGGAATTTGTTGTTAATTAGTTGCTACAATCCCAATTTTGTCTATCAGAGTACCTCCATTTTCCCTCTTAATTTCTAGCAGAAATTTTGTTGCTCATTAGATAAGTCTTTATTAGTGCTTGAATAACTAGCAACAAAATTTAAATAAAAAATATTGCCAATAACAAACTTGTAAGACTTGCAAAAGCATAAAATTTCTGCTAGAAATTAAGAGAGAAAATGGAGGTATCCTGATAGCAATACCAATAACAATAAATTACGGGATTATTAGTGGTAATATTCCTTCTTTGTATTTTGTTGCTGGTTATTCATGCACTAATAAAGACACCTAATGAACAAAACAAATTAGGCTGGAAATTAAGAGGTGTTAGAGGTGTTCTGATAGCGACAAAAAATACAAATTTATTATTAGTAATATTCTATGTTTGTATTTTATTGCTGGTTGTTCAAGCAGTAATAAAGACTTATCTAATGAGCAATAAAATGTCTGCTAGAAATTAGGAGAGAAAATAGAGGTATTCTTATAGCAACACCGACAAAAATCAATTTAAAGTTTATTATTGGTAATATTCTTTGTTTGTATTTTGTGGCTGGTTATTCAAGCACTAATAAAGACTTATCTGATGAGCAACAAAATTTATGCTGGAAATGAAGAGAGAAATTGAAGGTATTCTGAAAGCGAGGCAAAAAAATAATTACAAGTTTATTATTGGTAATATTCTTTGTCTGTATTTTATTGCAGGTTATTCAAGCACTAAAAAAGATATATCTAATGAGCAATAAAATTTCTGCTAGAAATTAGGAGAGAAAATGTAGGTATTCTGATAGCAACATCAAAACAATTCAATTACAAGTTTATTATTGGTAATATCCCTGATTTTTATTTTGTTATTCAAGCACTTATAAAGACACATCCAATGAACAACAAAATTTATGCTGGAAATTAAGAGACAATGGAGGTATTCTGATAGCGTCAACAACAAAATTTGATTTCAGGTTTATCACTGGATATTTAACTATTTATTATTTTTTTGAGTTTTGGATTTGCGTAGCATTAGGATGAAATACTGAAAAGTGCGTTTTTTACTTTTATTGAAGAAATAACAAAATGTTAAAGTTTTTTTTTATTTCTCAAAAACGAAAAATGATACATCAAATTGGTTTTTGGCATATTAATCCCCATTTCATTTCTAAATTTTGCCCCAATTTAACCTTCTTCGAAGCTCTTACGGCAAAGATTAAATGCACTCTAATCTTTGCTTACGGTTTACGAGATCCCAATGGTGAGCATTGAATCTGAATAACCCGGTATACCCTAATGATCTTTTGTTGCTTAACGGTGAAATTTTTAAACATTTCTCCACCACTGGCAAACATTATTTGCGTAGCAATTTGTTTGTATCAAAACTTTATCAATTATGCTATAAACTATCTGGCGCCCTTAACTTCGTCCACGAAGAATGTCTGAGAAAATTATACAAACTCTAGTAATAATTTATTAATATTAATATGTAAAAGTGAAACCCATAATTCAATATTCAAGGACCAGAATTACCATGCTAACAATAGAGTTGACTAAACACGTTTCAGATAAAAATGCAGCCTACATCTTTTCTAACTTGTAAAAATAAATTGACAGACTATATCCTATCCTATCCCATATAAATAAATAATTAGTCCTTTGACAAAATATTTCAAAATTATTTCGTATAGCCGCTATTGAAATGAAGATTTTAAACATATAGGTAATTTACAAATAAGAGTCCAAATATTATTATTGATATGTATATTTCCTGATGTTTTTCTAGATTTCTCAATTTTAATATCCTCACAAGTTTGGTAAGAATTATTATATTTCTATGTATTTATACTTATGGAAATAATATTATATCATCCCGATGAAGGCATGTATTATGTCGAAACGTTGATGTGAAATATAGAGTTTACAAAATTGGCCAATTTTTGCTGTTTTTCCCGCTATATCTCCTAAACTGTTAATCACGTAGTACAGCGTTACTTCTTATCTGATATACAGGGAATCCTACGAAGAGCGTGCGTTAGCCGTATAGGGGAAACTATACATGATAGAAGTATGAAAATTCGTTTACGAATATTTTTGATGAGGGCGAATTGAATGAAAATATTTATACATTCGAGGAGCTTCCGGTTAAACCTAAAGTGTCATCATTTTTGTTATTTCAAATGGAAAGTACCATTTTTGTTCCATTATTAGATTTTAAACCAAATTTGAAATGAACTCTTACAAATAAAATCTATTTAAAAAATTTACGGTTTTCGAGATATTTCAATTTTTTTAAAAAAATTAAAAATAATTATATCAAAACTTTTTTCAATGTAGCTCAGTGATCACTGAAGAGAACAAGATTTGGCTATCACATTAAAAATACATTATTTACCAGTAAGATCAAAAATGTTATAAAGTTTGCATGGTGTTGTAAATTTAGCTAAAATTATGAACATCTTGTAAGCCTCAAATTTCTCCACCACTGGCATACATTATTTGCGTAGCAATTTGTTTGTATCAAAATTTTATCAATTATGCTATAAACTATCTGGCGCCCTTAACTTCGTCCACGAAGAATGTCTGAGAAAATTATACAAACTCTAGTAATAATTTATTAATATTAATATGTAAAAGTGAAACCCATAATTCAATATTCAAGGACCAGAATTACCATGCTAACAATAGAGTTGACTAAACACGTTTCAGATAAAAACGCAGCCTACATCTTTTCTAACTTGTAAAAATAAATTGACAGACTATATCCTATTCTATCCTATATAAATAAATAATTAGTCCTTTGACAAAAGATTTCAAAATTATTTCGTATAGCTGCTATTGAAATGAAGATTTTAAACATATAGGTAATTTACAAATAAGAGTCCAAATATTATTATTGATATGTATATTTCCTGATGTTTTTCTAGATTTGTCAATTTTAATATCCTCACAAGTTTGCTAAGAATTATTATATTTCTATGTATTTATACTTATGGAAATAATATTATATCATCCCGATGAAGGCATGTATTATGTCGAAACGTTGATGTGAAATATAGAGTTTACAAAATTGGCCAATTTTTGCTGTTTTTCCCGTTATATCTCCTAAACTGTTAATCACGTAGTACAGCGTTACTTCTTATCTGATATACAGGGAATCCTACGAAGAGCGTGCGTTAGCCGTATAGGGGAAACTATACATGATAGAAGTATGAAAATTCGTTTACGAATATTTTTGATGAGGGCGAATTGAATGAAAATATTTATACATTCGAGGAGCTTCCGGTTAAACCGAAAGTGTCATCATTTTTGTTATTTCAAATGGAAAGTACCATTTTTTGTTCCATTATTAGATTTTAAACCAAATTTGAAATGAACTCTTACAAATAAAATCTATTTCAAAAATTTACGGTTTTCGAGATATTTCAATTTAAAAAAAAAATTAAAAAAAATTATATCAAAACTTTTTTCAGTGTAGCTCAGTGATCACTGAAGAGAACTGAGAGAACAAGATTTCTCCACCACTGGCATACATTATTTGCGTAGCAATTTGTTTGTATCAAAATTTTATCAATTATGCTATAAACTATCTGGCGCCCTTAACTTCGTCCACGAAGAATGTCTGAGAAAATTATACAAACTCTAGTAATAATTTATTAATATTAATATGTAAAAGTGAAACCCATAATTCAATATTCAAGGACCAGAATTACCATGCTAACAATAGAGTTGACTAAACACGTTTCAGATAAAAACGCAGCCTACATCTTTTCTAACTTGTAAAAAT
This sequence comes from Crioceris asparagi, assembly GCA_958507055.1. Lineage (NCBI taxonomy): Eukaryota > Metazoa > Arthropoda > Insecta > Coleoptera > Chrysomelidae > Crioceris > Crioceris asparagi. Next base: position 57,643,238 of record OY293826.1, on the reverse strand, counting down.
AAATTGACAGACTATATCCTATCCTATCCTATATAAATAAATAATTAGTCCTTTGACAAAAGATTCCAAAATTATTTCGTATAGCTGCTATTGAAATGAAGATTTTAAACATATAGGTAATTTACAAATAAGAGTCCAAATATTTTTATTGATATGTATATTTCCTGATGTTTTTCTAGATTTGTCAATTTTAATATCCTCACAAGTTTGCTAAGAATTATTATATTTCTATGTATTTATACTTATGGAAATAATATTATATCATCCCGATGAAGGCATGTATTATGTCGAAACGTTGATGTGAAATATAGAGTTTACAAAATTGGCCAATTTTTGCTGTTTTTCCCGTTATATCTCCTAAACTGTTAATCACGTAGTACAGCGTTACTTCTTATCTGATATACAGGGAATCCTACGAAGAGCGTGCGTTAGCCGTATAGGGGAAACTATACATGATAGAAGTATGAAAATTCGTTTACGAATATTTTTGATGAGGGCGAATTGAATGAAAATATTTATACATTCGAGGAGCTTCCGCTTAAACCGAAAGTGTCATCATTTTTGTTATTTCAAATGGAAAGTACCATTTTTGTTCCATTATTAGATTTTAAACCAAATTTGAAATGAACTCTTACAAATAAAATCTATTTCAAAAATTTACGGTTTTCGAGATATTTCAATTTTTTTAAAAAAATTAAAAATAATTATATCAAAACTTTTTTCAATGTAGCTCAGTGATCACTGAAGAGAACAAGATTTGGCTATCACATTAAAAATACATTATTTACCAGTAAGATCAAAAATGTTATAAAGTTTGCATGGTGTTGTAAATTTAGCTAAAATTATGAACATCTTGTAAGCCTCAAATTTCTCCACCACTGGCATACATTATTTGCGTAGCAATTTGTTTGTATCAAAATTTTATCAATTATGCTATAAACTATCTGGCGCCCTTAACTTCGTCCACGAAGAATGTCTGAGAAAATTATACAAACTCTAGTAATAATTTATTAATATTAATATGTAAAAGTGAAACCCATAATTCAATATTCAAGGACCAGAATTACCATGCTAACAATAGAGTTGACTAAACACGTTTCAGATAAAAACGCAGCCTACATCTTTTCTAACTTGTAAAAATAAATTGACAGACTATATCCTATCCTATCCTATATAAATAAATAATTAGTCCTTTGACAAAAGATTTCAAAATTATTTCGTATAGCTGCTATTGAAATGAAGATTTTAAACATATAGGTAATTTACAAATAAGAGTCCAAATATTATTATTGATATGTATATTTCCTGATGTTTTTCTAGATTTGTCAATTTTAATATCCTCACAAGTTTGCTAAGAATTATTATATTTCTATGTATTTATACTTATGGAAATAATATTATATCATCCCGATGAAGGCATGTATTATGTCGAAACGTTGATGTGAAATATAGAGTTTACAAAATTGGCCAATTTTTGCTGTTTTTCCCGTTATATCTCCTAAACTGTTAATCACGTAGTACAGCGTTACTTCTTATCTGATATACAGGGAATCCTACGAAGAGCGTGCGTTAGCCGTATAGGGGAAACTATACATGATAGAAGTATGAAAATTCTTTTACGAATATTTTTGATGAGGGCGAATTGAATGAAAATATTTATACATTCGAGGAGCTTCCGGTTAAACCGAAAGTGTCATCATTTTTGTTATTTCAAATGGAAAGTACCATTTTTTGTTCCATTATTAGATTTTAAACCAAATTTGAAATGAACTCTTACAAATAAAATCTATTTCAAAAATTTACGGTTTTCGAGATATTTCAATTTAAAAAAAAAATTAAAAAAAATTATATCAAAACTTTTTTCAATGTAGCTCAGTGATCACTGAAGAGAACTGAGAGAACAAGATTTGGCTATCACATTAAAAATACATTATTTACCAGTAAGATCAAAAATGTTATAAAGTTTGCATGGTGTAAATTTAGCTAAAATTATGAACATCTTGTAAGCCTCAAATTTCGATAAATTCAAGTGGTAGACCTTGTATTTTATTGACGTAAGGTATTTACACGTTTATCATCTTTCGTTAATATTAGCATAGCATTGGGTATAACCTAACTGTTTCTGAAATATTTTAACCAACTAGGAAATTCAACGTAAAAGCTATGATATACCGGACTTTCTTCACCAGATATCCATGGATTAGAAATCTATTGTTGACAATTCTGTCAGTTCAGTTGATAAGTCAGTGTAAGTCAGTGTCAGTTAATACGTTAACAATTTTTCAAAGAACAAATATTGTAAAACACTGTCACGTTCAGGATTTACGAACGAAGACAATTTAAATCCAATAATCAATTTTGGAGAATGTCAACGAATACTGAATAGTTGGCCATATCTTGTGGATAAACTTCATTTATTTTAGAGCTTAGAGCAAAAGAAACAGCTTATAACAAAGGAATGTCAAGTATTCAATTTGAGCACCATTAGCCCATTAGTTTTAAAGCTAGTGTAGGCAGCAGGCAAACAGGCATAATCTGTTCTAGAAGATTTTTTCTAAAAATCAATACTTTCTTCAATACTCCGATTAAAATAAAGTTAAGAAATAACAGGAAAAATTAATTGTAATATTGCTCCAACAATGTATCAATGCAACAAATGTTCAAAAACGCTCCCATTTTGTTCAAGACAAGCCAAAACTCTTGTCTGCACAGAACGATTTGTTGCTTCCTGTATAATATTTGTATCCATTTCATTGAACGATTCTTTAACTCTATTGCGCATGTTTTCCTTAGATGTGATTGAGTTTTCCTAGACCCGATCTTTAATGTTACCCCATATAAAAAAATCCGAGAAGTAAGATCTGGCGAACGCGAAGTATATTTTTATGGTCCATTATTGGTAATCCACTGATTTCCAAACATTTCATCTAAAGAAAATAATGGAATATCCTCGGAAAAACGACGTATAGTTTCAGCAACCACATTTTGGAGAATCTATCAATAACTTTCTTCATTTTAATTTCCATCATAAAAATATAGACATAAAATTGAGTTATTTGTTATTGCACACAAAACATTAAAACTCCAAGACTGTTAAAAATTTCTTTCACGTGTTTTCCGAGGATTTTCAAAGGCCCAGAAATGAGTGTTACGATGGTTGTATTGTCCATTTTTAGTAAACTTTGCCTCATCTGTCCAGATTATATATATTCTTCAAAAAATCTATATCTTCTTGGATTCTTGTCAACAGTCATTCATAATAAGTGACTCGAATTCTTAAATCATTATCTAACAAATTTTGTACTAGACGGTATTTAAAAGGACGCCACTTATGTATTCGCAGAATTTTATGAACAGAAGACTTAGAAACCCTGAGTTCACGTTCCGCCATTTTCATGGAATTATTGGGATGTGCGTGAAAATACGCTAGAACTGTAATTTCCAGATCTTCTTTGTTAACCATTGAACAATCCTTGGTAATATCAGGTTTAAAATATACAAAATGTCTACAATTTTGAAGTAGCCGATTGATAATATTTCTATTTGGCCTAGGTCGATCTGGATACCTTTCAGAATAAATTCGAAATGTTCTGTCCATTATACGATGATATTTTCCAAAAACAATTTATAGATTAAAATTGTCTTTGTTCGTAAAGCCTGAATGTGAAATAGTGTTTTACAATACTTATTCCTTCAAAATTGTTAGCGTATTAGCTGAGATACACTGATTTATCAACTAAACTGACAGAACTGTCATCAATAGATTTCTAATTCATGGATATCTAGTGAACAAAATCCGCTCTTGTTAAATTTCATAGTTGGTTACAATATTTCAGAAACTGTTAGGTTTAGGTATAGGGAATGCTAATATGAAACGAAAGATAATAAAATTGTGAATACTCTAGGTCAATAAAATACATGGTGTTTCATTTGAAATTATTGAGGCTTACAAAATGTTCATAATAGTAGCACAATTTACAACACCCTGTAAACTTAAGAACATTTTTGATCTTACTGCTAAATAATGTATACTATTTTTAATGTGATAGCCAAATCTTTCTCTTCACTGATCACTGATCTACACTGAAAAAAGTTTTGATATAATTTTATTCAAAATTTCAAAAAAATCGAAATATCTCGAGATCCGTAAATTTTTGGAATAGGGTTTATCAGTAAAAGTTCATATCAAATTTGATTTAAAATCTAATAATGGAACAAAAAATTATACTTTCCATTTAAAATATCAAAAATGATGACCAGTTCTGGTTTAACCGGAAGCTCCTCGAATATATAATTCTTTTCATTCAATTCGCCTTCATCAAAAATATTCGTACACGAATTTTCATACTTTTATCTTGTATTGTTTTCCATATACGGCTAACGCACGCTCGTCGTTTCTTACTTAAAGTAAAACATTTCTCAAAAGCCTTTTAAAATGGTTAAAATTATCACAGTTTTTGATATGTACAAGTAGTTTGTCAATTAAGCCTTTATATAGTTAGAAAAATACTGTTGGTACCAACTTTAAAACTCAACCCAAAAGAATTAATATTATTTAGTATCATTTGTGAGCCAACTAATAAACTCGGTCCTATTTTATGTAAAAAAATAAATCTGACTTTTGAGTGTAGGTATCATTAGTAATAAAAATTGTTCTACGTTTACCGAAGATGATAATACTTTATCTACTTAAAATTATACAGAAATTCAAAACATCAGGGAAGTAAACGCTTTACCTATGCTGTAACTCGGAAAACGGCAAATGTGTTGCTACATACAGGTAGATAATATCTTCTTTAATTTGGATGTCTCATATTTTCAATTTCGAAAAAAAATGCTCCCTCCACATACCGGAAACACATATTTCTGACTTTACCACTTGTAACTCGAAAACCACTCAATCACTTTTCAGTCATATTAATTAAATCAAACACATAGGTATGTTATTTTTCAAGTTATAATACTTATTTAAATACTTTGAAAGTTTAAAAAAAGTTTCAGTTGTTACAAAACCCGTAACATGTATGAATGTTCCAAAACAAATAAAACAGAACAATCACCTATTCTCACTAACGGACATGGAATACCTACAGATTTAAATAATTAACGGTATCATTTACTCGTGTTTGATGATTGTAGAAATGTACTTGCTATATTGCAATACATATTATGTGGGGTTATTGAATCAATGATTATTGAAGCAAAATGAAGAAAACACAGATAGAAATAAATGCGAGCTTTACACCAAGTTTTTCCAAAACTTGAACTCCGTTTATACCGAAAGTAGACACTAACTTGCTTATTTCAAATAGAATGCTATATTTTTTTATCAAATTGTCATTCTCCTTTCTATTTTAAGGTAACTTTTATGAGGAATCTCTATATCAAAAATCTATACTTTTTGAGATATTCTTTTTATTTGTGAAAATTCTTGCGAAAAGATATCCTAAATACATAAATATTATAACTATGGCTGATGTAAAATTCAACATGCGTTTTTAAACACGTTATAACGATGTATATGTCTTTCGTTCAGGCCAGGTACCTACAATTAATATTTAACGTAAAGGGGCTGTTAAAATTGAGCTAAACTTCAAAACAATCAATATAAATGAAAAGTATTTTTCTCTTTCGATCCATATTAACATTCCCTATACCTAAATTTTCAAGTTTTATAGTTAATTTGAGTTATTTTGGAATGTTGGAAAACCAACACTAATTTCAAGTCATTTGAAAGAAGTTTCTTTTATTAATCAACTTGCTATGGCCTTTCATGATGGCAAACAAGTCTAAATGATCAACAGAAAAAACATTAATTGTATGTTAGTTATCGCATTGTAAAAGAGTAAAACGAATAAACAGGAGAAAAGGTACATAAACTAATAAAAAGACTTAATCATTTCAGCAATAATAAAAAATAAAGGAAAGAAACTAAAAACTCAATTATTTAATTTTTCTGTTCAAAATGTTGGCCGATTATATTTAAACATTTTTGTAATCGGTCGCGAACACAGTTAATGGTTTCTCTTCGAATTTCATCACTATTCAATTCCTCAAACGCCCCACTTATCCTGTCCTTTAGTTCAGGTTTGGTATTTACTGGGTTTTGTTACACATTTCTTTTAATGACACCCCAGAGATCAAAATCAATTGAAGTGAGTTCAGGAGATCTAGCGGTCCAAGAGCAAGGACCGTGCCTTGCCAAACATATAGTTTAAAAGGTCTGTTACCTCTCCGGTACTGTGAGTACCAGCGTCATTTAGAAACAGCTTCTAAATTCGTTTAATGAAAGATCATTCATAAACTTACTAGAGATTTTCGCTTGGTACTCCATCATATTATGTGGTAACAAATTTTGTTGTATTTCATAAAACACAATACGTTGCAACTAAATTTCATCTAATACCGCACTCACTTCCCTTGTTACATTTGGGTTTCGGTCGGTCCAAATATGATTGTTCCGACGGTTAAATACTCCCTTCCGAGAAAATTGAAATTGATCCTTTCAACAGATGAGTAACTGAGACCATGTCACTCACCGCACTGTGGATAGATAAAAGAGGATGGGCTTCGAAATAAGCCTCAATATTAATTACATTTTCTTCATTGCCGTGATTGGCTTATTTTTAATTTTCTCTGCTTTGAACGAACTAAACACAAGAAAAGCGTATTAATTCAGCGCTGATAAGACCAATTAAATTTAATGAAGCTATTCAAACAAATTAATTTTATTCTGTTTACTAACCTTAGATATTCTAAAAAATAAAAGATTATCGGTGAGAATGTACCATAGAGAATGGAATTAACGCAAGTTTTACACTTGATGTTTGTTTTATGGCTATATTCAAAAATTTGTTAAAAATAATTTCTCCGATCATATTATTACTATTCAAAAATGTATAATATAATAGTCATTTATCAAACGGTGATGATTTCACAAAGTGAAGTAATATTCGATACAATATTTTCGCGGAAAATGAGTATAGATAACATAGGTAGGTATCTTTAATTTCTGGGTAAGTATATTATGTTTCAGAATATTTTTGGTTTTGGATTGTTATGTGAGCATAGGATGGTTGATAAGATATTTTTTTTAAATTGATTTTACTTCATCTGGGTCCTTCTTGAGTAAAAGACTATTGCTATGATGTCATCTTTACTTTGTATATGGCCCTTCAGAAGCTTTATCGTATCATTGCAGTCTTTAGAGTAAAATTTCATGTTACGTCTTTGTTCCTCTAGCTCCATTACTTTTACTTCAGAAGCAGTATTAACTCAACAAGTTTTGTAAATCTGTTTCGAGCACGTATCACATTTTGGGTGATGTTTCAACCAGATTTATATCTAGAATTTCCACACGAACAGACTAAACAAAATTTATTATTTTTAGCCCAGAATCTTGAAGCCGATCCTCTATATTGATTATTTTGAAATTCGAAACGTTTCATTTACCTTTCCCTGTTTGCTGTATTCAGCTGAGTAAGATTAATATATCTCAACATTTAGGTGTAATTGTGGTAACCAAAATGGACAAATCAGAACTTACAATAATTTGGAGATAATATTGCACATAAACTAGGCAGTTATTAAAATTAATTCAGTTGAGATTCATATATTATTTCTATGTCACTATAACATTGGACACATGCGCTTGCTAGTGATATTAAAGATATAACACTGAGATGAGTGAATAATTTGGACATGTTATGCGAAATGAAGACCGATACTGGTTACTCCAATTTATAATACAAATAAATGTTCTAGGGAATACATGACCCAGCAGACTGAGGATATCATGGCTAAATTGTCGGAACTCTATGTAGTCGGGAGTAAGCCCCTTATATTTGCTTCATTTTGATCAAATTCATATTGCATTTGAAAATGAGAGCAATATATAATGTGTACATACAATCAAACTTCAAAGCTCTTCCTTCCCATGAATTCGGTCTAGAAAGAGGTAATTGTTTCCTAAAATGAAGTGAATGATAATGAGGATGACAAATTCGAGAATGAAAATTGCACTCTAACCGTCGCAAAATATTCCTTCAGTTAGGGAAAAACTCCGTTGCATCTGGTAGACGCTTTGCTGCTATGTAGGAGAGGGGCGGGCCACATTTTACTGCATTGTGCAACCCCAATTTCACACCCCGCCGGCTTCGCCAGACCACGCTGCAATTCATATCGATGGATGAAATTCATTATCGTACCCGCTTCTAGCTGCACCATTCACGAATTATATTTTCAGTCTGACAAATCTATTAAAACCGAGGAATTTATATATCGAATTATGGTTGGGATGGATTCTACACTTTAGAGTTCCAAGTTCTGAATTATGCGAATGCTTGTTCTGCATATAACATTTGTGATGTGTTGGACCACCAAAATTTTTATTCTTCTCAATCAATCTACGTCTGCTTGATAATCTAATCTTAACAGAAACACAAGATGATAACTGTAATGAAATTCATGTTAATTCTTAGGGATTAGTTAGACTATTTTATCTTATTTTGTATATAATTCACGACTACAGGTTTTTATATGGCTAGATATTAGTTTCAAATATAGGAATGGACACAAAGAAATACACTAAACACTTATTCATTACTCATTCGACCGCATATTTGCTTTTTTCCACCAAATAGTTATCTGTACTCAATTTCCGCGAAAATTTATCATCTCTTAGAAATATAAAGTGTGGATTATCCAAATGGAATAAATTCATTATTTTAATTATTGTGCATATTTATAAGAAATTCTGAGGCATGTAGATTTTTATTTTCAAGCATATTGTATCGAATATTACTTCACTTTGTGACATCATCACCGTTTGATAAATGACTATTATATTATAAATTTTTGATTAGTAATAATATGATCGGAGAAATTATTTTTAATAATTTTTTGAATATAGCCATAAAACAAACAGCACAGTGTAAAACTTGCGTTAGTTCCATTATATCTGGTACATTCTCACCGATAATCTTTTAGTTTTTAGAATATCTAAGGTTAGTAAACAGAATGAAATTAATTTGTTTGAATAGCCTCATTAAATTTAATTGGTCCTAACAGCGCTGAATTAATAGGCTTTTCTTCTGTTTAGTTCGTTCAAAGCAGAGAAAATTAAAAATAAGCCAATCACGGGCAATGAAGAAAATGAAATTAATATTCTGGCTTATTTCGAAACCCATTCTCTTTCATGTATCCACAGTGCGATGAGTGGTAGTTATGTGTTTATGTGAGTTGAGGGTAGAAGCCAAGGCGGGGTTGCATGGGTGGAAGCGGGTTGCGTTAGGGGTTTTGGTATAGTTGGATGAAATAGAGAGATAGAGTGTTTAATTCTTTCGGAAAATGGAAAACGCATCTTGGAATGTTGACTGAATAATGGATAAGTATTTTGATAAATGTTTCTAGGTTGTCGTTTTACTGCATATGAAAGGCTCAACTCTTGCCTTCTCAGGTTTAAAGGTAGTTCACCAAGTTCCCATAGAAGACTGTCTATGGGAGTTGTTCTGAAGGTGGCGGTAATAATGCGGAGTGTATTATTCTGAATTTTGTCTAGACCTTTTAGGGTTGTAGCTGAAGCAGATAAATGGGCTGTACAACCTTAATCTAACTTCTAGTGTATCAGAGTTCTATATAGTATTAGAAGCGTTTTGACTTCCACAATCCATTGTTTATTTGCAAGACATTTCAGAACGCTCAATCTTTTTGGGCATGATACTAGTAGATCCAAGATGTGAGGTTTCCAGGTTAAGGATTGATCGAATATTAATCCTAGATATTTTATTTGTTTTTGACCGACGAACCCAAACGGACGAGGCATACAATTCAACTGTGCGATTGTTTTTTTGGTTTGTGAGCGTGCTGTATATAGTAAACGCACTTCAATTTTGATGACTTTTGATTTAATTGAAAGAGGAGACTTGAGAAATGGTCCCATATTCATAAAAACTCATGTCCAAAATCTCCTTTCCTCCGAAAACCGCCCCCGAAGAGGGGTAGAGGAAGCAATTTTTATCTAGATTCGAGAATCCGAGATATCAGAATTAAAGATAAGAAAATATCCGAAAACGTTTAAATCTGACAATTTTCCAATAGAGTTTTAGAGATTTTTTCTACAGCAGTGGTAAAGTCTAAAATTTGTGTAGGTACATAAGTATTTCTGCCAAGATGTTTTGAGATCTCGAAATACTAGTCGTAACAAGTACAAGCAGAGAATATACATTGGTATTGGAATAATTGAACGTTCAATTTTCGTGTCTACTGTTACACGCAAATGTATGAAATAAATATCTTTTAGAAAGAAAAATGGATCGAAGTTACTAGTTGGTGCAGTGAAAAATACAAAATACTATTAATTCTATAGGTGCTGATACTTGTGAAGTTGATGCCAAAAGATCTAGCTGCAAGCACAACTCCAAAAGTACCAGCACCAATAGAATTAATATTATTTTGTATTTTTCAGTGCACTGATTACTAACGTCGGTCCCATTTTTTTTTAAATATTTTTTGTATTCCAGTATTTGATCCTTGAGTTCCAAAGTCGGAAGGCTTTTGATTTGCTCTGGTCTTTTTGAGAATATTATACATTTGTTTTTTACTTCCCTCAATAAGGGAAGTATTGTATTCACGTAAAAATTCGACCTCGAGATTTTTGCTGTTATTTATGTTTTGGGGTTCCTAGATCACGAAAATTATGGTATCTCAAGTCCGTCGGTCTGTCTGTCTGTATATCTGTCTGTAGTCTGTCTGTAGTCTGTTGTAGTTCAATAACGAATTGACCAAGGACAACGAATTTTGGTATGCATATTGAAGGACTACCGGCGACGCAATGTAAGGGTTTTCGTTAATCATATATACAGGGTGCCCAAACTATTAAGTGTCAATATAAGAACGGTAGAAGCGACGAGATTGTTTCCATCTCGAAGCGGGGTGGTTTGTCGAGGGAAGTCATAGGTAAAGGCTTTTGTCAATTTTTTTCTGTTCAGAATCTGAAACCTTTTTTCTTAGTCCATGATACCGATACAGCAATTTCTTTTTGTAATAGAAATTCTCCTTGCCGTAGAAGATGAGATCGTCAACGAATAATCTGGCATGAACTGGCTTTTGAAGTGTGCATTGGTCATATTAGAAATAGAGTGCGACTTATACTCTTGTGTAGTAGGTACCATTTTGCTGTTGCTTAGCAGATAATAGAGAGCCGTTTGCCTTCTCTTCTTCAGTATTTTGGTGCCACGCCATGTCAAATGCTTTACATAAGCCGAAGTAGAGTACATTTCTGGTTATTCAAGAAAGCTTAATTAATATTGGTTTCTGGATCAACGAAGTTATCTTTGATGGATTTTGATGGACAGAGCCTACTTGTTCCATCATGATATGATTGTTTTATTTCATGTTCCAGATAAGGCATCTATTGATAATTTTTTCTAGTAACTTACACCTAGTACTTGTAAGAGCTGTTTGTCTATAAGAATCGTCTTTGTAAGAAGATTTATTGGAATTCAGTATAGGAATTATGATCGCTGATTTTCATAGTTTTGGAAACTTATTTTGTGTCCAGATTACATTTAAGAAGTCGAGAAAAAAATCTGCTTCTGTTGGCAGATGTTTAAGAAGTGAGGTAACGGCTTCGAGTAGCTGGGTTTTTGATATTGTAGTATTGATGGGATTCATAACAGGAATGATCTGAATTGGATTTTCCTCTTCTTTTTTTTATAAGCTAAGAACTCATTTTCATAGTTGTTGTTGGATGATATTTTGTCGAAGTTTTCAGCAAGTTCCTCGGAAATATCAAGATGATTGGTAATTATTCTTTCGTGTACCTCCAGATGATAGATGCTATAATGAGAATTTGAGACTGATATTCTTCTAATTTTTTTCCAGAAATTTAGAGGTCTATTAGCTTTTATAGTTTCCACATAATTTTGCCAAGGCTCTTTTTGACTTTTCATCTTAGCTATCTTACTTTGTTTTTTTTTGTACACAATCTGTATTCCACCGAGGTACATTGTAAAAAACAAGATATTTCTTCAATGTTGTTGGGTTTGGCATGCTGATGGTTAGTTCTCTGGATTGTTTGTTTTGATTGGCATATGTTAAACAGGGGGAGTAGATTGAGGTTCAATTGATAAGGATTGAGAAAGTAAGTTGGGAGGAGAAGTGGATTGAGCTTTTCTGTAGCTATTGCGTTGTGGTACTTTATGGCCAGTTTGTTTGTATCTATAGTATAAATAGTTTTTGCCTGAACTAAATATTCTTCATTGAACTTCTTCACGCTGTAAGTCTATGAAATCAGGAATGCTGATATTTTTGGAGGAGTGTATCTGCCTTCTGAAACTAAGAATGTGGCCCAAGTTCTGAAGGACATCTGTGAGAAGTTGGTGTGGGACGGTGGGACTCATGTTTAGCATGAGCAATAAGTCGTTAGCCGTTCTGACGGAGTAATCAGTCTTCTTTTTGAAATAAATGTGTCATTGATTGTTATTGCCCCATACTTTTCCAGAAATTCATCAACTTATTTTTTATTGGATAAATAAACCCATTTCGATTATTGGAAATGCGGGAAAAGAAATTTATGGTTTTGGAATTAACAATTGGACAATGACTTGGTCTTTTGGTAGGATGTTTGAGTGAGTACAGCTGAGTAGGATTTGACTGAGATGTGTTTTTAAGGTAGATATTTGTATCATTTAAGATTTCCGCTTCAACGGCTGTCATGCTGCCGATGTTATCCATACTTTCCTCCTGCAATGTTTCTTGCCATAGGTGTATTGTGTCCGTCCCTAGCGAATATTCGGTACAGGTGACGTAGACGAGAGACGAGCTGACACGCAGTATGAGTGCGAGCGGTTTTCACAGAGATTGTTTTGATTTGTTGATTCCTTTGTAGATTGATGCTTTTATGAAAAGTACTCACAGACAAAGCAAGTATTTTTGAATTTAGATTTGCACAATTCAAAAAAAATGAGGTATTTACAACACTATTATTTTCAATAATATCGGGACCGAATGTAGAAGCTGTTATTTCGACTAAATGCAGGTCGGAAATCCAACCTCAAATTATTTACATGTGACAAACAAAATTTGAGATTTCATTTTATTTAAAATTGTAACAAAATATTGTTACAGTTTTCGCTTTGTTTTCTAACAGTGCTGTCCTTTATTTTTCCTCTGGTAAATAAACTTTGAATTTTTCATAATCTTGAGTGAAATGAGGGGAGCGCGTAGATCATCGAAGTTAAGCACAGTGCGTTGGGAACGATTTGGACGAGTGACCGTTGATGCGTGCGCACGTTCTTATCTCTGACTGTCCAGAGAGAGTATATTTCCCAAGTACAGCTTTCTAGAATGTGTGCCTTGAGATTTCTCTTGAGACATATTGGTGGTACGGAATCTATCTTAACCCATTAACGCCCAATTTATTTTCTTCTCCAAAACATCATGATTTTCACAGAGTTGCTTCCTTTGGGTTTATATTGAAAGCCTAGGTAATTCATATTTTTTTTATCCGCCATCTTTGACTTTTGAGACCGTCCTTTTATGAGACGCTGGGCGTTGTGTGCCCAATTCGTGACGCAAATAGTAATCGTAACAATACAGTTATCGATAAGGGAAAGCCAAATAAAATAAGAATTCAAGTAGGTTCAAATAAAAAATATATTTCTCAATACAAGTTTTCGATAAAAAATACAAACAAAAGGATAACGTAAGGATGTACAAACAAAAATTCAAAACTCAAACTTATTTGCTAAAGAATCATTTTTCATGAAATTTAGAAAAACAAGGAATAGAGAGTGTTGCATTGCACTTTTTACAAAGTACGTAATACCTCACCATCATCTCGTCAATCGATAGGTGCTTCTGAAAAATGCCCCATTTGCGAAAATTTGCGTTCATAGCGTCAAGAAGAGGTCTTATTTTGAATGCTTAATCATCTTTACAAGTTTTAGCATTTGTATTATTCTGCAAATGGAATATCGCCATGTTCCAAATATCGGTTCCGACTCATTGCATCCTTCACTAATTGTACGCCCAGATCTTCAGCATCAGACCAATAATCCCGTTCGCTTGGAAGCCTGTGATATCCGGAAAAAAAAATCCCTGTCTATTTTTTTGTTCAGTTGCATAGCGAATTGTTTCGTCGACAATTTGTTGATAAAAATCCACCGTGAAATTTTTTTTAAGAAATATCCAACATACTTGAATCAGATAGTGTGGTCTCCATATCAGATAAAAGTTTTGGCGGCGTATGTATAAAATTATTCCATGCATCATATTGCGGATGATCTGTTATCCAATTTGGTGGATCTTTTTCATTTTTGTTGTGTTTTTTTCGCTTGGGCAAATATGTTTCCTCCTCTTCTTCAGCTTTGTTATCGTCTAAAGAATCCGTTGATGATTTTCTTTGTTACGGAGTTGATGTTATTGGCGTAAGGAAATTCGATAACGGAATATTATCATCATCGGAATCGTCATCATCTGAAGTAATATATATCTGCGTTTACCCTAAAACATCAGATAAAACAGGAATATCCAGATTTTCGTCATCAAATTTATCTTCATCTACTAAAGGAGGCAAAGCTAAAATATCAGCTCTGATTTCTTCAGAATATAAATAATCAATAACATCCTCGAGAGTCTTGAAAATAGTCTGTTTATTACTCATTACGGTTGATTCTGAAACCAAAATTTTGAATGTGAAGAAGTGACAGAAAATTTTATAATTATCCTATCGTTCTCATTCGAGGTCAGATAGTTTTGATCACTTTTTTTTCAAGATATTAGCAAACTTCTAATCTCTAATGTTTCCCAACAAAGCATTCATATTTTGAGTTTCTAATAACACAGTAATCATTGTCTTACCTCATACGCTTCTCACTATACCAAGTCAAGGTTCCTTCATGAGCAGAGCATTAGAAAACAGTAATTTTAAATTATTTTTACAACAGCTTTGCTCAAGACACAGCTCTCAACTAAACCACTTTTGACACAGATGGGTTGCTGAATATGCGATTAGTGTAATATCTGATCGAATTTTTTATTTTCGAGAATAAGAAAAAAATGTGTTTATGTTCGTCCTCGGACCAGGACACTGGGCGCTAATGGGTTAAGCTGTAGGTCCCCTTGTCTGTAGTAACACTTTCAAGGCAGAGAAGCTGCCAACGGTCGAATACGAGTACGGCACTCAAAGATGAAGAAGGGTGAAGTGACTCCGATTTATTGAAAAACTACAATCAGAAAATCGAATCCATGAGTACTAAAAAATTGGGAAAAATATTTGTTGGAGTATGAAAACGTAAAATCCATTGACACTTATTGTATTTTGCAGATTTCATGAATATTTCTTTCACTCGTGAAAGCTATTATATGATCTTCTATACTATTAATAAATAAAAATATCTCGCCCTTATATGTTGTCGTCTTGTATTTCTCCAGAACTTTTTTTTCTGTTGTTGTACATACATATTTCTTCTCACATATTCGATATCCTGTGTAGTGAAATTATCTGGTAGACTTTCTTCCAACGCACGCCGAATTATTTTGCAGGGTTTTTCCGTTATATCTTCGGAAGATTTTCTCTTGCAGGAATGAGAAACAATTTGCCGATTTAGTTTTTGTACTTCAAGATCGTGGTTGTGGTCATTTTCAACTGATACCACAGTCAGGTCCTAGCGTAGAAAACTTCGCGGCGCACGTTCCTATTCTTTTTATGCATCCCCAAAAAATTTCACAACATTTTAGCATTTTTTCCTTCTTGAAATTGAAAGTTTTGAAGGGTAGAATTTGCGTAGTTGCTTGTCACAGTTTTAAGCTTCATGATAAATGAATAACCAGGGAAGACTAAAGAACAGGCATCCCAAAAAGCTTTTATATATTGCGGAGAGGCTTATACCTCGATCCACCTTGTACCTTGGACAATTAGTGGAATTTCAATTTTACCGTGTAAATCTCAATGACATTCTTGTTGTTAGTTAACAAGGTTCACCACCACCAATAGGTTTGTACCTTAGACCTTGTACTTGTCTTGTAGGTTGAGCCATGGACCAAGGTACAATTACAGTTTTAATGTTTTTTTTCGGATGTATAATCCAAAGGATATTTCTTTTAGATGCCAAGAAGTAAACAAGGTGTTAAGAGAAATTGCCCCGACCTTTCCGCATTGAAAGCCGCAGCAAATGCTGTACGAAATCAACAGATTTCAGTGCGTACTGCATCTAAAGACTTTAAGGTGCCTCGAGCTACATTAAAAATATTTGATCAAACTTGAGCAAAACGTAGCTTACAAATCTTACCAAAATTGTGCGGTTAAGAAGTAGCTTATGCCAGTATCTTATTGAAGCACCTCGTATGTATGAACTTACCCGTCAAGATCTTTAAGTCTTCGCCTACGTATTTGCAAAGGCAAACGCTAAAAATATTGCTGCTTCCTGGAAAAGCAAGTTTTGGGCAGGAAAACAATGGTGTTTGGATTTTGTTAAGCACAGAAGCACAATAAGCTTAAGGAAACCACCACATGCAGGTCCATCAGCTACAAGCACATCATTTCCTCATTTTTCCAGAAGCTGAAGGGAGTTCTTAGAAAGTATCAGTTTACCGCTGATAGAATCTACAATTTAGATGAAAGCTGAAACACAAACGTTCATCTAATAAATTATTTTTTAATATTTTCCTTGAATTCTTGAATTTAATATTGTTAGGGAAATTTCAGCCTGTTATGTCTTGTTTTTGGTTTCAGATAAGTTTCTGGCATTTAAAGGTGCAAAATAAGTTGGAAGCGCCACTTAAGGTAAAAGAGTTGTCAATGTTACTATTATTGCATGTGTGAATGCCACAGAAAATAGTGTGCCATCCATATATATATATTTCTAAGGGTAAATTATAGAGAACTCATAAATAAAGGAGCTGATTCCATTGGATCTGCTGGTCAGCCAAGCGGCTGGTCTAAGAAAACAATCTTGTTTGTTTGTTGTTGCTTAAATAACAAGGTGCTACTAATCCTACATAACCATGAA
This sequence comes from Crioceris asparagi, assembly GCA_958507055.1. Taxonomy (NCBI): domain Eukaryota; kingdom Metazoa; phylum Arthropoda; class Insecta; order Coleoptera; family Chrysomelidae; genus Crioceris; species Crioceris asparagi. The sequence continues at coordinate 57,626,226 of OY293826.1, read as the reverse complement.
AGCCATGTAAACATCGAAGCAATAAGTTTGGCAAAAGGAAACGGAATAGTTATGCTTACCCTACCTCCACACAGAACTCACAAGCTCAAGCGGCTGGACCGAAGCGTATTTGGATCTTACAAAACATACTATAACACAGCATGCGTCGAGTGAATGCATTGCCATCCTGGAAAGCCTATTTCAATTTATGATGTGATCGAAATTTCAGGAATAGTTTACCCTTTACCATTCACACCTTCAAACATTCAGTCTGGTTTTAGGGTATCAGTTATTTGGCCTTTAAACGAAAATATCTTTCAAAAACATGAATTTATGGGATCATCAGTAAGTGATCGACCATATGACGAACCATCCACATCACAAAGTGCACTATTCATATCCACTTCAAGCATTACTGCAACTGCATCAAATATTTTGCCACTTCATCAAACATTATCATAATTCATGCAAACAAACTGTCAATCCATCTAAATCACATACTCTTATTTCACCCGAAACGATCCGTCCATTTCCACAAGCTGCTCCAAGAACTGATTCCGCAAAAGAACGCAAGAAAGGGAAATGTCGAGTATTAACTGACACGCCTGAAACAATGGAAATTAAATCTAACAAGAAAATAGTTACAAAAACCCTGAAGACAAATAAAGAAATTGTTAAAAGAAAAGTGCTATCTTCGTCATTGTCATCTTTTTCAGACGAAAAATGTAATGATATTGTTGTCTATGATGACGATTCAGATTTAGATGCTGGAGATGATTTTGACATGGATGCCGTGGAAGACTTCAGGGCTAAACCTACAGGAGTAAAAGTTTCAGATTTAGCAGTAGGTGATTTTTGTCTTACAAAATTAACAGGGAAAAAGTACATTTCTACGTTGCCAAAATAACCGCCCTAAGTCCTTGTTTATTAGTCCAGTACCTGAAGAGAATTATCACCAGCAAAAAATGTTCTGGCCCTAGTGGACAACAAAATCAAATAGATATTGATGACGTTTTGCTAAAACTTGCACTACCACGTTAGGCTGGATTGTCTGAAAGGCAATTTATACTTGATGAAGTACAATGTTGAATAGCGATAAATATTCTCTTAGCATTTATTTTTAAACTGTTATATGTGCCTCAAGGTACAAGACTACTTGGTTCAAGGTACACTACGGGTTTATTCCTTGGAATATATTCGTAATAATAAATACAATTAAATAAAGTATTTTTTTTTTGTTTTATTAAAGTAATGATTTCATATAACTTCCACACATATGAGAGCTATAAGTTAGCCCAAAAATGTTACTTTAAAATTTCAAAATAAGAAAAAACAATTCTATAATAAATTTACCTAAAAATCCTAACGGCCTGTAGCCAGCGAAAAGGTAAATTTCTCAAAACTCATTGAATTGAAATACGAGATCATTTCTTTATTATTTTTTTCTTATATTTTATTTTTATTCTGTGCGTTTTATGAAAAATTGCTTCGAACAAAAGTTGATGATATCTATAACTCAAAATTATTTTTAATGATATTCATACCTCGGTTCGTTTATGATATTAATTTTTTAAATGTATGAACGGTTGCTATTTTGCAACTTCTTACCCAATAACGAACTTGGCCGAGATATTTAAGGGATTGATTTTTATAGCAAATTTGATTGATGAACTTGATTGATATTCTTGGGGATGCAGTCATGTAATTAATAAAATTCTTTGATTAAAGCCAAGCTTTCGAGAATGTTTTTTGTCTTCTTCAGGGCAAACTACAAATCGATACAGAATTTTTTCAACAACAACTTAATAGTATTATAAAAAAATAAGAGCCGTGAATTTAGAATAAGTTAGCTAAAAACAAGATTTCGTAGCCATCAATTACAAATGTCATTAATTATATTAGTCATGGCAACATATTAAGTATCTAGATTGAGGTGATAAAAAATAATATTTATAAATGATCATTATATGTTTGTAGCTATTTGAACAAGGAGCACATATACATATATACCCATACATAGACAAGGTAAATTACTTTTATTAATAATAATTTTAATTTAATTGTGCTCCTTGTTCAAATAGCTACAAACATATAAAGATCATTCATACATATTCATTTGTGACCGACGAACCCATAACGGAGGAGGTATACAATTCGACTGTCTGCTTTTTTTATCAACTAAATCTAGATACTCAATGTGTTACCATGACAAATATAAATAGTGACATTTGTAGTTGATGGCTATGAAATCTTATCTTTAGCTTATTTATTCTGAATTCACGACTGTAATCATTTTTATATTTGAAGTTTGCCAGAAGAAGAGAATATACATTCTCTAAAGCTGGGCTTTAATTAAAGCATTTTATTAATTAGGTACATGACTGCTTTCCCAAGAACATCTTTTTATGTTATGTACATATAATAATAATGATAATAATAATTTATTGAATCCTTTAGGATCAAATGCATGATATAGGATACTTCAAGATCACAAAAGGTAGATAAAAAATCAAATACAAAATATAAATTTTACATACATATACACAGATAGAACTAACATTTTATCTCGAAATTAAAAAATCCAAAACGCTGTTAAAACAGTTTTCTTGCAGATATCTTTTTAATTTTGATTTGAACATATTAATGGTTTGTATTTTTCTTGGATCAATTGGAAGATGGTTGAAAAATCTAACTCCTCTATATGACGGACTATTCTTAAAGAATGATGAGTTATGAGTCGGAACCCTGATGAGATCTCCGTTTCTTGTGGAATAGTTATGATGTTGGGAAACAGTTTCATACATATGTTTGTGTTTTAGGAATAGCATAATACATTAAAATATATATATATACAAGGATATGTTAAAATATTGTATTTCTTAAAATATTCTCTGCAGGAATCTTGGATTTTTAAATTGAAAATGAGTCTGATTACTCTTTTCTGTAAAACAAATACTCCGTTGGAGTTGCTCAAGTTACCGTAAATGTTAGTATTACATGAAATATGAGAGTAAATTATGGCATAATAAACATTGATCAGTTGTGTTATTTCAAAAATATTTTTCAGCTGTAGAATGGCATAATAACCATGTACCAGGTATTTAATATTTTAAAGGCAGCATTTATATTTGCTTCCCATCTCATATCACTATTTACAAAAGTTCCGAGAAATTTAGTATTTTCAGAGAGATTAACAACATCATCCATCACTTTTACTTGAAATTTTGTTTCAATTTTTGATCTGCAATAGAACTGCATACACTCCTTTTTGTCTGAGTTTACAATTAAAGATTTTTTCGCACCAGATTGGGAATTCCTTTGACAATATATTCAATTTACCTTGAGGTTCCTAGGGACTGTCAGCATCGGAAGCCAAAGTTGAATTATCAGCATAGAGGACTGACTATACATTTTGTGCTTATATGATGAGGTAAATCGTTTATGAATAATAAAAAAATCAGTGGACCTAAGATGGACCCCTGAGAAACTCCTAGGTCCATAGAATATAATTCAGACCTATGCCCATCAATTTTGACAGAAATTTTTCAAAAAACATGTATGAGACTAACCACAACAGAAAGTTACCACGAAATCCTAAGAAGTAGTGTTTGCTTTCAATAATATTTGGGTCAATGGTATCAAATCAACTTTTTGTTGAAATGTGTGTATTTATATATATATATATATATATATATAAATATGATATTTCTGAATATGAATTCAACTGATACATAATCAAGATGATTATATAACATAAGCCGTTACTGGTAAATAACTAGATTACACTAAGACGTCTAACTGTGCCGACAATAACTATTGCGAGGGCAAACACCCCTTCCGCCATTGAATAACGTCAACAACTGTTAGGGCAATACCTACAATTTTACATTGTCACAATATTGCATAATACCACTATAAATGTTAAATTAGATTGATTACCAAACAAAGCACCGCCACCCAGACAAGACGTTTTGTGCTCTGGCAGAGCATGCAACCTCAACTAAACATCTACCTGACCTGGATAACCCTAGAGTGCTTCACATAGAAAAGAACTGGCATAAGCGCATCTTTCCTGAAATGGTGGAAATAGACAAGGAGTGCAACAGCATGAATAAAATAACTGACATCCATGGTCTGAGTCAGGTTTACTCCTATTTGTTGTCTTTTCACAGAAGACCACAACTACAAAGAAGAGAAAATGCACTAGAAGAGAATGAACATGCATAAACAATTGCAATATACAATTCTAACATAGATTACTCACCAGACTTGGACTTGTTGCACCCTAGATCATACATGACTGTTGTTGTTTTTAGTCATTTCCTACATTATTGGTTTTAGAAAGGAAACTAAACTACAAATATTATAACTTTGCGCCATACGTTTGTTGTTTGTTTTTGTTTTTATTTTTATTTTTAATTCTTAATTGACAGCTTAGACATTAGACGTCAGACATGCAACCTATAGATAAAATTAACAAAGAACACACAAATCAAAGAACAAAATAAAAGACAGTAACTTTGAATTCCATGTATTTAAAAATTTTTAAATAAAAAGTAAAAACACAATCTTCCCCTGTTTCTGTATTCTAGTTTTTGCTATTTATGACCATAATATTCTGTTCTACCTTTATTCTCGTACAGTTGAGTTCAGTATTTTAATATGAGATGTAGAAATTCAATTTAGTTTTGATAACATAAGAATTAATGATGTACCTAACTATATTTAACACTCAAATCAATGTAAGTTGGAGTTCGTATAACGTGTTTTTATATATAACTATTTTTCTTGATTATTATTTCGATGATTCTTATATCCTTTTAATTAAGTACTTCTTTGTAACTTTCTTTTATTTTAATACAGCCTTGAAAAAGATAGCCACCGCTATCGAAACGTTGGTAATTGAAAAAGAGTTTTCATTATCCTACAGCCCATAGTGCCGCAACCCTATGAATGTTTGTCACTTTGGTTATATATTCTCGGCAGTGAATTACTAAAATTATATTATATATATATATATATATATATATATATATATACATATATATATATATATATATATATATATATGTATATATATATATATATATATATATATATATATATATATATACATATATATATATATATATATATATATATATATATATATATTTATTATTTCCGAATTATCCTGGGATTGGGTTCGTTTAACAGTTTTAAAAAATATAGTTGTATAATTACTAATTTTATAATAAAATTAATAGGTTTCGCTCTGGGGTTCCATAGCTTCATCAGTTAGACATAACAGACCTGAAATGGGGGATACAAATTTTATAAAAAAATCTTATGTAGAAATATCTCGGTCGAGTTCGTTAATGACTATGATCGAACAAATGGTTTCAAAATGGCGACCAGTCAAACTTAGAAAATATTGCAAATTGTAATCATTGACTAAAAGTATTCGAAAATCTTTTTAAACTATAGATAAAATCTGTAGGTACTTAACAACTTTTAATTGAAGTATTTTCTCCTTAAATTGATAAATAAAAAAATCAAATTAATAATAAAAAAATTATTTTAATTATGTTAAAAACATGGTAGCTCAATATGAAATTAGTATTGATTGTATATTTCCTAGGTTTGGTAATTTAGGCCTTGTTTTTGAAAATTTTATTCAAAAAAGGATATTTATAAGAAATAAGCAAGAAAATTAAAAAAAACGTTCAGCTACGCGGATTGGCTCCCGCGCTTATCATCCAGCTTCCCAAGCCGATGAGCCATAATGACATCGATAAATTAATTATCAATTGTATATCTACAGTGTAAATTGAACATACGTTGTGTTAAAAATCTATTTGTTAAAGAAAGCGATAGTTTACTTCAGATTCATAGATAATTAATCGATACACAATTTTATTCATGTAGTTTGAAAATGAATTATGAGAAATTTACCTTTCCGCTGGCTACAGGCCATTGGGATTTTGTTTCTTGTTATGTTCTTGATTATTCCGTAATTTTTTTAATGGTGTTAATGGTGTTTTTTCCTCTTATTGTAGTTTCATCTTTGTGAAATGAGGGATCTGTTAATATATACATACGGTTGTTAGGTTGTTTTATTTTTATTCATTGGTGAAAAACGTTGCAATCAGATCACGTACAAAGCTATGTACTGGAGAAAATGAAAAACCGATGGTGTTAATGTGTTGGCTTTTTTTGATTTTAAAGAATGTTTACAATGCGAAAAGCAGTCTAATTATTGTCCTTCGTTTGGGAAGTCGGTCAGGTCAATAAGGATAAATTCAGGAGTATACAGTGCCATATCTGCTTCTTTTGATCTCAAGAATGTGGTAGCATTTTGTAGACACCTGTTAAAGACTTCAAATAATTAAACTGCTTGTGATATCTAGAACGTTTGAGATTCTATTGTGGACTAGCATAAATTGTCGTTGTTCACTATCATTAAAAGTGCTATCAACAGAAATAATATATCCTATAAAAATTTGCAAATTTACGTACTACATAAGCCTAAAGTTCCTCTTTAAGGATGTCAAATAAGAGCGAAGTAAATCGATCATGCATAACTATATAAAACTAGAGCATACGGCTTATTCCGGCTAAGATAATACCGATCTCTGCTCCTTCACTTAGGTGAATTCCAGAATTCTACTCAAGACATTAATATTTGTAGTGTACTTGGTATCTTTCCAAGGACTTTTCTTCCTATTCATCTCGAATACCAGTTTATCCATACTCATATCAGATAGAGCAACCCATCCGCGAGGAGCAATAAAAATGCAGACGTCTCTCTGCCTTTCAAGTGTAGTTTGGTACAAACTTTGAAAAATAAAAGCCGGCAAGCTGCAGGCGGATAGGTAATGAATATACTTTATAAATGGGAGGGAGTGAATTTTATGGCAATGTAAACATGTCAGTTTATTTTCTTTTATAAACATGTAGCTTGAAGTTTGGGCCATATTATAGATTTCTTCTGAGCATAAGTCATTGATTTAATGGAAAAACTTGGACGTTATTAAAACTTAAGATATTACCGATACGTATAAGACAGGGAAAAGGGAGTGCAAGAGTGTATATTCCTACTTCGGAGTACTATATCGAAGAGAACGGATTCTCGGCATCAAACTTTTCCCGTAATCTAATCTCAAGTTTATCCTGAATCTCCTGATTACATTAAAATAAAACTTTTCCTCTTTTCACAAACGGTTACCTAACTTTTATCCTTTCTGAGATTATACAAATTACAAGGCACTGTCAAATTCTTACTAATGATGTTAAAATTTATCTTTCGGATTATCGTTTCATTAGTTTTCTGAAACTAGGGTTAAAGCATTTGGAATTCTATTAATTACCAACATCGCTTTTTCTCCGGTATCTTTACGAAAATCAAGACTGGTAATGAAATAGACCTGTGAATAATTGGGAGATCATTTCAAATTGTAGAATCAAAAATAAATTCATAAATTCTTTATTCTTTGATTTGTTATAATAATGAAATTATATATAATATAATTAACTGTAACGGCGACTTCTTCGATTGTTTGGGCGTTTTCTTTATGACAACATTGCTAAAGTTACTTTATAGCTGTGAATTTAAAAGGGTATTCAATCTGCTCATAGAATCAGTTATTTTTATTCGAAACCTTAACAAACAAAAACAAAGTTACAGATGCAGCTATTGAACTATTGAAAATAGGCCTCCCACTAATTTTACAGAGTGAAAATATAGAAATATATAGCCACAACGTAAAATTGTACGTTACTCACAGAGCCAGTAATCAGTGGAACTATCACATCAAGACAATTAAGAAATCTTAGAATTTGGATGTAAGAAAATAAAATATTTGTTGGTTCGCTGCTATGGTGTTCAGTGCTAGAAAAACACACGTACAAAGTGGCTTATTAATAAAGGACACTGGCTATATCTCAGGATCCGTTAATCGGACGACCCGGAGAAAAAAAAATAGAGGTAAATCGGCTAAAAGAAACAGTTGGGAGATATTTATAAGTTGCTAAGTCTACCACTAGAGGGCGTAACTCACCCCGCGAATTAAAATACACTGTATTATTCAAAATTATCCCAAGTTAACATATATTGAAAATGCGTTTCTTGTAATTTACTGAAAATAAGACAACTTTTAATATTAAAGTTTTTCTCTATCTTGTCAAATAACAGGTGGGGAGAGGGTCAAATGTTGGTTTGAAAAAAGCTGGATAAGTGTTTTGGTATGACCTATTTTGAACAAATATGTTTCATTTCAAAGCGCTATTTTGTGCGTTTCTACTGTAGTAATAACATTTCGATTTTGATTGCAATGATATTCTTATTTTACATAAGGAAGATAGAGCGTGAAAAATTACAGTTACTCGTGAAAACCGCAACTCGATATGATTAGTCCTTATAGACTTACATAAAAATATATTTAAACTTTCATTTTTACGTGGCAAAATTAAAGAACACTGTATCAGTAATTTTTATTAAAGTTACCTATATTTTATATAACATACTTTAACAACAAATAAAAATTTTTATTAACTATGTGGCTCTAGATGGGGTAATTCAAGTTAAGTGTACCTAATTAAATGAGAATTAAAAGCAAATAGATGCCCACGGCAGGTTACAGCTTTGTATTGGTCAGGACGCGCGACACTTTGAGAACTTAAGGCGTCATCAATAGTTTTTTATTTTAGTTCTAGATTCTGTTATTTAGCTCTAGGTGCTTTCTAAATTCGGTTCTCTTATGGACAACCGACATTGTCGAGAGAAAAATCGTAATATAAGTGACTAAGGAAAATAATATGCCAAAGTTTTTGTTATTGTAAAGAAAGATATATTTTATTTTCGCTTCTTTTGTTTTGTTTCTGTCATGTCAAGGCCTACCGAGATTCCTACTTATTATAATTTTCTTGTATAAAGTATTAGGTTGTGCTACAGTTATTTATGTTTAATTTTCATTTAATAACACTAAACTTAGATTACCGCATCTAGAGCGACATAGGCAATATATTACATTCCTACGCTTCTATATATAGTAGCTGTATAAGGAAAGTATTGTAATCGTGTGAAATTTTCGGTATCGAGATTGTTACAAATGTTGACGTTTCATAGTTTTCTAAGTCTAATAAACATATTTTCAGCCATTGGTCTGTCTGTCTGTCAGACCGTCTGTCTGTCTGTCTGTCTGTGACAGCATTATCTCGGAGACGGATCGGTGTATTTTGTTGCTCTCTCTTTTATTGTGTTTGGTACCGATATTACTCGCCGGTGGCACAGAATAAGAATCCTGTACACACTGGGTGTTGAGCTATAGCCAAAAAACCTGATTTGCTCAAGACTATAGCGCAAAAACGGCTCTAACGATTTTGATTAAACTTGCCTAAAGTATTCTTCTGAGAGCCCTTTACCACCCACATATAGCGCCATCTCTGAGAAAAAGTACAAAAAAAGTTGTGCTTGAATGAAATTCCGTATTTTCCCCATGTTTCTTCAGATTCTCGCTAAAGGTTTCATTTTGCGAAAAAATGTTACATTGCAATTGTTATTTGTCTTGACATGCTGAAAAAATTGAGTGGTAGCACGATTTGACTAGATGATTTTTACTTTACTACCGTTATTATCGTCGCTATGCAAGGGAGAGTATTGCAATAGTGTAAAATTTTTCATTCACTGGAATTTGCCAGCGAGCGGTAGGAAAGTCGTGTGAGTGGACACACCAGATGTTTTTTTCGTTATTGTCAAAGTAGGTTATATAAAATATAGTTAACTTAAATAAAAATTACTGATATTCAGAGTGTTCTCTAATATAGTTACGTAAAAATGAAGGTTCAAATATATTTTTAAATAAGTCTATAAAAAATAAACATATCGAGTTGCGGTTTTCACCAATAACTAATTTTTCACAATCTTTCTTCCTATTGAAAAAAAAACATTGCAAGTGAAATTTTCGATAAATTCATAAAAATCTGCGACTATGTCATAAAGTGCCATCTATCGACTCGGAAAATAATTTAACTAAAAATGATGTTATTCCAGTAGAAGCGCCTAAAAGCGTTTTAAAATGAAACAAAGTTATTTAAAATAGATCATAACAAAAAAAAGATTGCTCCTCCTCCCACCCGTTATTTGACAAGATGGAGAAAAAACTTTAATACAAAAATGTTGTCTTATTTGCAGTAGGTTACAGAAAAATATTTTCAATATAGGTTAAATTGGGATAATTTTGAATAAAACAGTGTTTTTTCATTTCACGGTGTGAGTTAAGCCCTTTAGCGGTAGACTTTTAAATATTTTCCAGCTTTCTCTTTTGGACGATTTACCCCTTATTTTTTTGTTCTCCGGGTCATCCGATTAACGGATCCTGAGATATAGCCGGCGTCCTTTATTAATGGGCCACCCAGTACAAGTAGAAACTTGTAGGATGGTACTCCTGATACCTGAACCAGAAGTGACTGAGTCGCCGTTATTTTATTTAGATAGGTAGAGCCTTTTCATAAAGCCACTACTACGAATGATCAGAACTAAAATATGATTGCTACAAAACCTATTCCTAATCATTGTGAATATATTGTCAGCAACCTTTACTCAACGTATTACTTGTTTCTTAACCTTCGAAATATTCTAAGTAAGAAGTAACAAATTATAAGTTCATATAATGCTCATATAGATAGCATATTCAGATATGGGGTATGTTTTTGGGCTCTGTTTTGTTGTGTTGCATTGCCTAAGTCCCTAGATGTCTTACATGTTAAATATCTTTGTTGAGTAAGGAATTCTCACGATTATATGTTTATACCTTTATGACACAAGTCTGAATATATTTAAAAACAAGTCTAAACTTTCATACAATTTTGATATCCATTCTATAATGCATCAGGATTCCAATTCAGGTTTAAATACAATTAGAAGATCTGTATAATTGGGGCTATACTAAATGAGCGCGTATGCAGGTACATACAATAAGTTCAATTTAGATTTTTTTAGCCAAGAAAATCTGGCAAAAGGTCACTTGAGTATCAACTTTTCAAAAATTGTTTAGGAAATCAGTTTTTTAAAGCAAATTAACCCTTGCGGCGTTTTGCTTGAAATAATATTAAATCAAAATCATATTAATTAATTTATAAAATGTGCTGAAATGATTGATAGTTTGAAGATATATTTAAGTATTTTTTGAAAAGATTTTATACCGATTTAGCAGAAGAGAGACGGAAGTTTGCAATTCGAATGTATGTCTGTTTTTTTATGATAAAAAATAAATTGAAATCCTACATTCTTTAATCTCTGAAAATCCCCTTGAACATTTCAAATTCTTATTCTTGGAAGCGTTTAAATTGAAAAAAAATTCCAAAACTTCGGTTTCAGAATTAGGAAGGAGAAATTCTCGCGAAAATAGTAAATTATACATATTTATTGAAGGTCAGTATATTTTCTGTCGACGCTCAAGAATATGAAAAAATAACCTATCACTGCACCACTTCAAAATCACGTGTACTAATAAAAATAATATTATTTCGTTTTTTTGGTTTCAGTTGATCCTAGATTTTCATAAAATTGATTTGGTGTCTAGGTAAACGGAATGTTAATTAAGACTCAAAAAAACACAGCAGTAAATTATTTTGATTTATCTCTAACCTTTAGCGAACGTAAGCGATATAAACGCCCGCAAACAGACTTTTTAACGACTTGATTGAAAACCATCGAAATTTCTCCTTCATTCAAAAACTTTTTAGAATATATATGTGTAAAAAAATATAAATAATGGTAAAAACCGTTTCAAAATCCGTTGCATGGTTTGGAAGAAGTCGGAGAAAGGACAGATAAAAAAATATAGCGTCTTTATTTTATAATATGCAGAAATTATAAATATATTATAGATGTTTTACGTTAGATCACCAAAATCTAGAAAGCATATGCTGTTAGGTATAATCTGCCAAGTAAATGTAATAGAAATTGACAAAGTAAATCAAAAATACCTACCTACTGACAAAATCCGTCAAAGGTTGTTAATTGTAAATTTGGATTTAAGTATATCTTGTAATGTGTCACAGACAAACATACCAAAGCGCTGTCCACATATTTGTTGTACAACAGTATAATTCAGAAGACAAAACCGACTCAGTGTATAATTGCATGTTATAGATGATGGCCTTCGAAGCCTCAGTAGAATCAACGCGCATTGGTCTTAATTATTGTTTCTTTCATTATTGACAATGCCTGGAGTTTGAAATCTATTGGGTTAGCAAAGGAGCATCTCTTAGTTGTGCAAATATGAACTGAATTTCGTTTCAACAAAATATTCGGATTAATTTTCACGAATTGCCCAAACATCGGTTGCCTTAATAACTTTCCCATTAGAAATATATTGTAATAAGTCCGATTCTGGCATATCCCTTCTTTAGTACCCCTAGTGTCAGACAATGGAGATTACTAAAATATAGGTATGTTGGTGTATAGGTACGATTTTCCGGTACAAATTTTTGGAGAACTAAATTTAACCAAGTCGAACTAGATAAAATTTCTATAAAAAGATTCATCGATATTCTGTAGTGTAATGACTATGGAATCAAGAGGAGGATTGAAAAACCAAGTAGTTTTGATTGTATCGATGAATTTTCATCATAAACTTTCTGTGCTTAAATAGACAGGAGATTATCCTTAATTCAGCATGAGCTAATTTAGGTTACACATAATACATTGTAATTTAACGTATAAAATCAACTGTCCTGGAATAAAAAAGTATTTAAATTATTGGAAGGGATGTCCATTCATTCAAGTGAATACTTCCTTTAATAATAAATTATTATATACCTCCCAATCTTTTTGATGATATTCAAAGATATAAGCAAATTCCTATACTATTTCTATAAACATCGATTAGGCATGCTTGGCTAACTCCTTCATCAAGAAACATACCCAAGAAACTCTCCTAGCAGTTTCGAGATTCAATTATAATATTATGCTGAGCTTTCGATGTAAATTAATTATGGGAAGACCACAATCTGCAAGCAAGTAATAATATTACCCTGAGAACATTACAGTATTGTGTAACTTCACAATAGATAGACAAGAACGTCATTAAATGAAAATACATGTGATTCAAAAATTAACACCTTCCTGCACATCGAATACTCTTGGAAGGAACTGAATTCATAGAGTCGATAAATATTAAAATAAAATTACCAAATTGATCTAAAATTCCTATTTTTGATATTTTTGTTATAGGTGCTTCTAGAAAGTTATTTGAAAGAACAAAAAAAAAAAGAAATGGTTCTCATATTAAGCTCTCTATCAATAAATAAAATCCCGTCAATTATTATCAAGCCATCTTTTCATGTACATTTTAAGATGTTCTAATAATGTATGATGCACATCACCCTTCAAAGTTTCATTTTCTTATTAGAAGAAGAAGTTTATATTTTACAACGAAATATTTTTCTCGACTTGATATCTACTCATTATTATTTGGATTAATTTGCTAATGTAATAAATTTTTTTCAAGGTAATTAACTTTTACTCCGAAGTAACATATTTATGTTGTCCTGATAGGTACATACGAAAGACATGTGGTATAGAAGTTATAGGTATGATCAAGATTCAAATTTTGAAACTGAACTTTTAAGGTCACGGAATATCCAAGTTGTTTTATTCTGTTGGAATACCATTTATAAATATTATTTTGTCTTCCAATAGCCCTCATTTTGCCCATTCTAACAAAATATATGATATAACTAGGTTCTACAGGAAATTTTGCAAGAAATGTTCTCCATTTGAGAACATCTTAACGAATTCGTTCCTCTGTAATAATCATAATCAACAACTGCTGAGGGTTATTTTCTCAAAGTCAAGATAAATTATTGATAGTTTCTTATGTTGCAACTCATCAAGATTTTGTTAGCTTTCATTTTGTATTACGCGGTTACCCAAAACTCGGGCCCATTATTTTCGCGGTTATGTTAAATGAAATACCCTATATTTTCTATCAAAAATACACTTAAGATACTATTACTATTGTTAAGTATTCCCTATACCTAAATATTACGGTTATTGAGTTATTACGATTTTTAATAATAAGCTTAAAAAATACAAAAAACATAGTTTGCTCTGTAAATAAAAGCATATATTCAAATGTATGAGATGGTATTGTTGGAGTTTATGTAATTGAAAAAAAAACACCTTTTTGTTGACGAAGAGGACTATATTCCAGAAGTAGCTACGTACAGACAATTGGTTTTCTTATGTCTAAAAAAACTTCACTGTTCGCTGTTTCTTCAATGAAGTGGGTATGGTCTAATTACATAAGCTCCATGGATAACACCCAAAATATTTGGAGAATATCTAGTTTCATATACACAGGGGAGAGATGGACAAAATAGGACGGTTTGGTGAAACGGGATTTTTTACGTTGTTTAAGAGTATATATCAAAAGCACAGTATACCACAATGTCGACTTAGTAATGTCGATGAGACAGGTATAATGACTGTCCCCAAAAGGTAATTTAAAATTCCTTGGTTCTCGCAGAAAACGTCAGGTGGGCTGCTTATATTCTGCCAAACGGGGCGTGCTTGTCATTGCCGAGCATGAGCGCTACATGTGTTTTTCTAACAACTATGTTTGTTCTTCCTCGCGAAAGGGCAAAACCTGAACTTTCAGATGATGATGATTTTTAAAATGGTTCAAGCAGTTCGTTGATTTTTCTAAACCTATAACCTATGCGGCTTATTTTATTGTCGGATGAACATGCCACTCATATAAAGAGTCTAGCATTAATTAATGAAACTAAGGATAAAAATGCCATTCTATTGTGATTTCCGCCACATACAGCGCACCTCCTGCAACTGTTGTATGTAAGTCTTATGTCTCCCTTGGTCACATATTACTCTGCTGAGGTTCGAAGGTGGATGTAAAATCACCCAAGAAGAGCAGTCACTCTAGCCCAAATTGGCAAGTTATATGAGCTGCGTTCATGAAAGCGGCAAATGTTCAGGGTAATTGGGTTCTGCAAAACTAAAGAATTTCCTTTGAATGAATATTTATTTCCAGACTGGATGTTTGAACCAGCAGCTACTTCTGATAGGCAATTGGATGAAGATTTAGGAGAAAATGAACGTGATCTACCACACCATCACAAACAATATATACTACACCTCCTAACATATTTCCAAGAACTGCTCGAATTACGAAACAATCATACCAAGAAGCATCTTGTTATTTTTGCGCTAATACAGGTCCATCATGTTCATCACCTCAGCACCCAATTTAGCTGTCACGCCACATTACCAAGTGCAAGTTTCTCAGGCATTTAGTGAATTTGAAGAAAATGACAAAAGAATTGGTAAGATCGCCATTTCGACCTCCACGAAGAATCCGTCCAATTAAAATTGACGAAAATGAAGAGAAAACTCAATCTAGATGGTATTAACAAAGGGAAAGCCGTAAAAATTAGTTCTAAGACAAAATGCAAAAAAATCCTAGTGACAAAATACCATAAAAAAGAAAGCAGTAGTTCTGATGAAAAATAAGTTTAGATAGATAGAAAAAAATTAATTACATTAGATATTTTGAGAAGTCGCCCTGCAAATTAATCCAAATAATAATGAAGAGATATCAAGTCGAGAAAAATATTTCGTTGTAAAATATAGACTTCTTCTTATAATTAGAAAATGAAACTTTGAAGGGTGATGTGCATCATACATTATTAGAACATCTTAAAATGTACATGAAAAGATCGCTTGATAATAATTGACGGGATTTTATTTATTGATAGAGAGCCTAATATGAGAACCATTTCTATTTTTTTGTTCTTTCAAATAACTTTCTAGAAGCACCTATAATAAAAATATCGAAAATAGGAATTTTAGATCAATTTGGTAATTTTATTTTAATATTTATCGACTTTATGAATTCAGTTCCTTCCAAGAGTATTCGATGTGCAGGAAGGTGTTAATTTTTGAATCACATGTATTTTCATTTAATGAGGTTCTTGTCTGTCTATTGTGAAGTTACACAATACTGTAATGTTCTCAGGATAATATTATTACTTGCTTGTAGATTGTGGGTAAAGTATTTCCTTTGAATGAATATGTATTTCCAGACTGGATGTTTGAGCCAGCAGCTACTTCTGATAGGCAATTGGATGAAGATTTAGGAGAAAATGAACGTGATCTACCACACCATCACAAAAAATATATACTACACCTCCTACCATGTTTCCAAGAACTGCTCCAATTACGCAACAATCATACCAAGAAGCATCTTGTAATTTTTACGCTAATACAGGTCCATCATGTTCATCACCTCAGCACAGCACGTTTTGCTGTCACGCCACATTACCAAGTGCAAGTTTCTCAGGCACTTAGTGAATTTGACGAAAATGATAAAAGAAGTAGTAAGATCGCCATTTCGACTTTCACGAAGAATCCGTCCAATTAAAATCGACGAAAATGAAGAGAAATATCAATCTAGGTGGTATTAACAAAGGGAAAGCCGTAAAAATTAGTTCTAAGACAAAATGCAAAAGAATCATAGTGACAAAATACCATAAAGAAGAAAGTAGTAGTTCTGATGAAAAATAAGGTTAGATAAAATACCAGAATTATAAGAGTTGGGCCCATGAGGCTTGCGCTGGTCTGGACGATGATTACATTAATTTTACTGTGATATCTGTCAGTAATTCTTTAACATAGTTTTAAGTTTGTTTTCTGCCTCAAGATTAGAATGTCTATTTTGTTTGAATATGTTCTCAAGATTGTTAACTAGATTAAACAATTTATTTGAATTTTCCGGGTAGTTTATTTTGTTTCAATTTATATATATGTATATATATATATATATATATATATATATATATATATATATATATATATATATATTCTCAGTTATCTCTTGGGATTTAGGTTCGTGTTTCAAAAACATAAAAACGATAAAAACATATAATTAAATTTAAAGAAACATAATTAAAAAGACGTTTCCCTATTGGGGCTCCAAAGCTTCATAAGTTTTACATTACTAAAATAAGTGAAATTAAGGTTAGAATTATAATTTAATTTTTAGATTATTTCTCTTACCTCAAATACACTTCCGATATTATTTATTTATGATGATTTGGTATATATATATAAATATAATTTTTTAACATAATATGTATTTAAATCTTTTTTAAAAAAGGAAATTTGATTTTTGTTTCAGATCATTTTTTATATGATTGCAGGAGTTGCAGGATTTGGACATATGACGTATGATGTCAGTACGCATGACTTCTTTGGAAAATTTTCTTTGTAATTGTTCTGTTTTGTGCTCGTTCTATTTATTTGTTCTTTTATTATTATGCATCAAGTACAATTAAATAAAAACATTTGTGTTATTGTTTTATTTGAATGCAATAGGGAGAAAAGTATTGATATGGTAATTAAGGTTTTTGGGTAGATGTCTAAATTATTTTGTGGTATATCGTCCTGAGGTTTTTTATCGTTTAGTGCGTTAGGGTTGCCTTTTATATGTATCATTTCTAAAAATTCTCTTCTTTTGGTATCTTTTTCAGTAGCTAGAATTGTTGTTTTTTGTAGTTAAATTCATGTTTGATGGCTTTCTTTTGTTTGTTGAGGGCTGTTGTAGCATTTTTTGTGTATTTGTGCCCCTTTATTTTATTTTCTTGATGTTGTGATGTTTGTCCTATGTATATCTTGTAGCACGTTTCTTCGCTACGCTACACGGGATTTGATATACCGCATTTGTTTTCTTGTATAGCGGATTATCTATTTTTAATTTATTGTGTCCTTTGTGTCCAATGTTTAGTTTGTACGGTCTTATTTTGTTCGATGTTTTTTCGGAGAGTCCTTTGACATATGGTAGTCCTATATGAGTATTATTGGGGGAGGTGTTTTGCTTTTTTTTCCTCAATTGGTTGTAAAATGCATATATTCTCTTTTTAAAAATCTTATTTATCATGGAAGGGGGTAGTTATTATTTATTAATGCTTTTTTTGCTTTCTCAATTGCTTCTTGTCGGAATTCTGGATATGATAGATTTATGGCACGATCTGCAAGGCCCATAATGACCGATTTTTTTTTGGGATAATGGATGGTGTGATCTAAAATTGAGGTATCTGCCAGACCAAGTCTCTTTTGTATACCAACATGTTCTTATTGTTGTATTTGTTCTACATAGTGACAAGTCTAGGAAACTGATTTGATTGTTCTTTTCTACTTCGATGGTGAATTTTAATTTTGGATGGAATGAACTGAACATTTCTTGAACGAAGTTTGTTTTATTATCTGGTGTTATTAGTATGCAATCGTCAACATATCCTCGACAAAAGGGAAATGTGAAATTTAATTTGGGTATGATATTATTTTCAAGTTCTTCAAGAACAAGTTGAGCTACAACACTTGATATTGCAGCTCCCATAGCAAAACCACATATTTGTTTATAATATTTATCTTTATACTGAAAATATGTAGATGTGAGGGTGCCTTTTGAAATTCATTGAGAGGTAGTGTAGTATTATTTTTTAATTCTTCCCGATGTTTGTTTATTATGTCTTGTGCTAGTTTTAGCAGAATATCTGTATACAGTGATGTGACGTCTAAAGAAATGAGTATATGGTTTGGTGGTACTTCTATGTTTATCAGTATGAAGAAAAGACTCAACAACTATTACAAGATAACCAAACATATGCGTACTGACATCATACGTCATATGTCTAAATCCTGCAACTCCTGCAATCTTATAAAAAATGATCTGAAACAAAAATCAAATTTCCTTTTTTAAAAATTATTTAAATGCATATGTTAAAAAAATATTTATTTATTTATATATATATATATATATATATATATATATATATATATATATATATATATATATATATATATATAGTAGGTGGAAGAACGACAGTGCTTGTTAATCACAACAATTACAAAAATGGATTGGGGATACTGTCGGAGGACTGGGACTTAAAAAAGCATACTCTGTTTGCTCACCGAGCTTTCGAGAAAATTTATTCTCTTCATCAGGGCTAAAATTAATACAAAACGATGTATAACTTCAAAAAAATTCGATAAATATATATTAGACTTACTGTGCAACTTGAGGTTTAAAATATGTTAGTTAAACTACAGTATGGAAAGAGCATCCTCATTACATATAATTACAATATTGGTATTGAAACATCTAATAAAATAGTGAAATAAAAGCGAGAGAAATTAATAATACACTCTAAGGTAATAAACACATTGATAAAACTAAGAATTGTCATTACAGAATGAGAGGGAATTGAAATATTTCTTTTTTTTAAACCTATGTATAGTAGAGGGAAGAAATATGAAGAAAAAAGTAATTGTTTTGAATTTGCAAATTGTATTTTGCGGGTAAAATGTGACAATTATGACAGTTGATTTTATACCTGTCACCTTTCATTCAAACTATCTTGAGACATCACAGGACGAGAAAATTGTTATAAGACGAACCAAAAACAAAATAAACACAAGGTTGCTTAACCACAAAATTTTCCGTTTAATTTTGAACGCAATATTTTGCAATTAGATATGCGTAAATCGAGCTGAGCCCGCGTAAGTCAGAGCATTTGTTCATTGCTTGGGGTTCCTTGCTAATCTCTATCATTTCGTGTATCAGTCTTTTTTTGTAACAGGACTCGGTTTTTAAGATGCAGGCCCCATCATAGTTAGGAGTGTGCTGTTTTATATTGGAATGTTGGGCTAGGGCACAATATAGTTTTTTATTCTTACAGTCACTTTTGTGTGAGGTGATACGGTTTCCAAGTTGTCGTTTGGTTTCTCCAATATATACAGAATCGCAATCATTGCATGGGATCTTATAGACCACATTTCTCATTTTTCTTGTGGGAATCTTGTCTTTTATGGTAGAGAAATGATAACCAAGTAAGTTTACATTCCTTTTGGCAACCTTCTTGGTAACCACCACTTCCCTTATGATACTGACCAATTTAGGTGTGAGATCCCTTATCCAAGGAATTGTGAAAAAACCCTGATGCTGCTGAGATACGGGATTGTTTAAGATGTTCTGGTTGTTGTCAATGGAAGGATTGCTGTATAGAAGCTTACGTAGAAGTTTGTTGGGGTAAGAGTTATCCAATAGGATGTGGTATAATTTGTCAATGTTCTGATTAATTAGTGATGGATGGCAAATCTTTTGTATCCTATTCTTCAAGCCCAAAACCAAATTAATCTTGACTCTTGCATCATGGTAAGAGTGATAATTGAGGTATCTTCCACTGTTGGAAGGTTTCTGATACCAATCTAGGACTATGGTTTGGTTCTCAGTACGTATGCATCTGGTATCCAGAAAGGGTAAGGAATTATTGGATTCTTGTTCAATTGTGAATTTCAAGTTGATGTTATATGAGTTGAAAATTTCAAGAATTATATCAGATGTATCCGTAGGAATTGAGCAAATAATGTCATCAACGTATCTCTTGAGAAAGGGAACTTGAAACGGCAATTTTGGCAAACTGTCATCCAACAAATCATCCATAACAAAAGCAGATATGATGGGTGAGAGTGTGGAACCCATCGGAGTACCGAAAATTTGTAAGTATATTTCTCCTTGGAATGTGAAAATTGTGCTTTCGAAAATAAACTTAAGGACTGAGAGGAAAGAATCCAAATCTAATTGACTGTGTGAGCTAATTTCATTCCAATGTTTCCTAATGCTCGATTCAGCCAGTTCAAAAGAAATGTTGGTAAATAACGAAGAAACATCAAGACTGATCAGCATATAGTCCGGAGGTAATTGAAAATTATTGATAAAAGTTGCAAACTGGAATGAATCTTGAATAAAATAGTTGTTATTTTTGTTATAGGCATTGGTTAGGATTTTGGTTGCAAATTTGCATAAGCCAGAATTGATGAAGAGAATAAATTTTCTCGAAAGCTCGGTGAGCAAACAGAGTATGCTTTTTTAAGTCCCAGTCCTCCGACAGTATCCCCAATCCATTTTTGTAATTGTTGTTATATATATATATATATATATATATATATATATAAGCTAAATGACTTCGGTCTTTACAGTAGATAGGTAGATAGTAGATAGTATCTACTGTAAAGTCCGAATAAATTATTTATTTTAATTTTCCATGTAGTTTTATTGCATTTTATAAATGGTGTGCTGAAAATTAAGGGTTCTATTCAATAAGATTGAATAGTTAATTAGAAAAAACTGAATTTCCTTTATTTACAACAACAACAAAAAGCAAGAGAAGAAATTTCACTTGGAATGAGCATAGAATGCCAAGGATCTGTCCTGATGAAACCCATGTGTTGCGGAGTGTGAGGAATAGTTAAATGCACTTCAAATAAGTGGAAAAAGTATGGATCAATGTAATTTCCTATATAAACTGCAAATCTCTTACGACGAGCAGTTCATTTCTCCTAGAGACCTCGTAGAACAATCATCAGTGAGAGTCGAGATGTATGTATGTATATGTGAAATTCGCGTTCTCTGAAATAAATCGTCTAGTATCACGTCATATACTTCAGGCGCAGTGACAGTGAGTGATTGAAGACTTCTAATAAAAATCAAATTATTCAAGGTCTTTATTAGTAAGCGGTTTACAAAAAAGTTTTAATTAATCCTAATATTTTTGAGAAAACATGAGTAAGTGCCTACAATTTTTACCCGAAGTATTTTTGGAAATTAATGAATATAGTGTTGCCTACATTTGAATTTGTGAATAATTAATATTATAATACATAATTTTAGTGCTTCTAAAACCTCTTATCAGTACAACACACACATGCAAATATAATTGAAATTCTAAAGATTCAAAGTCTTGAAATTGTTCAAGGTATTTGCAGTCGATTGAAAATGAAATGGCTCGAAATATAAATTTTATTGAATTCCTTGGAGGGCACAACAGAAGCCGCAAATTAATGAGCTAAAAAGGTAAGAACACCGCAGTAGTAAACTTTTTGATTTTATATATATTATTTCTTAAAATGTATACCTTTCCAGATTTGGACTGATAAGAAATACTCACTCTGAAAATGGTGAGGATGGGCAAGCTTTCAATCGCGGTTATTAAATTTATAAACTAGATGTTGATGTGTAAATTGTTAAAATAAAGTTCATGCAGTCTTGTTGAGTCGAACTTTATTCATAATAGATTAAATTTTATAGTGTGTACATACGACAAACCACTTTTTTATCACATATAAGGGCTTCAATGTCATTATCAGATATTTTGTTGTTGTTTGTGGTGATCATATTTGTTGTGCAACAAGTCTTGATTATTTGGGCTGCAGTCAGTACGTAGATTGTAGTACAATACCCAGTGAAACAATCGCCACCATCTAGCTTTACACATCTTCTATTTACCTTTATAAACAACATTTCATTCTTCAGTTGGTAACTGAATGCTTTTTGAATCCGAATGATGTCATTTTATAGTGCCAATGCTTCATCCTTTAAGTATGTGGCTGCCAGAAGCCAGAACCATAAGAAGATAATGCCATTAAAAACTGAAAAGAATTTTTTTATGATGATATATACACTCAGTATCTTTATAGTAATTTATTGTTGTGTACCTACCCACAGTTGAAGGCTTGTAAACTAGTTCATGTTCTAATTTATAAACACTTCAACCAATTATAAGTACACCATAGTATATAAAATGAAATTATTGTACTTGATAACATAGTTGAGGTAATGAGAACAACACTCACCTTGCATTTAAGTGAAATATGATTTCGTCTGTAATATCCATATCTCTTAATATAATAACCAATTATTCTCTGAATCTCTTCTCGCACATTTGTACACACGATTGTCTTCATATGATTTCAATTTACAACAACGCAAAATGAGCCATAATAAAGTTGAATATTAACAAATAACACTTCTCATTATATTATATTATTATCATTTAGGTTAGAGGTTAGAAGTAACAATTAACTGACACAAAGTCATAGAATGGGAATCTGAGAATAGGCTCTGCATCTCGATCCTACTTAGTTCCTATTCGATCCACCATCGTGATAGGTAGCGATTGTCATTTGTTTTGAGATCGAATTCGATTGATTCAGTACTCGATCCAGTCGGGAGTAAGCCCCCAGCAGACCTCACGTGGCATCGATTAATTCCCTACCAAATAAAATAGCCAGTGTCGTACCAAAACATTTTTTTATAGATTTATCAAGTGTTTTGTTTTGGCCGACCAGTATGTCCCACTTTACCCGACTAGTTTGGAAAACAGGATACTTAAAAGCTTTTTTTAAAAGAGTCATATTTTCAAACAAATAACAAGAGTAAGTTTCAGGAAGTATCCCGTTTTAGTCATCTCTCGCCTACGAATTCTTTACCGACGAACCCAAACGGAAGAGTTATACAATTCGACTGTCAGTTTTTTGTCATGAATAATTTTTAAATTTGTATTGATGCAAAAAAACATTTTTTTTAAAAAAACCTCTTGGATTTTGATTTTTTACTTGATAAAAAGTCCCGACGGCCTGTAGCCAGCGGAAAAGTGAATTTCTCAAAATTCATTGAATTGAAATTTGAACATCCATAGATTTTTTTTTTCTCTATCATTTTTTTTCTGTGCATTCTATGAAAAAATATTTTCGAACAAAAAATGTAGGTACTGATTATATCTATAACACCACAGACTTTTTTGATAATTTTTAAAAAATTAAACTACATATCAAAGTTATGAAATTTCAAACAGGATACCTTGTATATTATTGCTTATTTCGATGGCGTCTAATAAATAAAGACAAGTTATTGTTTGGTTCCCTATACCGAAGTCTAATGATTTTTGGGTTATTTGCATATTTTTTTAAATGTTGAACAAAAACTGAGCAGAAGTCATATTTCAAAAGATTGCTTTGGGCGCTCCAAATCATTATCGATTTGTAGCAAAAGCTTGAGACTTATTGCTAAGTAAGGATTTTTCATAAATTTTATATATTTTTGCAATATATGAAGAGTGCAATATTATTTATAATATAATTTATAATATAATATAATATATAATTTATTAAGCTACACAAAATAATGTTAAATAATAACTTATTCATAATAAACAAAACAATACTTTAAATGTAATTTAACAAGTGTTTAATGTGCCCCTCATTTAATTATAAACATGCAATAGTTCAGGATTTCACACTAGATGCTGCTTTTCTTCCAGTGAATAAAAAATGGTCCGATCAAAACGAACAACAATGGTTACCTATATTAAATTTTTTTGCAAGATGAACCCCTTAGCCAGAATCTAAAGACATATGTAGAAAATAAGAAATATATGTTTTTTCTCAGAGATGGCGCTGTGCGTGGGTGGTAAAGAGCTTTCAGAAGAATACTTTAGGCAAGTTTAATTAAAATCCTTAGAACCGTTTGCGCGCTATACTCCCGAGCAAAACATGTTTTTGACTAAAGCTCAGCACCCAGTGTATACAGGATTCTCATTCAGTGCCACCGGCGAGTGGTATCTGTATCAAACAAAATAAAAATGAAAGCAACAAAATACACTGATCCGTTCCCGAGATAATGCTGTCACAGACAATGGCTGAAAATATGTTTATTAAACTTAGAAAACTCTGAAACGTCAACATTTGTAAAAATCTCGAAAATTTCACAAGATTACAATATTTTCCTTATACAGCTACTATAGTAGGGTAGGAAAGTAAAAAAGGTATGGTTCAAAACTTTTAATCTATCAGCTTTAGATATGGAAGTTGTTACATCAATAGAAAGGTATTTTAATTTTACATATGCTGGTGCAAAAAAATATAGGGTTTTCTTTTTGAAATAAGAAAGTTAATAACGTTTGAAATTAAGTCATCTTCGCATCGATTTTTCTCTAGTAATTTCTTAGTAAATTAAGAAAAATCATAACGAAATCTTCTAAATAATATACAGATATTCCAAAAATTTCAACTTCATGTTTGTCAAGCAAATAACAAAAAAGTTATGACCTATTTTAGAACAACTCGCAATTGCCGATTTTTAACGAAAAAAATTAAATAACTCTAAAACTATCAACTTTAAGTATAGGGAGAGGATATCCATTTTATTCCTAATTTTGTATAGATTTCAAAAATGTATCGACATATGGGGTGTCCTATTTGAAATAACAAAGTTGTTATTACTTCCGGCAACAGTGTGTTCAATTTGAAATAAGAAAGATATTTGGCCTCAAATTTAGTTATTATAAAAATATAAATATTACTCACCCTATATAATATTTATGAAAAATCCTTCCTAAGGTCTCAAGCTTTTTCTACAAAACAATAATGATGTGAAGCGCCCAAAGCAATCGTGTGAAATATGACCGCTGCTCATTTCCAAAAATATGCAAATAAATCAAAAATCTTTAGAGTTAGTTATAGGGAACCAAACAATGGGCCGTATTCATAAAACTGAAGGATATCCTTGTAAGTATAAGGTAGAAGTCTAAGGTTTTGATTTGAAGAAAAAGGTAGGAGTATAAACATTTCCTTTTTTTCGTATTCATAATGATTACCCTATACTTGCAAGGATATCCTTTGTCCTTTGATAGCTTTTGTGTGAACTGCAGTTCATAGTCGATGAAATTGCCAAAGCCCCCGTGATTTTGATAAAATCCCAAACACCAAAAATAAAAGCTAGAAAGGATGAGGCTATTATAAATGTTACAAGGAAATACGAGGTGATATTTGGTAAAGCACTTCATGCGAAAGGCTTTTTAAAAAAACTCACTTAAAAAAACTGGAAATAAAGCAATAAGACTGTTGGAATGTGAGAAAAAGTTATTGAAGCCTATGGAAGGCGACAGTAATCCTACAATTGGAAGAATTGGAGGAGCACTGCAAATTGGTATTGCTTTGCCATAACTGTTTCGCAGCTATAAGTTCATAGTTTGTAGACGGAAACGTTATCCAGTAATATGATTGCGCCACTATGCTGTCAATTGCAGCAGTCACTATACTAGATACTGTAGCTTGACATACACCCAATTCTTGACCAATGTCTTGCTGATACCCAAGGTCACTGAGAGCGTAAACATATCTGCATTTTAGGACGGATGATAATGCTGCATCTCGAGTTTCAGCATTTATTCCCAAAAATCTGTTGGCAAGCCATTGCACATTTTCCTTTGCAAACCGGTATAATTCTTTGTAGTCACGAACAGGTGTTGATAAACGCTGCTTGTAGTGTTTAATATATCTCAGTTCCGCAACATCTCCCATAGCTACAACTGATAGGTACTGCACGACTGAGACTGCTACTAATCACACTCGGAATTATTGAAGTATATCCTTATTATTTAGAGTAAAAGGTAAAGTTTATGAATAACCAAACACTTTTTGTGAAGGATATGCTCATACTCTATAAGTATAAGGTTTTACTCGGAATATTATTAATGCGAAGTAAGACCTCTAGTTATTACTCATCGGTGAAAATTTATTCAATTCCATGCAGTAGCTTTTACGTGATGCGCGTACACACATACATACAGACCGACAAACATTCTATGAAACTGTTGTTTTGGCTTCTGTTGCTCTAATAAAGTCCCCCCATGCTATTTTTTCTTAAATATCTTTAATGTACAGTCAAATCCCTACTAATCAAACTATAGAAATTTCGTACAAATATTGACACCCTTTTTTACCCCCTTAGAGGTTAAATTTGCCAAAATCCCGTCTTAGTGAGCACCTATGTTTTAAAGGAAACTTCCATGCAAAATTTAAGACTTCTAGCACTTGTAGTTTCTTAGGTTTTGTGATTAATCAGTGAGTGGTATTTCGCTTTTATATATATAGAAGATTAGTAAAAACAACTGAACGTGAGGAACTAACTAGTATTGGCTAACAAATTACTCCGTAAGAGCAAAATCTAATAAAATCTGCAAAAAATTACAAGGTCTTCCATATAATTCTAAAATGTTGAGGATATATATTCCCGGTTAAACCACAAGTATTTTAATAACATAAAAAAACGGAATATGATGCATTATGCATAATTGCACATTTCTTCATAAATATCGTTCTTTTGGTTTGACAGATATTTATTTTGTTCTATATTTTATCGAAACAGTAGGTATGTACTGAGCTAATTAACTACTAATAGGACAACTTATACTTTTTCCTGATAAATTATAAATTCTTTGTGCCACATAACTAAAAATCATGCTCACTGAAAACAACAATACTATTTCCATGAATATAATTAGCTGCATATAATATAGCAATGATAAATCATATAGTTTTATTAAAACAATCAAAACACACAAAGTTTAGTTATTCTATTCTATCAGATCATTATTCTTTCTATTTTTCTATTCGAACATATTTGAGGTAGAAGAGTAGATAAAATGCCTTGAAGTAGGCAATACCTAGAGGGAAAATTCAAAAATGCAAAGAGATCTCGTTCGATATGGAGAGATACTGATATATTCAGTTCTATTTCATAGGATCATATCTGAATTTCAGATTAAACAAATACAATTTTAGAGAATGTAAGAGCTATCCAAGTGTATTCTAACGCCGAATAGATTTTACTCGGTATCATTTATCAGAAGCAAAACTCATAGGCGGGATAAAGGTTCAAGGGGATTTGAAATACGAACCTAAAAAATCAGAAGAATAAGTGATACCCTCGAGGTACACACAACGAACTTCCCAGTACGACTGCAATAGTTTATAATATAAACATAATCTGACGGTTAAATGAAAAGTTTATATTATGAATTCATAAATATCAATTCTTTTGTAAAATTGGTTCAAGAAGATGTTACAGAAAAAATATAGCCTGAAATTGTAGGAATCAATGGCTTCTATTCTCAGCAATAGTTTGAAAAATGTCAATAATATTCAATTTCTTCTTAATCAGCCAACAAGTGATTATTGTACCAAGTATGGTCTTGATAGTAGAAAACATAATTTGCAATGTTCGGTTCTTTTTTGTATTAAAAAAGCTGCTGTTGTGATTTTGGTAAAAAACTTAACTTTTCACATAAGGGAGGCAATGGCTCACGGTTTTTGGTGAAGAACATTACTGAAGATATTGATAACTTTCTTCACGACATTCAGTGCTATAAAATTTTACATTCAAGGTAGGTGTTGCAAAATATTATTTTTAATTTGATAGCTATGAGTTCTCTTACAAGAAATTCACCTGGAAGGATGCAGACTATTTAAAGAGTACACAAATTTATTACTTTGAAAAATCGTACGCCATTGTATTCGAAGCCCGTATTTGCCAGAAGCAAATACTTCAGCAATTCAAATTTCGTCGAGTATTTCAAGAGGTGACATTTCATCAAACTCCGTACTTTGATGTCTTAAAGAAGCCTAATGGAGTAAAGAGTATCCTATCATATTCTACCTACTTATTTTAGATTTTATATCTTTATTTCCTTCAGTTCCATTTCAAGAAGATCGGAGAGCTTTTATTGACTTTCATTTGGAGATTGGTTTTCTTGAAATTGCCTCAATCATCCCTGTATAAACAGCAATCGATCCTGCAGTAGATATATAGGTACTAATAAGTGATGGGAAGTTGAGTGTTTTAATCAGATGTAGTAATTTAAGAGCAAAATATTTTTATTGCTTTCCTTCCATTTATATAAAACCCTCTAGTACCTACTTTATAATAATTTCAATTTATGTCTTGATAAATAGGTGTTTAATTTTCAGAAATAGTCAATCAGCTTCCTATAATAATTTATTTAAATTAATGGTTTGAAGACAGCCTATGATAAACTCTCATGTACTTACCCATTCTTATAAAGACTTGACTATGGGACTCCTATAAAGTTCAAACAATATAAAAAATACTTATTTATTATGCTTCACCCATCAGACAGAAAATATATTTGTAATATGAAATGAGTTGATATACTTTTCAATTTATTATCTACATGGTTAATTATAATCTAAGTACACAATCCTAAATCTAAGCCTGAATCTTTCACACAAAAACGGATTGTAAAATACATTATTTCACTGAGAGCAGAAGCCTTACAGTAAAAAAGTGTTTTTTCCTGCCAGTTGAATGTTTCATCTGTATTACGTTTAGTGGTTCAATTTCCAATCGTATGCGCACTAGTTATTACTAGACCATAAGCTTCCTGGAATGTACCAACGTAGTTCGGATACAGGACATACCTTTTTGTATGGCAAATTGAAAACCTTTCTCAAAATTCATTGTACAATCACACAAAATGCCTTTCAAGTAAATGCGTCCAAATCATTTCATTGTATTTTGCCAAAAATATATAGGAGAATTTATAAGTTCATTAAAGGCTTGATATTAATGTCATGAGAATGTCTGTTTATATTAGTTATAATTTTATATTATGCTGTATTGCCATATGTGTATAAAAAATCTAGAATAATTTGCTTTTTTTAATTATGTGATTTTTAATTTTTAATAGCAAGTAGACTTGCCCCAAAATTGAGGGGCGAACATTTTGGCTTAAATGTGCCTTGCAATAAACGGGAAAAAGAGCAATGATCTCAATAAAATGTTTATTTTGAAATTGAATTAAAACAAAGCGGGTGCAAAAATTAATATAAAGTTACGAACTTTTCAAATTTTTATAGCACACCTTCAAACGTATGAAACTTACACCGCTCTATAAGCTGTCATTTATACGAGTTTTTCACAAAGCTTACAACCATCTTTTAAGTTTCCGCAGAATATCCAGCTCCTTGTCTATTTCTACGAATATATCAATAACTAAGATAAAATAAAATAGCACATGACAATTATTGATATTTGACGAAAAACGTCCTAAAAAGTAAATTGTATAATGTTCATACCATGTTGATGGCTAAATACTTAATTAACCTTGGTATCGAGGCTGTTGAGTTATGTAGATTTGGCAATGCAAAAGAATAATGATTTGTAATTGACAGCAAGCAATTATAATGAATATTCAAAGTAGAACTATATCACAAATCACAAGTAGTAGACTGAAATATCAATACAAAATCAATATTAACAGCAGGTTATGGGTCCTGTGTTTCCTATTCAATGGTTCCCTCTGGTAATTCAAAATATGAAATTATTAACTGCAGAATAACATCAGTAAAAAATACATTGGTTATAAAGGAAGAAGTTCAGAATATTTTAAGCTGTCAGATTCAGTCTCATTTCCGTTATGGGAGAAATAAACACATACTCAGAAAAAAAATCAAATTAGAGTTGTACGGATTTGCTAATTTCTATGGACTAAAAAAATATACCAACTCGAACATATATTCCATATATTATGTAAAAAAATTAGGAAGGTGCTACTCAAACGGCGGAAGTCACTGATGGCTGATAATTTCATAAGTTAAGTAATACTAGGCGGATTAGTTAGATAGGTTTCTTAGATGACAGCACCATTCACTTGGAAACATAATTAAAAATTGAAAATAATACACTTGCCCCAAAATGCTCTTGCCGCAACCCACCAATTTGAAATCACGTTAAAAATTATTCTGCGTTGTTTGTTAAATACAATGAAAGTTGTTCTAGTTTGATGATATAGGTACCTAACTCGAGGCACGTCCAGTACTGACATTATTATTTTAGCTTAAATTAACTTTAAGATCTCAACATCCAGTATTTGTATACTATATAGTAAGTACTTCCTACGGTGTTAGATATGGGCGCACCTTGAAATCAACTGAGTGGGAAATACATTTGGAACAAACCAGAACTTGGGTCGATATATGATCTAGTCAGGTGTTAAATTCAAACAATAGGTTAAACAAACCATCAAAGAAAAGTGCTATGCTGAAGATCTCCTAACATCATTTTACATTGATTGATGTATAGATAATGTATAATGGTAAAGTTTTGAAATTTTTCAATTTGAATAGTACATACAGTTTTAGAGTTTTCAAATCAATTTATTATTGGTCGTATCCACAGCAGTGTCTGATTATCAATCGCTTAGAACCAAAAACTAATAGTACACCTCCGACTCCCAATCCATGATCGACAAAGCATCAATTCGGGGAAAAACCATCAAAACACCTATCGTAGAACAACTTCAAACAGATACTGGAGAGAAGGAAACAAACCAACTAAGAAGAAAAACCAACGAGACTGCAGGAACTTTTCAACACACCGAAACAGGTATCATAAAATAATTTAAAACCGCTGTACCAATTAACACGGAAACAGTTAAAAGTAGACTAAGATCTAATAAGTAGGTGAGAATAGTAGTCGTAATGATGAAGCTCATTTTGCTACTACTCTTCTTGCTACAAATGTAGCGATAGTCTGCAATTAATTTTAATCTTTTTTTTAACAACTAGGTATTTACAGCTGATTCATGGAAACTTTGTTATTTTAAAATATATTTCAACACAAATGAATCACTATATCCCAGACTTTTTTATTATTTGACGCAGGGGTGCCAAAGCGGGTACTTAGGCCAATTCGGCCCATTGTGCCTCTCCTCCTTGCTCCTCAGACCTACGGTTCCCCGAGTATCCCGACAACCTGGTCCACATATCTCAGGATTGCCGCAGGATAGGTGCGTCTGATGTTGGTCCGATTCGACCACTTCAGTCCTAGGATGGCCTTACGAACGTCGGATAGAGCGGGGCATTATGTGAAGAGATGCTCCACTGTTTCTTCCTCCTCCATGCATGCCCGACATGTCGGGTCGTCGATGACACCCATTGTAGGTAGGTGTTTTCTTAGCGCAGCATGCCCGGTCCAGATGCTTACAAGTGAGCGTAGTTTGGCCCGGGGCGAAGCTAGGCGGTCTTTGGTCCGTTTCCGGCATGGCTCCGTGATGAAGTTCTTGCTCTGTCGACAGACCTCTTTAATGAGGTTAGCCATGATGTGCGGTGTGATGGGTACTGCCGGTTCGGGCTTATATATTGTTCCCGACGAGGCAGCACCCGCCAGCTTATCTGCCGTGTCATTACCCTCATTCCCATCGTGTGCTGGCATCCAAGCTAGTTCCACCACATTTTCATTCGCTAGTTCCGACAGTTCGCGGCAGCAGTTCAGCGTGGTTCTCGCGTCGTACCTGCCATTTTCAAGCGCTTTTAAGGCGTCTTTACTGTCTGTGAAGAAGCGTATTACTCGTCCTCGCACCTTGCTCATGCGGACTTCATTAGCCCCTCGAGCTAGTGCTATTACTTCCGTTTGTAATACGGTGGCATACTTCCCGATTGGTTGTTGTAGAGACAATTGCAGGTCTTGGCTGAAGATTCCTATGCCTGTACTGTCCCTCTTTTCAGACCCATCAGTGTATACGTCTATTGTCAGCACAGTGCGTGGGTTTGTTTCTTCCCAACAAACGTAGTATTTGCTGAATACGGGTGCAATGCGGTCTGAGCTGGCCTCGAGGAGTGGTATTCTGGCGAGGCCCTCCTCCAAGATGGCTGTATGACTCTTCGCACTCTTGTGCAACCTTAATGCTTCACCATCTTTCAAACGAAGGGCGGTCAGTAGTGCTGCCCCCTCCAGATATAGATCTTGGGGTGGCAAGCACAACAACGCCTCTAGTGCAGCGAATGGTGTGGTCCTCATGGCACCAGTGACTGCGATGCAGACAGATCCCTGTGGTCTCGCAAGTCTGTCCTTCTCATGGGACTTATCACTGCTGTGTACAACCATAGGGGACCTTTGGCGATAGGCTCAAGCTTTTACCTACAACTCTTCGACATTGCCATAGAGCTGCACTGGCTTTGTCCAGCTTACTGTCCAGATGTTTTCCCCAGGTCTGTTTTCTGTCGATAACCACCCCTAGGTATTTCACCTTGATGGATAGCTTGAGCTGGATTTCATTTAGTGTAGGCATTTTTATGTCACCCACCTTTCGTTTTCAGGTAAAGAGCATAGCCTCTACTTTGTGGGGATTCACAGAAAGAGACGTTGCCCTGCACCACTTTTCTAGGATGAGTAGTGCCCTTTGCATCAGTTCGCATAGCACTCCAATGTTCTTCTATGTCAGCAGTATGACTATATCATCCGCATATCCTATGGTGTATAGACCCTCGTCATTCAGGGTCGTTAGGAGGTGGTCCACTACAATGTTCCATAGCAGGGGGGAAAGTACCCCTCCCTGAGGACAGCCCTTTATAACATTCCCTGAAACAGTTGCGCCTGCGACAGTAATTTCAACTATTCTGCTCTCGAGTACATTCTCTACCCACCTGCGCAAACCTGGCGGTACGGTTTTTTCCCGAAGAGCTTTGTTGACTGCTTCGAAAGTAGTTCGATCAAACGCACCTTCGATGTCTTTGAAGACTCCTAGAAAGTGTTCGCCATTGTCCAGGGCTTTCTCTATCCTACCCACCAGAACATGGAGAGCGGATTCCGTATATTGCTCTGGTGTATAGGCGAATTGTTTGGGGTGTAACGGTCTTTGGGTTAAGATGTTACCCCTGATTCAGCCGTCGCAAAGCCTCTCCAATATTTTCAGTAAAAATGAGGTAAGGCAAATTGGACGGTATGATTTGGCAGATGAGTAGTCACTCTCGCCTGGTTTCGGTTGGAAGACTAAATTGGCTATTCTATATTTCTTGGGTACGTGTGCAAATGCAAGGCACGCCCTGAGGATAACTACCAGTTCGTCCAGTACAGTTCCCAGTCCCCACTGAAGGAGACCCGGGAAAATCCCATCCGTGCCTGATGATTTATATGGGCAGAATGCCTTGACCGCCTGTATTGTTCCGGTTCGATTTATGACTTCTCTCGCCAATTGCCAGTCCTTCGCAGAGGGACATCTCGAGTTGTGAGGAAGTTCCGTAACGTTCCCTAGTGATATCAACCCTGGGAAGTGTGTTGTCAGAAGTGTTTTTGCTGTGTCTATAGCAGTGTCAGTATAGGTACCGTCCTCCTTTCTGACACAGCCCACTTGTCTAGGATCTTTGGAGATCACCCTAAGCAGTCGGAATGCTGCAGGTGTACTTTCTGTCTCTTTACAGAAGAGTCTCCATGATTCCCGTTGCTTTGAGCGAATTTCCTTCTTGTACGACCTTTAGTATAGTTTGTAGACCTCCCAGTCGGAGATATTTCGGGATGTCTTGGCTCTGTTAAAGAGTCTCCGCAGGTGAGTCCTTTTGATCTCAAGGCTCATGCTCCACCATGTGGCGGAGCCAGGTCTGAGCTGTCTCCTTCTCAAGGGCGAGGCGTGCTCATAAGCACTCATAATCCTCCCAGTGAGTGCGTTGACTCGCTTGTCTAGGTCCTTTACAAACGTTATCTGAGTGGCCGCCCCATCATTGCCAATGGAAGACTCCAGGTGCATTAGGTACGCTTCCCTGTCTATCTTCCTGGGATTCCGGTACCGCTCTTTTGATGTCTTGACTGCTAAGAGTCTCATTATTATCCATTTGTGGTCAGAGAGGGGGCTTCGGAGCTGACCCTCCATTCCACGATTGATTTAGAGATCCCTTGTGTTGCGCCTGTGATGTCAGTCACCGTCTGACACAGCGAGGTTACGAACGTGGGTTCATTCCCTCGGTTGAGGATTTCCAAATTTGTCCATAACAGGTATTCAAGTAATGCCCTACCTCTGCTGTTGCAGTCTTCGCTGCCCCAAGCGTAGTGGTGGACATTTGCGTCACACCCTACTATGAGGTATTTTCTTCCCTGCTCGCAGAAGTCGACCAGCTTCGCCAGCTCCCTGCTGGGGGTGGCTCTGTGGCGTCTATTGGCAGGTAAGATGAGGCTACAATAACTTCTTTCCGAAGTCCAGGTGCAATTGGACAGCCATTAGGTCGCGTCATGAGAGTCCTGTCAGTAGGATGGCTTTTATATGACGTAAAAGGGAAACACATGTCCTTGGTAATTCATTAGTTGCTCCAACAAACATTTTCCTTTGGGAGGAGTTGTCGCTCCATCCACATACCCGGCAGCCTGTGCTCCAGGGTTCTTGGATAAGAGCTATTGCTGTCTGCTCAGCCTCCAGGTGACGACGTAGGGGAACAGTCGCCCCCCGGAAGCGGTGTGGGTTTGCCTGAACTATGGCCAAACCGGTGGTTTTGGTCATCTGACTTGTACTGGTGGGTCGACAATCCCGCCTGACTCCGGTGCATCCATTTGCATGGGCGCTCCCTGAGCCGAGGCAGTCTCATCTGCTTCTCTCAACTTGGCCAATTAGGTAGAACAATTTACCTGCTTTTTCGGCTAAGGCGTCTCTCTCCTTTCTCATGAGTCAGAAAACAAGTAGTTTGCACTGAGGTTCTTCCTTGACGGCCTCGTGGAAGAGTATCCACTTTGGTATGCCTGCCTATAGGTTTTGAGCAGCCAGGCGCCCCCTCATGACCCCAGTCTCTACAGGAGGGCCGGGGATACAGAGAGTCTCCTTGATTAGCTCAGGCAGCTCATCTTCTGGCAGTACGGTGAGCCTTGCTCCCTCCCACAGAGGTTTTATGGTTTCAACCGCCTTCACCAGAAAGTCGCTTTGGTCCGACCGGTCTACAATGGCCAGCCTGAGGTGGCTGGCCAGTGCCTCCCTGAAGGATCGTGCCGCCGAGACAACCTTTGTCTGCCTGGCACGCATTTGCTCCCCGGCCTTCGCCCTCTTTCTAGAACGAGTCACAGGTGAGGGCGTGTTAACGGCCGAGCCTTGGCGCTTGCCAGTCGCCGCACCGCTTGGAGCCGGCAGGGTTTTACCCCCGCTCATGCCTTCAGTGGACGCGCCCGACTTAGGCTTCGTTTTGTTTGGGGAGCTTCTCCATCCCTCCTCCTTCTGCTGCAGCGCCTTCTGCTTCTGCAGCTGCCTCCTTGCTGCCCTGACAGCTTCTTCTTCTTCGGAGGGTCTCTCGGTACCACTGGTCTGGCCAGATCGCCCGCAGCCCCTCCTTGCTGCTCTAAAGTTTTATTAGTGTCCATTGATCATATTTTATATTTAACCCTCGGGCTCCCCACTCTCCACGGAGCCCGCACTGGGGACGCTGTATCAGCGCCAGGGCTACCTGAGAGATATAGCCCCCGGTACCAGTCCCGCACGGACAGTAGGAGTGGTCGCTTGCAGTACCGGCGCCCCCCCCCCACCACCCAGCCGGCCCTCTGACGGGACAGCACAGCCGATTGATCAAGGTGGGCTCTTGACCGTCCGTCTAGTGGAACTCAGGGCCAAAGAGGAGTGTTGTCTTGCGAGTCCCGGAGCCGACTCAGCCACCAGGATCCCATCATCCCACGACACGGAGCGCCCTGCACGGCACAAACACAGGGGTACCGAAAATAGAAACTTACATATGAGACACAGCATTTCAAATAAAGGAGATTTTGATAATAAATACCCAATAATATAACATCAAACTGGTTTAACATGAGTATTTAGAAAAACTAGGATGAATTCAAGATTTTTGTCGCACAGTTCAACTTTGAATACGACTGCATCATATTGTAATGGGAATTTATATTAAAACTGGGTTCGATTTATTTTTACTTATTTATTTATACCAATAACTACATGACTATAATCACATTTATATTCACACTATATTTCTTGGACTATAACGACTTTCTACTGTCTATGTGATCTATGAGCTATATCCGATTGTGATCTATGACTGGCAATCTATCACTAACTGACTTGTCTATGCCATGAGCCTTGTATATCTAACCTAAAAAGCTCTAGATGATTCCAGTGTTGTTTTCATTGCTTCTGGAGGTTATTTCTTAATATATGGCTTCGAGAATAGACCAGGACTTATTCTCGTTGCCTCTGATGTCTCCCTTGTTTTCCGGAATGTGCATTGTGTGTGTAGTTTTTTATTCGGGTAAGTCTTCACGTTACACTGCCCTCTCCTTAGCATCTGATCGTCCCGATCAGAATCATCCTTAGTAGTACCTTGCTGGATTTCCGTTCCATGGCGGAATCTGCACTTGGTTCCTGCCAGGCAAACACCCTTGTTGAAGAAATAATAGTCTATCGTCTTTCCCGAGTACACTCCTTTTGGATTGAAGCAACACACGGTAATTTGCACACCAGCGTCCTGGAAGATGTATTCGATCATGCTCCTTACAATCTTCCAATCTAGCCCGTCCAACCCGCAGCCTATTTTCGGAAGACCCAACTTCTTGATGTCATAATTCCTGACTTCATTCCTTAGGCTCTTCAGTGCATGCCAGAGGTCCTTGTAAGTGGGTTTTCCTCTAGACATCTTCTTCGTAACCAAATAGAAGAGGTTCCGATTACCATCTGCTAGTCGCAGAACTTTTCCTACTCTTGGTCGTTGGGCTGACAATTCATCCAGTCTTCCAAACTTCCTTTTAAACACCAGAGCAATTCCTCGGCCCATACGTAGATCCTCCGCTACACAATGGGCAATAGAAACGTCGTCTGGTAGTTTGAAAAGGTCTTGTTGAACCTCAACTGTCACACCAACCTTCTTCCGATCCGCGTAGTTGGACATGAAGTCATTGAAACTGACATTTCGCTCCTCAACGTTCTTTTCTTGAAGAGCCACTCGTGCTTCCTCCTGGTTATTCGATCCAGCGTATGGTGCGAATCGGTTTATGTGCACCACTCTAGGTTTTCCCCTTGGTAACTTTCGGATACGATATATGACGTCATTTATCCTCTTCATAATTTCAAATGGACCTTCCCATTGCTTTTGGAGTTTGGGACAAAGGCCTTGACGTCGTTGGGGATTATACAGCCAAACCAGGTCCCCCACGTTGAAGACTCCATCAGCTGATCGAATATTGTAGTGGTGCTTCATTCGATCACTTGCAAGCTGGATATTCTGTCTGGCTAACTCATGGACTTTATCCATTCTGGCTCTCAATTGGTCGACGTATCCTTCTCCTGCGAAACTGTCCTCGGTAGGTCTACGACCAAATTCCAGGTCACAGGTTAGGCGTAATTCTCGCCCCAACATTAAACTAGCAGGAGTCTGACCAGTCATTTCATTCACAGCCGCCCGATAGGCCATCAGGAACAGGTCCCAATCTCGCTGATGTTCTGAAACAACCTTAGAGAGGTGCTTGCCCATGGTTCGGTTCATCCTATCTACCATTCCTTCCGATTGAAGATGCAAAGGGGTCGTTATGGTCTTTTTCGCACCTTTTAGTCTGCACACATCTTGGAACATGGCTGACTCGAAGTTTCTTCCTTGGTCCGAATGGATTTCAAGAGGAACGCCAAAACGTGAAAAGAATTCTTTCACCAACACCTCGGCGACGGTCGATGCTTCTTGGTTAGGGATTGCGTACGCCTCTGTCCACATTGTGAAATAATCCATGGCTACTAGGATATACTTATTCCCATGGTCCATTTCAGGAAATGGCCCCGCAATATCCACAGCAACTCGCCCCATGGGACTCCCAACATTATACTGCCTCATAGGTGCCCGCTTTCTGCCAAGTGGTCCATTGCTGGCTGCACACACTTCACACTTACGGCACCACTGTCTCACATCTTCTTTGCAATTCACCCAATATCATCGCTCCCGAACCTTCTGCAGAGTCTTGGTGATTCCAAAATGCCCACCCGAGGCTCCATCATGTAGCTGACGTAGTATCTCCGACACTTTGCTTTTTGGCACAACTAGTTGTAATCTGGATTCAGTGCCATCTTTAGAATCAAAGGTTCTATACAGCCTCTCCTTAAGGCGCATCCACTCCAAGACCACTCTCAAACATGGGTCATTCTCTTGGGCCACTTTCATTTGTCCGGTCTGCTATTCCTCATTTTCGTTGTTTCGTTGTTCGTCGTCTAGGTCAAATCTTGTCTTCCATCTTGACACATTCCAGTTTTTCCGACTGTGCCGCCTTCTTCTTACAACTGTGGCGTACATTTCCTAACTCATCACGGTTCCAACACCTTGGCTCTCTCTTCTTTGACTGCGCTCCCATCACTAGTTTCCTTATCATGTCTAACAGGGACTCTCTTTTGGATTGGTCATCTTCTTCGATTGCTTTTACACGGCGCCCTCGGGAAGATTGTCTAGCGGCTTCATGCTCCAAAGCAATAGCTAGTGCTTCTTCTAGCAATTTTGGCCTGGCCAGCTTCAATGCCTTCTGCAGCTCGCTCTCCCTCAATCCATTTACAAATGTGTCCACCGTAATTTCATCAAGGAAGCTATCGGCTGCTGTAGGATATGCTAGCCGCACAATACGAGCTACTTCCCCCTCAAATTTTTGCAGACTCTCATTTGCATGTTGCACCCGAGATCGTAATTGTGCTTTGTATACTTGCTGAAAATGACTGTCTCCATACCGATTCTCCAATTTAGAAAGCAAGACATGGTAGTTTGCTTGGCCATCTGGAATAGACCTTAGAATGTCTGCTGCATCACCTCGTAAGGCGACAGTTAACGAAACAGCTTTCTGCTCTTCGGTCCACTGGTTAGCCATTCAAATTGCTTTCGATAGGTTGACCAGGAGCAATTTCCATCAAAGTTTGGCAGCTTAACCCTCATACTACCTACGGCTAAGTCATCTTCGCCTTTGAGTGTCTGGCTCCCACTGCAGTTACCATTCATAACTGACATTTTTAGTGTCTTTATTTTTTGTTGCAGTAGCTTCATGTTCTTCTCTGTCGTGCCAAGTTTTGTTCAACTGTTCTTGAAATTTCTTCGAATTTCTTTTCACTATATCTACCAGCTTCTTTAGCCTTTTCCTCGATAGTTCTGGTCACCTCCTCAAACCTCGCATCATTTTTTCTGGAAACATCTTTAATTTCATCATGAAGAGTTCTAGCAACTTCTTCAATCTTTTTCGAGACTTCATCAAATTTCTCATTATTATTTCTAGAAATGTCTTCAAACTTTTTCGAGACTTCATCGAATTGTACACCAAATGTTCTGGTTACTTCGTTATTCTTTCTTCCTTCATCTCTTTCAGTAACAGCTCTTCCGGAGAGTGGAACTCGAACATATCAGGATCGTCTCCATTTTCAATCAGAATGTCCCTTAACCGTTTCTGGAGGGTCGCTCTATTACCGGAATACTCACAATCCCGCTCCACCAACTGTTCTTTGAGTTGTTTCACGGTTAACTTCACTAATTTCATTTTTAATTGCCTTTATTAACTCAATTAGTCAATACAGTTTTAAAGTCTTCGACATGAAAACGAACAAAATTCTTCACACAAACACGCAAAAAAGTCTTCACATTCACACGAAAACGAACTAAAGAGTCTTCACACTAACACAAAAAGTCTCAAAAACACTCAAATGTGCAAGAAAACGCAGTCTCTTAAAGTCTGTCCTATTTTATAATCACTCACTGATTCCACACTGACACCACTGTAACGGGAATTCATATTAAAACTGGGTTCGATTTATGTTTACTTATTTATTTATACCAATAACTACACGACTATAATCACATTTATATTCACACTATATTTCTTGGACTATAACGACTTTCTACTGTCTATGTGATCTATGAGCTATATCCGATTGTGATCTATGACTGGCTATCTATCACTAACTGACTATCTTGTCTATGCCATCAGCCTTATATATCTAACCTAAGAAGCTCTAGATGATTCCAGTGTTGTTTTCGTTGTTTCTGGAGGTTATTTCTCAATATATGGCTTCGAGAATAGACCAGGACTTATTCTCGTTGCCTCTGATGTCTCCCGTGTTTTCCGGAATGTGCATTGTGTGTGTAGTTTATTATTCGGGTAAGTATTCAAGTTACAATATCAACAGAGAGGATAATGATTCTAGAGACTAGCATATACCATCTTCCTTGTTATAAAATGCTCTACAATGAGGGAAACCTCAAGAAAAATAATGGTATCGTAATCAATATTAAATCAGAACTTTACAGGTTTTGAGAGATGAGAATATGTACATTTGTATTGTTAAATAGAATATATAATACTTTATAATTTAATTTATCTATGGTGAGACGGATGCGCTCAGTGATATTTTGATGTTCTAAGATTTTTGACAGTGTGTCAATAAATACCTTACTTCGTGCTTGTTCTTCCTTAGCAATAAAAGTGTCATCACGTCTTGTCGAGAGTATGTAATCTTTTTCAGTTAATAAAATAATATTAATAAGACAATTATATTTTATTCAACAACAGGAACCACGAAGTCATACATATAAACGAATCAGTTTTATTGAGACTAGTATTAGATTTCCATGGTGACTCAATGATTTTGCACGATTTTTACAGGTCTCCCTTCATTTGCATCTACACGTTTACGGTGAACCTTCAAGATTATTTAGAGACACAAAAAACAAAAATAATGAATACAGTATATAGATATTATCATAGATATCCTTGAAGACAATGACAACAAAGTTAATGATTACTTAACAACAATCAGAGATTGGATATAAATCTCTCATAAATGCACCAACACACCTCAAAGCCTTCCTTGATCATATCTTTGTTAATACTTCCAATAGTAACATCGGAACTCTAAGATCTCTTTCAACATTTACAGACATAAGAGACTACTCTATCACGATTGTCCTAGTGATCACAGGGATAAAAATATATGCAAAAACAATAAAAAAACTGTACAGCGTTTCGATGAAAAAAGTTCATTGAAAAAATAAAAAAACACAAATAGGCAAAACATGTTCTTGGATAACGACTTAGACGGAATAACACAAAAAATTGTGACTCATTTACAAAACGAAGTTGAGAATCTACCCGTTATGTATAAATAAAGCGAAATAAAAAAGGACTAGATTTCGACAAGTTTGGTTAAATACCAACAAAAAAAACCTATATTTACAAATGAGGAAAGAGCCAAATAATCTATTTCTCAAAAAGGATTATAAAAAATATAAAGCTTCTGTAGATAAGCTTATACCAAAAAGTAAGAATGAGTTCTTCAAAAACAAAATCAACGAAACTAAAGATAAGGCAAGTAATTTATAGAAAACTATAAACAGGATATAAGTATTATGAGAACCCGAGATATGAAATAAATCATATTGAAACTACAGATGCAAAAAATAACGCATGATATGAACGAATTAGTGAATACATTCAATAATACATTTATTAATGCAGAAATAGATCTAGCTAGAAAAATTAAGAGACCGTCAAAAGATAAATTCGTAGAATACATAAATAGACATTCCATTTTCTTGAGCCCTACCAATACAAAAGAAGTCCAAAATGTAATATGAGAGTTCAAAAATCATAAAGCGCCTGGAAATAATAAACTAAAATGTGAAATTCCAAAAATTAATAGCCAAGTACATCGCAGGACCGATTATAACAATATAACAATATGTATCAAAGCAGTAGAAGAAGGACACTTCCCATCATGCCTGAAACTTTCCATAGTTACTCCCATTCATAAAGGCGGATCTACAGATGAAGTAAAAAAGTACAGACCCGTGTCTCTAATACCGAATATTAAAGATACTATAGAAATGATTAAAGGTTAGATTAGATTTATTCCTCATCAAAAGCATCACATTTTATCAGAATCACAATTTGGTTTTTGAGAAGGGAGATCTATCCAAAACGCGATAACACAAGTAACAGAACATATTTTTAGAAAGCACTAGATAAAAGTAAAGCATCAATCGGAGTTTTTATTGATCTGCCAAAGGCTTTCTATACCGTTGATCATAGAATTCTGCTAACCACTTTGGAGAATATCTATTGGTATAAGGGGAAATACAATCAGATTATTACAGTCATATATTACAAATCAGAAACAGATAGTTAAAATAAAAAATA
The DNA here is from genome assembly GCA_958507055.1 of Crioceris asparagi. Classification (NCBI taxonomy): domain Eukaryota; kingdom Metazoa; phylum Arthropoda; class Insecta; order Coleoptera; family Chrysomelidae; genus Crioceris; species Crioceris asparagi. Next base: position 57,583,651 of record OY293826.1, on the reverse strand, counting down.
CAAAAGGTTATGAAAGGATAATGGGATGTGAGGTACAACAAGGAAGGGTTTTGGGGTCGGTACAATTCTGTATATACTCAAACGGATTATTCTCAGTAGGGTATTGTGGAAAAATAAGTAGCTTTGCAGCTAGCTAGCTATTGATAACGCCAGTGAAACATGGACCAAGGACAAAGAACAGAAGGAAAAGGACTTAGAATTAAGTAAAGATCGGTTTGATTACAAGCAACTCTCACTGAATTTAAAAAAAATCTTACTTTATACCATTCTCTAACAACAGATCCTTCTTACCACCCTATCAAGCAATAATAATTCAAAATACCTTTAAAATATAATTAAATAAAAATATATAAATTTTCAGATAAGACACCTATCGAAAAAAATTAGAAGTGTCCTATATCAGTTTCGGCAACTAAAAAATATTCTGGACCTGAAGGAAAAGAACACCATTTATTACAGCCTTGTATAAAAACATATATTGCATTATTGGATGGGGAGGAGTATTCGAAACACACTTGTACCCATTGGAAGTAATCCAGAGAAAATGTATAAAACTAATACTAAATAAATCAACAAGATACAACAGTGACAAATTATATGACGAATCAGAAATATTTGACATAGGGCAACTGTTCTTCAAAATACTTGCATTGCATCAATATAAGGAAAAGACAAAACTCACCAGGACCGAACCATTCATATACATACTACAAAACACAAAAACACATACATATATAGTTCCGTTCGCATTCATGACAATATAATAAATATCTCACCAATTTTTGGGCTCAAAATTTTCAATTCCTCACCAGACAATATTCTAACCTGCGACTGTTATCAATAATTGGAAAAGGCACTCGAAAAATTTAATAAAAGGTTTCCTTGTACCAACATTGGAAGAATATTCGATCCAATTACTTAATTAAATATAAGTAAATTTTGAATTATTAAGATTAAATTTCATGATTGTCACTAGATTAGTAATATTATACTTATACCCATATAAATCATTTAATCTAACTTTTATGTTAGTTAACCCAGATAGTTATATGTAGTTATATTTTGCAAATGATATATTCGAGTTATTTTATTTATACACCCCTTCAATGATTCAATCACTGTGAATATCTATATAATTTTCTTGTATGTTACATTAATAATATTAGTAAATGTATATACCAGTGGAACGCAAATATTGTTAGTTGAATCGAAATATATTGTTTTCCATTTTAGTGTATTCAACACTGAAGAATAGTTAAATTGAAATATTTTTACCACGTACTAACAGCATTTGCTGCTTCTGTGCTATTTTCAAAGTTTATTTGTTGAATTTTACTCTTGTATTTCCTATTGTATGTTGGTAAATGAATATTATTATTGTTATTAATCAGTAATTAGAAATTTGACGTCCTGAATGTGACTGCTATCAGTAAACAATAGTGTAACATAACCTATCTTTTGTATCAGCTATTTCCCAATATTATTATGGACATCTATCCTTTCGTTTTTCACATAATCTTTCTCATTATAAATATATTGAACAGAAAATACTGCCCCTTCTTCCATTTTCAATTACTCTAATATGTGTAATTGTCGACAAATGAGCTAAGAGATGCATTAGTAATCAGTCGGGTCCACAGTATACTGATTTTTAATTACTGATTACTAAGCGATTGGTAACCAGACACTGCAGTGGACACGACCACTGACTTGTAGGTTATACTTCGAATTTAATTATGACATTACTTGTCAATACTGAACACAACACAATCCCTGTGTCCAACACACATCTAGCTAAAAAAGCGCTAGTTACGGGACTAACAAATGAACTATAATGCATATCGTGCAGCTTTAAAGCTGCTAAAACTCAATCAAATCAGTTTAACAAGAAAAAGAGAAATTAAAATAACTTCAACAATGCCAGAAACAGTAAATGTTGCTCTATTGAAATATCAAGCAGATAATATACCACCTTTCGATGGTAACCCAAAACAGCTATTAGATTTATAATTTCTTCTGAAAATTTCATTACAGCATTCCAGAATAATTCAAATCCGAATGATCCGATTATTTGGCACTATATTAAGTAAGTTAAGAAATCGTGCAGCAGACCTAATCGGCTCACGGTCAGAACTAAATACTTGGGCTCTAATAAAAGATGCTCTGACAATAACTTTCTCTGATCAAAGAAGTATTGATTGTTTAATACAGGATTTAATACATATCAAACCTCTTAAAAATGAAAATCCTATTCAATTTGGAATGAGAATACAAGATGCAAGGAGTCTTCTATTTTCTAAATTAAATTCGACCATAACAGATGTTATCGAAAAACAAATAAAAATTAAACATTATGACGACTTTGCATTGAAAACTTTTATTTGTGGATTACCATATAATATGCAACTTGTAATCAGATTACGAAATCCCACTTCTTTAGAACAAGCTCTCGCAGATTGTACAGAAGAAGAAAACTTTGTATATTTCAGTACAGGCAGGAATCAAAATTTACAAACTACGAACTATAAATCTCAACCGCAAATTAACGCTAATTATTCAAAACCTGAAACGATTGTACGTCCATTTACAAATCAATCAAGTTCGCAATTTATCCAACCAACACGTACATTCCAATCGATGCCACCTCATTTTTCAAATTCTTTTTCTCAGAGACCATATCCTTCTCAGCCAATGAATATGCGTCCACTAAACGCATTTAATTCCCAACCACCAAGATTCTCACAACCAAATTTTTCACAACCAAATCTATATCAACCAAATTTCCGTCCAATTTATTCACCTCCAACGAATTTCTCTCAGACCCCTCGTAATAGCATACCAAATTTCCATTCTAAAAATCTTTCAAACGCTAGCACAAATTCAAAGAGAAGCGTTTATCCCCAACCTATGGACACGTCGTCTGGTAATACAAGACCTCATATCCAACAAAGTAATGCGAAACTACATTATCATGAGATTGGCGCCGGCGGTATAGAAGATAACAATTATTCACCCAAAGCAAATTCTGATGAAGTTGTAGAAACACAAGAAAATGTTGTAAATGATACATATACCTTTCAAGAAAATGCTTACCCAGACTTTTATGATTATGAACAATTTTATCCGACTGTTTCTGAAGAGGAAAATTTTCAATTAGCTCATCAAAATATCCAACAGGAATGACAGTAATTCAAATGAATCATATACGTGCTGATTTACCATACAAGAAATTCCAGAATTAAATGCTAATTTTCTCATAGATAATGGAAGTTCAAAGAGTTTAATTCATCCGGACTTAGCAAATTATTTCTTTACTGAATATATACAATTCGAGAATTTTAATATTCAAACTGCACATGGTATAACATCCCACAAAGAAATTGCAGTAATCCCAGCATTTAACATTTTTAATGTCAATGATTTTCACAAATTTTAGCCAATATAGATCTTAAAAATAAATGTATTGTAACACCTTACGCTAAGATTCCAATAATTTACGAAACTAATGATCATGAACCCGTCACTCATAAGAAATTTAATGATTATAGAATACATTTAGAACCTAGAGTAGAAAAAGTAATAAGAATACCTGTAAAGCTAAATAAAGGCTTAGGAATTCTGAAGCATACTATTTTACAAGGAAACTTAGAAATGCCTGAAGCATTAGTAAATCTTATAGATAATTACGCAATAACAACAATTTTGAATATTAACGACAATCCAGTTGATCTCATAATATTCGAACCTTTAGAAATTGAACCTATAAATCCAATAGAACTCAGTTTTTGTGAGAAATTAAACATAGATACACCTTCTATACATAAATCTGTTAAAGATAAAATATTCAAAGAAAATTTAAATAATCTTCGACTAGATCATTGCAATAAAGAAGAGTCAGACGCTATTAAGAAATTATGTTTCGAATTCAGAGATATTTTCCACAATGAGAAAATACCATTAACATTCACAAACAAAATCAAACACGAAATAAATTTAACCGATGAAACACCTATTTTCACTAAGAACTACCGTTATCCAGAAATCCACAGAAACGAAGTAAGAGATCAGATAAATAAAATGCTAGATCAAGGAATAACTCAGCACTCAACAAGCCCTTACTCCAGTCCAATATGGATCGTACCGAAGAAACTGGACGCATCCCGAAAAAGGAAATGGAGAATTGTAATCGATTATCGCAAGCTGAACGAGAAAACTATAAGTGATCAATACCCATTGCCAAATATCATCGACATCTTAGATAAATTAGGAAGAAGCCAATATTTCTCTACAATCGACTTAGCAAGTGGATTTCATCAGATAGAGATGGAACCCAAAGACATTCCGAAGACAGCTTTTTCTACTGAGAACGGGCACTTCGAATTTCGAAGACTTCCTTTTGGCTTGAAGAATTCACTTCGAACATTCCAAAGGGTGATGGATAACATATTACGAGGACTTCAAAATGAAATTTGTCTTGTGTACCTTGATGACATTGTAATATATAGTACTTCTTTACAAGAACACATCGAAAGATTACGACAAGTTTTCAAAAGAATTCGTGATTCAAACTTCAAAATTCAAATGGACAAATCCGAATTCTTGAGAAAAGAAGTTCAATATTTGGGTCACATCATAACACCCGAAGGAGTTAAACCGAACCCTGACAAAATTTCAGCAGTTAAGAACTTTCCAATTCCGAAGACCCGAAAAGAAATTAAGTCATTTCTTGGACTGATTGGTTACTACCGCAGATTTATCAAAAACTTCGCGAAAATTACAAGACCGATGACCAGGTGTTTGAAAAAAGAATCGAAAATAGAACATACAACAGAATTTATTGAATCATTTGAACATTGCAAGAAACTTCTAATAAATGCTCCTATTTTAACTTATCCGGATTTTGAGAAACCCTTTATATTGACAACAGATGCGTCAGATCAAGCTGTTGGAAGCGTCTTAAGCCAAGGAATTGTACCAAATGACAAACCCATCGCATATGCAAGTAGAACTCTAAATGATACCGAACACCGTTATTCAGCTATTGAAAGAGAGTTATTAGCAATTGTATGGGCCTGTAAACATTTCAGACCATATCTATTCGGAAGAAAATTCAAGATTTACACTGATCACAGACCCTTAGTTTGGCTTTTTAACTTGAAAGAACCTAATAGTAAACTTATAAGATGGCGTTTGAAATTGGAGGAATTCGATTATGAGATCATTTATAAAAAAGGAAGCCAAAATACCAATGCTGATGCGTTATCAAGAGTTAAGATCAATGCTATTGAAACAAGAAGTACACATAATAACCCAGGAGATATTAATCAAGAAATTACAGACTTTCTAGAAAAAAATAATTCAGATCCATCCGAGCAAAAAATAGAAGAGATAGAAGAAATTAAGCAAGACATCTTGAAAGAATTCAACAAAATTCACTCAGAACCATCAACAAGTAGAAGCAAAAATAAAAAAATCCAAATTTTACAAAACATCCAGTTAAAACCACCTAACCAAGAAATAAGCGATATTGAAATAGCACAGACAGATGAAAGCACAGAAACTGCACATTCAATTGATGCAAATGGTATCCCAATACTCGATGAAATAATTAATAACAAACCCATACAAATTATGATCACAAAAAACCCACATAACAAAATAGATATTAAAGAAGAACAATTCGAAAAACACAAAATATTACATGTGAAAATTCCAAAATCAGATGATGCTATCATGGACTTTCTTCGTTGATATACTACAGCCGATAGAACATATTATATGTATTTTAATGACGAGACACTCTATATAGATTTCAATAAAATATTCATCCAAAACATCAATGGCAATCTATTAAAACTAGTAAAATGTAGGAAATTAGTAAATTCTATTAAGGATAACGAGGAAAAGATAGTAATAATGAAATATCAACATGAAGGTAAATGCAATCACAGAGGAATTAACGAAACATTGGAAAAAATCAAGAAAAATTATTATTGGCCTTCTATGAAAAAAGATATCACCAAATATATCAACGATTACGAAATCTGCCAGACGTCTAAATATTCAAGAAGAACTGCATATGTACCATTAAATCTAACAAAGAGTGTAGGTAGACCTTTTCAACTACTTCACGCAGATGTATTCAAATTTGACAATCAGAACTTCCTTACAATAATTGACGCCTTCTCAAAATTAGGTCAAGTCATAAAGATTCAAGGAAAAACTTCTATAGAAATTTGCAAAAGTCTAGTTCAATATTTTTCATATTACGGTTTGCCAGAAGAAATAATATTCGATAATGGTACTGAATTTAAAAATGAAATTGTTCAAGAATTACTCAAATCACACAAAATTAATATTCATTTCACAACACCACTTCATCATGAATCCAATGCTCCTATCGAAAGACTCCACTCTAGCTTAATAGAACATCTCAGAATTCTTAGACAGAAATATCCAAAAGATACCATCTCCGAACTTATGAATTATGCAATTATAGCCTACAATAGTAGTTTCCATTCAGCCACTAACTATTCCCCATACGAACTGACTTTTGGTCATACAGAATCTCGCGATCCATCAGAGTTAATTCAAACATCATTTTATTCAGATTATGTAGCAACACACCGAAATAAGATGAAACATTTATATCAAAATATTTCAAAAAAAATATTAAGAAGAAAGAAAAAGTTATTGAAAAACGAAATTATAGAGGCTCAGAACAAACTGAATATCAAGTAGGTCAAACAGTTAATAAATACAACAACAGACGGAACAAACGTGAAAACAAATTTTTAGGGCCGTACGAAATTCTTCAATAATTAGAACATCATAAAGTAAAAGTGAAAAATAAAAAGAACAATGAAATTCAAATAAACCCGATGAAAGAACTGAAACCCCCAAATGTGATTTCAGGATCTTCACCCACTGCGGAGGATTAGGAACTGAATTTGCATATCCCGAATTTCATGAATTGAACGAAAATCCAGGTCTTCTCCCTTTCAAAATCGGTAATGCTCAAAATGCTATAGATAATTGGTTTTTCATTCAAGTTTTCGATATTTCAATTATTTTAAAACATTTTACTTATATAAGCGAACTATTCGATGAGTTCAAATTAAAGATAGAAAATTCCAAAGAACTTTTGGAATATTTCTATAATTTCTGTAATTTGATTAAATCTCTGCAAAGCAAAGTACATAATCAGATGCTGCAAATAAACCCTCTATTAAATTCTAGAAAAAGAAAGGTAGGTAGTCTTATCAAAGTTTTCACTGGAAACTTAGATCAATAAGATGCTGTAAAATATGATGAAGCGATTAACATACTTTTCAAAAATCAAGGAAAGATGAAAACGCTAGTTCAAGAACAAATTACTATTCTCAATCAAACAGTCAACAATTTTAAAGATATAACTAGAAATATAACGAAGAATGAAATTTCAATACAGTCACATTTACTGCAAATAGAAAAAACATTAACCTATATGCAACTTTCAAATCTTCACAAAAACGAATATTTTGCTATGCAGACATTTCTCACACAAATATTACCATCACTTAGAGATATATACGAAATCCTAGAAAAAATAGAAATATCAATATCTTTTTCAAAATTGAATACTTTCCATAACTCTCTAATAACTCCTCACGAATTATTAGAATAGATCAAATTAATATCTATTCATTTAACTAACGTTAAATTACCATTTGAACCCAAGCTCGAAAATATACTAAATTACGAAAAAATACTGAATATCAAAAGTTATAGCAAAGGAAACCAAGTCGTATTCATAGTAGAAATTCCTTTAATGGAACTAGAAATCTATAATTACTACCACCTCTATCCCTTACCTGTCCCACAATCTAATCATTTGAAAACTATCATACCGAGAGCAAATTTCCTTATCCTTAATGAGCACAAATACGTCTTCCTAAATACCAGATGCCAAGAAATTTCATCTGACCAACACATATGCCACAGTGTCAACCCCATCTTTATTAACGAAAATTTACCCTGTGAAATTCAAATATTGCAATATGCAAAAATGAATATAAATTGCGCAGAAATCCCAATTGAAGAAACATCAATTCAAGCCAGGAAAATAGAAGAAGAAAAATGGATCGTTGTCGTTCCAAGGAAAACAGTAGCACAACGGTATTGCCATCAATCCGAAGAAAAAATCATACTCCAAGGCACATATCTGTTAGATATCAACCCACCATGCGAAATCCATCTGAATCGAATATTGATAAAGAACCGGAAACCAACAAGAACAAACTATAGAAAAATTCAATTACCAAAAACCAGCTTCGCTACAGATAAACAGACAGACAAAGAGGAACAAGAAGAAATGAAACCTCTTAACATCGACCACCAAAACTTAGATGCGATGAAAAATGTGAGAACCGCTCTGGAAATACAAAATCAACGAATCAAAGACTTTCATAATAAACCAGTGTTAGTATGTGGACTATATTGCTTTATATAATTGCCACTTTTGTTACTATGTATTTCATTGCAAAATTTATATGTCAAAAATATTGTAAGAAAAGAGAGGACCAACCCCAAGACATTATCATCTGAACTTCACCGGAGTTTCGTTCCACGTCGGGAGGAGTTACGGGACTAACAAATGAACTATAATGCATATTGTGCAGCTTTAAAGCTGTCAGTACATTTTATATTATAAATATAGCTAAGGTAAATGTTGTGAAGCAGTTGGTAGAAAATTATACTTGTGTTTATTTGTAACGTTATTCCGTAAATAAAATTGTTAAAAAGTAAAAAATCAAAGGAGAAACTTTAACTCGCTGCAACATTTTTGACAGATTTTGGTAGAAAACGCTTGCGCTTTTTAAGCTGCAGCATCAGAAATACCCCAACAGTTATTTTTAAAAGCTTCTTTATAAACCAGCTTACGAGCGCAAGACGTCTAACGGCAAATCCTGTCAAAAATGTTGCAGCGCTTTCTTAGCTAGATGTGAGTTGGACACAGGAAATGCCCTTGTTTGGCCCGATACAACGCTCTTCAAATTATTGTCAGCTGGACATTAGCTTATAACATCAATGTCAGTATTTCAGTATTTTTATTGCTCCAGATAGAAGTTACAATATACAAATGAAAGATTGAGGAACAATAAAAGAGTGATCCAAAGGAATTCTAAAATTATTGCGTGGAACCTAGAATAAGACCATAAATGGACAGACAAAACCACAGAAGAAAATACTGTTCGTATCCTATAATAATACCTAAACCTAAATAAACATGATATAATATAAAATCACAAGGTTAGGTTAGGTTACTAAGGCGACTCCATCTCTTTCAAATGTAGTCCACTCAGTGGCCTTAGGCCCATTGTCTTACCCTTTTTGAAAATGCCCTACCCATCCCTCTGTTTTCCGCCATCTTCTTTCTCTCTTCCTCTCAGGCATTTCCACCCAAAGATGAAATTTTTGAGATTTCTGATGTCGATCTCAGATGCTTCCTCTAGACACTCTAGTGTTTGTTGTCCCAAGAATCGCTGACGTCTGCAAGTTAGCGCGGGGCAGAAACACATTAGGTGTGCTATGGTTTTTCTTCCTCGTCGCATTCTCTACAATAGTCGTCGGTTACGACTCCTATTTTTCGGAGCCATGTCCCAACCGTGCAGTGCCCTTTGATCACTCCCGTGATCCTTCGGAAAGAGGGTTTAATGGAATCAAGCATTTCCGATGTCTTCTTTTTATCTAATTTAGGCCACATGGATGATGAGATGATGCAGTCGCTTCTGCTGCACCATCTGTTATCATGTTCTGTCCTAATTATTCCATCTATTGTATCTCTTATGATTTGATCGGTGGTTGTGGTTTGTCTATCGCTTTTCTTATGCATTTTTCCGCTCTATCCCTCAACTGAGGTAGTCTTGCAGCTCTTTCTATAGCCAAAATTTCGGCCTGTAGTACATTGCAGCCGTCTTTTGAGTTTTATGGACTCATTTACCTTTAGAGCCTCCGAGTATATTCCAGCTCCTGTCCCTCTTTCTGTCGCTGACCCGTCTGTGAAAATGGAGGTTCCTGAAATCCACTTTCCTGGGTGTTCTTCCCACTCCTCTCTTGAGGGTATGACTATCTCTATGTCCTCCTCGAAGGTCAACTTGGCAGTTATGTAATCGGTTTTCTGTTTAAGACGACCTCTACTATTTTCGCCAGCAATATTTTCAATTTCTTGAAGTATTCTAGTGTGTCCCAAATTGGTCTGCGTCCAAAGTTTAGATTCCCTCAGTCTTAGGGCTACTTTGGTTGCTAGTCCTTTTATGAAAAAATCTAATGGTTTTAGGACCACAAATGTAAAGATAAAACGATAGATGGAAAGATTAAACAATAAAACAAATATTTATTTGATTCTTGTGCGTATCCTAAGGAAGTAAGTATTGATAATATATCTAATATATAAAACTTTAAATGCAAAGATGAGATTATAAATGCAAAAATAAAATATACGTTTGTAAGATTAAACAATAAAACTTTAATTATAAAGATACAACACTAGTAATACACAGATTCAAAAAGAGATAAAATTAATGCAATGAACATTGACGATAATATTGATTGATGATTTTTTAGTCTATAAAACCATAATTGCAAAGATAAAATATACGTTTGTAGTATAAAACAATAAAACTACAATTATAGAGATAAAACACTAGTAATACACAGATACAAGAAGTTATGAAATGAATTCAATGAATGAATATTGATGATAATATTGATTTATGATTTATTTTCAGTCTATTAAATTTTGAACACATGTTCTTAATATTAACCCAACCAAGACCACATTAATCCCATTTACTTGGAGAAGGATACTTCCAGCAATGAATACCCTCTCTGGAGACATCATAGAGTAGAAGTCTGATGTCAGCTATCTGGGAGTAACCCTAGATAGCAAGCTTCTGTGGAACATGCATATTGAGATTACTGCTAGCAGAGCAACATAGGCTTTGATGGCTTGATCTACCTGGATGTAACCCAAAAATACTGTGATGGATGTACGTCATGTTTATGAGACCAATAATAGCTTATGGGGCAATATTCTGATATGCCAAGGCAACCCAGGACACTACGAGGAAAACTCTCGATAGAATACAATGGTTGACCTGTGTTTGTATCACCGGAGCTATGAGAACGTGCCCAACTAGGAAATTGGACATCATCACAGATCTCACACCTCTACGGGGACTGGCGTTGGAGTATTCGGGCCTGCCACTAAATGCTCACTATCGTTAGGTCGATGTCAAAGCATATTTCAGGCAGATGTGCTTGGAATCGACAGATGTGTGGAAATGAACCTAGGAAGAATCTATGTGAAATGTGATATAGCCATAAGTTCTGACAGTCAGGCTGCGATTAAAATACTGAGCTCTCTTAACATCGATTCTAGGATGGTATGGGAGTGCCGAAAAAAACTCAACGAAATAGTCAAACAAAACAAGATCTATTTAGTCTGGATTCCCGACCACTCGGGAATCAAAGGGAACGAAGCGGCCAACACACTTGCCAGAAAAGGAGCACGAACTCCTTTCATTGGCCCAGAACCTTTCTGTGGTACAGGTAAATGTACCTACAATATAGAGTTTCAGGAGAAGGAAAAAACCTAAAGATAAACACTCTGGCGGAATATCCCTGTTTTTGATCATTCCAAAAAGTTTCTTCGAAGCTTTAATACTACAAGATCTGAGAAGTATCTGGATCTTAGCAAGAATATGGTACTCCTCCTCACTGGATTTCTTACTGGGCATTGTCGCCTCAGGAAACACCTAACGAGAATGGGTCCAGTAGAAAACGACGAGTACAGATTCTGTGGGAAGGAGTAAGAAACTCCGGATCAAATGGCTTTGGACAAGAAACATGCAGAAATGTGGAAGTTAGCTTCTTGAAGCCATTCCAGATTCTGGATTTCATTAGAATCCTGGAATTTGAGCTGTAGACTACGTAATGGCGAGATCAGCTCTGATGGGGGAAACAATAGAGCTCAAGCTCGCAGTGCAATGAAAGCCCCATAAATCTACAATCTACCCTTCACCCAATGTAATAAGTCCACAAAGCCCTAAATGGACACTTCGCCCAAAACTCGTTGGTGGACACTTCGCCCAAAATGTCCATTTCGCGCAAACTGACTGAAAGTCCACAAAGCTCAAAATGGACACTTCTCACAAATTATTTATTTATTATGATCGAACTCAAATCGGGACCTTAGTAATAAATCAATATTATAATTGCTTAAATTTTATTAAAAAATTAGACAAGCATAAAATATTATTGTAATTCAACTTCACATTAATTAAGAAAAAGTCACCGAGAAATTAATTTAGAAATTCATTCAATTCAATTCCTTTCAATAAATATATTATTACATAAAATAAGCAGAGAATTCACTTTATTTTTAAATAAAATTATATTATTTAATACATAATACAGTTCTCAAACATGACATGCCTAATATAAATAAAATAAATAATATACTATTTTTTTAAGTATTTGCTATTTTATTTCATATCTGAGATACTATATATATAAAAAAATAAGTTGCTTTAGAGGGATTACCTTATTTGACTGAAGATCTGTCAATTTATATATTGATTATTTGCAGCCCATACATTAATGAAGATGTTATTTAACAAAAAATAGTAATATAATGAACTTAACATTCCACTACCTTGAATTTGAAAATTTAAACAATTATAATATTAACTTATTACTAAGGTCCCGAACAGAGTTCGATCAAAGTAAATAAATAACTGGATGAAAACCCAGCCACGCTCGGATGAAATGTGATATACAAAACAACGATGAAAGACAAAAAAAGCATTCATTGTATGAAATACTTACGAATTATTAATATAGAAGATTCGGTTATTTTTGTTATTTAAATTGTCATATTTCATACGCATAGAATAAATACCATATGCCTATGGTATATATGTGGCGTATGGTATCTGTATGTGTCCATGCCAAGGATTTTATAAGAAGGATAATCGACTCAGTGTATTAGGAAATATGCTCTCTACAGTCGAGGAGGTGGACGTGGCGTAACTTCGCACTCTCTCGCTCGTACCTCAATCTGTCTCTATCATACTGCACCCGCCTAGAAATATTGATATATTTTGATGTGTCTATGGTTTGATAAATACAATGCAAAATTATAAGTCATAAGCCATTTGTGTGATCCATGAACTAATTCCTATTTGAAACTTTAATTTTAATCTACTATAATTCTTCAAAAAAGTATTTTTATGAAGTTGTGGCTTACGGGCCAGTTTCATTAGTAATGACTGGCTGGAAGAAAAGACACAAAATAAATTAGAACTTACGCAATGGAAATTATTTAGAAGACCCGAAGGACATTTATGTGGGGCCCCAATAATTAATTCAATGGAGAGAGTAAAGTCTTTGACGAGATGAATGAGATAGCAACTGAGAGATTATTTTGACCACATATCACCTAAGTTTTAACGGGTTTCATTATATTTGTAAAACTTCGTATCGGTCGCTTTTCATAATCCACGAGACATTACAATTTATCGCTTGTTCTGCAACTTATAAATTATTCTGAAGACAATAACTTTTGCTTCGTTGCTTTTAGTGTAAACCTGGCTACACTATATATGAACTAGTACCATAAACTTAAAAACGAAATGTGGAAGATACGATGTCGAGTAAATAGGTTAGGTCTTAGGTTCCGTCACGGCGCAAACATAATATGAATATGACTATGATATGAATGAAATTTCACTGGTCGATTCTATTTCCTATCTCTCTCTAATCTCATTAGTAGACCCGCCCAGCAACTCGACAGTATACAGCATACATTCTCAAACAGTAGCTAAAGATCCATCTTAGAATATCCTTAGTCCATGCGTATGTAGTGTATTGTTAACCTGCGTTTTCTGTGCTACCTGAGGTTCTATGATCTATGATTTTTAATGTAAAATCTAGTTCTGTACAATCGCCAACCAAAGGAGGATTGACAGTACATGTGCAATTTACGTCAAAGTCTATTGGCATTGATTGAGCTGTTAAAACTATTAGAATTTAACAAAATACTCGACAATCCAAATTTTGCGGATATATGTTATATATATGGAAATCATTTTTTTTGTGTTTTATTGTTCAGGTAAGGTTTCAAATGAGTCTACCGTACCTCTTGATGGATTTATCAATATAGATTTGTGCAAAGTGGCTATTTTGGGCTTTGTACACTTTTAATTACATTGGGTGAAGTGGCTCTGGAAACTCTACGATATTTTGCGGTGAAGTGGTCGATATATAATTTTGGGCTAGTGTCCATTGGGCTGTGTCCTAGACCCAGAAAGTTTATACTTAGAAACCTTTAAATTATGTTAACTTTGTAGGCACAGTAGAAGAGTATTATTTAGTTTCGTTCCCAAGAGTACAAAGCTTTTTTGTCCTATCGATCTGTACATTGTAGGGCAAACGTACTTCAGGTGTTACCTGGTATTGTATTCATAGGTAGGAGTAATTAATGTATTTTTTAAGAATATTGTTTTATATTGATGTTTTTGTACAAGAGCTGTCTAACATCAAGGATTTCAGATTCGCAATGTAATGATTCATTTGGGTATCTAGCATCCTTCTTCAAGATTAGTCTCAATTAGAATAACTTTCAAATACAATAAATTTATTAGAATTGACAATCCAGTTCCCGCCACTCTCTCTCTCTTCTCTCGCCTCTTTGCACCTCGCCGTTGCTCTGTCTCATCAATAATGATCACTCCCGCCGTTATCGATCCTCATCTATCGATCGATCTCCACGCCAGCGGCGGAGTAGTCTTCATTCGACGATCTTGAAACATTAATGTCTTCAGTAATTATAACAAAAGAGTCACTTACCCTAGGTCACAACGCCAGACCTATTCTTTATCCGTACTACTGCCTAAGTCGGAATCTACACCGGGATCCATTTCACCGCGTATAAACCCTGACTCCTTTGATGGTCTCAATTGCATAACGGTCATTTCCCAGAACCTTTCCAACACGGTACGGTCCATCATTCTTATGAGCTTGCTACTGAAACCCCCACCAGGTTTATCCATTGCGGCACTTCGCCAAAGCACCAGCCCACCTAGGCGATACATTGCTGCGCGCTTTCTACGCTTATCGTAACGTTTCTTCATCTGCTGATCTGCGTTAACAATATTAGCCTCCGCTTGAGCACGATCAGTTCGCAGTCGGTCTACTACTAAGGCTCCGACAGCCTGCTTTGGGACGACACTTCGTACTGCAGGCATACTTTCCCTGCCCTCTGAGCTTCTATCGCTCCGGGAATTTCCAAAACTCCCAGCTGCTGCGCAGCTATCACCAACCGTGGGTCGTCTGCAAAGTAACCGGTGACTCCGCCGAACTCAATTCGCCACCGCTTACACCAAGAGATTGAGTCATCACCCATGTCCTCCAGGTGGATGTCATCTGCGTTCACATCGCTCGCCAAACCAATCTTAGGTAGATCTGGTTTGCGGACATCCAAAACCTGCACCGGGTCTCCTTGATCATCACCGATCACTCCGTAGCTAGCTAGCTCGCCCTTCTCCAAATCGGTTACTCTCCCACGTTTATAAGAGAACATCAGATTAGCGGGAGAGAAATGCGTGCTGGAGTTGACTGCATTATTAAAGCCCCAGACAACATCCGGCAGTTTCTCGTCTCATCTACCTTCAGTGTCCGCGGTTGAAGACAAAGCTTCAACCATCGTTTTGTTCTGTCTCTCCACCTGGTCGTTTGTCCTAAAAGCTGCCACCGCATTTAGAACGTGACTAATATCCTGATCGACTAAGAAAGCTTTAAACTCCCTGCTAGTTAATACTTTACCCCGATTAGATATCACACACCGCGGATAGCCAAATTCGCTAAATATCTCTCCCAACCGGAATATTTTCTGGCTCGACTTTAACGTCTTTACAGGTTTCGCCAAGACTAATTTCGTAAAATCGTCCACCAGCATCAGTACATACCTGTTGTCCTTGACACTCTTGACAAACAGCCCAAAGTGATCGATATGCACAGGATCGAATGGTATAGCCTGAAGTTCAATCGGATGCAGAAACCCTTCACCACACCCATATTGACCCTTGGCAAAATCATACCTGAGACACGAACCAACATATTTGGACACAAAACGCCTTACCCTAGGGAACCAATAAATTTCAGACAACAACTTATAACATCTCTCGAAATTTGGATCACCGATCTCATCATGATATTTCCTCATAAGATTGAATTTTGCCATTGCAGGGACGTACAACTTAGCACCATTACGTGTAATGCGATACAATCGTCCTAGCTTCAATTTATATTGCCCTTGCGTCTGAGTCTCTGCACTCTTGCGAGAGCATACGAACAATTTCCTGCACTTTCGGGTCCTGTAATTGAACAGTTAGAAACCAATCATCCTAATCATTGTTACAACATTCACACTGACAGAAGTAACAGGGGGATTCCTACTGAGTGCATCGACATGCAACATGCGACCACTGGGACGATGCTCGATCTCCATGACATATTCTTGAATAGCCAACCACCATCTAGCTATCCGTGGTACCAGGTCTCTCCTGAGCTTTGCAGCCCTAACTGCTGCACAGTCGGTTACCACCTTGAAATGTACACCTATCAAATACACCGCAAATCGTTTAATCGACTCGACCACTGCCAATATCTCCAACTCATAACTATTGTATACCTGTTCTCGCACAGTAGTTGCCCTGCTGTAATACTCCACTGGTCGCCATCGGGAACCCTGTCCTTTCTGGAAAAGTATACCGGACAACCCCAATTTACTAGCGTCAGTATGAAGTTCGACCTCTGCCTTGACTATCGTACAAATCCAATATTGGTCTAGTGACTAATTTTTCCTTGAGCAACTCGAATGCGTGCTGTTGTTCCCATTGCTACAGTACATCTTTCTTTGTGAGATTCGTTAGAGGAAATGCTATAACAGAGAAGTTGGAGATAAATTTCCTGAAGTAAGAAGCCAACCCTATGGACTGTCGCACTCCGTGAACATCTTGGGGTATAGAAAATTCTGTTACAGCCTGTATCTTCCGCTTCCCGGGACGAACGCCTTCTACATTCACATCCTGACCCAAGTAATCAATCTGTGTTTATAAAAAGGAACACTTATCTAATTTGAGCTTAACCCCGGCCTGCTCAATCAGATTTAATACCGTCTTCAATAAAGCCAGAGCCTCCTCGACATCGGATGAAGGAATCAATAAGTCGTCGATGTATGCTGAAACTTCGCCATACCTGAGCTTACCCAGTATTTTGTTGATGGTCCGCTGGAATACCGCTGGCGAGTTACTAAGAGCGAAAGACACTCAAAGATATTCGTAGTGTTCATCCGGTGTGACGAACGGTGTCTTATCAATCGAGTCAGGGTGCATAGGCACTTGATGAAACCCTTGAGTTAGTTCCAAAAAGGTAAACAAGCTTTTATGAGCCAATCGTGCAAGATGATCTGAAATCAATGGGAGGGGATACGTATCCTTCACCGAGATAGCATTCAACGCCCTATAATCGACACACATTCTAATCTCGCCAGATTTCTTGGGTATCAGTACAATTGGGCTAGCATACGCTGACTCACTTTGTCGTATAACACCTGCCTCGAGGAGAGAATGCACCTTCTCCTGGACCACCTTCCTCTCATGATGTGACAACCTGTAAGGCCTATAGAAAATGGGAACATCAGTAGTCAACCGAATTCTCATTGTCTCCAAATTCGTCAATCCGAGGTCACTCGCACCTTGGAAGAAACACAATGACTTCCGTCTCTATAATTCAAAAAACCGTTCCTTATGTTCGCTAGAAACGCTCCCAACGTTCACATCAGATAAACCAAAGCCATACCTGCGTACTTGCATAGTTCTCACTCCACTAGCAGTCGCCCGCTCCAAGTTTCGGCCAGGCACGCATGACTCTGCTCTGGATATAAGTCGCCCTTTATTCCATGGTATGGTCTCGGTACCGTCGTTAACCACCTATATAATTTCTCGACCCCTTATAAGACCTGCTGGTATAATTATTTGTAGACTTCCCAACAGGGAACTTCTTTCTGTCAATGAAACAATGCCCACCTGGAACATCATCCATGACCTTCACCTTGATCTTATTAACTGAGTTTGGTCGAAGGATCACATTCTCAGCCAATCTAATCTCGCATCTAGTCGTCTTGTCCTCCAAATTGATATGTCGTAAAAGGGTACCCACATCTGGCTCCTTGCTAAGATAATTCTTACCTTCCCTAACGACCATGGTTACTCCTGGATGATTAAGGATGGGCTGTCCCAATAGTAGCTCGATCGACCTCATATCTGCATCAGTAACCAATGCCGTGGTCTGGTAAGTGAAGCCGTCCACTATCTTCTCAAAGCCAACCTCACCTAGTCTCCTTGCCATACATCCACCGAATCCTTTCAGAAATTGCTTTTTGCCACCTGAAGATACTCTCAACCTCAGACGCTTCACTGTGGACTCTGCTATCAAATTTTGCAGATACGATCTTACATTCATGCCATAGACATTCACTAGCTGTCGGAAACTTTCCGTAGGTTTAAGCATTAGTCTTACCAGGTTCGCACTGTACCCACCAGCCTCTCACTTGCAATCGCTGCTAGTCTCGCACGTCTGCTCGCCCTTGCGTCTCCTGGGACAATCCCTCTGCCAATGCGACTTGTTTCCACATAGTCGACACCGGTCCATAGTTGGGAAGGGACAACCCCGGCTTATGTGGGTAGTCAGCTTCTGACAATTGAAGCATCTCCGCTTCAAGTTCTTACGCCTGAGGCCATATGCTGACGACTCTGGCTCGACTACCCTTGAAGCCACCTGCTTCTTCTCTACCAAACTGTAGATCTCCAGTCTCTCCAGAAAAGAGTTGTACAGTTTCTCCGGGGTTGCGCACTTCGCCGCGTACGCATTTGCTCTCAGCTCCTTTGGAAGCCCCCGGATATTTACCTCAACCGCCCGTTTGCCCCTTACATCCACTCTCTCGCATAACGCCAGCTTAGAGTGATAGTAAGAGGTCATTGTCTCCGTAACACTCTTCTGATGGGCCACCAAGTCCTCCAGCATGATGGCCAAGTCGCGCCGTCTAGAAAAAGCCCCTTTCAGCTTGGCCTTCCATTACCCCATGATAGGCCGAACGTGGTTAGCTGGTTGAAACACCTCTTGGCTGCTCCTTCCAGCCTGGACTGTACTAGGACCGACTTCTCATAATCAGTCCACCCGTGGATGTGTCTCAGTGTATCCACCCTTTGGAGTCATCTCTCAATGTTGGAGTCTGGATCATCGGGATCAAAAGTCTCCACCATCTCCAAACCCAACGTCATAGGCCGTCTGCTGCCTCTCGCTTCTTTGGCCATTGGCCCGCCCCTGGAACTGCTTGTCGACTAGTCACCCACGGTCGACAGCTGGAGTTTTACCATCTCACCGATGCTCTTTGCTAGGCTACCTGCCATAAGAGCCTTGACAAGTTCGGTTATCTCTCCGTCAGAGAGGCCGGCCGCCCGCCTAGCCTCTCTGGTACCAGTTTCCGAGCCAAGTTGTCTCTGCCACTTCTCCGTTTGGGGGTGTAGGACTCATCTAGCTCTACATCCTCAGTCAGCAACAGGTCACCCTCGTCTGACATAACTCTGTACTACGGATCCGCCGGTGTCTTTGGCCACCTGCTACTCAATCTATCTCCACTCAACGGAATTTACTAAACTACCTGTTACACAATCTTCGCCTAGCTCGTGTACTCTTTATCTCACTTCTGATTTGTTACCTTCGAATAACTTGGTAATGTAACAAACTTTCAAATACGACAAATTTATTAGAATTGACAATCCAGTTATCGCCGCTTTCTCACTTCTCTCACCTCTTTGCACCGCGCCGTTGTTCTGTCTCGTCAATACTGATCACTCCCGCGCTCCCGCCTTTATCGATCCTCATCGACGCATCCTCCCTCTAATGCCACAGATCGATCTCCTCGCCAGCGGCGGAACAGTGTTCACATTTATGTTTTTTGATAAATTAAAATTACAATATAATTTTTGTAAGTACTTTTAAACTGTAAAATATGTGATTGATCACAAATAAATATTTCTCAGTGCAAAATTTGCATCATTTAATGAACCAATACCATCACAAAATTATAAGTTAATTGTGGTTATCACCAAATCTCAAGTTAAACACTCGATGCGCGTCGTTTCGGCCATTGCAAGTTCGTTTATTTATGACATATATTTTGAACTTCAAATGCGATGAACGATTACCACAACCTATTAAATATGAAATCATTTGATTGTAATCGGCGTTAATTTTATAATTTCACAACGTTGAAAATTTCAAGCGTATCATTGCAGTAATACAAATGTTTACTTGAAATGATTATACCTCTGTAACATTAATTCTGAACAAACAGCTGAGGCCTTATATATTAGTTAATTATTACCTAATTTCTGCAAGTCGCCTAACGAGCATCTAATAATATGATGCTAAGTTTGGATAATTTATCATTTCTTGATGCAAACGTTTTAAGTGACTTTAGAAATAATGACAAACATTTTTCAAATCAAATGAAGTGCCAATATATTTATGAAAAAATGTAAGTAATCATATTTCTTTTCGAGTGATAACCAGAAAAATACTGCTAATAACTATGAACAACAAAGAAGGAACATTTTGTCGATTATTTATAAGCTAGGTACTGCATACTCAGAATAAGAAAAGCTATGATCCTTAAATCTCCAGAATTTTGTTTTTGATCCGTCATAATTGAATAAGCTATAACTATTTGAAGTGAAATCGAGTTTTCAAAAAGCAGACACAAAACTTCAACAAAATTGACCAGGGCTATGCAAAAATGAATACTGGTGGAGAATGTTTAAAGATATAAAAAACACGAAAGGTTGTACTAATAGTTTTAGGAAGCATGAAAAAATATTAAAAGCAACAAGAAAACTGGAAGTGTTTTACAAATAATCTCATCCAATGAATGAGAAGTACATTACTCAAGGCTGCTAAGGAAGTGGTATATAGGTAGATATGGTTATGATCCACAAGAGGAAGTTACATCGATGATCATTGAAGCCAAAATCAAAGAAACAGATGCAAATAAAGCTTCAAGAAGGGCAAAAAATAATAAAGCAGCCGGACCTGAAAATGGAGTTGCTAAAGTATGCAGGAGAAATGGTAGTGTCTTAATTCGAGTGTTGTTAAACAAAATTTAATGAGGAGAAGAAATCACGAGTGAATGAAACCTGTTATATACATCCTCTATATAAAAAGCGGAAGACTCTTTACCACAGTAACAAACAAAAAAATAGAACAACACATGGATAGAAAAGAAAATTGATACATTGATGACATTTATCGATTTAGAAAAAGCAGAATACCAAGAGAACAATAAGGGGAAGTAATATTGGAGAAAGCTATGTGTAATGAAATCACAGAGCCAATAAACATAACAAAAAGCTTAAAGCAGTAATGCGTCCTTTCTAAAAAGGTGGTATATAAAATTCGGAAAGATCGGTATACCAATTCAAGGATATATTTACTACTTTTCACTGATGGTGATATATACCCGGTGGTCTAGTTGGTAAGAAGTTGGACTTCTAACCGAGAGGTTGTAGGTTCGAGCCCAACTAGGTCAAGGACTTCTTCCATACATGAGAATTTCTCAAAAAATTCCGGGGTCAGAAGGATCGCTATAAAATGACAAAAACTAGCGTTCGAAATTACTTGCCCCTTACCAAAAATATTACACTTTACAATAAAAAGTATGAAGATAATCAATTTGATGTTTACTTTTTCGTAGGTAGAATTAAACTTGAAGGTAATTGTTGATAAACTGTTTAGGTAATGTTAATTTACGAAAATAACAGCTGCCGGAATGATACTTTAGAAAGTTGCTTCAGTCTTCAACAAAACACTTGTTTTGGTTATTGCGCAGCAACCATATCAAACAAATATCTGCCGAATCCGGGTGGGATCAGTGCCGAACAAGATAAACATCATAGCAATGGCTGCAACCTACAATAAATAAATAAATAAACCTGCAAATGTAAAGTAGATCTCTGTTCCTTAAAATAAATGTGATGAGCATGTATTGACGAAACTTAAGCTATGAGATTGCATTGGTCGAAAAAGAAAAATGGAAGGTGCCAATTACAAAAAAAAGGAAAAAGAAATTGTCATCAGAGTATGCTCATCCATCGGCAGTTCCGGAAGTTGTCACGTCATGTAAGGTCATGTTGTTCGAGGCCGTTATGTGTCGGCACAATAGTGCTAATGTGAAATGGGCGTTGGCAGCGGCATAATGGCGAATAATTGTGCGGTGGAAGCGTCCATCCGTCCTTGACAAATGAATGGTGAGCCGAACCACCACGGGCCACTGTAATTTCTTATAATTTTACGTTAAATTAGACATTTATTTCGATAAATGGGTAATTGTTCGGATTTACAGAAGTTAATTACGCAATAGGGCAGTGGTACTCATATAGATAGATAATAATTACATTTTTCGCAAAAATACTCATGTAGATATTTCTCATGCAAAAATAGTATATGACGCCATGATGTGATCTTAGAAGTAATTATTCTCTTTATAATTATGTGAGGTTGCCCTGAAAGACATTGAGTTTTAAGGAACCCAATTTATTAAATTATTGAAGTCATTGAATCATTCGTTAAGGAAGTCAAAGATAATGTGAGTTCCATTATCTTTGACGAAGTATATTCAACTAGTGCACCTAGTTATATAATTTGCTGCGTTATGTCTGTCAAAACATTAGGTAATTTGTTTCTCATTTTATATTTAAAAACACTGTGATTTCTTAGGCCTTGTTAGATTCACTAAAAAATGATTTGTCTGGAATTCTTCTTTCAGAGAAGTATTGTCGATTGTCTCTAATTGTTAGGGCAATATTTCTATTGCTAATAATGACATGTTGAAACAAATCAAATCTTCCTTAATCAGAATATTTTTTTTAACATTATGATACAGTGGTCAGGTTCTACAAAAGCACACCCAACTGTCAGTCTGACATTTAATTATATAATCAAGATGTCAATTTTTCCATAGCAACCCTCACGTTACCGAATATGAAACTCTTAATATTAGGTATAGGGAAGTAAACTGAAAGTACCCATATTTTTAAACGTTGAATAGGTACAGTGCAACAGAAAAAAATTAGGGTTTGTATTTAAAAAATCGGAGATAGTTTATGATATTCAATTCAAAGTTTTCATCGCTTTCACACTCACCCTGTATATTGCCAGATATTGTTTCAAGTTTAGTCAAAAATGTTCACCTCTGCTTATTAGATTTATGATAGTGACACTTTAATTTATGGTATGAACTACTAATAATGATGCACTATTCATACATCTGCAACTGTAATTTTTTTCACAAAAATTATAAAATTTAAAAATATATACAGGGTGGGGCACCGTATACGACACGGTCTCTCAAGGGGAATCCATACAATATAATGTTTTTGTGATAAACGAAATAGATGCAGAATTTTTCTGGCCACAATCTAAAATTATTTTTATACATACAGGGTGATTCAAAAAAAAGATACATATCAAAGTTATGTTTTTTTAAATTGAATGTCCTATATTTTTTATTATTTTCGGATATAAGAGTCAAAATAAAAGTGAGTTTCTTCAGTATTCCCTATACCTATCTCTTTCCATTTTGAAAATATCCAAAGATTTGTTGAAATGTAAGGTATGAACTATTTTTCTATAATTTCCAAAGTTGCTCATTTTGAACTTGAGCTAAAGGTTTTATCATATTGATAAAGGTCAAGGTTATAGCCTGTATCATATTTCAATATCAAAAATCATACAGGGTGTTGGAAAAATATGGTTGTAAAATTTCAATATAAGATATTGAAAAACTTCGTTATCTTAAATGGAACACCCTCTATATTATTACATATTTTAATGCAGAATTGAATCCTCTTTCGAATTGTATAAGGGTTCCCTATAACTAAACTCAAGGCATTTCTTGAATTTTGCTTCTTTATCACAGTAGGAACATTACCCAATTAATCTGGACAGCTTTGAGGCTGTTACCATGGAAATGTTTTATAACTGACAGTTTTGAAGCGTTTAATTTATAAATACAATTTAAATCAGTGTACTATTCAAATAAAGCAAAATGAAGACTTATCCTATCGAAGAGAGAATAAATATGCTTCTAATAATTGGTGAGTGTCATGAAAATTGCCTATTGGCTTCAAGAGTATATGCTGAAAGATATCCAACCGTATCACATCCAAATAGAGCTGTGTTTGAACGGTTACTGAGAGAATTTCGGAATTCTGGTACTGTATCCTACAAACAAAAAACTACGCTAAAACCTATTGTAGATGATGAAGAAAATGAGTTTGTGGTCATAGGATCTGTTATAGAACACCCTCATACCAGTCAACGCAAAATAGAAAGAGAAACAGGTATTAGTAGGAGAAGCATTTCAAGAATATTGAAAAAATATCGGTTTCATCCTTACCATATTCAGATACACCAAGAACTTTATGAAATGGATTTTAATCACAGACTTGAATTTTGTGTTTGGACTCTAGACAGATTAGGCGATAATGAACTCTTTCTAGATTCAATTCTGTTTTCTGATGAATCCACTTTCCATAATAACGGCCTGGTGAACAGACATAATTTCCATTATTATAGTGATGAGAATCCTCGAATTTTTCGAAATACTAATTACCAACATAGATGGTCAGTTAATGTATGGGGGGGTGTTCTAGGGTCCCAATTAATAGGTCCTTACTTTTTTGATGGCATTTTAAATGGACAAAAATTTCTAAGATTCTTACGTGATAAACTACCCGAACTTTTAGAAAATGTGCATTTGAATATCAGACAGCAGATGTGGCTGCAGTTGGATGGTGCTCCAGCCCATTTTCAAAGGAATGTTAGAGAATTTCTTGATAGGCGTTTCCCAAACAGATGGATAGGAAGAAGCGGCTCGCAAAATTGGCCACCAAGATCTCCAGATCTAACATGTGTGGACTTTTTTTTATGGGGATACATTAAAAACATTGTATATGACACCCAGCCCACAACAGCTGAAAATATGAAAGAGAGAATAAGAGCCGCTTTTCGATCCGTGACACCACAGATGTTGAGGAAAGTTAAAAGATCTTTTGAAGAGAGAGTTCAATTATGTATTCAAGAAAATGGACGACATTTTGAACATTTACTCTAGTGTTTCTTATTTTATTATATTTTTATACTGTTATTATTTTTATATCATTCAATAAATGTCTTGTTCTTAATACTTTTATACCGCTACGCCTAGTAGCTGTGTAAGGGAAGTATTGTATTCGTGTAAAATTTTCGGTACTCTGTTTCTACGTTCCAGGGCTTTTTGAGTCCAACAAACATATGTTTTGCTATTGGTCTGTCTGTCTGTATGTTTCTCATATTCGTCAGTATTTGTTTGAGAGAGGTAGAAAAGAAGTGTGAGTGGACTTACCACATTTTTCCTTGGGCTTTCATAATAATACGTTATCAATAAATACTTATAGGTATTTCTTTACGTTTCACAGTATCTATGTAAATGTAAAACGCTGATATTCCAAAAAAAAATATATTAATGGAGTAGTTGTCTTTTAAGGGTAAAACCGACAGCAATAGAATAGTATAGTATCATTACCCGTCAGTTAATTATTTCATATGAGTTTTGAAATTCTAGGAGATTGGATAATAATCGTGAATCAATTAGTACTGTAATAATAATAATGGAATTTAACTATAATAATGATTATTTTAAAACGTCATCCCAATCATAATGGCATTGGGAATATAAGACAGAATTATTAGAGAAGTGCGAAATTGAAGAAATTCGTTGAGTTTAGTTATAGGGAACCCTTATACAATTCGAAAGAGGATTCAATTCTGCATTAAAATATGTAATAATATAGAGGGTGTTCCATTTAAGATAACGAAGTTTTTCAATATCTTATATTGAAATTTTACAACCATATTTTTCCAACACCCTGTATGATTTTTGACATTAAAATATGATACAGGCTATAACCTTGACCTTCATCAATATGATAGAAGGTATAGCTCAAGTTCAAAATGAGCAACTTTGGAAATTATAGAAAAATAGTTCATACCTTACATTTCAACAAATCTTTGGATATTTTCAAAATGGAAAGAGATAGGTATAGGGAATACTGAAGAAACTCACTTTTATTTTGACTCTTATATCCGAAAATAATAAAAAATATAGGACATTCAATTTAAAAAAACATAACTTTGATATGTATCTTTTTTTTGAATCACCCTGTATGTATAAAAATAATTTTAGATTGTGGCCAGAAAAATTCTGCATCTATTTCGTTTATCATAAAAACATTATATTGTATGGATTCCCCTTGAGAGACCGTGTCGTATACGGTGCCCCACCCTGTATATATTAGGTATAGGGTTTCCAAAATTTTATGTAGAATTCAAAAATCAAAGAATATATAGGGTGTTCTATTTAAAATAAGAGAGTTTATACCTGTATCAAAAATACTAAACACCCTGTGAACATGACAGCAATCAAAATAAAAAATTCAAGTAAATTCACAAAGATTTTATTACAACACTTTTTTTCGTATCTATGATCGCTTCTGAGATAGGGGGTAGTGAATGTTATTCTGGACAGCCTGTATGTACAAGTAATTTACACTAAATCGACATTTTTCAAAACACTTGCTTAGTTTGCACCTGTTTATTATAAGAACTTTCCACATCTTATATAAAGTTTGCTCTAGACTTGTAACCATATTGTTATTCTCATACTTGTAGTTAGATAAACAAATTTGTTCTTTTTGAAGTACATATCGGTCCTTAATTTTTACTGGTGCACTCAGTAGGTTATAGTGCGTTGAATTTCAACGGTAAATCTACAAAAATTGGTAAAAAACTTTTCCTATGACTTCCCTCGACAAACCACCCCGCTTCGAGATGGAAACAACCTTGTCGCTTCTACCGTTCTTATATTTACACTTAATATTTTGGACACCCTATATATATGATTAACGAAAACCCTTACATTGCGTCGCCGGTAGTCGTAGTAGTAGTTTCTTATCAAGAATCCTCAACTTTTATGAATTTTTACTTTTCCACCGCTTTTTTCTAAATATTTTTTGATTTTCGCGCTATAATCTTTTGAAATTTTATAATCTCTTTGCATTTCGGATTCTATAGATTTTAACCTTCTCATCGCAAATATTCTATATTTTGTATCATCATTTTTCCACAAAAGATCTATTTGACAATTATTTACAGGTTTTCTAGATGTTTCTTCTATAATTACTAATGCTCTTTCATCTTGTTTTGTTTTAATGCTTTCTCTATCTTCTTCACAGATATGAAATATGACACCTGTTCGTCCTTTTATACCAGAGTTATGTCCACGAATAACCCAACCTAACTTAAATTTGCTCATCATGGGTTCATTTTTATTTCCCTCAGTAATTTCTCTTGCTATAATTGAACCAATATTATCCTGACCAATGAATATTTCTTGTTTTGCAATTTTTGGACTCACTTCATAAGGTGGTAAATGAGACAAATGTCTCTAATTTTTCATCATGATCCTTTATATGGTTTGTATTGATAAATCAAGACATCTCACCGTTCTGACATTTTTTAACTCATATTTTTCTTTTTTATTTTTTTCCTTGGATTTGCAAATTTACTCTCTACCTCTATCTACCTCCTCATTTGTTGTTGAATCCTTCCATCAAATTCTCAATGGATCCACTTGTCCATTACCTCCAATCCTATCTTCAACATGCTCACTCAACAGGGTGACTGTAGATGCTTCATCGAATAAAGCAAACGTGAAGTACTGTCCCTCCGGACCTGAGACGACAACTGGGATGATTCTCAGAAGAACTTCCCTATCTACAATGCAAAGTCTTAATGCCTCATCATTTTTTTCCAATTCTGTTGCTTGAGCTGATATTTTAGAAGTTGATGGTTAATTTTCATTATGAAGTAAGCTGTGATGATATTTATTACATCCACTCAAAGAACATACCGTTGATGATCTCAATAATCTTGGCGGAAGGAAATATTTTAGAAATTTGGATTCTGAGTTCCGTCATGTTGAGACGATGACATAAAAAACCGCTCTCTCTGTGTAAAATGGCCACTAAGAATTCGTTCGCATACCAATTGGCCTAAAGAGTGCGGCATCAACTTTTCAGCGTATGGTGGACAACATTCTTCGAAGAATACAGAATCAATCTTGTATATCTATCTCGACGATATTATAATATTCTTCAAGTTACTTCAAGAGCACATCGTAAAATAAGCTTTGGTCTTCAACCGATTGAGGAAGCTCAACTTCAACATCCAGCTCTATAAGAGTGAATTTCATCGGTAGGAAGTATACTATAAAGTATATAAAAGGCATTAGACTAAACCTAGACAAAATTCAGGCTATCCCAAAGTATCCTATTCCCAATACACCGAAACAACTGAAAGCGTTTTTAAGACTTGTAGGTTACAGAAAATTCATAAAGAGCTTTGTGAAACTGACCAAACCATTCACCCTCAGATTAAAAATAGACACTAACGATCCTAACTATAAAAAAAGTATGTTTTGAATTATGAAAAAATGCATTGATACGGCCTTATTTTCCAATATCCCAATTTCCAAAAGCCCATGCTTCTTACTAGGGATGCAAGTAACTTCTCTATTGAAGCAATTCTTTCCCAAGGCCTAGTCGGCTCAGAGCTGCTAATTACCTATGCAATTCGAAAATTGAACGACGCTGAAATCATCTATTTGACGAATAAGAAAGAACTATTAGCGATAATTTGGGCAACAAAGTATTTACCATTTACCATAATCACTAATCATATAACTCTAAAGTGACTCTTTTCCTTGAAAAAACAAAATTCTAAATTAGTTCGATGGCGACTACGACTTCAATAATTTGAATATGAGATTTGTTAAAAGTGATGTAAGCTTAATAGTAATGCGAAAGCATTATGCTGAATCCCAAACTTAATGAATACAGCTACTAAAAAAACATTCAATATTCGAATACATTGAAAAATTTATCAATGATACTCTAGCCAGCCCAAGACGACCAAGACTTACAAGAAATAGACGATGATGACGCTACTTATACCTGTTATACCAATCACGGAAGACCCACTAAACCATGGCAAATATCAAATCAAATTTATTTCTGTCAAAAGTGATCGATCTGATATCGAGTTGAGAAAATGAAAATCTGAGACGGCCAAATTTAAGACCAGATTATTTGTAGCTACATTTAAAATGAACATTTTTTTCAATGCTGGTTTTTGAGTTAGACCAGTGGTCTAAAATATGCGTATTTCCGCAACAATGTTTTTATTAGATTTCTGGATGATAACAAGTACAAGCAATGAATGTAATAGAAAAAGTACTATCTTTTTTGGTATAAGTGAAAGATCAAAAATTTTGATAAATAATGTTACACTCAGAAGTGAGAAATAAATATTTCTTACAAA
The DNA here is from genome assembly GCA_958507055.1 of Crioceris asparagi. Lineage (NCBI taxonomy): Eukaryota > Metazoa > Arthropoda > Insecta > Coleoptera > Chrysomelidae > Crioceris > Crioceris asparagi. The sequence continues at coordinate 57,554,071 of OY293826.1, read as the reverse complement.
AAAATGGATGGACTTCATTTGTTGGTGCTATGAAGAATATAAAATAATATTGAATCTATTGGTGCTTTTGGTGCCAAGGGTCTTCTATTGTAGGTATTCCCAGTACCAATAGAATTTATATTTTTTTGATTTTTCCGTGCACCAACAAATAAAGTCGGTCCAATTTTTTTAAGTATTTATAGTAAATATGCTCAAGTATATCCAATTACAACTGTGCAAGCAGCAAAACTTTTCTCAAATTATTTTCTCATCATTTTTTACCAGGATTAATTGTCACCGATAATGAATACTAATTCGATAATAGCTTGATCACAGATTTCTTTATGTTGCATGAATTCGATGTTTGCTTTTATAGCCCACATACAAATTGATTGATTGATTGATTGACAAAACGTTTTCATTCTTCCTTCCTAAAACATCTCAGCCTATTAGGTTATGTACTGAGAAAACTGCCAGGAAATTGAAAATGAGTATGTCGAGTAATAAGGTGATTTTGAACAAATCAGTTTTTATACGTTGTCAATATTTGAAGGTTTTCAACCAAACCACCGGTGAAATTATTCAATTTATTGTGGGGTTCCTTATATACGATGAAAAAATGGAACCCTTATTACTCTGGTGTCTATCTGTCCCTTTGCCATAGTCTACTTTCTTCGAATCTACAGAACGGAAAAAGTTAAAATTTGATACTTAGACTGGCTGGGAAGTATAGAGTCGATTAATAATTTCTGATTCTTGAGGTTAAATAATCGATAAAATATGGGAAGATAAAATAATTTAGTTTAAAAAAATATAGGTCTTCACGCTAATTTCATTGTAATATCTTTGCGAATAATCTATATACGATACCCTCCACACGCGAGCCCGACTTGCATGTGAACTTTTTTAAATAAACATACCTAAATAAAAATTTCCTCAAAACAGATCCCTTCAAAAATTATATCAAAAGCAAATAATGTACCGATCCAATGTTAGACTATTTCTCGAGAAAAACTTCTAAATTGTATATACCTTTCTCGACAAAAATGTTATCAAAAAAGTTATTACCGTCAAAGTGCAATTTTGTCAGCACCATTCGACGAGCTTTCATAGCCTTTCGATTTACCTGTAACAGCTAATCTAGCCGGGGATGTATAAAATATAAGAAAACTGCCAGAAAAGCAATATGAAGCTATTCGAGAGCAGATGCGGGTACAAAAGGCAAGAGAAATGAAATGTGAAAAACTCACAATGGCTCCACGGAAGTCGACTTTACGTTAGATAGAAATTTCCTATTTTACCGGATAACACGGATGAATTATCCAGAGAGAAGAAATTTTCACCAGCTCCAAATCAAGAGACACGGTAGTGTCTCGCGACATCCCTTTCCCTACATCCAACTAGCCATGCACTCGTCAAGTTTCATGCATCCAACATAGGTATAGCGCAGTACATAATATAATATAATATAGCGGGCACTACAGTTTCTTTACAGGAAATATACTCTCCCCCCTTGCGTCCCAATATTAGCATCGATATATCTCAATTAATATAAGACTTTAACCAAAAATGTGCTTAGTTACGCCATATAAACCATCAATGATCTATTGATTGAGAAAATTAAAGTTAATAATTACATATTAATAAAAATATTTCCGTAGCAATGGTAAGCCACGCCCCTAGCCCCAAAAAGTTGTCGATTTCAATTTTAAACCACTCTTGTATGTCTATATATATATATATATATGGATGTCACAATAATTCCGGCTCAGTTCGGCGACAGTCGTCTCCGCGGGAACTTATTAACTTATCTACGGTAATATAAGGACGCAACGTTCTTATTATATTTAAGCATATGTAACTACATTTATATTATCGATTTCTGACTTAATAATTGTGATTCGAAAACTGTAATATTAATAGGTAATCTCTATAATCTCTGGTAATATCAATCTCTATGATCTCTGGTACCATATCGTAGTTGACACAATGAAACCTCTATTAGTTTTGTATGTATGTATGTATAGCAACGCGCGCCATTGTTTTTCAGAGGGCCAGTCTGACAAGGGGGAAAGCCCCCTATCAGAAAAGTAGAGAATAAAATAAATAATATACACTTACAATTGTAAACCTGACATAATAACAATAAATATATTTGAATTGAATTGAATTGTTTTTCAGAAAAATGTTTTATAATGTGTTTTTATATCTATTTTTAATTTTTTTATGAATTTTTTCAATATTTTTATATCATAGTTATTTTACAAACTTTTACTCAATATGTATTTTTGTTAATTTATTTTTCACAGATAGCAGGAATGGCATTTTTCGATGATTTTATGTTTTTTTTAGAAATTTTTAAAGATTTATATAGGGGAAGAGAATCTGTTTTTGAGGGATCAAAAGTATACGAAGATAGATGATAGACACACGGAAGATGCGCTTAATACCTGTTTGATCCGCGACTGTTTTGCTGTGGATATTTTGAAAACATAGATTAAGTTTTCACAGAGAGTTAATTTGATGTATGATCCGCGATTGGTTTGCCGTGGATATTAGTTGAGAAGTGTGTTCTCAACACAAAATGGTGTGTTACAACAATTAAAATAAATAGTAACGTTTATTTAATAATGACTTGTGTGCGACTTTGGTACAAAAAATGTTTGGTTTAAATGAAGTAGAACAACAATACAACAAGCTTCCAAAAGAATACTATATTAAATTCTAATTACTTACTACCTAGTTATATATAAAATGTTGGGGGTGTGACTCATTAAGACAAATGGGTAGGGAGAGGAGGACATTTTTACCTATTCTGGGTAAGGATGAGAAGCGTTATTAAGAGCTAAGGATTAAATTGCCGCAAGAGATGGGGTTTATGATATACAGTAGATAAATTTTTTATGGCTTAAGTTTAAATATTACACAGAATCTAAACCTATTGCCTGAGTTTATTGTTGGTGATATAGTTATAGTACGAGAGGGTATTTTCTCTCATAATTATGATTGGGGATTTCCAAGCATATCTTTGAGCCCTTTATAGAATGGTTATGGAAAGGAACTTATAAAAATAAAATAAGAAATACAATGCGATGCAGCAGAACCAAAATTATTTTTTTTAAATTAAATTAAATAAATTGATTAATTTTTTAAATAACTGTAGGATGGATCTCCCAGATAAAGAGTGATTCTAATTGAGCAAAATATAAACTGTTTTTTTCAGTTATGTATAAAATCCAATTATTATTAATAATTAATTAATCCTATTTACGGTACACGCCACGTAATATTTATATTTATTACTAAAAATCCTATTTTATAGAGAATAATGAGCTCCACTAGAATTTATTGCCAGAAATTTGTCATAAATATTTTTTCTCAAAGCTACTATATATATCTAAGTAAGTCTCACCTTTATTTAAAATTTTTATGCCCTCTTATTCCGACAAAGTCATTATTTTTGTTTAAAATAGTGCCACAATTATTTTCCATTTGCTCATTTGATAATACTCAAAAATAGATATAATAAGGTGTGACAACGGTAAAATTATTTTTTATTAAATTTTTAACATTACAATAAACAATATTTTATTGATTTTGTTTTAATCACGACGTCATGTTATGTATCTCTGAGTTATGTACAGTGATTGGTAATAATGATATATATTAAAACATCAACCTTAAATTTCAGCAAGACTTGAAGTGTACAGACATAAATATGCATATAATAGTTACTTTGAAATTAGAAGACTTCAAATGTCGCATAAAAATTATATGAAAAGTTTGTGGTACCTATAGCGTTGTGCCCCAAACTCTGTCTGGGTCGATATGGGTTACAAATCTATTTCTTATTGCACAATATACTAGTAGATATCGTATATATTATACCCTGAGCCTGTCGTATTAAAGGTCCCGGGAGGTCGTAATAAATATAAATTACATTATGAATCTAGGTTAAATTATTAATTATGGTTACCTATAATTAACTAATAATTCACTTTTAATTATTTTTATTTATTATGCTCATCCTCAAAAGTGTAAAGTCAAAATATAGTGTAGAAGAATACAATCAAACATACTCCATATTGTGATGTACATTACGTAATTATAAAGTATACAAACTAAAATTTAAAAAAAAACTGAATTTGTAACACCTTATTGCACATCTATTAAAAATTAAGAAAACTCAAAAATGATCCATACTAATAACGGAAAAACTAGTCCTTTTAAAAACACCCAACAGTTATTAGTATAACTATGATCATAAGACGAATCATCAATGATAAAAAAATGATTATTCTTTAACATATCACTGATATTGATACTTTCTTCAGCTATAGGTTTTTTAGCAATATTCTTTTCTTTCTAATTTTTTCCGTGTTGAATTTTTTTTCTCAATATTCTTATTTGCAGGTACATAATAATTTCGTATTTTTGTTTCCATTTTTGAATTATTTTTTTCAGGGCCAACCCGAGATATGGGACCTACATTCAAAATCAAACTAGCTTTTTGCATATAAAACTGTAGCATTCTTTGAGAATAGTGTCGTTAGAATCTGACCCTTTGAGTTTTCACTTATTTTTAATTCAATAGATCAGTTTTATTCATTGTTTGTAATGTATTAACGTGAGTAATAATTTCATATTAACCTCGATCTTTACAGATTTATTCGTTATCTTTTTCATCTTTAGTTGTAGGTGGCAAAATAACATAATTTTTCAATATTATACAGTGTGTCTAAGATAAGGATGTCTATCATTGGGATCTCGGAAACCATAAAAGATACGAAGACGGTCAAATTAGAGAGAAGTTGCGTTACTTGAGGGTTAATAACATGCTGTTGAGAAAACTGATAAATTCCGCTTACTTCCGAAGAAATGTAAAAAACCGAAATTTGCCGATTTTGTTTTTAGTTTTTTCTCATGCTGACAGATATATAAAGAAACAAAAGAAACTTTCTCATTGCCACTTTTAGAGCTCTATAAGACAACGTTGAGAGTTTTTCATTACGACATTTCGTTTCGGAAAAATCATCAACAACTTTATTTTTTCTATGGTCCGGTCAAAAAGTACACCCTGTATTGAATAGCATTTGTATTACGAATACTACGATGTATGACACAATATGATTCTATATTATTTAAATTACAGAAAACGGGTTTTTTTGAATTTCGAACGTTTTGGTGTAGTAGGCGTTGAAATGATGACGTTGAGAATATATTGTAGTAAGCTATTAGTATAATGTCTGTTAAAATGTTTGATTATTACTATCATTCAATATTATGAATTAGGATCTTTTATTTAAAGAAATTAAATTGAAAAACGTTATTGAAAATTTTAAAACTAATAAGATAGACCATAATTAATTAAAAACTATTTACAACAAAAAATATTAGCGTAGACTATAGAGAGTGTTCAAACAAATGACCATTATTTTCCAAACACAGATAGCTCCTTCTAACTGTCGAATTAATAGAGCTTCTCAAAGTGTCAGGTGTAATCTTTTTGAATGCTTCAAGAACTAGTTGTCTCAGTTGATCTTCAGATGCAAAAACACACCGGTAAACATAATTTTTTCAATAACCCACTTTCCCCATAAAAAACGGAGTGCTGTCTGGCGAACAAGAAGGCCATCGAACTGTTGAATGGCTACCTATCCATCTTCTCGGAAATCTGTCTGATAGGTACCCGCGCACGATTAGGGCTTTGTGCGCGGGTGCACCATCCTGTTGCAACCAACAGTTGCTATCCTCTGCAATCGGTTAGTTGTCCAAGGCTTCTTCCAAACCGTTCTCCAATAAGTTGATGTAACTCTCCGAGGTAAGAGAATCATTGTAAGAAGGGCCTATTAAAAGTGTTCCAAAAATCCCCAACCACATAATAAAACCAGAATGATGTTGATGTCTAGCCGTTCGGTGTACTCGGGGATTGTCTCTTTATCAATAGTGAGTATTTCGCGTGTTGAAGATTTCATTGTTTGTTACAATACTCTTGTCCTACCAGATAATCGTATGGGGGAAGTTTTCATCATCCTGACACTTCCTAGGGTACCTCTTATAAAATGATCTTTGCCTTTCCTCATCACCCGGTCTGAGCTCTTGACAAATTATAAATTTGTACGGGTGAAATCTCTGTTTTCTCGAAATAAAAGGAGCAGTAGATTTCGCTATTCCAGTTGTACGGTCAATTTTTCTAACAGATACTTTCGAATTTTCAGTTACAGCTAATAATACGTTATTTTCTATTTCTTCATTGCAAGGCTGATTTCTGGATAAAACTAGTTTCACAAACGCACCATACTGCTTTAGATTTGTAGTTAATCGTCCGAAAATTTTGGTTGTGGGTTGTCTTCTTTCTGGGTAGTTATTCAAATACATACGCCCAGCTTCAACGGCATTACTATAGCATAAAATATAACATTTAATCATCAAGTGAAAAAACATGTGCAATTTTATATGAAAAAAAAATCAGTAGCAAGAAGACGCAACAACAAAATTTAATGACGATATGTACTAATATATCAATAGAATTATTTTGACATTTTCTCAGCCCCTACTACACCAAAATGTTCGAAATTTAATAAAAACCCTTTTTCTTGAATTCAAATTATGTAGAATCATATTATGCCATACATCGTATTCGTAATAAAAAATGCTATTCAATACAGGGTGCAATTTTTTTACGGACCATATAAAAAAATAAAGTTGATGATGATTTCTCTAAAACAAAACGTCGTATTGAAAAACTCTTAACGTTATAATGTAGAGCTCAAAAAGTAGCAATGAGAAAGTTTCTTTTGTTTCTTCATATCTCGGTAAGTAACATGAGAAAAAATAAAAACGAAATCGGCAAATTTCGGTTTTTTGACATTTCTTCGGAAGTAAGCGCAATTTATCGGTTTTCTCAACAGCATGTTATTAACCCTCAAGTAACGCAACTTTTCTCTAATTTAACCATCTTCGTATCTTTTATGGTTTCCAAGATCCCAATGATAGACATCCTTATCTTGGACACACTCTATGTGCTTACAAATTGTATTTTTTAACTAGAAATTAGGACATATACATGAAAATTAATGCACGCAAATGTAGCCAAACCGGCATCTTAAATGACAAAAAACGTTTTCAGACTCTGCACTGCTTTACTTCTGTGATCAAAGTCTGCCAACGTTAGGACATGTACCTACATGAAAATAAATGTACGCAAATATTGCAAAACCGGCATCTTCAAAGACAACAAACATTTTCGGACTCTGCACTGCTACTTTGGTGATCGAAGTCAGCTAACGTTAGCTCGCAGCCACGCGCTGCCTGTAGTTGTTGCATTCGCATCGGTATAAATCTATTTCTCACTTAGAACTTTCAAAAGAAGATGAACCAAATAATCCAAACTGTCAACAACAACAACAACAACAATTCAAAATTGAAGAATTCTGTGAACAAATCAACGACTGGTTTCAGTGATTACTACAGTATGACATTTTCACTTTTCTACCGCTATCCCAAGTAGCTATGTAAGAAGGTATTGTTTTTTGTAAGTTAAGACCAATGAATTGATATGCAGAAAAAAATAATAGTCACGAGAGCTGATCGTGCGATTTTTATATTTGGTGTTTGTTTGAGACCGGTGGGAGATTCAATTAATTGTACTCCAGATTTTTTGTATTTGGTTTGATCATTACACACTATTATTTGTTACTTACTCTTCGTTTTTTAATAAGCTATCTCCATTTCAGAAAGCCGTAAGTGACATTATAACGTTATGCTGCAGTAAAACCATACATAAATTTAAAAAAAGTATCTGTTGACAAGCTAACCACTAATAAAGCCAACAGACTTCGTTGTATAATTAAATTTCGTATTAGTGTGTGATGGTAGTATTTGATGTGAGATGATTTCATACCAACTTCCAGATATTGTTATTACAGATAGTTGATCACTGATTGACTGATGAGCTTATTCAAGTGTGGGTTATGTTTGTTCGTAAATTATAACCAGCCTCATATGACACTTATATATACAATTTCAATGTTTCGTTACAGCCAGTACAACGACAATAAAAGCGACAAAGCTTCACATTATTTCCAATGTCTGAACTCGTTATGCCATCGAGTGAATTTTCCATCTCAGGCACCCCAAAATACGGCCTGGTCGCCGTGTGTACGCATTCGAAATTAGCAAAAGCCCAGTCACCAATTAATCCCTTGTTTTTATTTTCATTAGGCGAAACAGCGATGTCAAACAATTTATTTCGCATGCAGCCGCTACAAATAAAATGTTCCAACAATGTTATTAAATTATCCTGAATTCCGTACTCCTTGTTATATTCGCATTGTTCATGGAATAACTGTGCCGGTAAATAATGCAGAATTTATTTCGATGCCAGAGAAAATCACCTGCATTTAGTCGATGTGAATCAGGTGACCGTAGCGTATATGTTACAACAATAGTCAATTAATTAGCGCTCTATGTGTGCACCAATAATAATTAGCTACAATTACAGTATTCTTGATAGATTCATCTGGGAGTTGTTAAATATTCGACGAACCTTAATTTATGTTATATGCACAAACTGATCTTTTTAAATAAATGATAAAATATCTTATTGGCCCTTATTATTATACTTCCATCTTGTGTTTGCGGATATTTCTAATATAAATTACGCTGACAATAATGAAAAATTCCAGAATCGACCAAAAAATCGATTGGTTTCTTCCGAACCAAGAATATCATCATTTCTGGTTTCTATAAGGTGGTGGATCCGTCCGATGTATCGAACATTCACGCTCAAAAATCTACTGAAAATCCAAAAATAATATTATGCTATTACTGTGAGAAGAGAGTAATAACAAAAATATAGTATGCCAAGAAAGCTATCATGCATCATATTTCAAAAGGGCGCAAAATTAAAAGGGCGTGATCTGCATTCACAAAGTCAACATCACCGATAGCGAAACCCTATTTCGGAGAATTATTGAGGAACCATAACAGAAGAACAATCTACTGCGAAAAGACTGTGTGTAATACTTAGAGTAGGGAAAATACACAACAGGAGAAGCTGCTCTGTATAGCCGCCGTGTGACGAAAATGAAGCCAATTTTTCGTGTGTTTGGTGTTTACAGCTTATTTTGATTTTCATGTTTAGTGCTATTTTTTACGAAAACGACGATTTTGTCATCTTAACATAATGGTGAAATGCGAAGCTTTTGGATAAAAGAGTCGCTGTTGAAAAAAGAATATGGTGTTACGTCCATTGACGGCCATTGATTAAGTCCTCATTTGGCTTCACTTGCTCTCCGAATACGATGTCTCCTTAGTAATTCCATGCTCTAAGGTATAATATTTCTAGAGAAAATGTAGAAAACTTGTAGAAATATTGCACCTACTGGGCTTCATATAAGTAATTCGATCAATGAAAAGTCTTGGAAAGTTGAGGCATAGCTTATTCTAATACGTCTGCAGTTTACAATAATTATAAATTGCGAGATGAAATGCAAACGTGAAAATAAGCAATCAGTTTTACTTAAATATAGAACATTCAGAAATAATGTGACGTGGATCGTTATATGAAACAAAAGTACAACATTTACCTATCTTATGGACATTTATCGTTTCGTTTAACACATATTATTTTTCATTATAAATATATTGAACAGAAAATACTGTTTCCATTTTTAATTTCTCTAATATGTGTAATTGTCGAAATAAATTATTTTAATTCTCTCGATAAACGTCAGTTTGACAAATGAGCTAGGCGATGCATCAGTCGTGTCTACAAGAGTATCGTTAGTGATAACTGATTACAAAACGATTGGTAATCAGTCACTTCTATGGATAAGGCCTACAAATGAGAAATGGATAGTTCTTTCGAATTTAATAATATTGCGGCTTGAAAATGATCCTGAATTTTTTGCTCCCGCTATACCTTGCAAATATGCCAAATCAAATCAGATCATTGATAACAGGCTTCCTTTGTTCTTTGAAACATACAGAAGTTTCGTCTAAACCACGATCATTTACTCAGATCTGGCACTTGTAGCTTTTTTGTACATGGGCCTCTTAACGTGTTGACTTGCCAGGATCGCTGAGGAATCAGTGCTACGAATGGCGACGAGTTACGAAGACGCCACGAAGGTTACTCGACGAATTTACTAAATGTCACGAACTATGAACCATAACTTAAAAAGCATTTATTTTATTATCTGTGATACAGATGATAGTAAATTATACGTGTGGATTATACGAACTGAATACTTGTAAGGTTGGTTCCACTGCTAACTCTGGTAAGGCACAGATGATGTCATCCACGTATTTATTGATGAAGGGAAATTGAACGGAAGCTTGTCACATATTACATATTGATACGACCAGCATTTCACTTCTTAGTTTGAAGCCAGTTATTATTTCATTCATACAATTTTAATGTTATATTATTCTATATTAATTTTAATGGTATATTATTTTTGATTATATTCAGGTTCAGGAACATTAGAGAGGGGTGATCATCTGTATTGATTGTGCATAATTCTATTGATTTGGATTGAAATCAGATAATAGTGAACGTAAAGTCTTTTAATAGATCCATTGATGTGAGAGGTACACTTATCACTTAACCGAACTGAATTTAAAAAGTTTCCCATAATCACATTCGGAATGTTCTGTAAGCCTTCTTGTTCTCGCCGGGAAACTCAAATAGCAGTCAAAAATGGCAGAGAGTGAATGTTCCTTTCCCCAGGCTGCTTATTCATTTCGGACCACAGTTCGCGCACACAATTTATTATAGACACTGGTTTCGATCTCTGCGTATTTCCACGTCCTCGTTTACTGGGAAGACAGTCAAGATAGTCATATAAGCTTCTCGCAGCAAACAGTACAACCATCTTTACCTACGGTGTTGTGTTTCACCTCGACTTGGGGCTAGGGCGCGATTTTACTTGGCACCTCTCTGAATACGGCATCATCATCAATCTAGCTAAATGTATCATAGTTGCACCATTAGTCTCCTTCCTAGGGCACCGTATCTGCTGAGATCAGCCCTCTTCTGGACAAGGTCCGTGTAATACTGATATTCACATTCTACCACTGCACTTACCCTTGGATGACGCCATTTGTGATGCTAACACCGTAAATACCGCACCAGTCGACATGACCCCTACTCGAGTAGCCGCTTTCAAATTGTGTAAAACCAGCTTCGCGGCAATTACCATACTAACTCACCCAACCCATCTGTCGAGCTTGCACTCTTCACCGACGCATCCCACCCCTGAAGGACCCAAGCAACCATTATGTTTATTCTCCCATAAACTGACTGCCTCTCAGCTACAGTGGTCATCCTGTATCGTTCCATGTAATATTTCAGATATAAGCTTGAGGGCAGGACTTTCATCATGTTTTTCGATCATAAGCTATTTATTTTTTTCTTTCAAACACAAACTGAATGCATATTCACCAATTCAACTACGCCGTCTGGATAATATTAGCCAGTACACCACGGACATATCTCCGGTACAGACAACATCGTGCAATGCACACCCGTGTCCTGGTGAGTACCAGGACAATGATAAAGAACTGATCGCTTACACTCATCCACTACTGGATAGAAGCTTGAACCTTATCCAGTTCCAGGTTCGAACGTCTCTGTCTACTGTAACACCGCTGGCAACCGAGTACGCCCTTATTTCACTGCACCTTTGCGCCTTTAACGTTCTTCACTCCCTGAGTCATATTGAATGCAAATTATAGATGATCTTCACAAGGACTGCAGAGAATGGGCGTCTAAATATTGCTAACACTGCAGTTACTATTCACGTGGCAACTCCAATGAGTAACCTTGCACCTCCTCCAGCTCGTTTCCCACAAGTATAGGTATGGACACGAGAGTTTACCGAGTTGGGCGTGTCTGTTCTTGTGATAGTGAACAGGACTTAGGTTTAAATACCCCGACTTCTTCCTGTCCCACACTATACCTACATATTGATTTTTGACCGACGACCCAACCGGAGTAGGTACCTATACAATTCGACTGTTTGCATGTTTTTCTTGTAGATTTTCGCGCCTTATAAATAATAATCGTGCTCCGATTTTCATGATTCTTTTTTCATTTTAGAGAGGACTATTATTGGGCGATGGTCCTAAATCGATATTCAAGATGTTCTTTCTACCAAAAACTTCTCCTAAATGGGGTGGAGGCGGCAATTTTTCTAGATTATCGAAAATCTGTGACGGCAGAATTAAAGATGAGACCATATCCTGAAACGTTTAAATTAAAAGTTACGATTTTCAAGCTATAGCTATGGTAAATACTGAGATCTCTAAATAATAACAATTTAAAGCAAATAATATACATGGGTAATAGTAGAAGTAATTTCTTCTTTGGTATTAGTGCACTGAAAAATACAAAATAATATGAATGTACTTTTGAAGATGGTGCCACAAGTCTTCTATCTAACTACTATTGCAAAACTTCAAAAGTACCAGCACCAATATTATTTTGTATTTTTCAATGCACCAACAAATAAAGTTGGTCCAATTTATATTTTAACTATTTAGGACCCCTCTCCCACTCTGGTGGATTCGGATATTGTTATTAGAGAAATCATTCTATTTTCCTATAACCTATACCTACTAAACTATAACTAAACCAACCTATTCTTTCAGAGGTTTCACTTTCTTATCAGCGGTGACTAGAGGGGGTCAGATCGGACAAAAAAAAGTGGGATTATATGGGTATCCCTTGTCACCTTGTACAAAACCCTACAACCAAGTCAAAAAGAAAACACCCCCAAAAAAAGTATAGAATATAATTAAAAATAATTAATAGAATATATTTAACCTAATCCATGTGTACAGAATGAAGGAGGTATACAGTTCATCTGTATGTTTTATTAAAATAATTGAATAGACAAATTTTGCCCAAACAAGCTTGTGAAAACCACGCCCCGATATATTCCACCTTACCTAAAATATCGGAGAACCAAAATTTTATCAGAATATTCAATGGATTTTGATGTGGTTTTGAATTTTTTCACAGAATTTTTCAATAAAAATGCTATGGGTATTTTGAGATTTATCCCTAATAACGGTGTTAGGCATGAATTGAGTCTATTAAAATATAAAAATTAAAATCAGCAATTGTTATTTTCGTATTACTTAAATTTCTATTTACAGCTTGAATCGTCGTCAGTGACGTGCCGCGAGCGTACGAATATTAAAAAAAGCACAATGTTGAATTACTACTTATATAAATGGGTATATGTTTCATGTGATTGAGTTTAACAGGAGAGACTCCTCAAAGAAAATAATTATCTATGATGAGTACCAATCGTTTGGTTAGAAGGTGGCCAGGGCATTCCCAGATATATATTGGAATTTCATTCAGTTAAGGTAGTTATCGCGTAAATTCGTTTTCGACACATTACTTTTAAATTTCAGTCCTATTCGATTTAGAATGCCTTCTTTCCTATAGCAAAATTTCAATATGATTCACCGTTTTGTAATAAAAAAAATATATTTATTTTCCCGAAAGATGTCAATGAAAACCTATTATATTATAAAATAAACCTTATACACTTATGATTTTGGTGACATTTGGCAACAGCGCTAATCTTGACTATATACATAGTAACACAGAGTAAACCGGAAAAAAAATTCGGAGTTACAGTGGACTCAAGAACAGACTCAAAATGTGGATTAATGCAACTGGAAGAAAAATGTTCAGTGATCTGGTAGATTTAAAATATCTAAGATGATAAATATTTATTATAAGATATGAGATATTTATGTCTTAAAATGAACAGTTTGTCTATAATATCCTAGACTGAGCATACTAATAAATGATTTTGTCCGTGAGTACCTGATTTTCTCTAAAATACCTGATTTTGTCAAATATCCACCAAATGTTGTCTAAACTATTACAAAGTTTTACGTATGGTTTTCCAAAACTTGTCTATAGTTAAACGTTTTGTCCGTACCTACACATTTATTTTTAGAAATTTGTACTTTATTGCATATTTATATATATATATATATATATATATATATATATATATATACATAAACATTTTACCTACATTAATCATTAAATCACAAACAAGCATATTTTGCTTCTGTGCTATTTTGTTTATTAGCCCATATTTATTTTTGTTTATACTTTTGTAACTGTCTCTACATTTACGTAAATAAACTTTATTATTATTATTATTATTAAAGAAACGCTGAATATTACTTATACCTCTTCCGTTCTTCGTCATTTTGGTATTTTTAGGTGACGTTTACCCCGATAATAATTTGCCAGGATTATCATTTTTATAAGCTTCTTCTAAAACCATTAAATCTGGTAATAAGGTTTTTTTCGTCACTTTATTCCTTAAACAATCTTTCTTTTGGAAGATATTTTGATGATATTTCTTCTAATATTTGCACATTATATGTTGGGTTATAGAAATTTCCTCTTTTATCTGGTATTACAGTATATACAGAATTACACAAATTACACTTAAATTTTTTGCAAGAAACAAATATTTATTATCAAATCATCATTTTCTTCTTGGATTTTCTTTTCTCGCCTGAGGTAGGGTAGAGCGGGGCTAGTTGAGCATAGGGGCAAGTTGGGCAATCGAAATATCTCGAAAACTATTCAATGCATCAAATAGCGAAAAGAAGGGGCCGCGGGAGGGGTACACGCGCGTTTATTTTGTAACCAAAAAGTAAAATAATTATAAAACGGAATATTTCGTCTGTAATAGTTAGATGTTATCCGATTTTAATCAGGTAAGTGTTAAGCTTCTATAAATTTATAGTACTTTTGATATGTATAAATATTTTGGGTGTAACTCTAACCGGTTTCTCATAATCTCACTTTTGTTTAAAAATTTTTGATTGGGGTTAGTTAAGCTATAGTTGCTCAACTAACCCCATGACTTTTTTGCAAAGCCTATACTGAAAGTTTACCAAGGAGAAACATGGATCCAGTGTCAAGTTTGCAAGGAATGGGCACATAAAAAATGTGTGTCAATTACAACAGTGACAACGACGATTGTTTCCTATATCTTATTAATATTTTCTTTTATATATTAATATTTTTCTTATTAAGATAAGCTTTATTGATAATTATATGAATATTCAAATCTGAATTTGATCAGAAAGACTGAAACTAATTCCAAAGTTAAGCTTAAGATACGTCGATATTTTGTGGATTCTATTTTCAATTTATTATTCAAAGAAAATTACTTTTAATTTATTTGTTTTGTTACTAAAAGACTATAAATAAAAAGTTGAGTATCAAATAGAAGTTTTATTTCAAGTGTAGTTAACATTGAACTCATCATTTGGCTAAACATCTAAGTGCTCAATTTGTCCTATAACCTTGCTCAACTTACCTCACCTATGGGGTACATTGAGCATCTCTGACTTCCTTCACTTAAACGGCTGTAGCTCTTAAATGCGATTTGATAGAAATAAATTACTATGGACACTTTTGCAAACGGATAAATTCGTAATCCTTCAGTATGCATAACAAGCCATTAATACTTATCATTGAGGAGCTATAACCGCTCAAGTGAGAAAGTGCTCAACTAGCCCCGCTCTACCCTATATTAAAATTTTGCAGCTTCTCTAGCATTCCCTTTTTAATAAATCTACCTTTTGGCAGCAATTGACTAGACATCATATTATTCAAACTTGAAGGCTGTAATGACAGCTCAGTAACTAACCTTGCTTGTATCAGAAACTTGACAATTCTACGTTGCCACATTCCATCGCTAATGAAAAATATATCAACGTGTGAAAAATTAACTGTACATAGTCAAAAGTTTTTGACAGCTGTTATCTTTGAAAACAGAAAGTAAGTAGGTACAAGAAATAAAACATTAAAAATATTGTCGTACTCTCTAATGAAGATGTTCTTATAAAATAAATATATAAATATCTAATAACTATCTGGCGATAACTACCTAAAGTAGGAAATTTGTCTGGAAAGCACAGTATTATTCTAAAAGTATCATCTTCATCAACGGGATATAAAGCTAGAAAAACAAACTATCCTTGTCTTATATAAAGGATGGGGTGAAATTATACGTTAGATCCGAAAACAGACCGTAACGGTGGGTGTGCCTCAGGGTTCTATCCTGGGTTCTTTATTGTTTACTCTTATCACTAATGACTTTCCGTCACTCAAAAACTGTGAGCTGACACTGTTTGCAAATGATTTCGGGATACCAATATCTAGAAGTAGTTTTGAAGACAAAGAAAGAGATAATATAAATTATTTATCAATTCTTAATCATGGTTTACAGAAAACAAATTATTTTTACTGATTAATGAAAAGAGTTTTTACTAGTCTATTCATGTTCCACTCCCGTTTTCTATAAGCATTTTCCTTCTAGGACTGCGCTTCGGAGGCAGATAAAGCGAATATAAAAACTAAAAATTCTTGTCGTCCATACTTTCTAACATTTAAAATTCTTTCTATTATTAATCAGTAGAATTTATAATGCCACAAGTGCAGCCGAGATCAAGAAAAATCTATGGAAAAGACCCTGAGACTCATGTATACAATGCCAGACACAGAAGTAATCCGTGGGTTTCTGAACAGAAGTCCTGATATTATGGGAGTTATTTTTCTTGTTTGAGGGACCTTTTACTTGGAAATCCATTTTATTATTTAAAGGAATCTCTAGATCAACTTTAACAGTCGGTGTAGGTACGGCTGCATAATTCTATACAATTTTAAATGTATCTGTGAAATTATCATTGTTGTTTGTGACTTGCAGGTCTCTTCTTTAATTCTGTCCTATCAAATTTTCGATTAAAAATATCCTCTTTCAAATGAAAAAAGAATCATGAAAATTGTTGATTCTGCAAAACTTCCCAACGGAGGAGGCAGGCATACAATCGTCAAGATGTAAGCAGCAACTACATACAGAACTTTTTTCCGTTGTCCACAGTGATAAATATGTTTTATTGAGCAATATATGCAGTTTGTAAATCTAAAAGAGCATATTAGTTGATAAACAATTTCTCTTTAAAAATTATAGTCCGTGTAGTTGACAGTGGTTCTTAAGGAAGGAATTATTTTAAACTTTTGATATTATACACGTAACCATTTATGTAAAATACATTTCTAAATATTAGATACCTACCTATAACAACAGTTTGTACTGCGTCATATAAAACGTCAAGTAAGTTTTTTTGAAGAATAATTGGTTTTAGGACATTAGTTTTGGAGCAAACAGTTTCTTTGGTTTATATTGAGGGTCGAATAGCTGCGGGCTAACACTGACAGACTTCGATCATCGAAGTTGAGCAGCACAATACGTTGGGAACGGTTTGTGGACGAGTGACCGTTGATGCGGGCGCGCGTTCGTATCTCTGACTGTCGCATTGCGTTCTCCTTCTCTCGCAAGGCAAAGGGAAACCAGCGAGAGTATATTTCCTAGCTCTCTAGAAGGGTGTGCCTTGAAATTTTTCTTAAGACTTATTGGTGGTGCGGAATCCACGTTAAATTGTAGGTCTCCTTATATGTGGTAACACTTTCAACATTCATACTCGAACGCAGGTGACTTCTCTGCCTTTGAGTTGCCATAGAAAAGGGGACCTACAGTTTCAAGTGGATTCCGAATCGAAGATTATTCTTGAGACATGCCCTTCCAGAGAAGTTGTACTAGGGAATATACTATTTCCCGTTGCCTTGTGAGAGAGGGAGTATGAAAAGCGATACCACTTTCAAGTTCATCACTGGTCACTCGACCCACTCGCCACTCTCTGCGATGCTCTACTTTGATGATAGAAGTCAGCCAAAATTATTTAGCAGCCAAGAGCTCTCCGACTTAAAACTTAAACAGCATAAATTCTCTGTAGCTGTTGGAATATATTTCATCAATAATTTTGTATAGAATAAAGTTCAACTCAATTTATAATTACTAATTAGTCGGAATATTTTGTTGCTCTTGATTGTATATAATAGTTATTGGAGTTTTATATAATGAAGCGGCCTTGCCGTCCCCCTATATACTAAATGCCCTCTTGAAAATCCATCCAGCTTATTATGAAACTTTCAACTCATATATACGTTTATTTATGCAGAATTGAAGTGGCTTCCCAAATTCATTTTAATTCTTGAAATAATGAAATCAACACAGCTAGAACCTCTCTTAACTACAAATTAAAATTTTTGTTTGTGTGTTTTTTCTAGCAGCAGAGCGCGCTCTTTTAATGAGTTTTCAAACAAAGCCAGTTTTCCTCACAGCAATCGGGCACCACTACGTGGCGAGGTAATTAAAGGAGGCATTTGCCAAGAAAAAACAGTAAACAAGTTTAAAAAAGGATGTTAATGTATGTGAGTTGTTTGGTTTACATTGCAAGCTAAGTGAAAGGGTGGGTTGATACTGATGGAATATTAATTTTATTCACGTAACATAGGTAATTGTACGCAGTAATAGAGGGAAATGCGTTTGAAATATAATAACGCTGTAAGGATTCTTATTTTTTTATGATATATATATATATATATATATATATATATATATATATATATATATATATATATATATAAACCTTTCACCTAATTTGCTCAACAGAAAAAAGTATTCTTCTTACACTGCTCTTGGCATTTATTTCCATCATTGGTAGGTACGTATTTGTTATTTTCATTCGTTATATATATATATTTTCATTTAATGCCAATTAACATTTACATACAATAAATAGGATGGTCAGGAAAAAATAATTAAGGAAATAAAATTAAATTAATTATCTTAAGAGTTACTACATCCTCCAAAAATAAATAATACTAATAATAATGTACAATAACAAATTCCCCTTAATGTAATAATGTTCAATAATATATAGGTATATCAACTAAATTAATAGAATAGAGAGAGAAAAAAAATAATTCTATGATTTTCCAATTTTAACTAATCAGTGATAATATCTTTAATTTTCTTTTTTATCTTTCTTTTGAGCACATTTCTCTTTACACTTAAAGTTTTCAAGTCATTTGATAAATCATTAAAATACCTTTCAGCATAATATTCGAAACTTCTCTGCTCAATGGTTAAAGGATGTAATGGTAATGCGAGACTTCTAAATCTGGTATTTACTGGTTTATTTATAAATTCACTTTTTAAATCATTGTATTGATGAATAATAGATTTAACAACAAAAACTTGCCTAATATTTAATATTTTGTCCAGATCATCTTCAGTTATACCAATAATTTTGAAAATACGTTTCTGCAGTCTATAAAATCGATTAAAAGATGCATCATAAAGACCACCTCATCCTATAACAGCATGTGAAGCCACACTATCAAACAATCCTTAATATATTTGTAATAATTGACTTTTGCTTAACAGATGCCTAAGCCAGAAAAAGCTGTAAACTAAATATTTGCTTTTTTGTACTATATTGGCTACATGACTTTCCCGTTTCATATTACAGGCATAAGTTATTCCTAGATATTTAGTGCAAGTAACTCTTTTTAATTTTTGACCATTCATATAAATTACAAAGTCCTTAGGGAACGAGTCACTATAATTACCAAACGTAATGAAAGCAGACTTGTTTGTGTTAAGCACCCGATTATTATTATAAAGCCAAGAATAAATGAAATCTAATGTTGTTGTCATTTCTTTAGCAAGTTCTGGCCATGTTAAATTTTTCATTTCAACTGCCATGTCATCCGCATATGCAACTAATTCATTTCGTAAGACAAGCAAATCATTGATATAAAGTATATACAGCAAGGGCCCCAGAATAGAGCCTTGAGGCACACCAATTTTGGTTTTACAAGGCCGACTTTTGATTCCGTTAATCTTTACAACCTGTATTCTGTCATGCAAATAGCTCCTAAATAGGGATAAACATACTCCTCTTACTCCCATTTTTTGTAACTTGTCTAGAAGACTTAGAGAGTAGTCCAAAAAGCAACAACCGTTGGTTTGCTAAGACTTAAATTTTCATATATAAATTTACTTAATAGAGCAATAGCATCTTCAGTGCCTTTTTTCTTAAGGAAGCCAAACTGTTTGGCACTAATCAAATTATACTTAATCGAAAACTCATATAATGTCGCAAAAATAATTTATTCAAAAACTTTTGCAAGATTCGGTATTAAAGTAATTGGTCGATAGTTAGACACCATTCTTTTTGTGCCATCTCTGTAAATTGGACAAATGTCAGCAGTTTTAAATTGAATTGGGCACACACCTTGTAATAATGCCTTGTTAATTACATGAGTAAGTATTGGAGTAATGTATGGAGCAGCTAATCTTATAGAAAAGGAATGAATATCATCATACCCTCCGACTTTATTTTTTAGATCATGAATATTTTGGAAGACCTCTTGATTATTTGCTGGTGCAAGAAGTAAAGTATTCTGATTTACAGGTAATTCACGTATAATATGTTACAGAATGGGTGCAGAAGCAATGGTACAAAGACTAGACGCAACAGTATTAAATATTCATTGAAATAATCAGCTTTAGACCAATCACAATCACTTAAATTATTTTCAATCAAAATTTCCTTAATTTGCCTGTTTTTTGTAGTTTAATTCAATTTACTTAGCACAAAATTCCACATTCTTTTTGAATCAGCATTTTGTAAATGCCTTTGCTCGTCTTTATATTTGGCTGCTCTAGGTAGCGATTTCAGTATTTTTCCGTAATTCACGAACTGCTGTTTTTTAAGCAAATTGCCTTGATCCTTCTTCCATGTTTTATATAGTTTATTTTTAATATTTACAGAATTAACAAGAGCAGGTGTAATCTAGGATTTGATCTGTTTTTGTATTTTAGGTTTAGATTTCAAAGAGAGTTTATTGATATTTTTAATTTTTGTAATTGATAAATCCAATGCCTCTTCATTATTTTGACGGGATTTTCACATTTACAGTATTCGCAATTACGGTATCCAAAAACACTCTATTTAATTCAATACCTGAACTAAAAAATGAGCAACACGGTATCTTAGCTGCAGAAATAGAAAAATAGTAAAAATTAACGAGCCATTTGATATTCTCCAAAATGTTCGATACATTGGTCATGCTAAGTTTACATACGTTTATATTCTCTGGTCATAGATATAAATGAACCTCTAATACCTAATAGTCACGCTGGTGAAGACAAGAAGCAAGGCTAAATTATAGAGAACAAGTTAACGAGAATTTTACTTTTGATATCTTGAAATATTCTAATGAACACTGGCTTATTAGAAGAATAAACTGTCGAAGGGATTATAATAATGAATATCACAACACTCTGAATTTAAAAACCCTGAAAGTGCCAACTTTTTTTAGCGAAGCATGTGTCTGACCTACATCTCAAATTATGTTGAGTCTTGAGTTTCAATAAGCAATAATAATTCTATATGAGGGATGACATGGTAGGTACTAGCAAAACATCAAATCAAGTTTTTGCTTTTTGACTGATTTCCTAGGAGGAAGGAAGGCAGATAAACAGCTTAAATCTGATATGTCCTTTCACTCCAAAGGGAGTAGGGAGAGCAAATGTTTTCGAAAACTGAAATTTGAAGCTGCTGGAATTACAGAAAATAGCAATTATGCCAACGTTTCAATCGTATATTTTTCAAAAAATAAAGGGTTCTCCAAATTGCTGCCTAGATAAGTGCAATATTCTGACCGCTATATTTTGAAATCACGACGTGAACATTCATCAATTTTGTTGGCTGAAAACACCCAAGAACTTGAAATAAATACTTGTTATGAAAAATAATAGACTTCATTGATTAATACACCGAAACCTTTGGAAAGTTATGCAAGTACAAAAGAAGAAGTATCAGCTATAGTTGGATAGAAGATTTTATGGAATTATTTCAAAAGTACCGGTAGGTACCTACTAATAGAATAAAAGCCTTTAATTTTCTGCATTATCTTATAAAATCGGTCCTAGTTTGTGGATAAAGTTTTTTTGTGACGAGAAAAAACGTTTGACATTTAATCTCTGTTGACAGGTGACAAAGTATCACTTTCTTCCCCACGGGAAAAAAGTGAGTATTTTTTTCCCGGGTAGATATATACACATAAATATCAATCAAAACATAAACTGACATATATTTGATTACTTTAAAGGTTTTCTAAGTGACGAATGTCTAATTGTCGCCTATCACTTTAAAATTTAAAATTTTAATTCGATAATTTTCTAACTTTAGTATATTTTAATATTTTTTCAATACTAAATCATCGTTTTTCCTGTCCCAGAAAAAAGTAGTGTATTATACACGGGAAAACTATTAGATTTTAGCTATCGGTTTTCTGTCTAAAATCTAGTACTTTTTTCCCTTGTATAATAAATAACTATTTTTGTATTATTCCGTGTACCACCTAATAATAGTAATAGTAATTAATTTTATTGCCATACATTTTTCATACATAAGTAGGTTTAGGTACAATATTTGTAACAGAGGACAATACACTTATTTATTTGCATTTAATTTATATTCATATTGAATACTCATGTAGCCTACAGGGGATTTGGATAATCCGTGCGTAGGATGGCATAAAAAGAACTTAATTCTACATATATTTATAAAAAATTCAATTTTATATTTTACATTAATAATTTGAATGTCTTATTCAGGTAATCTATAACAAGTAGTTACCCGACACTAAATAATTAAACATTAAAAAAAGCAGAAAATAATCATGAATAATCACAAAGTAAACAGCTTTACAATAGTAATGCATAAGCAATAGTTATGTGATTTTATGTGTCATATAGAATGATATCAATAATTCTCTCGTTATTAAAATTATTCCTTCTTCATTTTTTTTATATGAAACTTGATGTTTTTTTTGTGAAGGCAACTAATTTCAGAGAGTTTGGCATTTCATTAAAAACTTTCCTGGAATATATTTATAACTTTACCTTCCTACTTCTCTTTTGATTTTGGTATTTCTTTTTTGTGTTTGTATTTATATTGTTATAAGCTTTTTGTATTGACTGGAATGTGAACATAAATGATTCCAAAAAGAAAGATTGCCTAATATTGACGGGCTTTGATATTTCATTGCGGCCAAGAATTATTTTCAAAACTTTATTTTGCAGTTTAATTCATTTTTTTATATGTTTCATAGGTAATAGTTCCAAAAGTTGCTATACTAAGAAATAGAGCGAAATATATAGACACAGACACGAGTTCTTTTTTGGAAAGTAGTATCCTAAGCCTATGAAAAATATAGATATACCCAAGTTAGTCCTGAGTCTATATAAATACCTAAGTACTTGACATTATCTGCTCTTTGTAATTATTGGCTATTTAGGGTTATGCGTTATTATTAGTTATTCTCTTTGGTTATTAGCAAATGCCACATATTTAATTTTGCATAATATGTACAATGCAAGTTAATTTAGTCACAACCAGAAATACACTTTTTGCAGAAGATCATTAATACGACTGGTCACCTCATCCCATGTATCCGCTGTGAAAAATATAACAGTTTCATCTGCATAAAAAAATACTATTTGATATACCTACTAAGTAAGCTGTTTATTTATAGGGTGAAAAAAGCGGTCAAGTATGATCCCAAGTGGTACACCAGTATTAGTTGAGGTGTTATCAGTGAAAACATCATCAATGTTCACCTTTGTCGTCTAATTGTTAGATAGTTTTTGATTAAGAATTGCAATTACATCCTTGCATCCAAGATTGCAAATTGGTTTTTATTTATTAATCCATATATTACTGTAAAATTAACCATCCTGCTTTGTATTACTTTCTCAAATATTTTTTGGAAATTTTATATAAGTGAAATTGGTCGATAATTACCATTTATTTCTCTACTTTCTCCTTTATGAACTAGTACTACTTCTGCATTTTTGAAATTTTTTGGACGGTCACCTAATCTAAAGTTATATATGGAATATTTTTTTTCCACGTTAAAGCATGAACATGGTCAGTATCTCAAGCTTTATGTTTAAGGGCACTTATTAACGGTCTCATCTTTATGAGTTGGATAAAAATATATAGTATGGTCATTCCTAGTTATTGAAACCTGTACAGAACTTAAATTAACATTTAGTATTTGTATATTAGCTAGCCAGTCGAACCAACCAATCTCTGAAAAGAATGAACTGAAATAATTAGCTTTTTGCGTATCATTATTCACCTTAAAGTTATTTATAATACTATTTTTACAAAATTTACATATTCCAGAAGTTTATTGGACTCATCATTTTTGACTATATTATATTCATGATTAATTTTGGCATTTCTTTAAGCCTATTTTCATAATCTAAATATTTATTTTTCTTTTTAGTTTTATCTAAATACCCAATAATTGACTTAGATATCCATGGTTTTCTCTATTATTTCTTTTCTAAATATTTTTTTCAGCTAACTACTTACATAAATGTCTTGTTTTCTTCTTCTCAATTTTCAACAGCAATATTATGATCAGTGATATTATCAAAATCATTCCAGTTTTTCACATTGCACAATTTAATAAGATTCCACATCCCACCTCTCGGTTAGTGCGTTGCTTTTATATCTAAACCAACAAGCACATGATAATAATCAGTTATTTTATATAGAAAGATAAGTACATACAACTATATTGAAATTTGATTTTAGCTTTATATGGTCGATGCATGTCCCTCCATTATTTAACAAACTAGGTCTAGTTATAGTGTTTATATATGGTATGTATCCAGATAATCCCAATTCAAATCATCCATATATTCCAGATATTTTAAAGAGAGCATTCTTACACAATTTTACTTCTACACTCATAACCTTCAG
This sequence comes from Crioceris asparagi, assembly GCA_958507055.1. Taxonomy (NCBI): domain Eukaryota; kingdom Metazoa; phylum Arthropoda; class Insecta; order Coleoptera; family Chrysomelidae; genus Crioceris; species Crioceris asparagi. The sequence goes on along the minus strand of OY293826.1, from coordinate 57,529,336 downwards.
TTTATCCATTTCTTCAATACTTGCGTAAGACACTAACACTTTATTAACTTAAATACCCTCTTTATTTATATCACTGTCATTCTTGTAGTGTAAGTATTCTGCAATTTAGATGAATCCATATGCGAGTCTGAGCCAAGCTGATATCCAGAAAAAAGAATTAACGAATAATATATATATATTTATATATTCAGCTATAAATTGTCACCCTCTTATTCGACCAAAGAACCAATATTTCAACTGGTCGGTAATGTACAATAATATGACGAATCAGCATCGTAATGACAGTCTGCCTGAACTAAACCTGCTACTCATTTGGTCTTTTGTTACTTTATCGAGTAGTATTCATCACCGAATTTGTGCTAGGCCATTTGTTGCGAGGTCTTCATTTATTACATACAGGGATGAAAAACATTGGGGTGCACATTATGTTATTATTGGTTTTATGATATATCGTCACATATTTATTTCAATAAAATATCGCAAAACATAATTTATTTGATATTAAAACTAATAAAACGGCTTGTAGTTAGCGAAAAATCAAATATCAGATTTTAATTGCTATTATTTTTGAGCTGGGAGCGAAGGAGGTAAGTTCGACTGAGTGCTTTTTTATGTTCGTAGGCACGCTTCTTATAGTAAACGTATTCCGATTTTGTTTCATTTGAAAGAGGAGTGCTGAGTAGTCCCATATTAGACAAATCAAAAATCCAACATTTCCTTTCCCCAGAAAACTTTTCCCAAAGCTGGGAGAGTGGCAAATTTGAGACGGTAGAATCAAAGACTAAAAATATAAAATAATTGTAATTCTTTTGGTACTGGTAATCTTGAAGTGGTGCAGTTGAAGTTAAAACTTTAAAACTTATGGCACCAACTTCAAATGTACCAGAACCAAAAGAATAAATTTTATTTTATATTTTTCAGTGCACCAACTAAGAAAGTCGGTTCCACTTTTTGTAAACAATAATTATATAACACTTTTGAGTTTAACATAGTTCATCAAAATCACTGAACGTCCACCAAAGAACCGGCAGCGGAGACTTCGTACCCTAAGAAGCTGACTTGGGGTTTGCCAATGGTGCTTTTGGTATGTTGACTAGAAGGCCATAGTCCACTAGGCGTTGGAACACTTAACGAAGATCTTTACGGTGCTCTCCACCTTCGAGGGAGTACAAGATGTCATCAACATATGGAGAACAGAACTCAAAATCATGGAAGTCAATCGCGATCAGATTCCTTTTTCCCATGGCCTGATCCCCTTCATACCTGAAAGATCTTGGTCTTCCTCGCTTTCGGCGTCCTCCATACCGTTTATCCAACTGTCCGGTGGTGCTCTTCTTACATGACCTTACCACAGTAGGCGCTTTTCTTCGATGTACCTTAGCACATCTTCGTTTACTGACATCCTTCTATTTATTTCGATCGATTTAATTCGATCTGTTCTTGTCACCCTATTGCATCTTCTACAGTATTCCATTTCTGCGGCTTTGATTCTGCTTTGATCTTTTCTATTAATTACCCAGTTCTTGGCACCATAGGTTATGATGCTTTTTATTAAGGTATTAAAAATTCGTTTTTTTTTCGTGATATGTGTGTCCCATAGTTCTTCGTTTAGCTTTCTAATACATGACCTAGTTTGCCCTGGTATATTTCCTATATCTTCCGTCTCTTGAGATAGTAAAGCCGGGGAATCTCAAGTGCTTTACAACTTTAGTTGTTTCGGTCTCTGATATTTCTAGATTCTGTAAATCATCTGAACCCGCCACCATATATTCTGATTTTGAGAGTTTAATTTGTAGACCATTTTTCGAATATTCTTCAATAAGTTTACCAGTCATTTAAGAAAGGTCCTCCTCACCCTAAGCCATCACTACCTGATCGTCAGCGAAGCTTAAGGTATAGGTATTCATTTCAGATTGGTATTCCCATGCTTTCACATTTACGCCTCCAGGGTCTTAGGGTCATCTCCAGATATATTTTAAACATGGTAGTGGATGTAGAACATACCTGTAATAGTCCCTTAGAAGTTTTAAAACTTTGTCCTAAGTTATTCCCCATTTTCACAGCCACTTAGTTGTGATTGGACCGGTTTTTTGTAGCTTGCAGTAGGTTCTTCCATTGCTTGCCAGAGTCTCTCTCTTGGTACAGAATCATATGCCTTTTTGAGATCAATGAAAGCTAAGTGAACTTATCTATTTTTGGCTCATTTCTTCTCAGTGACTTGCTGGATTGTGTAAATATGCTCCATAAATGATCTCCCTGCTGTGAATCCGGCTTGATCTTCCCCTATTTTCCCTTTAATATTCTCTTCTAGTTTTGCTTTTATGATTTTGCCATATAATCTACCCATTTTCGATATATTTATTTCTCTATAGTTTTAGCATTTATTTCTATCTTCATTGTTGAAAATTTACGATAAATAGGCTTCTGACCACTTTTTCGGCAATTGCTCTCCATAATTGCTCTTTCGAATATCGTCCAGATCATACGCAGTAACTTGTCTGAACCATCTTTAGCTAGTTCAGGTGCTATTGCTCCAGGTACAGGGCACCTTTTGTTTTTTATGTTCTTTGTTATATGTTATATCTCTCTTAAAGTAACTTTTATTTGTGATACTTCGTTTTCTAGATATGTCTGTTCCGGTGCTTTTACAAATTCCGGCCTATTTTCTGTAAGTAATTTTCTATAGTAATCTTGCCATTGTTCTCCTCTAATGTGTCATCTGCGTTTTGTCTTTATTGTTCCCCAGGCTACTGTACTCTCTGTTTCTCTCCCTATAATATTCCAGGTCTTCCGGTCTCTATGTACTCAGCCATGTATTATGCAGTTGTTTCTTTTGCTCTATGGTCTCTTTTGCGTTCTTGCTTATGTCCTCTATATGTGTTTGCTATCTTTTTCTATTTTTCCAAGAGTTTCCAGTGCTGCGTTTATAATACAGTTCTTAATATGGTTATATAATTCTTCAATAGATCAGTACCTAAATTCTTCCAATATTTGCTCAAGTATTTTTTGGTATAACGCTCTGATACTCTCACCTTGAACTAGATACATCTTAAACCTTTCATTCGTGATTTCTGTTGATACCTCTGTTTTCTGTATAGATGTCGTGGCGATCTGACCCAAGGGTAAGCTACTTTTGCTATTAGGAGTCTGTGGTTGCCGCCACACTCAGCTTCCCGTTTGACTCTCACATCGTTTATTCTTAAGTTGGTATGCTTCTTAAAGATAAAATAGTTGATAATGGTTTTTAAGTTCCTTGTAGGTTGAATCCAAGTAAGTTTGTGGACATCTTTGTGCTTGTAAAATCCGTTTGCAATGCGCAAGTTGTTTAGTTCGAAAATTTCAATAAGCTTCTTCAAAGCACCGGACAGTATTATCTTTTATTTTCTTAGCCACTCTTCCGTTTAGATCGCCGGCTATTATTAGTTCCTGATGGTTCTTTGCCTTTTGTATTTTTTGTGGGAGCATTTCGTCACAGTAGTCTTTTTCTATAGTTGGCCTATCTTCGTTTGATGCATAAACTCCGATCATTATAATATTTCTTCCGAACACTTCCAAATTTAGCTTCAGTAATCTTTCGTTTATTGTCTGCCAGCGCTGTACATATCTCGACCATTTCTTTTTATTAGGATACCTACTCCAGTTTTAGCTCTATTTCCTTTTCAATGCCGCTCCAACAATGGAGTCTTTTTTCTTAGTCTTCGAGTTTGCAAGTAGATCGATAATACTTTTTTGGAATTCTCTTATTATTTCTGCGCTCTTAGTTCTCACGCCTTGAATATTCCAGCGATTGAGTTCTATGTTTGGGTTTCGATTACCTTCTGCAGAACTGCCCCCTGTATCCAGTCCTCGTTTACCTTTTATTTTTTATACGTATCAGGATTCTAAAGCCTGATGCCGCAACGCCCGTTTCAGAGGACCATCTCTAGCAGCCGCCCATACTGGGTACAGACGCTGTTGGTAGCTGTCCACTCTGGATCAGTCGCTACCGGTTTGTTGGTTTTGGTCCGCTCCGAGTATTTCATCTCCTCGATACCACCCATATCTGGGAGACATCCCCCTATCCGCCACCTGGGGAAGTGACCGATGGGGCCAAGAACACCGTCAATAAATCATTGGAGAATTTTTCCTGCGTTACGAAGACCAAAGTTCATGTAGAGGAACTCGAAGAGTCCAATTGGAGTAATGACCGCCGTCTTCTCAATGTCAGCTGGGTTGACAGGAATCTGTGTGTAAGCCTTAACCAAGTCGATGACTGAAGACACTTTACAACCATGGACGAGGTAAGTAAAATAGTGTATATGATGAACAGGGCATCTTTCTGGAACTGTTCGATCATTAAGGCTGCGGTAATCGCCTCATCGTCGCCACCCGTCGGCCTTCTTCAGAACGATATAAAGGGGAGATACCCATGAGCTTTTAAAGCGTCGTGTGGTACCGTCTCAGAACTTGGCTATGAACCCGGCCCCAGTAATGCGTAAGCGATCTGGAGCTAGCCGACGAGCACAACATGAAGCTGGTTGTCCTGAAGTTGTGTTGATACAATCTTATGTCTCATGTCGAACTTCGGGAGGTGTGCTGAGAAAATTCAGACAATATTTCATGGAAAGGAAAAGACTGCCCGTCAGTAAGGACTTTGACTCTAACCTGCTTGTTGGTGGTGGATCCTCCAGGGGATGGTTAAGCCAGTCACTCCATCGACGAGAAGATTGTTACGACAGTCAGGTAATAAGCTGACATAGTATTGATGGTCGTCTGGTTAGCGGATTCTAGCTTGTGTTCTGAAGCTGAGCGACATTGCTTCAATAATGTGCGAGGGTAACAACAGACATCTGATCCTGTGTCCACGAGGAACTGGAGTTTCTTGGAGTGATCGGTGACGAAAAGGCGACTTACTTCTATAAGGCAGTAGGTCGACGCCACTAGCGAATGCCGGTAGGACCTGCAATGAGTTCCGTCTTAAATTTGGCGTACCGATCACTACTGGGCGGGTTGATTATGATGTCACTTACCTCAGTGGCGTAACGGGCATCCAGTTGTGCAAGAACGTAATTGTATTTGGTGCTGTCCTGTGTGATGTTGCTAATAACGAATTAAGCCTGAATCTGTATGAACCCTATTTTGGATTTGTCGACCCAAAAGGGAAGGAGGCGGATAGCAGTGTGAAACACGGTTTCTACCCTTCAATGACGTGAGCGGCATTTTTCCTCCGAAGGCGACATTGCGATTGAGATGTCTGAAACTCGTAGCGGCACATGTACAGCACTTTAGTCACTTGGTGTACTCTTTTTGCTGTCCAAGCTTTCGGAAATATTTATTCCCATTATCAAGGCTAAAAAAATATAAATGGAAAAAATATTAGTTTGGAGTGATTTCGCAAACTGAATATGAACTTACATTGCAAGTGAGGATTATACATTAAAACGGTTCAAACTATGCGCAGAAAATTCCTCATTGTGGTATTAAAAATTATTACACTACACATAATTACTGTTTTAATGTGTAATTGATAATGGGAATAAATATTTCCGAAAGCTTGGACAGCAAAAAGAGTATTCTTATGTAAGCCCCATATAATTTCGGCAGAATTCCCTTTTTCATTTATACTATATATTTTATATTATCTAGTTGAAATAATTATTAAAAAAATCCCATTTGCTGGGGAATATTCAAGATTTTATTTGATACTGGCTGTTCTAACTGGCACTTCCCGGGCAAACACTTTGGTACATTGTGGTATGAAAACATAGAGTAAAACAAGTCTTGAGTATAGAACCCTTGTACCTCAGAGCCTTGTCGCACGTAGAACCAGTCTGAACATCAACCTGTATCCATCCGCAGATATGCACCAAGAGAGAAGAGCATGAAAATTGTTCCTACGTGTGTCTTGAAGATGTTACGTGGGTAGTTTATCATGTACTTACTGTTATTATTTCTTTTAGTTTGTATTTGTTCTGATTCCTTGTTTACAATAGTTATTGCTTGTATATTTCATTAAGTAGTTCCAGAATTAGTTGATTTGTTCTCTCTTGTTCTTCTTTTTTCGGTTACTACTGATACCATTCTGGTATCCTCATAGCTCATCTATTTTTTTAATACTTCAGATATTACTGATATTGATTGCTCTTTTTTTTAACGAGCAGTAGGAAAAAGGGTTTGCTCTTTTTTTATTTAGCGAGCTGAGTTATAGTCTTGTTTGTAATAAATAGTATTTTATTTTAATATGTCCGTAGGTCTTCTTATTTTGTGTATGCCATTTATTTGTAAGTTCATTGTGTTTTTCAGATCGTCATGTGGGTTTGATTTGTTCTCGATCCTTCCAGAAACTATATGTGTGGTACACTTTGTCCCAATATTGTCAGTTTGACAAGCATCTAGAACATTATTATGTGCGTCTAGATAATCATAGAACCTTCTCGATGATTGTTATGTCAAAATTCAGATATATAAAGCCGTGTCGATCACGGGACACAGTCAGTTTATTATAGCAGTGAATTTGAGACATAAATCGAAAGTAGTTGAAACGCGATAGTCAAAGTGACAAGTTGTGACAGTTTTACTACAACAGAAGATCGTGTACAGAGTGTTTGAAAATAAACCATTGGAAGCAATCTGCGAACTTTTGAGTGAACTCACCCCACAACGTTTAGCACAGAGTTAAACGTTACAATTGGTGTCAGAAGGAGGGATCATCGCATTTTGCTGAGAATATATGGTGAATACCAGATCGAAAGATTACGACGAAATGTCAAATTATGCAGAAATAATGAAGATCCTAGAAAATCAAGAAAGAAGTAGACAAGAACAAGAAGCAAAAATAACACAAATTCTAGAAAATCAAGAAAGAAGTAGACAACAAGATAAAGAAGAACAAGAGAAAAATAACAAAAATTCTAGAAAATCAAGAAAGAAGTAAACAAGAACAAGAAAGCAGTAGAGAATAAGATAAAGAAGAACAAGAAAGATTTAGACAACAAGAAAACGAAGAACGAGAAAGAATTAGATAACAGGAAAAAGAAGAACAAGAAACAAGAATAAGACAAATCTTAAAAGAACAAGCAAGAGTGCGACAAGAAGATAAACAGGAAGTAGACCAGAAATAAGAGAAAGTTGAAGAAAAATTAGAGAAAGTCCAAGAAAACTTCATACAGAATTTTCAACTAATAGATAACAAGATGTGGCAAAAAGAAGAAGTTGACCAGAAATTAGAAAAAGTTCAGGAAAATTTTAATGAAAAACTTCAAATAATAGAGCAAAAGATGTTGCAAATGAAATCTGAAGTACCTCTGAGACGATCGTCGAATGATATTCAAAATGGTGTAGTTAAACCAGTCAAAATTGAAGCCCCAAAATTCGATGGTAAACAGTGTTGGTCTACATATAAAAAGCAATTTGATGCTGCTGCTTTGGCTAGTGGTTGGTCAGATGAAGAGAAGGCCACTGCATTGATCTTGGCTCTGCGTGGTGACGCATTGGAAATCTTGAATACCCTAACTAGCGAACATTGAGAGTTTAGTAGATCAACATGAAATGCGTTACTGTGACCAACATCTACAAGTTTACCAAGCACAGTTAAAGAATAAGAGAGAATAAGAGATATTGAAATGCAACATGCCCTTCGGTAGGTCCTACAAGAATTAAAGATGCCCTTGCACGTGCACTTGGATACGAAGCTGCTAAGCAGGCTTCCAGAAGTCATCTCAGACTACGACAGACATGGTGGGTCAATTAAACCCAAGAGAAGTCGTATGGCAATGGTAACTCCATTAAGCAAATTATTAAAATGTTACAAAAACTGGATGGGCAAACATCTGAACAAAGAAATCGGACTTTGTGTTGGAATTGTGGACAAGAAGGACATATAAAGAAGAATTGTCCACAGCTTCAAACTAGCAATGTGCAGGAAAACTCCAATTAGCCAGTTTTGCAGGGCGAAGACTGGCTTACTCCAACCAAGCCCCAACAACATTAGAGAGAGAGAGAGAGAAATGCTTTATTGTCGAAAAAATATAAATTTTGTAGACAAAGCAAAATAAAAATATCAAAATCAAACAATACAGAAACAAAACAAAGTCAAAACTAAAAATTAATTAAAATTAAATAAATTTATATAATATAAAACAAAAATATAAAAATATAAAGATGTAAATATATAAGATAATAAATATCAGAATGTAACCTACAGCTGTATATTCGGTTAGAAAGTAAATTAATATACAGCTGTAAATTCAGTCAGAAGGTAAACACTAACAAAAACAAATTTTGTACAAACAATAAACCAGTGCGTGAGCTGAGCAGAAACGTGCCTTAGTGAAAAAAGTCGTTAACTGCATAAAAGGCATTATCCAAGGTAATAGGTATTTAATTGAATCTGGGATAAGCCGTTATAGATTTAATTTCATGTGACAGATGATTTTACATTACAAAAGACCCTTATCATATCAAACATCAAAAATCATTAAAAATCAAAATTTCCCGACTGAGTTATGAAGGATCTAGCTTGATTGTGAAAGGAAGAATATGCGGTCGGGATTGTAATATTGTTATTGATACTGGTTCATGTTCTACATTGTGCGAGCTGATGTTATTCATGCTTGCAAAATTGATCATCCCAATAGATGTTATATACTTGAAACTGCAAATGAAGCCATACCCGTCATTGGTACTCACGAGGCAGATATTCAGCTGGGACAATAAAAATTCAGACATAAAGTATTTGTTGCCGAGATTTTGGACGAAGTTTTATTTGGGCTGGACATCATGAATAAATTTGGCTTCAACCTGAACCTCCAAGACCGAATACTCAAATTCATTGAAGAAGAGTTATTCATGTCAACATCTGAATCTGGAATAAGAAAAATTAAGGCAAACAGAACCATTACAATACCTGGATGGTCTGACAATCTCATCCATGTTATAATAGAAGGTTCTAAAAGCAAGGAGGCACTGGTATTGGAAAGTAACCCAGAATGTCTGTCAAAGGAAATGATTTTAGAAAACGCATTAATAAATCCATCAAGTAAGCATCCAATTAAGTTTAGAGTTTTAAATCTGTCCGAAGAACCTAATGTTTTAACGAAAAATTAAGTAATTGCCTGTGCGGAACCTATAGTATCTGTCAAAATATCAAGCAGTCAAGGGAAAATCTTGTACCCGAAATGTGGAGAGCTGAAAGAGAGAATTATTTCTCAACTTCCTAACCAACAGAAGGCGAAATTTGATGATTTATGGGAGAAATATAAAGAACTATTTTGTTTTTCGGAAACAAATCTGGGACGAAATAATATGGTACAACATCGCATTAACACAGGCAACCAACAACCAATAAAACAAATTCCAAGAAGAGTATTATTAGAAAAACAAAAAGAAATAGAAATACTTATAGATAACATGAGGAAACAAAAGGTAAATGAACCTTCGAACAGTCCTTGGTTGTCACCGGTCTTAGTCACAAAAAAAAGATGGCTCGACTAGGTTTTGTGTTGATTATAGAAAATTAAATGAAATCGAAAAAAAGACAGTTGTCCTCTTCCCAGAATAGATGATACACTAGATTGGTTGTCAGAAGCGAAATGGTTTTCTACATTGGACTTGAAAAGTGAATATTGGCAAGTCGAAATGCATCCTGAGGATAAAGAAAAGACAGCATTTTCATCAAACACTGGTCTATGGCAATTCACTGTAATGCCATTCGGATTATGCAACGCTCCAGTGACTTTTGAGAGATTGATAGAAAGACTATTACGTGGACTCATTGGAAAGAAATGTTTAGTATACCTTGAGGATGTCATCGTCAGCGAAACATTTGAGGAACACTTGAAAAATCTAGAAGAGGTATTTCAACGATTCTCACAAGCAAATCTTAAACTTAATCCAGAGAAATGTGCTTTCCTAAGAACTGAGGTGAAGTATTTAGGACACATAATATCCGCAAATGGTGTAAGAACAGATCCGGAAAAGACAGAAGTGGTTCATAATTGGCCTGTACCAAGGAACAAAACAGAACTGCGAAGTTTCTTAGGCCTGTGTTCATATTATAGACGGTTCGTAAAGAATTTTGCTAGTATTGCCCGTCCATTGCATTGACTAACTGAAACGGAAAGACCTTACTATTGGACTCCAGAATGTCAGAATGCTTTCGAATATCTGAAAGGTGCTTTGTGCTCTTCTATTGTCCTGGCTTATCCCCAGAGAGAAGGAGAATTTATCCTAGATACTGATGCCAGTAAAACAGGAATTGGGACAATTTTGTCCCAAAGAATAGAAGGAGTGGAGTATGTACAGTAAGTATTACAGTAAGAGTTTATCAAAGGCTGAACAAAATTACTGTGTGACGCGGCAGGAGTTACTAGCTGTAGTTAAGGCAATAAGACATTTCCACAAATATTTATACGGTCAGACATCTATTCTACGGACCGATCACGCATCACTTAAATGGCTGTTCCAGTTCAAGAGCCCAGAAGGTCAGATAGCGCGCTGGCTCCAACAACTTCAAGAATATGACTTCGGAATTGAACATCGTCCTGGTATTAACCACAGAAACGCTGATGCACTGTCAAGACGGCCTTGTGCAGAGGACTGTAAAAACTGTTCAAGACTTCAAAATAATTTGCCAGAAATTGTTAAAGTCAAACGAACTTTGATAAATGGCGATCTAAACTGGAATTCGGAAGTACTCAAGCAAGACCAACTGGATGATAATGATATTGGACCAATTATGAGGTGGAAAATGGACGGAGCAAGACCTACTTGGCAGGAGATCAGATTTGTCAATCTGATTGAACATTTATAGTGGTGTTATGCAATATTCTGACAATGTGAAATTGTACGTATTGCCCTAACAGTCGTTGACGTTATTTAATGGCGGTGGGGGTGTTTGCTCTTGCAGAAGTTGTTGTCGACACAGTTAGACGTCCTAGCGTAATCTAGTTATTTACCAGAAACGGCTGATGTTACATAAACATCTTGACTATGTATAAATGAATAAAAATTATAACACAAGACGTTTAGAACATCTACGTGGTCTTTTTCGAATCAACTGTAAATTAAAAATATATTTTTTGTATTAGATGGAATGTAAGATGAAAACTAAAACATAAATAAGTATGTTCTGAGAATTTAAAAAGGTAGTCACTATACGTAAGTCGGCATTGGGATTTTTATTTTCTCCTCTTATTTTACGTTTCTTATCTTATTTAGTCTGTAATAATTGAATTCTTTTCTTGGATCGAGAGATATATTTTAATTTGTTTTTGAAACTAGTGAATTACAAATGGCGTTATCGCAAATTGTGTGTAGGAAGTTGCTTCTTGTGAGGTTAAAATTTTCTGATATATATATATATATATATATATATATATATATATATATATATATATATATATATAAATAAAAAGATGTTCTTGGGGATGCAGTCATATATTCAATAAAATTCTTTGACAAATATAAATAATGACATTTGTAATTGATGGCTATGAAATCTTTCCTGTTTTTGGTTAATTTATTCTAAATTCACGATTTTTGCCCTGAAGAAGAGAATAAACATTCTCGAAAGCTCGGCTTCAGTCAAAGAATTTTATTGAATATATGACTGCATCCCCAAGAACATCTTTTTATTTATTATAAATCCAGTCAAGAATACAAAATCAATATATATATATATATATATATATATATATATATATATATATATATATATATATATATATATATATTGATATTTTGGTTTAGATCAGTTGGATTAATATATTATTTTGAATACAGGGTAGTGATAAAAAGTTTAGAAATATTATAGGATGTTATTATAGATTATAATCAGATTTCTTATGTCTGTTTTTGAATTAATTGAGTTTGTACTTTTTTTAATGTATATCATTTCTAGAATTTTTCGTTTGTATAAGTTTTTCTCACGAGTTAGTATTTTAGTTTCATCATAATTGAATTTATATTTTTCTTCTATTTCGTGATTTGTTAGCGCTGTTTTGTTTTTTTATCATATTTATGTCCCTTTATTCTATTTTCAATATATTGACTGGTTTGTCCGATGTATGTACTATTACAATTTATGCATGGTATTTCATATACTGCGTGAGTAAACTTCTTTTTGTTGGTTTTAGATTTTAATTTACTGAAAGTATTTTTTAGAAGGTTGTTTGCTTTGAGGCTGACAGGTACCTATGTTATAATTTTTGAAAAATTTTTGTAAACTTCTTGATAAGCCGTCTTGGTATGGTAGGGCAAGGTAGGTCTGGTTATTGTTTTTGTCGGTTTTGTTGTGTTTATTTGTGTTGTATATTGCTGAAATTTGGATCTTGAAAATGGAATAGTGTCATCTGTACAATCACTATTCAATAAACTTTCCAATATCTCAAAGAAATATTAAACAATATAATCTAAAAATCAAATTCATATATAAAAGACTCATGGCAATTTAAAAAGAAAATCAAAAACATAAGCATCCCTAATGACTGTATGATCATATCACTAGACATGGTTTCGCAATATACAAATGTTCCAACAGATTTAGCATTAAAAATCATCGATAAGAAAAGGAATGAAATAAAACAACATACTGATACACCCAAAATAGAATTTAAAAAGGCCGTTAAACTGACTCTAAACTCCACATATTTTAAATACAGAGACAAATTCTACCAATAAATTTTTGAATGCGCAATGGTATCAGACCAGACCTACCTTACCCTACCATACCAAGACGGCTTATCAAGAAGTTTACAAAAAGTTTTCAAAAATTATAACATACCTGTCAGCCATAGAGCAAACAACCTTCGAAAAAATACTTTCAGCAATTAAAATCTAAAACCAACAAAAAAAAAGATTACCCATGCAGTCTATTAAATACCATGCATAAATAGTGAAAGTACATCGTACTAACCAGTCAATATAATAAAGGGATATAAATATGACAAAAAAAAACAAAAGAGCGCTAATAAATAACGAAATAGACGAAAATCATAAATTCAATTATGATGAAACCAAAATACTAACAACTGAGAAAAACTTATCCAAATGAAAATTTCTAAAAATGATCTTCATTAAAAAAAAGTATAAACTCAATTAATTCAAAAACAGACATAAAAAATCTGAGTATAATCTATAATAACATCTTATAAAATTTCGAAACTTCTTATTACTACCCTGTATTCAAAATAATATATTAATCCAACTGATATAAACCAAAATATACAAAATCCCCAGATACTCAAAAACCTAACCTCACAAAAAGAAGCTTCCTACACACAATTTCTGATAACGCAATTTGTAATTCACTAGTTTCAAAAAGAAATAAAAATATAACTCTCGAACCAAGAAAACAATTCAATTAATACAGACTAAATAATTCTATAGGCTATATCGTGTATTGTAATAATGATATACAAAAAGAAGAAAAAAATATATAAATCTTCAAATAATTAGATTGGGACTATAATTTTATTATTTCACTAATTTTAGAATTTCTCCTTAAGTTTGTTTTTTCCATGAGAATATTTTTTAAGTTTTTACAACCTGGTGACCAGAATTATGTTTAAGGTAAGTAAACTATAAAAAACTTTTTTTGCACATTTTTCGTTTTTAGTTTTATAAACTTTATAAACGTTTTTTTTCCTATTAAATTACAGTTTCCAAATAATTATTAATACAATTGAAAAAGACCATTGACTGGTCGAAACGTTTTGTAAAAAAACAATGACATGAAATAAATGGCATTTATTTTAATATCTTCTTTCAAATACTGAGCCCAAATCCCAAGAAACCCTCCAGATAAATACATCTACGTGCTCAAGAATCTCCACATTAAAATCTATATATATATATAAATGGGGTTTAGAACGTACTTCGACGCATTCCGATTCCCAATCGCCATTGAACCCTGTCATTCCACAGGTCCTCATCCAGTCCTCCATTTTTGATTTTGTTATCAATGCCCCCTCTCCAACACTTTCTTGGTCTTCCCCTCTTCTACCTTCTGGTGTCCAAGTAAGTATTTGTTTAGGGATAGCGATTTTCCTGCCGATCTTCTCCAGAAGTACATTTCTGTTGCCTTCAGCATTCCTTTTTGGTTTGTTTCTTTTAGTTGCCACACTCGCAGCTGTACATGACTATACTTTTTATGATAGTATTGTATATTAGGTGTTTGTTTCGCTTTGTAATTTTTTGATCCCATAAGATGTTATTTATCATAGCAATAGCCTTTCTGCGTTGGGTGTTCCTGTCTTTAATGGTGTAATGTTCCACTGTCTGAAATATTTAGTCCCAAGTATTTGTAGGTTTGGCATTACTTTATGATTTGTCCGTCCTCTAAGAGAAGATCTTGTTGTACTCCGCCAACACACATGTACTCTGTTTTTGATACGTTCACTTCCAGCCCCCATTTCTTATAGTCTTCAATAAATTTTCGAGTCATGTATTGTATTCTATGTCCTCGTAGTCTTCTGCCATTATGATCTGGTCGTCTGCAAAGCTAAGGGTGTATAAGTTTGCATTTTTAAGGGGTATGCCCATATTACCGCATTTTCTCTTCCATATCTTTAGTGCTTGATCAAGATATATCTTAAACAGAGTGGGTGACAGGTAGCATCCTTGTTTGAAGCCCCTATCCGGCGTAAATCCGTTTGACATTTTTGTGCCGGTCTTGACTTTAATATGGCAGTTTCTATACAGCTCCTTCACTGACCTTATCAAGTTAACATTCAGATTTGTCCCGTCTAATGCCTCCCAAAGTTTTGATAGAGGGATACTGTTGTATGCTTACTTCAAATCTATGAAGAAGAGGTTTACTTCCTTGGTAAAAGCTGACGTTTATTCTATTAGCTGGGTTACACACAACAGGTGGTCCACAGTAAATCATCCTACACGGAATTCTGCTTGTTCCTCTGATTCACTATTTGCATATTCACGCTCTATTCTATTTTTTTATATTTTTCCGCAGATTCTGCTCATTGTGGCTGTTACTGCAATACCTCTAGGTATAGTTGTCATAATTTTCTTTGGTGTCCTTTTTATGTATAGGCGTAAGAAAGGATAATTTCCATTCATACGGAATATCTCTGATACCGATGCAGCTTTGGAGGAGTATAACTAGGTGTTCCAATAACTTCTCGGGCCTATATTTGATTAATTCTGGGTATATTACCTGGTCCTACCGTTTTCTTATTTTTTAGACGTCCTTTACCTCCTTCACACCAATCCTCGTTGGTGATGCCGTAACGAACGTGTGCTTTGTTCGATTTGTTGTTAAGGAATTCTGCTCGATCTTCTTTCAGGAGCTTACCAAATTATTCATCCCATTTGTTGCTGGTGATAGGGAACATCAGCTCCTTCTTTTTGTCCTGACGTAGCGATTTCAGGAACTTCCAACTTCTGCTACTTCTTGTTCCACCAAGGTAGGTATTTATTTTGTTACAGTTTTTTCCCCATAACTCATTTTTATTTCGGATTATTTCACCTCTTACTCGGGCTTGTGCTTCTTTGTATTTCATCCTATTCTGGTTCTATTTGCTGCATACGTAGCGGTGGTGTTTTTTCTTTTGTCCTCAATATCTCGTTGTATTTCTTCGTTTCACCAATATGGTTTATGGGATTTTCGCTTGTCGCAGTATCCTAAGACTTCTTTGGCTCCTGCCAGGGTCTGTTTTATATATTTGTAGTGTTCTGTTTTTTATTGAATTGTTATACCAGGAGTTTTTGTTCGAGTCTCTTGTTGTCTTTACCTTTAGTGCTTTTCTGGTCTAAGCTTTCCAGGTTATATCGTGGTTGTCTCATTTCGATAGTCTGGTCTTGTTTTTGTCGAGGTTTTTGATTTTACTTCTATCAGACCTTCCGTGTAGGCGTATCTTTGCCTTAAGCGGATGGTGATCTCTGCCACATGTTACGCTTCTGTACACCCTGACATCATAAATCTTCATAGGTGTGTTGTACACTATGGCGTAATCTATGATCGATCGTAGGTTTCTTGATTTCTTTCCCAAGTGTACTTATGAATCCATGGATGTTGGTAGAATCCATTCATTATTCTAAGCTCATTTTTTTCACACATCTGAATTAATCTTAGGCCATTGTCATTTGTTATATATTCACCAAATCCTCACCTCCCTTCTCGGTGCAGCTGTTAAAAGAACAAGTCTTTCTTGTTAACTGGGGCATCATCGTTGACCGCGTAAAAATATAAAGAAAATACAAAATAATATTTATTCTATTGGTGCTGGTACTTGTGAAGTTGGTGCCAAAAGTTATCAATCTAACGGTGCAACTGCGCAACTTCAAAAGTAACAGCACTAATAGAATTAATATTGTTTTGTGCAATAAAATGTTAGGACCATGTAGGTAACACAAAGATACCGAAATAAGCAACAAAATGTATGGCATGTGAAAAAATAAATTATTAGAACTGAAATCATGTTCTTCAAAGAGAAAAATAAACAAGAATATAAAAGAACTTGATATTCAATTCCGGCGGAAAACTACTATTTTTTAGGCACTCCATTGTGTCTGTTTTTTTTATTTTTTCAACTAAAATGAACTTAAACATGATTAATATCCTTTTTGGAATGCAAGACGAATCTTTGTACCTGCGACTATCGGCACGAAGCTTTCCAGTATGTGCTAAAAATAGATGTGGGTACAACTCCATTATATACTGAGTGTAGAAAAAACACTATCAACATATATATATATATATATATATATATATATATATATATATATATATATATAAACTTCTACGGCTACCGCCGTCTCTCGTCATTGCTTCCATGACTTTATCTTTCCACCATCTTGGAGGTCTGCCACGCTTTCTTTCTATACTGAAGAATGTTGTATTTTCGATGTTCATGATCTCCCTGATTTGGCATTTCTAACATAATCAAGTCTGGAAATGACACAGTTTCGTCTCCAGAAATCCATTTCTACAGCCAACAAACGATCTTTTTGCTTTTGGGTTAGTACCCACAACTCTGCGCCACACGTCGTGATACTTTCAACAATGGCATGATATTTATTATGTTTTGAGTTTTGACCTGCGTATTATGTTGTTGTTCCAGATACTTCTATTTAGACTATCACCATTATGGAAAACTAATTATTATTATAACCGTCGGCAATTTCGAATTTGAATTAAATCTAGACCTTGCTAGGTCGATAAAATTAAATGTAATTTATCTAAATTATGAAAAAGAATATTGGTTATTTCTTACTAGGTTTAAATTCTGTATAATTCAGTTTGAAATACTGTATTTTGCCTTTCTTCTGAGGCTGATCCTTGTAGGGCTGCTTCAATTGGCGCACTTATGACCCGCCTAGAGGAAACAACATTGTTAGTTTGTTGATTAGAAAAACAAAACTTTGACTGAATCTAACCTTGTATATTTTTTGGTTATTTTAATTTCCACTTCAAGTTTAACGTTTCATCGCATTAATTTTTAACGAAATAATACATTTTCTATTCTTTTATTGTTAATTGCCCTAACTCTATTATTCTCAATACTGAATAACATTGATTGTTTACTTTTTTTCGGACAATGTTTAGTCATTAATTAAGTCTATTATTCTTCTGCGAGTTTCAGTTCTATTATTGTAATTACATTGACGGTGGTTCATCAACAACTAAATTAGTTATATTTTGATCTAAGACAATGTTTATCAGAGTCGATTAAGAATTTTTAATGATTTTATCTTCTATATTCACGTCAAATACTTATACAAGCCATCTAAGGCTGCGTATCCATTGAGGCATATCAACAAAAATACATTTAATTAGTCTGATCTGATTAATTAATCTATTTTTTAAAGTCTCCCCTCTGCTCGTCTCCGCCTCAATGGAGAAGATATAGCAGACTACACTATATTCGAGGTCGAAAATTGTAAGCACTAAAATCCATAGAATCTGTAGCGTTTAAAGGACATTGATAAAGCTAGACATTTTATTATTGTCTTAATATTTTATTATTTGCTAAAGCAGAGCCAGAAGAACACTGAAACTTCATCATTTCTGAGAACTTATTGCCTAAAATCTTTGGTCACTTTGATTTTGGAAGAAATATTTTTTATTTGTCAGTTTGATTCTAGCATGTATTTTCACATAAAAATATCGATTCGCTCGCATCATTGACAGTAGGATAAATATCTTGACGGCGGAATATCAGTAAAATATTTTTGTTCTTTCATAAGAACGAAATTAAAAAATGTCAACCTACCACAAAAACATTAAAGAATAAAACACATAGTTAAGTTCTAACACACAACTACAACACAATGATGGAAATAATTTGAAACTGGTCCAAACTGCCGCTCGAACGCCCCTTATATGTTTAGAAATGATGATTCATGTAGATAAATACATTGCATTCAATCTAGCATACTGACAAGTATGGAGAGACCTCATCAACTGAAGCTATATATTGTGCTGGAAGCAATCAATCGATGACTTGAACATTTATTTAACCAAATTATTAAATAAACATATAAAAGACAATTAAACAAACTAACTTGGGCGTAATAAATTGCTATACAACAACAGTTGACCCCCTTGAATTGATAAATCGCTGGTCTTGCTACTGCTGCTACCAATGCTGCATAATCAATACTGAATCTTCTGGAAGGTTCTAGATGCACCTGTTTGTCTTCGCCTTCAATTCAGAATAAAGGGGAAGATCAGCCTTCATAGGCTGACAAAAAGTACATCGGTGTGCGTATGGGTTTTCTTCGGGCTCGCCACAATATTATAAATAAAATAAGCTAAGTAAACGACAATGTGACCAAATAAGTGGAATCAACAATAAATAAAAATAAGAAAATGGAGGGGAAATAATGTTCTGCTGCAGCATTGAAAGATGAACAAGGAAAAAAGGTGAAGAAACAAGCTAGAAAATTAGGTGTTAAATGTGAAGGTAAGTCTGTAGGGAAGTCTTATTAAACGAAAAAAAAGGAATGAGATTTTCAGTATGTTTTGAAAACTGAATTGGGAGATAAAATCTATTTCAGATCTTCAAACATATACTAGGAGAAGAGGGACATTCTATTCTAATCTGCAGTACACATAAAGTCAAGGAGAGGTCATTTGGAGATTGGGTAATTATTTCAGATGAGCTTTGTCATTCCATCTGACTAGTTAAACTCCTTGTGCATTGAGAAATTATAGGCACCAAGTTCTTTTTTCTTTAGAAACTTCACTAATTAAATTTTGCTGTTACGTGTTCGATTTTCTCGAATTGTCCCAGTAGCAAAGTATCCCTTTTCTATCGGTAAATAGAATAACGAATACGAAAAAAAAAATATCTTGAAATATTCTATTGATCCGCGGTTGTTCAACGACAGACAAAAATTCCCATACAATATTTTCAACACGACCCAATTCATTTCGATAATTGATGCTCAATTTTCCACGTAGGCTATAAATTTATATAAGTAACCATTTGAGCTATAAAGACAACAAATTGAAAACTTGTCGTTTTTGTCGAGCTTTCGATTTTTTTCGTCTTATAGCATGAAACTTATTTTGACTCATACAGCTTTTAAGTATTTGTAATCCTTTGTCTTATATTTTGACCAATACATTTTTGTACCGGCTAAGGTATGATAGCCCGAAATAAACAATATACCAAAAAACCTCTGTAGGCTGATTTTATCCAGAACAAAAGCATGTCGTCTCTTATCGTGCGCATATTTTTTCGAGAATTTTATAATTGTTTCCCAAACTTCAACTGAAAAGTCTAAGGAAAAAACTTCAAATGGGGATTTACATGCAATTTTATTTTTAATCCTTTCCAAATAATGTATCTCTTGATTCTGCAATAATGTTTTATATACAGGACTCTCTTTGGAAGTACATTGTTGTTCTTTTTTGTATACTTTGACTCTCTTTGAATTTGATGGCAAGGATCATCAGTTGAGTCATCAGAACTATCAGGTAAACTCGCATCATGCATGTACTTAATTCCCAGCAACATCTAGTATATATTGTTCGTTTTTATAGATAGATCATCGATTGGCGGTGGAATATATTTTAGCATCAATATTATCAGATTGTCACCCTCCTCCAGTAGAGAGACAATGGTCTTCTATCCTCCCAAGACATATATATATATATATATATATATATATATATATATATATATACTTTGTTTCACGAATGTTGGCGTCTGCCTTGAAAACACGAAAAAAGGATCAGTCCAACTGGCAGGAGTAAATCATGATAATGAGATGCGATGGGAAGTATAGCGTGATGTACGTAGATCGTGAATGATTACACACAATAGCCATGATTCGTGAAACAAACTATATTAAAATACATATATTTCTGATAAAACAGGACATAGAAACTAAATAACATAAACAAATTTTCATGGATATACTATTCAATTCAATTGAAATAATTACTCAAGTTGAATATTTTTCGGAATTATATTTTAATTTCTATTAAAAACAAACGAAGTATAACTGCTCTCACTCCTGGTCACCCTCAACGAGTACTCATGAATGTACTGCAAGCATAGATGTGTGTACATACACACTACAAGAAACACTATGATACACCCGATGGAGCAAGCCGCAACATCTGAGTGCTATACTGGTTAATCCCAAAGATGCGTAAGCGCAACAATATAATTTAGTGTCAGGTTAGCCAACACAATACAAGTTATCCCATACTGAAGAACATATCAATACCTGATGATGATGATGAATGATGATTTCGAAATTCTAATAATAAGAGTGGCATTAAAAATTTGATTCACAGTAATCGAGATAAGGAACTCCAAATTTACTATATGATCAGAAATTTGAAGAAAAATATCATTTACACATTTTCAATCCAATTAATTTATCATAGATAATGTTTCTAAGGGCGGCCCCGAATTCGTCCCCGAGCAGGTAGTACCTAATTTCTACAACCATAATTCGTCCCCATACTAATTAAGGTCCTTTAATCTCCTACCAGAATTAGTCTTCGGACAGGAGATTAAGAGATTTATCCTTTCTTATAAATATTAATAGTAATTGCTATTGCCTATAAAATACGAATTTCACCAAAAGCGTAATTTATTTTCATTCATATTAGAATTTTATTTCATTCTGAAATACTGTTCCTGGTTAAGAACTGCTTATTTAAGTGTGAGAAAGCATGGAAAGCTTTGCCAGTTTGACTGAACGAGGAAATCATGTGCTGATTGTAGACTTTGTGAAATTGAACAAAAACAAATATTTAAAATGTGATGAAATATGTTGGCGATTTTCGAATCGCTCCTGTAAGGCAAAAGTTCATACTGTGGGTGCTTAAAACTTAATTGTCCGCAGAGAAATAGGAATAGAAATACTCATGATAAAAATGTGAAAAAACTAAACAAACAAATAGTAAATGTAAGTGTTAAATTTGTCAGAAGCCTTCAAAAATAATACCCTCAGCTCTAAAAGAAAATACCGATCATTTCATTACAATCACTTCAAGACATTCATTGCATCCGCAACTATCTGTACTATAACAGAAGAATACTGCGGATTAAGTCGGGGACGAATTCAAGGATCAATTTTTGAGGACCAACTCTTCTTGAGGACAAGCTTAGGGATACTTTTTCAGATAAGAGATTAACTAATTACTTCATTTTATATCTGGGGACGAGTTTTCGTACGTCCGTTTCTAAATAAATTTAAATTCAATTTTTAAACCTAAAAGTAAGAATCTACTTAGGTAAATGTAAGATCAAAATAATAAATAAATGTTTCGTTTACGCAACGTTACCATACTAATCAAGATGAAAATATAAACAAAGTATAAATGATATCAATGGTATAGAAGCTTTTATTATTAATTTATCTGACTACCTGAAAGGTACTTTGTTGATATATCTGCATGCAAGCTGCGTATTTTATACACGATGCACGTGTAGATTCCCGTACGATTTCAAAAATACAAGCCCCGAAGTTCGGCTCGACTCTCTGCCGTCTTGTAGTGGATTTTATTTTATATTCGTTCCCCTGGAAAAAGGGACAATTTGATTTGGCGTCGTGCTCGTGAGCAAATCAAGTTTAATTTCACTGATTGCTGTATGCAGAATGTAAAACTTGCAGAATACGAAAGCCTGGTGGCTTACGGCTCGGCATTTTCCACGGATATGCATGAGATTGACGTGAGAAAATGTATACGGTTTCTTACTTTCTTACGGAAAGGCTAGACTATCCGCTGAACTGCAGCACAATCATGGGATGTTTACTTTTCGTTGATACACCGGGTGTCTTACTGTGCGGGGTTCACATTTGGCATAGTATTAAATGTTTTGAACAATGGTTCTCTCTTTGCAGATCCGCATATTCAAATATGACTTAGGCTCATTAAAAATGTTTCTGAAGCCTGCGATTGGGAAAAACTGTGATTACGAGATATTATTAAAATAAACATAAAATATAAGGAAAACTTCCTTGTTGCATATCTTCCAACAATCCAATCTGGTCATTAATTATTACAGGAAGTAGTGGTGGATTTACCCGTTGGCTGAGTAAGATGGAGACAAGTGTGAAAAAATTGTTGAGTTATTATGTCCACACTTAAAATTCATCATCTAATATGCTTCACGTTTTTTGTATGTTTGACACAATGCTGGCAATAATTATTGGATAAAATTAGGAAAGTTGGTAAATCTGACACATTGAGAGATTCTTGGAGTCCTCTATAATTTGAAATATGTCAAGGAAACCGGAAACGGTGATAATTGTTTTACTGTGGAATGTTTTAGAAAGAATGAAGTGAATGCTCATATTTAAGCTTCTACCGTAGATTTCATCACTGTTCTCGATCTTTACTAATATCTTTGCAAGTTTTTCGTAGCTGATCGAGAAAATTTCAAAGAAAAGGCGATATAATTAAGGATGTCGAAGAGTACATGACAGACATGGGAAGAAGATAACCGAAAAGGAAAAACAGTATAATGGAACACCCGATAAAGAAATAAGACTGGCAGCGATTGATACTTTCAAGATTAACACGTTCTGTACACCAAAAATATCGTATGGACGTACAATTCGGCATCATGAGAGCGTTTGATACCGTTTGGAGTTTTGATATAATCTCAAAATCACAAAATGCAAAAATGCAGGCCTTTATAACAAATATTCACAAAGATATATGCTCCAAAGTACGAACAAATGAAGCATGATAGAAAAACAGAAATAAATTGAATGGAATACCACAAGGTTCGACAGCCCGTCATTATTTCTGATAACCATAAACGACATCATACAACGAACCAATAAATCAATACAAACGAGACTATAGGTATGTTGACGACGTGATTATATACGTAAGAGACACTAATCCCTCATTATAATAAACACATAATTCTCAAGAAAAATCTAGTCGGTACCATTTAATTTTAGAATTCGACATTATATGCGAAACTACAACATGTTCACAATACCTCAAACATATATGGACAATACCTCAATGACTCTCCCTGGATTATGCACTCACCTACAGTAAATACGTAAATAACAATGAGAACAAACATGATACACCCAAGGAACTACTCATACAAATATTCCACGAGAAATTGAATCGATATAAAACATTTAGTAAAATTTATACAGATGCCTCAAGAATTAACTCAAAAACTGGAGCGGCCATGGTAACACCTACAGAAGTTCTAAAATGAAAGCTATTTATGAGGCCATAGTTTAAATATAGAAAACGCCCCCACCACAGAGTGGATAATCATCACAGACTCGATCAACTCCTTAACGCTTATTAAGCAAACATATAATATCAGTACATTAAAGATCCTTAAGAAAAACTAATATTGGGGGGTCTTTATTAGAGCAACAGAGGCCAAAGCAACAGTTTTTAGAGTTTTTGTTTGTCTGGCTATATATTTGTACACACATCACGCAAAAACTACTGTATGGAATTGAATGCACTTATCCACTCACATGGAAATGCGGGCAGAAGATGGTTGTTAATAAAATAAAAGAAGAAATACATAAGTATTCCCGTTGATGAGCTAGCTGACCACATTAGAATGACATATGTAATTGGTGGCTATGGAATCTTTCCTGTTTTTGGCTAATTTATTCTAAATTCACGATTTTTGCCCTGAAGGAGAGAATAAACATTCTCGATAGCTCGGCTTCAATCAAAGAATTTTATTAAATATATGACTGCATCCCCAAGAACATCTTTATATATATATGTAGATGGCGTGGTTATTGGGAATGGCAGCATGAATAAAAGAGAACTCTTACAACTCACTCCGAGCTTTCGGAATTCTTTAATTCCGTTTTCAAGGGTATTATAAAAAAAAGTTACATTTGATTTCACAGTCATATAAATAGATAGTAGTTACAACCGTATGTGTGTATGAAATAGTTGAGTATAAATAAATTGCTTACGTTAGATGAGGTTGTATTCAACTGATGTTTAAGTGATATATGCATTGGAATGGACAAGATTTATTTGTAATCATGTTTTGGATGAAACGACATGCACGACAATATAACAAAAAATAATTTAAATTTATAGAAGAAAATAATTTTAAAATTAATAAAATGTCTTAAAATATTTAAATTAAAATATATGTACAATAACAACAACAGAAATGGTATCTACACTGTGTCAGGTGTCTTTTTTCTGTCTCAGTTCATTGACTGATGAGGAGAAGTAATGAATGTTGGATATGTTCTATGTAGTAACACTTGGAACACCATTGCGGGTAAATTGATTTTCCGATGCAAGTATGTAGGAATAGATAGCACTCAAGAGTTTGATATGTGTTTTCTTGTTTATGTTCTCTTTATTTTGGGTAATATATGCCATTTCCAGAAACTCTCTTTTAGTAGTATTACTTTCGCAGGCTAAAATCTTTGCTGTTTCATAGTTCATTTTGTGACGAAGATTATACATATGTTGTGCCAATGTACATCTTGCGGATACAATCGGCTATCGCTTTTGTGTGCTGCAGTTCTGTCTTTAAGTAATCTACTTGTTTCACCGATGTAATATTTTTCACAATCATGACAATGAATGCAATATACTACATTAGAGAGACTTGTGAGAGGTGTTCGATCTTTTAGTCTTGAATAAACAGAATGTATAGTTAAAACGCTTCTATTTGCAATTTTGATATTATTGAAAGGCTTGAATATTTTGACTAGTTTAGTGGTCATCTCTTTGATATAGGGCAAGCTTGAAAATGTTATTAGTTGGTCGTTCGATGGTTCATATATAGCATTAGTTTCATGGTTAGGGGTTGATGGTGTACTATTTAAGATTTTATTAATGAGCTTTCTGGGGTACGCATTATCCAGGAATATGTTGTACAATATTTTCAAGCTGTTTTCATGAACAGTATGATCTGATATTTTGAGAACTCGGTTTTTCATTTATTTAATAAGGTTTATTTTCACCTTACTGTTATGATATGACCAATAATTTATATATCTTCCAGATGCCATCGGTTTTCTATACCAATCAATAATTATAGTGTTGTCTTCCTTTCTTATTAGTCTTGTATCAAGAAAGGGTACAGATTGTTTAGAATCTTCCGTCTCGATAGTAAATTGTATATCCGGAACTATTAAAGATTTCTAAAGTTTCGTCAATACTATTTCCCGGTAGTGATATTATTATATCGTCTACGTATTTTTTAATAAAAATAAATTGTACGGTAGAACTGGAACAACAATGTCTAGTAGATCATCCATAACATAATTAGCTAGTATTGGTGATATTTTGGCTCCCATTGGAGTACCAAAGGTTTGATTGAAATATTTTCCGTCAAATGAAAAGAAAGTGTTATTGAAAAGAAGCGTGAGGAGTTCAAAAAATGAATCTTTTCTCAAGTTGCAAACATTGGCAATGGATTCCCATTTATTTTCTATTACTTGAATACATGAAACAAGACAGTATTAAAAAGTGAAATCACATCTAAACTAGCCAAAACATAATTTTGAAGAAGTTCTACTTTGTTGAATTTCATTGTTACATCGAAAGAATCTTTAATGTAGTATTCATTGTCTTTATCGTATGCTTTAATCAGAATGTCTGTGAGAAAAGCCGAGAGAAACTGGGTTGGTGCACCAATTGAGGAAACTATAGGCCGCATTGATAAAGATGGTTTATGTATCTTGGGCAGTGTATACATCTTAGGACAAACACCATTATACGACATAAGCTTCTTTTTTTGTATCTCTTCTATTTGATTGGTATTCCTAAGGATTCTAATTAATTCATTACAGTTAGTTTGTACGGTTGAGGTCGGGTCTCTTTGGAGTTAAATATAGGATGTACTATTTTCAATTATATTTTTAGTCAAATTTATGTATTCCTCTCTCTCCATTATGACCGTTACATTGCCATTATCAGAGTTTGTGACAATCAAATGTGGATTACTTTTTTGAAAAGCTTTTGTTTTCATCAAAAGGTTTCGATAATATGAAACATTGTTGTGTTTTAAATTTTGAACATAATTAGTTATGATGTTTGTTGATCTAGCTAAGGAAATATTTCTCAAATTTAAGTCATCTATTTTTGATGTTATAAAGTCAATGTCCGCTAAAATTTTTTTAATTGGGAAATTAATACCTCCGACTGGTTCCACGCTGAATTTAGGTCCTAGCGACAATAAATTGGATATGTCTTGAGGTATATGCGTATTAGTGAGATTTTTTTCCAATGTGGTTTCGTTGTTAATCTAATTCTGAGTTCATTATCAATCAGCCTTTTTAGTTTATTAATATTACTTAATTTAATTCTATGAAACAGTCTATTGTACTTTATCTTAATTCTATGAGCATTGTTACTGAAAATGTTTCCGTTGATAACGGAGACTATATTGTTCTTGTTGATATTCAAATCTTCTTCGAATTTCTTGATTAATTTTTGGTTTCCTGATATTTCTAGGTTTAATAGCTTGAGTCCTAAACTATTGCTATTGTAAATGTAGATGGGGTGGTTATTGGGAATGGCAGCATGAATAAAAGAGAACTCTTTCAACTCACTCCGAGCTTTCGGAATTGTTTAATTCCATTTTCAAGGGTACTATAAAAAAACGTTACATTTGATTTCACATTCATATAAATAGATAGTAGTTACAACAGTATGTATGTATGTAGTAGTTGATTATAAATATATTGCTTACGTTAGATGAGGTAGTATTCAACTGATGTTTAAGTGCTATAAGCATTGGAATGGACAAGATTTATTTGTAATCATGTTTTGGATGAAACGACAAGCACGACAATATAACAGAAAATAATTTAAATTTATAGAAGAAAATATATTTAAAATTAATAAATTGTGTTAAAATATATGTACAATAACAACAACAACAGAAATGGTCTCTACACTGTGTCAGGTGTATTTTGTCTGTCTCACTTCATTGACTGATGATTTTCTTCTATAAATTTAAATTATTTTCTGTTATATTGTCATGCTTGTCGTTTCATCCAAAACATAAAGTAAACAACAAATAGATCTTGTCCATTCCAATGCATATAGCACTTAAACATCAGTTGAATATAACCTCATTAACGTAAGCAATATATTTATACTCAACTACTTCATACACACATACTGTTGTAACTACTATCTATTTATATGAATGTGAAATCAAATATAACTTTTTTTATAGTACCCTTGAAAATGGAATTAAACAGTTCCAAAAGCTCGGAGTGAGTTGAAAGAGTTCTCTTTTATTCATGCTGCCATTCCCAATAACCACCCCATCTATATTTACAATATTCAGGAATTATTATCCTTCTTGAACAATACAGCCATTATGGGATTTTATCAAAATATTGAAAATCAGTATGTAAGTATAAGTAGTTTCTTATCTAGAAAACTGGTCCAAAATCAAAATGAAAACGGCAAAAGAATACAATAGATGCTTTTTACTTAATTGCAAGAAAAATGGCATCTTACCTCGGCATATTACAGACGCAACAACAGGGATAGTAGATCTGATCCAAAGACAAGATCTTGAACAAAGAAATGGTGACCGTTATAGCAATAGTTTAGGACTCAAGCTATTAAACCTATAAATATCAGGAAACCAAAAATTAATCAAGAAATTGGAAGATTTGAATATCAACAAGAACAATATAGTCTCCGTTATCAACGAAAACATTTTCAGTAACTATGTTCATAGAATTAAGATAAAGTACAATAGACTGTTTCATAGAATTAAATTAAGTAATATTAATAAACTAAAAAGGCTGATTGATAATGAACTCAGAACTAGATTAACAACGATACCACATTGATTAAAAAATCTCACTAATACGCATATACCTCAAGACATATCCAATTTATTATCGCTAGGACCTAAATTCAGCGTGGAACCAGTCGGAGTTCCAAACATTTTAACGGACATTGACTTTATAACATC
Organism: Crioceris asparagi; assembly: GCA_958507055.1. NCBI lineage: Eukaryota > Metazoa > Arthropoda > Insecta > Coleoptera > Chrysomelidae > Crioceris > Crioceris asparagi. The sequence goes on along the minus strand of OY293826.1, from coordinate 57,500,954 downwards.
AAAAATAGATGACTTAAATTTGAGAAATATTGCCTTAGCTAGATCAACAAACATCATTACTAATTATGTTCACAATTTAAAAAACAACAATGTTTCATTTTATCGAAACCTTTTGAAGAAAACAAAAGCTTTTCTAAAAAGTAATCCACATTTGATTGTCACAAACTCTGATAAAGGCAATGTAACGGTCATAATGGAGTGAAAGGAATACATAAATTTGACTAAAAATATAATTGAAAATAGTACATCCTATATTTCACTCGAAAGAGACCCGACCTCAACCGTACAAACTAACTGTAATGAATTAATTAAAATTCGATGTAACAACGAAATTCATCAAAGTACAACTTCCTCAATATTATGTTTTGGCTAGTTTAGATGTCATTTAACTTTTTAATAATATTAGTCTTGTTTCATGTATTCAAGCAATAGAAAATAAATGGAAATCCATTGGCAATGTTTGCAACTTGAGAAAAGATTCCTTTTTTTAACACCTCACGTTTCTTTTCAATAACACTTTCTTTTCATTTGACGGAAAATATTTCAAGCAAACCTTTGGTACTCCAATGGGAATCAAAATATCACCAATACTAGCTCATTATGTTATGGATGATCTACTAGACATTGTTGTTCCGGTTCTACCGTACAATTTATTTTTTATTAAAAAATACGTAGACGATATAATAATATCACTACCGGGAAATAGTATTGACGAAACTTTAGAAATCTTTAATAGTTCCGGATATACAATTTACTATCGAGACGGAAGATTCTAAACAATCTGTACCCTTTCTTGATACAAGACTAATAAGAAAGGAAGACAACACTATAATTATTGATTGGTATAGAAAACCGATGGCATCTGGAAGATATATAAATTATTGGTCATATCATAACAATAAGGTGAAAATAAACCTTATTAAACAAATGAAAAACCGAGTTCTCAAAATATCAGATCATACTGTTCATGAAAACAACTTGAAAATATTGTAAAACTTATTCCTGGATAATGCGTACCCCAGAAAGCTCATTAATAAAATTTTATATAGTACACCATCAACCCCTAACCATAAAACTAATACTATATATATATATTACATATTACATCGGTCAAACAAGTAGATCACTTAAAGACAGAATTGCAGCACACAAAAGCGATAGCCGATTGTATCCGCAGAGATGTGCATTGGCACAACATGTGTATAATCTTCGTCACAAAATGAACTATGAAACAGCAAAGATTTTAGCCTGCGAAAGTATTACTACTAAAAGAGAGTTTCTGGAAAAGGCATCTATTACCCAAAATAAAGAGAACATAAACAAGAAAACAGATATCAAACTCTTGAGTGCTATCTATTCCTACATACTTGCATCGGAAAATCAATTTACCCGCAATGGTGTTCCAAGTGTTACTACATAGAACATATCCAACATTCATTACTTCTCCTCATCAGTCAATGAACTGAGACAGAAAAAAGACACCTGACACAGTGTAGAGACCATTTCTGTTGTTGTTATTGTACATATATTTTAATTTAAATATTTTAAGACATTTTATTAATTTTAAAATTATTTTCTTCTATAAATTTAAATTATTTTTTGTTATATTGTCGTGCATGTCGTTTCATCCAAAACATGATTACAAACAAATCTTGTCCATTCCAATGCATATATCACTTAAACATCAGTTGAATACAACCTCATCTAACGTAAGCAATATATTTATACTCAACTACTTCATACACACATAATGTTGTGACTACTATCTATTTATATGAATGTGAAATCAAATGTACCTTTATTTATAGTACCCTTGAAAATGGAATTAAATAATTCCGAAAGCTCAGAGTGAGTTGAAAGAGTTCTCTTTTATTCATGCTGCCATTTCCAATAACCACCCCATCTACATTTACAATATTCAGCAATTGGCAATTATGATCCTTCGTGAACTATATATATATATATATATATATATATATATATAAAAAAATTAAAAATGCTTTCGGTCCATAATGTTAAAATTAAAAAATGAATTCCATTATATTAAAAAATAATAAAATAATAAAACAAGACCATCTACTTGGTTTTTTTCGATTGAACTGTAAACTAAAAGATCTTTTTTAGTATTAGGTGGATTAAATGTAAGATAAAAAGGATTTCTTACCTAAAACATAAATTCGAAAAGGATCTGATAGTTTAACATGTAGGCACTATGTAGAGGTCGGCATTGGGTTTTTTATAAGTGTTTTCTCCTCTTATTTTATGTTTTTCATTCTATTTTTGATTTTCATATTATAAATCGCTGTTGGTTATTTAACCTGTATTAATTGAATTGTTTCCTTGGATCAAGAGATATATTTTTATTGCTTTTTGAAACTAGTGAATTATAAATGGCGTTATCGGAAAATTGTGTGTAGGTTAGGTTAGTTGCTTTTTGTGAGGTTAAGTTTTTGACAATCTGGGGATTTTTGATATTTTGGTTTAGACCAGTTGGATCAATATATTATTTTTTGAATATAGGGTAGTGATAAGAAGTTAGAAATTTTATAGGATATTATTTTAGATTACCCTCTGATTTTTTGTGTCTGCTTTTGAATTAATAGAGTTTGTACTATTCTAATATAGAAAATTTCTAGAATTTTTCGTTTTCGTACGTTTTCTGAATGTACCTACATTATTGCTTATTTAGACATACGTTACCCCTCGCATTAGTAGTACATGATTGTGGTAGAAATATATCCAAAAACTATTACTTGTACAATATGAATTAAATCATTGGATTGTAAAAATAATATAAACTGAAACATCTATCCTATATAATAGCCTACTGGTGGCAAATGTGTAAATCTACCACTGATTTGAGGTAAACTGAGGTTGTATTTTGGCATAAAATAATTGGTACTAGTGGACATCCAGTGGTCGAAATTCGACCATGATTCATTATTTTTTAAATTTAAAAGTTACTGAGATTTTTTGTCAAAGATAAAATAACTGCATATAACTTCTGGGAACTTTGTTCTATTTACGTCAGCTACAAGCTTGTACAAAACGGCATTACCGTGTGTTTGAATAATTCCTTACAATACATACGAAATTGAAAATTTAATGTTAGGAACACTTCCAAAAAACACAAATGACAGCTAGCTGTTTAATTTATAATACAATGCAATGTAATGTTTCGACGATTTTACGCCGATAATATAACTATATCCTTATGACAAAATGAAGAGAATGCAGTCATTTCACAAAAGTGAATTCAGATTCAAAAATGTTTCCATTGCAAAACCTGCGTTGTAAATACATTAATCCACTATCAAAAGTATTAAAACATCTTGAAATGACATCAAGTACGCATTTAAATGTATCACTCAAACTTTGAATTTGTACAATATTTTTATTATTTAAATTTGCGTTTGACCAGGGTTGTCATTCACGACTATAACAATCTGATAGCCCTGATTCGTTGACTTCACAATGCAATTGGATTCATTAAGCAACACACAAAACACGTCTACCACGTAAGCCATTTTTTTATTTAATTTAATTTGAAATATTAACGCATAATACATTATAATTCTAACTGTGTGCACTACTTCACCATATAAACTGTCACTAGCCCAATCTCATACTCCTCCGTGCACATTTTATGCCTTAAAAATCGTCTAAAATCAGGTATTAATATATAGATTATGAATGATTTCATAGGAAGGTCTGCATAATTTAGAAAATTTAAGTTGCCGACGTGTGAATTTCAATGAATATTTTAATATATTCACAAACTGCAACAGAGTTTCTACTGAACAAACGGCTTCAAAAAGAAATCATTCCCAGCCACGGCCGCAACTTCTAAACAAATCCCGGTGTATGTTTATGTTTAAGTTTCTCCTAATTTCATATTTCAGCTGCTAGGCTTTTATATATAAGTCAGAAAGCTGGAGAGTAGTAGGGGGCATACATTTACATATAAACTCGAAAACTTTCGTCTCTTCTTGTATTATCCAGCCAGAGCTGACATCTGCTGATATCAAGCGCGCTTAGTTTACCTGCTGTGTAATTTTTAATTATTTAAATGAACGTTTTATTCTTTTGAATTAAACATGTCGCAGGAGGTCTAGCAGTCAGTTCCTTCCTGCCGGCTCCATGGCGGTCGTCCTGCTAACGAACTTGCAGCGTTTGACGCCAGGAGGCCGTGCATCCTTAGGCGCAAGGCTTCCTGTAGACGCGGCGCATTGATTCTGTGGGCACCATCCCCAACAAATTCTCCACGCCACAACAGCGAGGCAGTTAGTTGTAAAACCCCATCGGAAGCGGTTTCACGTGTCTCAGCTCCACTACTCATTTGTTATTCCACATTGATCAAGTCGCCGCGGTAGTAATAAACGTTTTTCCCAATATAATTATTGATGTGTGTGACTGTGGACTCAGGTTTTGATTTGCTCTCCCCACCTGTCTGTCCACAAACTTAGAGAAGGGGAAGCGGTTTATCTTTCTCCCAAATTTCACCGTTGCTGGTGAGTGCAAGAGTAGTTGCATGAAACTTACCAGTGAAGCTGTCACAGTCAAACACACAAACCGACATGAAACATAAACACTCACTGATCAATAAATTGTATTATAATATACAGAACTGAAACTGAATATAAGACTAAGAAACGATATTTTTTACTAGCTATGATTAAAAATATTAAGAGCAGTCGCAAAAAACCTGCTTCATGCAATGCCTTGAAATTAGCAAAGAAGTGTACCAAAATTAGCCGAACCAAAAATATGTGATAAATATAGAATAATAGGTATAGAATCATATTATATCGACGATAGTAAATATGGTGTGCAGTTCTTGAAATACTCATACTGAATGAAGAATACGTAATTTAAAAGATATACCATTCGTATTTCTATCACAGTACCGTCTTGATATATATTTGTAAGAGAAAGTAAACAGCAACTTCTTATTATATGTAACAAAAGTATTTTTCATCCAACAGATGATAGATAGCTTAATTTCGTTATCGCTTTTGAACAATTATTTAATACTTCGAAGCGACAGCATCGTTCCCTCATTAAAGTATAAGATAATTAGTATTTCTGATAATCTGAATGGAAGCCAGGCGAAAGAAAACAAAGTATCTACATAATAGGAACCTACATATTTATCCTATACTAAATACTAGATGTAATAAATCCCGTAAAATAGAGATGTTTATACTAGAGCACAAAGATAAAAAACTTATTAATTCTAAGAAATTTTTTTTTTTTAATTATATCTCTCTATTAATCAAATAGATCCTGTTTCCTTTCCCAAGTCTGTCAAATATCAATCACTGTGTATGGGTATCGAGGAAACGAAAGTTCAGTAATCTCATTCCATTGGTTTATTTTTGTTTTTGAATAGTAATTTATTTTGATTATAGTAAATGAATTTAAAAAAGACGCTTAACTGGCCTTTATTTACACGTTTGAAATAATCCTGCAATTTCAAAATTACAGTACAGTCAATTATCTGCACTTCTATGCTGTGGGCGGTAATAAATAAAAATGTAACGTCAATAGAACATTATTCACCAGCCAACTTTCAACTTTAAGTACTAAAAATCTTCCTATCTCAGACATCCATCCGAATAGTTGCACTTAGAACTGATTTGAAGGTTTAACATTTCTATTCCAAATTACTAAAGCGATGATCACACCAGAAATCTTCCTGTCGTCAGATTATGTCAACATTAAGTTTTACTTGAGCATTTTCATTATATCTTTGTTGGGTTTGCCAATCGATATTATTTGATATATATTAAGGGATCACAAAAAAATTAAAATTATGTCCTGGAAATAAATATTTTATACTCGCTTGAATCTCAATGAGTTGTCAATGACAGGAATATACCAATGAGAATTTCAGTACGTAGGTAATTACTGCATCTACAGGATCAGTTTTATTTTTGGATGGTCAGTTAGAGCCGGCTATATAGGGCAGCTTATGCATTGGTTATTCGATCGCCGGTGGAGCATTTTAATGACGGTTGAGCCTTGGTTGAATTTCAACCTTAAATGAAAGGAACATTATAACACTAGTCCTTGAGTATTGTTAGTATAGTAGTTATGTCCAATATATTGGTGCAGGTTTGTGAATTTCTTTCTATATTAGTCAACAAACTATTTCGGACATAAGAGCATTTTGAATATTATGTGATTTTGATGATTAAATAAAGATATGATATAAAATTTCATGGCTCACTTCGAATGATTTGATTTTAGTTGCTCGCTATTTTCATCGAAAAGACAAAGCTGTCTTTCAGGTTACTCTAACACGTACTTTTGAAAGCAGTAGAAACACAAGTTAGCATTTAAACTAAGCCTTTTTCATTTAAAATTACTGATCGATGAACAATATGAATGCAAAATATTTAAACCTTTCTCTCAGTAACTTTGATTCGAATTATGAATATGTTTATTTGGAGAAATTCATTTGTATTCAAAATATTGTATTAGTTGATCGAATATGACTTAAGTGCTGAGTGTAAAACACTGTATAACTCTATCCCTTCTTGGACCTTCACTTTGACGTTCATTCTCAAGATTACACTGACTTCGGTAACAAAGTTTTAATGCTTTTACAAAGTGAAATAAGGCCTTGAATTATGCTCAGGAAATATATCCATTGACGATGCTGCTGGAATCACGGCCGCTTAACTCATACTCCCCAGACCGTCAGCTTCTGGATGGACCCGACAAGGGGGTAATAAAACAGGATGTGGTGGTCGTTTCTTAGCGGTTTCCGTACTTCCTCTTCTTGCCGGCCGAAGGGTAATGCTGAGATAGATAGGCGGTTGATCCAAAACAAGTACAGTGATAAACGTGGATGCTAGGGGCTCTGAGAGAGTGATGTTTGTTGTTGAATAAGTGATTTATAACAACCAAACCGGCTACTTTACTAGAAAGCGAGAAGGTACAAGTCCTTGATTATGAGGATGATCTTGCTAAACTTCGGAAAATGTTATGTATCAGAATCCAAATTTTGCTGTTAACAATTATAGTACATGCTCCCAGAATGACTTGGACAGTTAATTCGCACGTTTTGCCGTCGATAGCTCCCAGGCAATTTGGGAAATTCCAAATTCGATATAAATCTTCAGCTAACTTTGAAGTAAATTTTTCCAATTTTTCTATAGTTGTCCCTCAATTTTCTCCAACATAACAACGACCAGGGTCTTGCCTTAGATCATTATACAGCTGATGAATCTTCTTTTCTTTGAGTTAATTGGATGAATTTTCCACTTCAGGGTTAATTTTCTGGATTTGTTGAGAATATACCACTTTGTTGCGAACGGACTAAAATATTCGTGGTAACTGTGATCTATTTTACAAGCGACTGTGCGAAGCTCTGTTGTACACACCCACCAGCACTTACATTATCTGCTATGATCTGCTATCCAAGCTCTGATCTATCATCATAGCTCCGTTATGCACGTACCCTTAGAGATACAATCTTATTACCTTCTTAGCTATGTACTAGAGAGCGGACGGACATCTGACACGATAAAGGTTACTTTCTCACCTCTCACGTGCCCTTAGTATACGCCCTCCAAATTGTTAATATATTGACATATATTATAAATAGTGGCAAAACTAGCAAGCAACATGCTTTGGTTATGAGAATTTTTGTATAGTTGTTATCTTCGGATGTTTGTTCGGATAATTTGTTAGCTACTTCGATACCCCTTATTTTTTGACCGACGAACCCCGAACGGAGGAGGTATGCAAATCGACTGTCTGCTTTTTTTCTTTTCTTATATGACTTTTGAGCCATTGCAGGTTAACTATGATAAGCAGGATGAATTTGTTGTTTGCTTCATAACTAGGTAACAAGGCTTCGCTGATGGCAAATAAAACAGCGGTATATCGAGGTTTCTTAGGGAAGTTTTCCGTATTCATGTTTCCTAACTATCCACACTGTAGAAAACGAATTTCACGTCTATTCGATGCCATTGGCATGGGAACGTGCCTACTGCACCCAGTTATAAAATCGTGTAAGAGTAAATCTAGACCTGTCAGTGAGTGTTGGCTATGGTCCAAGAGCGATCCACCGCCAGAGTGGCAGGGTGAGAGCGAGCATTCCCTAGTACGATATGGAGAATCGATTTTGTCCAGTCGCATGCGAATTCAACAAAAAGTACCTACAACGAATATAACGTGCAATTGAACGAGTTTACGGCACAGGAACGACAAAAACAGGATTAGAGAAAATTTACGTTTTGCTCGATATCGGAAAAAGTAGGACGGCTAACTTGTTCGAATGACGACTACTTCGGCCTAAGGGTAATTCAGTGGAAAACTGGCTGCACACGGTTAGGCTATTTTGGGTCTGCTATTTCCCATAAAAAGAAAAAATAATAATTACCGAATGGTCACATTTCAGCTCACCTTTTCTATTTATAGATCTTCAAGCTTTTTTGTCTCTTATAAGCTGGTTCTGCAAAGTGAACGTATTAGGGAGAATATTTTTGAGTTCAGAATATATAATTAAGTTAAGGAGCTTTTATAATTTTTGATACATTTAAAAAATCGAGGAGTTATTTGCTTATTTGATATTTATTCAAATACACATATTACCGCGTTTTGCATATAAAACGTGCTCCAATTTTTATAGCTCTTCTTTTATTCCATAGAGTACTCTGCAAAATGCTCCAATAAAAAAAAATATCCCTAAAAATTCAAATTCACTGATTTTCATAATTTTTGTTTTTTTTTTTTTTATTTCGAGGATTGATGATAAATGGTATCATAATAAAAAAACTTGAAACCTTCAATCCAAAAACTTACTCCAAAGTGGTTTCTGAGTAAAATTAAATAGCCTTGGTAGGGGAGACTTTTAAAATAACTGAGAGTTTTATGTGATTTCAGATATGTGAAATGTTCAATTTCTTAAGATGACGACCCACTCTTTAGATGAGGCACTGTACCTTACTTTTGACAAGAGATTTTTATCTACGTATAAATGCACCTCTTGAACATTCGCAAAATTACAAATACCAATAAATCAAATATTATTTTATATTTTTCAGTGCTTCTTCTATTAAGGTTGGCTCGAGTTATTTTTTTATTGTTTGTGGTAAATATTTGAGACACAGAGTGGTTTGATTGGCAAAGTTGTTGAGTTCACAGCTAATCTATATTTTATAGTTTTTCTAAGACTATAGAAAAGTAGTATTTGTATCATTCCTATTTCAGTTCATAAAGTTCATATAGTACGGATTAAAGAATAATGTAATAATAATAATAATTTAGACCAGTTCTATTGTCTTTTTTCTTTGAATTACACCCGGTAACTTTGATATTTCTTATGGCAGAAAGCTCTTCTATGGCAGTATGTCTTAGATCCAAAATCCACGTGACGGTTTTACGAAATAACAAAGTTACAGAGTGTACCTCGAAAACAACAAAAAATCGAACTTTTCCGGATGCACTGTTGAGCTATTCCGAAAAAGGTAGATACCCAATGAATATATTTCTAAAGTGGATCATATATGAATGCGACCTTACCTTTATCTAATATTTTCGAAAGAAAGCGCTTAAAAATATAAAAATCAACGCGTACAAGAAATTTTCTTGCAAATTATAACCCAACTCGTACATTTCCCTCAATATTTTTAAGCCGTTTATTTTAGGAGAATGAAAAATATATTTGAGTTGCTCCTAACTGGCGCAAATAATATTTTTCTTTTCATTTTCTAGTTTGCTCCACAAAAATGATCTCCAGTAACTGTCATAATTCGTTTATCTAAACTAAAGTTCCGTGTTTTTATTAGTAGATACCAAAGTTCAAATTTCTCCTTTTTGTAGATTCGGAGAAAATTGGCTGTGACAGACGAACAGACAGAAATTATAATGATCTTATAATGGTTCGGTTTTTTATACTATAGGTAATAATTATTCCTAAGGCTGTCTTAAAAAATAATTTCATGACAGTGAACAAAATAAACTTCATATTTGCCATATTTGTCCAGATTCTCTGTTTATGGAAGTGATTTTTAGTTTGTTGACCCAACCCTAACAATGTCGAAGTTCCATCAATTCTGTTAAGTTTTGACAAACTTCTTTTCTAGAGTTTTAGGAGTGGTCACTGCATTCAGTAATTACTTAGCAATCAGAATTGTACATTATGAACTCTACTAAGGATTTTTTTTCTATCAATATTAATCAGTTTCTAAGATGATATATTTAGTCGTTTTTCAAAATCATATTATATGTCCGATATGCCTTCTGATAAATATATCCAATACAACAGAAGTGTTCTTTCTTGATTTGTGAAGACAATAAATTCGTCTGCTATGTACCTATTAGTTCCCTAATCCGTAACAACCTTCTATCCAACACATGTTTCTCTAAACTAAGATTTTGAGTTTTTATTTATTTGTAATCTAACTGCTTCGACCATTAGCAGCGGAATAGTGGATGATAATTATTGGCAATTGCTTTGTTGCAGGTAATATTATTAAACTATTGGTATTACATTGTGGTTCTATAGAATACATATGAGGCTATTGCTTGTAAGTGAGTCTATGTGTTGCTAGCAAAGGATACTCCACCAGAATTTGTTTGACTGTTTGGGCTCTCGTGCAATGAGGTATCCGTGTGTAGCCATGATATGGCCTAAACGAAGATGAATAACTATTGTTTGAATTCTTCTTTTGCTGGAAATAGTGTTTCACGATCAAAAGTTGTACTTTACTTCTAATAAATTTGAGGATTTATTGCTTCATGTTGTGTTGAAGTTTTCGTAGACTTTAATCAGCAAATAAATTTCTATATCTGTGGTTGATAGAAATATCTGATTGTTTTGGCTTCCGCTTGCAGTTGTTTTTGAATTTTGATCCGCTAGTTTATTTCCAGGAATATCCACGTGTGAAGGGAACCGCTTTGGAACATTATGTTTTTGTTCTTCATTTCATTATTTAATTCATCTTTGATCAGATAAGCCCTATGATTTCTTGTGTATATATTTTTATCACTATTGGTGAATGTAATGAATCAGTTATAATAAACCACTATTCGTGATGTATTTGACTGCCTCCCTAATTGCATAAACATCTACAAATTCGTTGTTAGATCTGGTAATGTTATTGACAGGCATCCGTTAAGGTGTATTATTTTGTTGCAATTATACATTTTTCATTGATTATGGGAATGGTCTCCGGGGGATTATTGTGGCTTTTTTGCCGAGTATTGGTGTAAAATAGGATATGCCTATACTTAGCACACCTACATTGCAATAAATGGTAAAATGAGGATCTATGTAACATGCTTCTGCTGTTTACTCTACTTGCTTTTCGTAAATTTCCGGTACCTACACCTGCATCGATGAAGACTTTCCAATAAAATAATTTCTTGCGCAAAATCAATTTATCTATTATCTTAGTATGTAACAGTGTGCCTTTGTTAATTATATCAAACCTATATTATCATATTACCAATAGCTTTGCTATTTAAACTTTTTTGAATAAACAAAAAACTGTGTCATCTAATATCATTGATGATCAAGTATATAATGCGTTCTAACAAATAGTTATATCAATTAGATACATAAGCAAATAGTTTTAAAATTTAATCTTGAATCAACTCTGTCATTTAATAAAATCGATGATGGAGTATCTTATCCTTTCTATAAATATTTAAATCAATGACATAGGTAGGTACTAAAAGATAATCAGTTTATAGCTTGTATTAAATTATTACTGTACAGTATTTATGCAACCAACACTGTTTCGTTACGACGTAATTGTTTTTCCTGCGAAGAAAATAAATAATGGGGACTTTTAATTTGATGACTTAATCATAGCTCTTTCGATTTCTTTTATCGATGGCCCATTCATTTGAGAATTCAGCACCGTATTTGGATACGGTAACCAAATTCATAAACAAAAGTAGGTAACCATTTCAGCACTAGCTTAGTATGATACCATATGATACTAAAACTGTAAGGAATTATATCAACGTTACCATAGTAACTAACTCAAGTACTGTTGAACTTAGAGTTGTTTATGTGCACGTTAATTTTGCACAGTAGGTATCTGTATTTCCATTGGTATTCTAATCAGATTTTTATTTTTCTGGAATATTTAAACTACTTACGTTCGCAAATTAAGAAGAAATTAACATATGCAGGAAATATTTCAGAACCATCAATCAGAAATGTTATTTCAATCAGAAAGGATGATCTTTGTGTTTCTGCCTTAATATTTTGAATTTTAATGTGGGACTTGTTCTAATAGCAACAAACATCCCTGCCCAGAGGAAGAGAATAATCCCCAGAACAATATATTTTATCAAATATATAGGGTGAGTGGAGAGGAACGGACAGTACTGTATTATACAGTTGGAAATAATGTAAAAATCTCATATGTTCTTATCTAATTTTTTATTCTTACATCGTACTTAAAAAAAATACTTGCAATCGAATTTTCGCATAATTAGAGCATGCCATGCTTCAAGGCTTAAAAACATTTGATAATTTTATTGTTTCGATAATGTGTCAGTCTGTTATGACAGTGATTCAACTTTCATTTCCAAATTTGTATGATTAAAGTGTAACAAAATGCCAAACACTTCACATTTAGAATATGCAAATATGTTGATTGTTTAAGATTTCTGTGAAGGAAATGCTACAGCTGCTGTTGAAGATTATCAGATCGAAGACATCCTAATGAAAACGTGTTTATCAGAGTTTTCAACAAATTGTGCGATAATGGTAAGCTTCCTCGTGCTAGACTAATGTCTGAATGAGCTACTGGACAAGGTTTAGAAGAAATAGAAATATCCTGGATTTGGAGGAAGAAGATACAACGACCAGTTCACGAAGAATTGGTACCCAATTCGGCATCCCACAAAAAGGAGTTACAGACACCCTTCATGGCCAAGACTTACATCCATACCATGTATAGAAAGTATAACACCTACCTTATGCTAAACGTATGGAATATTGTCGATGGATAAATAATAATATTCGTGTTGTACCGCATATACCTAATTTTTACCGATGAAGGAACATTTACTCGTGATTGTATTAATAATAATTGTAACTCTCACGTATGGTCAGACAAACATTTTCACGCAACAGTCGTTTTCAACACAGATTTTCTCTAAACCTGTGGTGTGGTATGTTCGACAATTATTTAATTGGCCCTTTTATTTTGGATAATCGCTTCACAGGAGACCAGTAGGTACTTAAATTCTCTACAAAACGAATTACAATCTACAAAATGAATTAAAAGGACTACTAGAGGATGTTCCTGTAAACATCAGAATACTAATGAACTATCAGCACGATGGTGCTCCTGCACATTTCGCTCGTCATATTAAGCAACATTTGGACGAAAGGTTTCCAGGGCGTTGGATTGGTCGAGGTGGTCCTGTTAATTGGAAGTGGACAGTCTGATGCACTAATTTGACATATTCGAAATACTGCAGCCGATATTAAAGAAGGCATAGGTGAATCAATTAGGAAAGCAGCAGGCGCTCTATGTGGACGAAGCAGAAAATGTTTAGAGGTCAATGGTGGAAATTTGAAAAATTTACTAAAAAACGCCATGATTAAAAAAAATATAATATATGAAATTTTGTTTTATCTTGTAACTTTGAAAAAAATAAAAATCGAATAAGAACTCATGAGTTTTTCTACATTATTTGCAAGCTCATAATACAATCCTGTAATTTTGTCCATTCCTCCCGACTCACCCTGTATACTGTATATATATATATATATATATATATATATATATATATATATATATATATATATATATATATATATATAAATAACCAAGAAGTAACTCCTTACTTGTGATATATAAAATCAAGTTGATTACTGGGAGGATAATAGGCTCAAAAAAAATGATTACTGGCCATTAATTTGTGTATTCTGTTTATTGAATCTACGTTTCGAGGACCTGTTCCTCTTCATCAGGATTCAACGACTGAAATTTTTTTATAAAAAACTTCACAACAAAACATATCTTCGGAGGAGACCCATTATTTTTTTCACATTTTTGTTCTAAAAAACTTTTCATTAGCTGAAGGCTGTACTTGATAATATGAAAATATTAATTAAAAATCAAAAGATACATTGAATGACAATTATTTACGAGAACATTCTTTAACAACACGAGAAGTGCCTTCTCGTGTTGTTTCAGCATGTAGTTTTACAAACATGTACAGGTTTTTTATCCAATGTTAAAGAATGTTCTCGTAAATAATTGTCATTCAATGTATCTTTTGATTTTTAATTAATATTTTCATATTATCAAGTACAGCCTTCAGCTAATGAAAAGTTTTTTAGAACAAAAATGTGAAAAAATTAATGGGTCTCCTCCGAAGATATGTTTTGTCGTGAAGTTTTTTATAAAAAAATTTCAGTCGTTGAATCCTGATGAAGAGGAACAGGTCCTCGAAACGTAGATTCAATAAACAGAATACACAAATTAATGGCCAGTAATCATTTTTTTTTTGATTGATTTTGATTTTATATATATATATATATATATATATATATATATATATATATATATATATATATATATATATATATATATCATCAAGAGTTTTCTTTTTCTTCCATTCTAAAGCTTATCAGTTAGTACCGCAAAGAAATCGTTTGAGATTCTCATGCCACATGAGATGTTTAGACTGGGCGATTGGATCATTAAATTAATAAAATTGAAAATCAAACATGTCTAACAAAAACTTTCTTTCTAGAAAAGGTTCGGAAAGTAAAACTACTTAAGCATTCAAATGGAATCTTTTTTGCAACTTCAATGATGATCTAATAGAAGTTTTCTTTATGTGTTGCAGTTCGTTCTAATAAATGCATTTGGACCTAGATTTGGACTGCATTCCACTGCCTCCGCAACTGATAATTTCTGTATAAATAGTTTACTGTCTTATTCAAGTCTCAAGAATTATGATCATATAGGGGGCAGTCTGAACCAAAAACAAGACTAAGTTTACGACCGAATCTAAATCTATTTAAAGATATTTATACAAATGAATTGATTGAAGGGCATAATATTAGATTTACATTTTAGAATTAAGTCACGCAATTACGATCACTCTATTGTTTGGTATTTTTAGATGAGAATAATAAAAACTTTGTTTATGAATGAGTGTCACCGTATTTAGTAATGTTAATTGGTTCATTTCCTTTTTTATTGACGTTCTAGCACCAGTTTCCGTGCCTTAAGTTCCCATTTTACATTTCTAATTTTATGAATGTGGTGTTTCTTTACATTTAGCTCATATGTATTCTTATAATATATATGTTTATCCTTTTAGAGAATAAGGCTATTGAAATAAAATATTATTTTGATATTTTTCAGAGATATAAAGAAATATCTCTATAGCTACTTGATTCTCTATTACACTAGGTTGTAAAAATAAGATTACCAAGAATCCATTGCCTAATGGAACAATGGAAGTGTATCTTGTGGTAACTACATGATGATGTTTGTCTTATCCCGATTCATTTATTCGATAAATCAGCTCAGAATCCCTCATTTGAATAGTTCTTCAATGATTTTTAAAATTATCAAGTAAATAATGTACCTTTCGTATGCCTTTATACTTAATTTAAGTAGATATAGTTACATCTATAAGAATGGCACTCAATGGTAGATATCGGGAACAAAAACTGTTTTAAAATTGAACGTTCGTAGCAGTTGTGCAATAATACCTTTAACCGACGAAACCAAACGCGCGCTGCATATAGCAAATTTACTCGGATTTTGATGATTTTTTATTTATTTGAAAGAGGAGACATGAGAAATGATCCATATTTATAAATTTTTCTTTGAAATGTAAAGTATAAATTATGCGTATTTTCTCGACGATGTTTGTAGATTTCTGAATAATAACAAATACAAGCAAAGTATACATGGGTAATGGGTAATAATGGTATACGTGAACGTTCAACGATTTTCGTGACTAATGTTACATTCAGAAGTGTGAAATATTTTTTTTTACAAAAATGTGACCGACGCTGTTCAGTTGGTTCACTAAAAAAATACTAAATGATATTAATTCTACTGGTGCTGGTACTTGTGAATTTGGTGCCAAAAATTTCCAATCTAACTGCAACTGTGCAACTTCAAAAGCACGAGCACCAATAGAATTAATATTATTTTGTATTTTTCAGTGCAGCGACTGATAACTTCAGTCACATTTTGTGTAAAAAATATTTATTTTATGACTGAATCCACTCAGCATTAAGAGAACTGTCAATGAATTTATACCTACATTTAAAAGGCTATAAACTATTGAATACTTTTTTAATATGTCATGCTTTTGTCAGATTGATACAGGTGAGTTATTTGTTGAAGGTTGTTTGTTCCTTTATTTTATTATCAAAGAATGATTGATATGGATTATTTTATACACACTTCCTATGTACTTACATACAAAGTAAATATAATATATAAGCATCAGAAAACGTTAAGGTTTACTGCTTTTAGATAACATTGGATTTATATAGGTATTATTATTAATTTCTTTCAAGCTCAAAATACTCAAAACTCAATAGATATTTTTATATATTCTATGACTTTTATTCTGATTACTTCTGAATACGAGAATCATTTAGTAGACACCAATCCAAACTAGGAAGAGATTTCACAATCTTCTTTTTTGTTAACATATTAAGTATTTTCATTTATAAATATAATTATGCATTTTCATTACATATTATATTATCTTCGAATATGACATATTTTCAGCTTAAGCTTTAAACTTAATCGATTGTAAAAATCAAGAAAGATATTCCAGCACAAAGATATTTCGTCGTAAACAAAATCGGCATGGGAAAATAAGTATGGACTATTACAGTTGTTGGTTCATTCGAGTTATCACGACTGGTGAGACATAAACCTGTAAAGCTACAATGTCATGATACAATTTAAAATTAATATTTCTTGGTAAGTGCAACTTTATCTGATGAAATATTTTCAAATATATACTGAAAATAATGATTCAATATGCACCTCACGGATATTATGGAAGAGAATTATTATGTAATAACATTACTTTTTTCAAGGATTAGGAAGTGCATCTCTATCTGTTTGAGACAATCATCATATTAACAATAATTATTACGAATTATCTTTCGCGCAATCCAAACATGATATGGATAACTTCCTGCATATTGTGCTGTTTGTATATTTACCTACGTACAGACCTTCACTTCTGAACAAGCAGACGACGTTGACGATGATAATAATCGCATCGGTGGCTCATTCCAGGGAGCATACATTTCAAAAGCAATATTATTCGAAGCTTGACAGACACCAGAGAATCGAACGATAATAATCCGACTCACCCACATACCGGAAGACTAATCCCGCGTCCGACCACCCTCCGATGACATTGATAACACCCTTCCCTACGTCCCGGCATATTAAATTCCAATAACTGATGGAAAGCGATCGATGAATCACTGCGTTCGTTAAAATTGTAGTCACATGTATTCCAGTTTGCTAATATTAAACAAAAAATCGATGTATCTGCACTCTTAATACATTCAATTGGCAATTCCATTAAATGAGTAACTATGTGAACAATATTTCACTTTTAGATTTAATTAGGTGCCTCTATTAGTCAATAGTCAACGCAGATGTGTTATTGGGGGAAAATTGTGTGGAAGGTAGTAAAGAATTATAATTTCTTCGCTTAATTACAAATTTTAAGGAGTTTGTTGATCTTGTAATTGGTTTGTTCTGGAGCATTGGTTTGGAGTATGTCGGAAAATAAGTTCACTAATCGGAAACATTATCGTGTGAATAATTTAGGTA
The DNA here is from genome assembly GCA_958507055.1 of Crioceris asparagi. Classification (NCBI taxonomy): domain Eukaryota; kingdom Metazoa; phylum Arthropoda; class Insecta; order Coleoptera; family Chrysomelidae; genus Crioceris; species Crioceris asparagi. The sequence continues at coordinate 57,483,126 of OY293826.1, read as the reverse complement.
CATATGATTTGCTGCAGTGTGATGATGTGAAGATGATTTGAGACTAAATGTGGATTTGGAAATTTTCATTTTTTCATGGTGCTTAAGATCTGAGGTAATGCTCGTCCAGTTCCTATCCCTTTTTAACTTTCACAGTAATTCCGGATTCCAATGGTTCACAGAAAACTGTACTTTCCAAACTTTACCTCAAATAAATGCTACTAATTCTATAAGAGAGGTCACAGTGGCTTGGCGTTGGAAATGCGTTCTTGTCTTGCGAAGGCACACCGTGGGCAAAGATTAATCTAATCTTTGCTATGGGCGTGGTTTCGAATCCCGCCAGAGCCATGGTTGTGGCACAGCTTACCTAACAATAGCTTTGTGGTATATACACGTAATTTGATACGATTATAAAGTTCGTATTATAGTCGATCAAAATATTCGGTGTCCAGTGTACAGCTGATATTTTTGATTATCTCAGCAATGGATATACCAACTTTGCTGCCTCCTTTTTTGTTCGGTAGGGTACATTTACCAAACGCCTATGGCACAGAATGGGAAAACTGCTCCCACTAATTGCTACGCAAGAACGATTTTAACGATTTTTATGAGAAAATATCATATGTCTAATAATACCGTAAATAATCAATGACAGAAATATGTGATGATACCATTTTTATGAGTTTGTGAGAAGATATTAGAAATCAACGTACAATGAAGCTCTAGAATGGAATTGTTACCAAATATAAACCCAGCCAACAACATTGTAATAAATAGTAGAGACGCCATACAGGGATTATTTCACACGTTGATGTGGGAAAGGTATTAGAATTAAACTTAGAATGGACTTATGTTATAAATATTAAAGAAACAAGCCTGTTACCAAAATCTAAACTTACCTATCAACAATCTAACAAATATGAAAAATGCCATTCTCATATTTCAAATAATTGAGTATTCCTTTGTAAATAAAAGTAAGTATATTCAAGGCAAGGGAATGTTACTTGAGCATATCTCCCCAATAAAATGCAATGTATTGGCAAAGATTAGAAGGTGTATTTAATCTTTGGTATTGGTCTACACGGAATCGTTACTCAAGAAAATTGCACATCTGGCAACACTGTACACATTCCAGCTACCCAAATAATTGGTGCATCAAATAAGCCATTTGAAAATAGATAGTAATTTATTGCAACAGTGTAGTTCCGTTTACGTGCATTTTTAGGTAAATTTCTTATAGAAATGTACCTATTGCGATCGTTCACACTTTTGAATTTGGAAAAAATTGCAACGGCATGTTGTTATATGTCTATAAGTTAGTCCAAAAAACAATTGGTTCAAAATTTTATATATATATATACATATATATATATATATATATATATATATATATATATACATATATATATATATATATATATATATATATATATATATATACATATATATATATATATAAATATATATATATATCTCAAATATCTCAGTCGAGTTCGTTATTGGGCAATATCGGGTAAGTAGTTTCAAAATGGCGACCGTTCAAACATTTAAAAAAATTATCAAAAAAGAGCCGTCGTGTAAATATCATCAAAAATAATTTAAGGTTATACATATAATCAGTACCTACAACTTTTGTTCAAAGCAATTTTTCATAAAATATACAAGTAAGAAAATAAAAATTAGTAAAGAAAAATAACAAATATTGATAAAACATGAACACTCAATATAAATTTGATGTAATTGTACATTTTCTGGAGATCTTAATATAGACCCTGATTAAATAAATATATAGTATATTTATTGAAAAGAAATAGGCGAAAAACAAAATTCTGCCTTGAAGTGGAACTCAAACCCTGTCTGCTTTATATTCAACAGCCAAAACAAAATCCTCTAACCGCAAGGCTATGACACATACGACAAGTTTATGTAATAACAAGAATGTATACCAATGAAAAGGTTGCTCAAATTTCACTTCAATGAATTTTCAAAAATTTACCTTTCCGCTGACTACTGGCCATCGGGATTTTTTTATTTTTGTTTTTATCAAATATACATTAGGGGCCATTTAACATTGCATATCCCTACACCAGTATTCTCCCCATTCAGCACCCCTTTGTGTTACATCCTCCCGTAAGCTAGTTGGAGTGAGCTTGAGGGATTTTCGCTTGCAAATTTTAATATACTTATTTGTCATCGTGGAACCTATCTCTATTAGACTGTTTGGCAAAAAGTTTTTGGAACCTGATTTGACATCAAACAAATTGGATTTAATCATTGCTCTTTGTTTTGGAACGCTGAAAAAATGAATGGCTGCACGAATGATAGGACGATCTCTCAACCATATATCTAGATTTCGAGGTTTTTGCCTCTCGTCGGTATAACGTAGAGAGAGACAGGTCTTATTAATTGATGCTGTTTCGACAAACTATATGACCATTCATTCTGGAGGTAAATAATATCAATTCTATTGGTGCTGTTGCTTTTGAAATTGTGCAGTTGCAGTTAGATTGATAACTTTTGGCACCAACTTCACAAGTACCATCACCAATAGAATTACTATTATTTTATACTTTTCAGTGTATCAACTAATAACGTCGGTCCATTTTTTTGTAAAAAATATTTATATCACACGTTTCAGTGTACCTAACATTAGTCACGAAAATCGTTGAACGTTCACTTAAATCCTATTACTCACGTATATTATTTGCTTGTAGTTGTTATTATTGAGATCTCAAAGCATCGCTGCGGAAATACGCTTAAGTATTTTATATGTTACCATTTTAACACCGATTTAATTCGAAAACCGTAACTCTAAGGAAAAAATGTTCATTATAAATGTTGTTACAAATACCTATGTCTTTCATGTAGTATCGAAAGATTTTCAATTTTCGAATGAAATCGCCCTATCCATATAGCAAAAATAAATATATTTGAGATCTAAACATGCCTCTATCTCGAAAACCGTAAGTCTTTTGAAAAACTGTTCAATTTAAACGTTTCCGGATATTGTTTTATCTTTAATTATACGAACTCAGATTTTCGATTTTCGAGAAAATTCGCCCTCTCCACCCATTTGGGGGCGGTTTTCGGCGGAAAGAAGATTTCGAATTTGCGTTTTTTATGAATATGAGACCATTTCTCCCGCCTCCTCTTTCAAATGAATCAAAAATCATCAAAATCGGAGCTCGTTTACTATATATAAAAGGCGCGCACAAACCAAAAAGAAGCACAGTCGAATTATATACCTCCTCCGTTCGGGGTTCGTCGGTTAAAAAGCAGTTTCGTGGCGGCAGACATCTTCTGTAATTGTTGATATAATTCAACATTATTAGTTGTCGTCTGCTTATAGTAGATGAACTTTACCAGATAAAGGCAAACTGACTATACAGTCAGCAGATTTTATGGCTTACCCATATTTTGTAAATATGATCTCTGGTACTAGACGACCTAACAATTAATTTCATTTATTCATGAAAACCATGTTTCCGTCCACTGCCGCTAGATGTCTGGTCTCTGTTTGTAATACTCCACCGTCAGAACGATCCGATGTTAGGTACTAGTGCATGCTAAAGTGAAGGATCGTTTGTCGAATAAGGCCCACCTCTCTACGTCGTACTGACGAGAGGCAACAACCTCAAAATCAAGATATATGGTAGAGAAATTGATGCTGCTTGGACAAACGATCTGACCATTCATTTTGGAGATAAAAAATACAGATTTGTGGCCTGTGACTATGATGGCCACAATTCTAAATTATTCTTATTTAAGTAAAGATTCAGAATGATTCTTTATTGCACATATTCATAGGGAAGACAACTAATGTCACGAAAAGAAGTGTGTTACTGTTACAATATTGTGTTTAGTTATGTGTGTGTTGTCTATTTGTCCACCACTGCCGGAACTCTTGGATGGAATAGATTGTGCGCACTAGTAGCCAAGTTGGGAGGGTTTCTTTGAAGTTTCTACCTGGGAGGTTTTTTATTAATCCGGGTAGGATGTTGAAGAACAACGCTCCTTTATATGAAGGTTCCTTTTCTGCCAAAGTCAGTCAGTGTTGGTCCAGTAGGAAGTTGGTTCCATGTCTGGTGTTGTATTGGTGCCTGTCACCAGTTCTTATTTGCTGTGATTTTATGGCATACAAGATTGTCTCTTGAATGTAGAGTCCCACAACTGTCATATTTCCGAGCTCTCTGAAGGGTTCACGACATGACGCCAGTGGTTCTAGTCCTTCTAGTACTCGGACGGTTCGTTTTTGAACAATCATTACTCTTTGAATGTTTTTAGCTGTTGTTCCTTCCCATGTTAATATGCCATACCTTAGGTGGCTCTCAAAAAGTGAGTAATAGTCTGTCATTACTGTTTTGGAGCTGGCGACCTGTTTAATTCTTCTCACTACGTATAGGCTGCTGTTTAGTTTTTTGCAGAGTTGGTTTATGTGAGCCTTCCAGGTTAAGTTTTGATCTATAAATAGTCCAAGATATTTTGCTGATTCTACTGTCATAATTTCTAGAAGGCTTTGGTGGTGATTTTTATTTGCGGTAATGATTACTTGTTGGGTTTTTTGTTCGTTTAGTACTAGATTGGCAATATTGTTTTGCCATGTTGAGAGCAATATATGAATTAACGTCTAGTTGCTCTTTGTTTTTATCTGCTAAAATCAGAACTGTGTCATCAGCGAACCTTACAAGTTCACAGTAGTTCTGAAGGTAGGTAGGGACATCATTCTTTAATAGGATGTAGAGGACAGGTCCGAGCCTTGTGGTACTCCTCTACTCGCTGGAACTAGGTGGTATGACTTCGCTTTGTGTGTTGTGTTGATTATTGAGTGGGTGAGTTCTACTTGTTGCTTACGGTTGCTTAGGTAGCTTTTAAACCAGTTTAGTTCCATTTCAAAGACTCCCAGTGTTTGCAGTTTTCTGATTATAAGCCCAGAGTCTAAGCAGTCGGACGCTTTGCTGATATCTAGGAGTATGCTTGTTGCAATACATACTTCTTCAAGTTTTTCTATGGTGGTTTCAATCAGTTGAACTATTGCCTTTGTTGTACATTTTCCTTTTAGAAAGCCGTGTTGTCTGTATGTGAGTAAATTGTGTTGGGTAAGATGTCCTAGCAGCCTGGTTAGTATGACACGTTCGAGGATTTTTGAAAATGTTGATATAAGGGAGTTTGGGCTATAGCTGGAGGCCTCATTGTGTACTCCACTTTTGTACTTGGGGTAGATCTTAGCTAATTTTAGTTGGCTGGGAACTGTTTCAAGGACTAATGATTTGTTAATAATATTTGTTAGGGGGGTGGTAATTGCATTTTTGCAGTGTTTGATTAGTTTGGAGCTGATTTCCTCATTCCCAACAGAGCTCTTGGATTTAATTGAATCAATGATTTTCCCAATTTCTGTTTCACTTGTTGCAGAGAATGAGAGTTTGGAGGCTTGTTGTGGATATTTTGGTGCTAGTACCGGCATGATCTGTTTAATTTCTGTGTTTTTGAAGTATTCTGTCAGCAATTTTTGCAAAAAAGTGATTTAGGTGGTTTGCGATGTCTGATGGAGTATCTAGTACTTTTTCTTCTGTTTTTAGATGTTCTAATTGAGTATGAGATGTTTTTTCTTTTCTTTCATTATTTATGACCTTCCACCATGCATTTTGTTTATTGTCAACATTTTCTATGATGTCTGTGGTGGCTTGTTTTCTGATTCCAGTCTTGAGATTGGAGAATACATGCAAGTTCATCCATGGCTTTCATACTAAAAATTCTTGTATTTGATTGCGGAGCTGATGATTGAGTTGACTTTTTTGTTGTTATCTTGCAAAACTGGGCAGTCTGGCCTGAGAGACCTGTGTTTATCACTCTTATGGATATTTCGGATTCATTAACGTTTGTGCATATAAAGTCAATGGAGGTTTTGTTGTGGTTTGTGATTCTGGTCGATAGGAGGTGAGCCTGCGGACATCGTAGCTCTAGAGCATTCCATTTAGTTTTATCGTTCTACGCTTTCTTCTAGATTGTTTACATTTATAGCTCCCATCATGGTAACTACGTTATTTACAGTAGTTATTTTGTGAAGTTCCGAAGTAATAATGTCTATGGCTGTTTCCAGATTACTGCTCGGCGGCCGGTAGACACCCATTAGATGGAGACAGCTTTGTTTAAGTTTGATTTTCAGTAGTACAGATTCACAAATGCAATCTGTAGCGGTGCTTGACACAGAAGTTACATTAAACTTATTATTTGATTTTACATATATGGCGAGTCCTTCTTTTCCACCTGCCATGGTATACCCAAGTATTCTGGTGTTAATAAATTTCTCAAGGCTTAGGCCATGTTCAATAATTATAGCAATATCTGGTTTTGAGCTATGTAGAAAATGAGTTAGGCTGTCAGTTTTTTTTGAAGACCGTCTAAGTTTTGGTGTACTATGGATGGTAAGTTCTCTTTTCTGATTTACTATTTTAGTTTTTTGGCTCCTAGGTGTTTGAGTTCTATGAAAGCGGAGTCCCAAATTATCCGGGTTTTGTACTTTATTCTTCGCTTGTGTCTCTTTTTGGGCATGTTGAGTTGGTGCTAAGAAATAGGGCTCAAATGGAAGCTTCTCAAAATACCGGTTGCTGCTCAGTTTTTTTGTCAGGGTTTGACTGTTTTCCTCTGGTTTTGTTTCAAAACTCTGTTTTTGGGTCAGGCTTTGGTTTCTCCCTCTGTGTTGGTTTCAGAACTCAGTTTTTTAGTCGGAGTTTGATTGTCTCCTTCAGGTTTTGTTTCAGTACACCGTTTTTTAGTCATGGTTTGGTTGTCGCCCTCTGTGTTGTTTTCAAAACTCAGTTTTTTTATTTAGAGCTTGTCTGCCTACCTCAGATTTTGTTTCAGGTATTGTTTGTCTTTGTTTTGATTTTGCTATATGTAGTAATATACTGTATTTTTGTCCGTGCTCCGGCTTTGGCTTGCTGCTTAGTTTTGTGTCGTGTTCAGGGTTTACTAGGTGTTTCATCTGATTGTATAAATTTGCAAACGAGTATTTTTTTTGCGCCTGCCTCTTTCTCATTTGTGCTAGTTCTGACGGGATAGTGTTGTTGTTATTTTCGATAGGCGAGTTATGGTCTTTATGGTTTGTTTGCGACGCTGTGTTTAAGTAAGACTTAGAGTTTGGTTTGAGGTTGAGACTATTATTAATTTTCTTTAGATTTTCAATTTTATTGCGAAGGTTATTTAATTCTATTTTGTCTTTGGAAATAGTTTCTTCTCTGTCTTTGTCATGTTCCTCAGATATTTTTTCCATATTTTTCCTAGTTTGTTCTTCTTTGATCAGATGATTTTCAATGTGGTTTACTTTGTCTACAACTCTATTATATTTTCCTTTTCATTTTCTAGTTCTTCGAGTTCTTTAAACTGTAGTTGGTGGTTACATTTTAGTTCTTGTAGGTGTACTAGTAGTATTGAATTGTATGTACTAAGTTCTGCTATTATTTTTTCAAATCTTGATTTGCCACTAACAGGACATTGCCGACCTCTACTGCCAGTGTGAGTGAGCTTTCTAGATCAGTATCTTCAGCATTATTTTTTTACATTTTCGTAGATATTGTCTAGTTGAGAATCCGAATGTTGAGCTTTAGGTGACAGACTGTCCGTGAACGTGATGTCTTTGATAGATATTTTCATTCTGTATTTTGTTTCAGCTCTTTGTTGTTAATTTTGAGCTTACCAAGGGTCTGTTTGTTTTCAATGTAAGAGCATAGATCACATTATTTTATAGTGGCTGTCTTTTCATCAGCAAAGAACGTGACATTGTTTTTAACAGGTTTGCCATTTTCAAGTGATATAACTTTTATAATTTTTGCTGGCCAAAAGTGATAGCCTTTAACTTTGGCAAAGACCAGGTCTCCTTTATGCAGAGTAATCTGCTTAGTTAACTCCTCCATGTCACAGAGGTAGATATAGACATAGATATGACAATTTGTTAAAAACTCACTAGACTATATGCTGAAATATCAATATATTTTGGATGTTTTGTATTTATGTATCCGCGAGAAATGAAGAATGTTAAAATATTGCAGGTGTTCTCAAAATTATTAATTTTTGGCAAAGATTTGAGTTTCAGGATTACATTCCCTGCATTCTTGAGATATTTATCATTGAATGTTCCCTTTATTTTGAGTCGTGCAATTATAATAATTATATGGTAGTACTCACTGAAGAACTCCCAAAAGCCACAAAGCCACTTCATATTTTAAACCTGCAATTTTTGTTACTTTTTGTTTTAACCCCCTTATTAGGGCCATTGAATCATGTCAAAAAAAAATTTTAAAGTCTTCGTGTACTACTTGAGAATGAGCAGCGGTGTAAGGTTCTTTTTTATCGTGTTCAGAAAAGGGGGAGGTATATTGTTTACTTTTTTTATAATGTTTGTCTGTTCGTACGTTTTGCGTAGTAAACGTACTCCGATTTAGACGATTTTTGTTTCATTTCATTCAAATCGGAAATATTCTTTCCTCCAAAAAAAACCTCCGAAGAGGGTGGAAGGGACAATGTTTCTCGAAAATCCAAGATCTGAGATAGCAGAATTAAAGATGAGGCCATATCCGGAAACGTGTAAATTGAACATTTTTTCAAAAGAGTTTTCGGGTTACAGTAGTAAATTCTGAAATATGTTTATCTGCGCCGCGATGTTTTGAGATTTCTGAATAATAACAAGTACAAGCTAAGCCTACACATGGGTAATAAGATAAGTACTATCTCCTTTGGAATTAGTGAACGTTCAACAATTTTCATGACTAATATTTCACTCAAAAGAGTGAAATGGATATTTCTGACAGAAAATTGAACCGACTTTATTCTTTGGTGCAATGAAAAATACAAAGTAATATTAATTCTATTGATGCTGATACTTTTGGAATTGGTGCCTACAAAAACAAACTACAACGGCACAACTTCAAAATTACCACCACCAATAGAATTAATATTATTTTGTGTTTTTTACTGCACTAACTAATAAAGTCGGTCCAATAGTTTGTAAAAAATATTTATACTTAACAAATAGTTATATAAACTCGGAAATTGATTCTTGATTGAATTATCGGCCTGTGATCACTTTCTCTGGTTTAGCTATGAAATTTTCAATCAAATCTATATTGATTAGGATCGATCAGCTGTAAATTTTTTACTAAGCAAGGAAGACACTCTCATAAGAAAGACACCTTTGTCATCTTTATGAATATTTTTGTGTAATTTGCCGAAAGTGGAAGAAGCCATCCATATCTCTCTAATCGAATATATTCTTGATTTTGACAACGCCAGCCTTAGAAGAAGTATGTAATCTCACAGTTCTTTTTTGCTATGTTGCAATGCAAATGCTACAAGCAAAAATCATGTTATTTTGGTCTTTAGAGGAAAATATCCAGTTTCTTATGGTTAGGTCATTAAACGTTAGAATAATTATAAGTGTGATTTATGATTTAAGTCACAATGCTCCCGTAGACTGACCCATATAGGAGCATCTTTATACAATTTCACTATATTAAAATAGTTAATTGTTGATAATGCAATTTTAAATTTAAGTTATTACTCCATCCTATTACTTGCGTAAAGTATGCTGACAGGCTGCTACATTAATCTATTATAATGAGTAATTTGTTTTATAATACAAATATGCTTTTTTGTGAAATATCATCTATAAATTAGGCATTAAAAATAAAAAATGACTATTCTATTCAAACTAGAACAAAAATGACAGCCTTCCTCGATGGTTCATTTGATACGAGTACCTAGGTATACCTATTGAAAATATATTATTTTTTGCTGCACAGGCCTGTATTTTTGTTTTCAAACTATCATCTAAACTACCATCTATATTATTATTGTCCTCATGATCCCTCTCAACATTTTGATATTTTCAAACCATCGGTTTCGTATTTACCAACATGACTAATATCAGCCGCCGCATTCGATTATTGTCTCTTCCATTTCCGCTTGCCTCATATTTGCTATTTCAAGAAATTATTATAATAAATAATGATACAAAGTAGGGTAGGGCGGGGCTAGTTGAGCACTTTTTTACTTGACCGATTATAGCTCCTCAACGATAAGTATTAATGGCTTGTTATGCATACTGAAGGATTGCGAATTTATCCATTTGCAAAAGTGTCCATAGTAGTTTATTTCTATCAAATCGTATTTAAGAGCTACAGCCGTTTAAGTGAAGAAAGTCAGAGATGCTCAATGTACCCCATAGGTGAGGTAAGTTGAGCAAGGGTATGGGGCAAATTGAGCACTTAGAATGTCTAGCCAAATGATGAATGTTAACTATACATGAAATAAAATTTCTGTTTGATACTCAGCTTTTTATTTATAGTCTTTTAGTGACAAAACAACTAAATTAAAAGTAATTTTTATTGAACAATAAACTGAAAATAGGATCAACAAAACATCAACGTATTTTACGCTTAACTTTGGATTTATTTTCAGTCTTACTGATCAAATTCAGACTTGAATATTTATATAATTATCAATAAAGCTTATCTAATAAGAAAATGTTAATATATATAAAATAAAATATTAATGAGATAGGTATAGGAATCTTAATCGTTGTCACTGTTGCAATTGACACAAACGAAAATAAAACCAAGATCTGGCGCACATTTGGTATGTGCCCATTCCTTGCAAACTTGACACTGGATCCATATTTCTCCTGGTAAACTTTCAGAATAGGCTTCGTAACAAATCAGTCCGCATCTAAATCGAGGGGTTAATTGAGCAACTGTAGCTCAACTAACCCCAATCCGAAATTTTAAAACGAAAGTGAGATTATGAGAAACCGGTTAGAATTATACCTAAAATATTTATACATATCAAAAGTACTATAAATTTATGGAAGCTTAACACTTACCTGAATAAAATCGGATGACATTTAACTATTACAGACGAAATATTCCGCTTTATAATTATTTTATTTTTTGGTTACAAAATAAACAATTTGCGAATGTACTTCACTCGAAGGACTAGTCGCCACTGGCGGTCTCGTGATGAGTTCGCCTCCCACAAATCCTTTTTTTCGCTATTTGATGCCTTGGCGTGCGGTGAATAGTTTTCTAGATATTTCGATTGCACAACTTGCCCCTATGCTCAACTAGCTCCACCCTACCCTATACTATCAACCCATCTAATGAATACATTTTTTAGAGAATTTCTCTCTGTTAAGTCAATCAAGATTATCGCTGCATCTATAATCACGATCGATCGACTCAATTAATTTGTGTTCCAGATTTTAGTACAATTAATAAGACTTCTCTTATCCTTCAATTTCAATAAACTATTTTACATCCCTTTTCATATGCTTTTCTATGTAAGTATTCTAGTTATATAAGGTAGGAGAAATGATGAAAGCCTCTAAAGAGCACCCACATCCCAAAAGTTTATAAGCAACATTATTACACGTGCAGTTAAGAAAGGCAACGATGAAATTCAACCTGGAACTGATGAATATTAATTAACGTCAATCCAAAGTTATCTGTCTTCTTTAGAGTTTCAGCTATATTTGTTTCGAAATGAAAATACCACTATGGTTGCAACGGAGAAGGGTGAATTAATATCTGTGACGGAAGTGCGATTTACCCTTGGTTTCTTATACTTAACAAATTTAATAATACATCAAGTGAAGGGGTGAGATCGGTGAAATCTTGTTTCACCCTCTTTAAATACGTAATAAAAGCAACCTACGAACCTGATTCTAGTTTCCACTTCTATTAATAAACTGAAAGATGAATTTTTAATATTGTGTCGAATCAAGATGAAGAATATTTAAAGTATGTGAAGAAAATCAACACACGCTTCTTTGAGTTTGAGTATATTTCAAATAAAATTAATAATCAGTTATTCTCGTTATTTTTGTTATTTATTTTCTTTAGAGATCATAGAAGATCAGTTACAGATGGCTCAGGTATGTGAGTTTCTTTGTCGTTCAGTGAAATATATTGATGCGAATATTCAATTAAAATAATTTTATCTTATATATTGATTGTGTACCTATTATAGTGCCGCTGGTGACTGATACTTAGGTTAGGTTAGGTTGGTTACCTACTGTCTAAAAATAGGTATTAATTATAAAAGATTTTTTGTCTCCCACCACAACATCGATCTAAAATTTAATATTTTTCCCGAGTATACTAATACTATTTGTTTCTGTGACGGGAAAAACGATGATATAATATTGAAAAATATAACAATATATTATCAAAGTGAAACTTTCGATTTGAAATTAGTAGTTTGTTGTACTTATAGTGACAATTAGATCTGCGTTGATAAGGAAACCTTTAAGCTAATCAAATATCTGTCAATTTAATTCTATGTTTTGATTTATTTAAGTATATATGTATATATATATCTACCCGGGAAGAAGTATTCACCTTTTTCCCGCGGGGAAAAAATGATTCTTTGTCACCTGTCAACAGAGATAAAATGTCAAACCTTTTTCCCGTCACAGAAAAATAGTTATTTACTATACAAGGAAAAAAGTGCCACTAGATTTTAAAAACCGAGAGCTAAAATCTAATATTTTTCCCGTGTATAAAACATTTTTTTTCTGTGACGGGAAAAACGATGATTTAACACTGAAAAAATATTACAATATATTAAAGTCAGAAGATTATCTAAGTAAAATTTGAAGTTTTAAAGTGGTAGGCGACAATTAGAAATGCGTTGCTGAGGAAACCTTTAAAGTAATCAATTATCTGTCAGTTTATTCTGTGTTTTGATTGATATTTATGTGTATATATATCTACCCGGGAAAAAAGTACTCCCCCCACTCCCGTGGGGAAAAAGTGATACTTTGTAACCTGGCAACAGGTATAAAACTTTTTTCTCGCCACGGAAAAAAATATTTTATTCTACTGAGAGAAAATCGAAACATATTGCTGTGAATATTAAAGCAGTCAAAATACATATTCATATTGATCATGCATTCATAAGGAAAAATAAATACAAGTATTAAATTATGCACTTTGAGTTTCTGATTCTCGTATGATCCCATATCATATCTGGATATCTATTTTTCATGAATATTAGTGAAAGCTAGTACTAAGAAAAATTTTCAGTACCTACCGGGCAGCAGGACAGCATAATATTTTATACCGTAACAAATAAATATCGTGCTTGATGAAAAACATATCGATAAATCCAAGTTCAGAACCTTGACATATCTCATATCATGTTGTTGAATCAACCGTAACAAATTTGCTTTGTCATAAATGATACATACCCCTATACAAAGTGTTGTACATAGATTTCACATCAGACACAGAGGAAAACACTTATGCTATACATCCATGGCCTCAATAAATTGAAGGCTGCTCATTTTGTTAGCTCTATCAACGAAATATAGTGCGGCTGGTCCATTAACATTGTGTATACTCACGTACAACAAAATAAGCATAATAGATTCGTGATTCATCCATTATTCGCAGTCACAAGCATTGTATCGGAGATGAAAGACGATGATCAAACATCTAACTAACATGATTAATAGAATGGTCTGGTTTGTATTAGTATCTCAAGTTGTTACAAAGCCTTCCATTATCTTAAGTGTGCTGATGTATGTACGCACTAAATGCATCAGTCCTCTTTGTCTTCTGAAGAACCAAATGTATCATTCTTTTGGCCACATGATGACTCAATTCGATGCTCTTTTTCCAGAAAGGCAATATATTTCCCATGTAACAACAACCCTTCGGGCCGTTCATATCGTTTTCTTGTCCTTTAAATCGCCATCAATCAGATGGAAGTTCATTTGTGCGCGCGGTTAGTCTTGATATTGACACAGCTTAAATATACCTATATTTACTGGCGTTCTATACAAACAATGTTTGTAATACTGAGATCCTTTCAGTTTGCTGCTTTAGCGATAGCTTACCTAATGGACCCACAATCGGCTTTGGAGGAGTTGATGAAAATTTGCTTCGTCCTCGCTATGACTAACGAGTAGGAAACACTATGTGTTTTTTTTTTCAAGTTTAAACTCACTTCATCAGTATTGATTGTTAAAACAGTTTCTCATCACTTTTTACAATATCCCTTGAATATTGGGGTTTGGTGAAAATTCACCGATGACATTTCATCTACCAGATTACCGCAATTATAACAAATATATCGAGAGTCTTAAAGGTGCCTATTTTATGTGAGTGGAGTGTTCTATGAAACCTTTATACAACAATTAATGTCTTCACATGGCTATTTTACTGAACCTTTCCTAAGATTCCATACAAGGTTTTTTTGATCATGTAAACAATGAATTGAAAATCCACTGAGAATCTGGAATAACTGATCAAGGCACTTGATTGCATTATCCTTTTCATTGGTACTTCGTTGATGCATGCGTTTTCCACTTATGCCAATATATTTTTCAGTCAATACAGACCCAAGAACGGTTAGTTGGGTCTCAATCTGTATGAGACGATTTCACAATGTCTCCCGAAAACGAATACATGCGTTGAAGATTGGCATAAATTATTTGATATTGAGGAGCAGGTTGAAATAAACCATTCAAATATTATACAAAGTTCAAGTGCAACATTACGTAACCAGGTTTAAACATGCAAAGAAAAAAAGATACAGAGACTTTTATCAACCCATATACAAAATTGAGGGTCAATATAATAAATGTTTATATTGAAGTCGTCAGCGTCAAGCGAGTGAAGCGCACTTATACAGAAGAAATAACGATACACAACACAAGCAATATGAACAAAATTAACGGAAAACACTCGCGAAGTCTGCGGAAACACTAACTTGGAAAATAGCGATATGAAATATAAAGAGCATTATCGGAAAATAAAATGATCTAGAAGAGAAATTTGAGAAATTAGAGGTTGATATACTAGGAATAAGTGAAACGAAAACAAAAGGCCAAGGCATAATAAAAATGCACATTAACAATATATTAACATACAGTTGAGTACCAGTGTGGAGTTGGGCTCATAATAATCACATAATTTACTGGAGAAAAGAGGCAATTGAGAAAATTTTTGCACATATAAAAAGATTGTAAGACCTACACCATTATACAGGGTGTTAGATAAAGATGCGGCAAAAATTCAAAGGGTTATACATTGGCCTATAATATATATATATATATATATATATATATATATATATATATATATATATATAGGGAGCAGCTTCTCTTCTATACAGCGCTTATTAAATTGAATTGCGAATAACGCGTCAATCCGTTTTTTGACAATTTCTCCAATCGTCTAAATAACTTTTTTGTCCAGTGTCCAGACTATGAATAAGTGAACCAATATTTTCCATATTTTTATTGCAACGTTTCGATTACTTCATATAATCATTTTCAAGCTTAACTAATGTTTAAATGCTGTCGATTGAATATTTATTGTGGTTATATAATTAGGTGACCAGTAAGATTCAATTAAGGTTGTAATTTCCGGGATTGTTACCGTGCAGGTAGAAGATCCGTGTTGATCCTGTAAATTGCAGGTTTATCTCGGGTCGGGAATTCCTAATGACCAGCGCTTCGTGGATTTGCAGCCTTTGGAATTCTTGAATTTTCTTAATGATGCAGGTGTTGTTTAAAAGGGCATCTCTGGTAAGAGTTGTATTGTGTTTGTTAGTGAAATGTTTTTTGATGGCTCCAATTTGAAGGTGCATTGTTAATATTCTGGATAAGGTTGTTGTTGTCATACCAACGTATTCTACTTTACGAGGCTCACAGTCCACGTGTTTGCATGTGAATTGGTAGATTACGTTGGTTTGTTTCAATGTGCTCGTCTCAGGATTCATGTTTTTCCTCATGAGTAGATGGGCGGTCTTGAGGTTTTTGTAATAAATTCTTAGTTGGATCTTGTCGTTGTTATTTAAACATACGATGTTGTTTCTGACTATCTCTTTTAATACTCTTTCATCCGGTTTGTAAGATGTAGAGAATTGATTTTTGTAGTATAATATATGTTTTGTCACGTTTATATCTTCGTGTGTGGTTTTTGGATTGGCTTGTTTGTCTAGATATCTTTTTAATAAACTATCGAAGGTCCTGTTGCTGTAGCCGTTGTTTATTAATGTTCGTTTGAGTTTCTCAGTCGCTGAACTGAAGTTTGCCCAAGTTGATGATATTTTATATGCTCGGTGGATTAGGTTGGTGATGGTTCCTGTTTTATATCGATCTGGGCATTCACTTTGGGCATTTAGGTATGACCCCGAATGAGAGGGTTTTGTGTACACGGCCGTCTCATATCTACCCCTCGTGTAGTCCACTTGCACATCCAAGAAGTTGATAACTTTATCCTGGTTTTCTTCAATGGTGAATTTTAATCCTGAAGTTGTTTCAAATCTATTTTTTAGGGCCTTCAGGTCGTCACAACTATTAGTCACGACCAAGCAGTCATCTACGTATCTGCAATATACGCCTGGTTTTAAGGTTTCATCTTCTAAGACGAAGTTTTCGATGTGGCTCATGTAAAAATTAGCAAAGGCAACTCCTAGAGGCGAACCCATTGCAACACCATCAATCTGCTGGTATAATGACCCATCTATATGTCGGAATAGTGTCTCCGTGGTGCAAGCCCTGAGTACTGCTTTCATTGTATCTGGTGGAGGAGGTATCGTGGGGTGCGAATACGTCTAATTACAGATGATGTCGATGGTTTTCTCTACTGGTACATTAGTAAAAAGAAACGTTGCAATAAAAATATGGAAAATATTGGTTCACTTATTCATAGTCTGGACACTGGACAAAAAAGTTATTTAGACGATTGGAGAAATTGTCGAAAAACGGATTGACGCGTTATTCGCAATTCAATTTAATAAGCGCTATATATATATATATATATATATATATATATATATATATATACACATTTATTTTGTTTTATAAGTCAAATTGAAAGTATCAAAAATATAAATGTTTGAGATTGCATTTATATACTATTAGATTGTATAAATAACATTATTTTCCTGTGAATATGGAAATTTTTAACTTTACTATATATAAATAGATCCATGTTTTTCGCTGATGAAGGCTGAAATTTAAACTAAGCCGAAATATACGATTTTACATGAAGATCTTTCATTGAATGACCTTCTAGGCCGTATAACCTGAATTATTCTAACCAATATTGTTACTGTCGGCTGTGACTACCCTTTCAAATATATATATATATATATATATATATATATACTAGATAATCACACATTTTTAGAAATCACATGTTTCAACCCCCTAATCATCTACACCGTTATAGGTATCAACTTGCAACCACCATAGTGCACGATGGGAGCCTTGTACCTATGGCAACATACAAACACTATGCGTCTGCGATGTGCAGTTTTAATATATACATAGGTATATATTGCTTCACTCGATACCGAGTATTACAAAACACTAAGATAATGAAACACTTGCCGCATTATGCGCATACATAGTGAGCTTGTACAGGAGTGGAATTGTTTTACTTCTCCATTGAGCTTTTATCTCCAACTACACATCCCCTGTTGTTTTTCAATCAGGCCACTTTTTATGTCTAGTGAAGTACTTCTTTATAACATTTGAGTTGTCCACCTTGCTTTCTCTGCCCATTTGCGAGTACTCCATAATGAACGTCCAGCTGCCAAATATCATCGTTAAGATGACTACTGCCCGATATACTGATACTTTAGTATCTAGTTAAAGGCTGTCGTTATCAAATGCTCTTTCTGTAAAATTCTAGAAGAATTTGGAAGCCGAGTTAACTCTGTTCCTTATCTCGTTGTCAGTATTTGCTCCATCGTTAACAACACTTCCAGCACTGTATGGGGTAGTCAGTATTTTAGTTTTGTCGATGTTAAATTTCATTCCCAAAGCTTCGTACGCCCAGGCAAATACTTCCAAAGCTTGTCGAAAGATCGATCTGATGATACCTAAAACTCATAGATATTAAAGTATACAAAGGCTATGCCAAGACCAGAAAGAATGACTGGTTTTTATTGTAGACAAGACATGCCCATTCTCTTCACGGTTACAAAATATCTATTCCCGTTTCACCTGTGGAACCCGCAATGTTTTGAATATATAACGAATTATGAACAAAATTTTACATTATATTTTATGACAATTCGTTCCAAGCAGGCAGAGTAATGAATCTTAATAACAATTAAATGAGTAAAAAGTTCCTCTTTATATTGAAGAGAAATTAACTATCTCCAGTTTTTTTGAAATATCTAAAATAGAAACCATAGAGTAATAAATAGAATATAGAGTAGCAACTCTATGATGTAAAAATTGTCTCAAATTCAAGTACTTGACTGCATTGCACGAAGAACTAAATGAGTAATTTTTGGCCGATGGCAAATTTGAAATGTAACAGCTCGTAATTTGAAATCATCTTACGCTATTTCATAAATCATATTCTCAATTTTGTAGGTTTCTTATAAAGTAAAATTGTATTATTTAGCTTTATAAAGAAATCTATGATTAATTAATATTTAACAATATTGATGAATACCGGAAAAAAAAAATATTACATATATATTTATTGAATTCTATTTAAAACAAATAATATGTGCAATAATTGCTAGACAATACTGAATTCATGAACAAAAATTCAACCATATACATGTCATTCTGTGATACAAAAGTTTAATGTGGTCATTAGATACAGAGATAAGTTTACAGTTAAATACCTTTCCTTGGTTAAATCTTAGAAATAACTTTATTAAATGAGAACAGATTAATAGATAGAGTCAACTAAATAATGTTCACCGTTCTTCAGGGACCTATTTATATATAATTATATTGCACTATCAGCACTATGCTTATGGTTAAAAATATATCCGTAATTTAATAAATGGCTCAGCTATAGAAACTATCTATTTCCTATTTTTGACATAGGTATGGAAAATAGTTTTGTATAGTAGGATAACTTTGACTCTGACATCCGATTTAAACGTACCTATATGTTCTGCTCCAAGCCAAGTTATAGTAACCTGTTAAGACCCTATTGAAATCCTTCAATGATTTCGGAGATTTCCGCGAACAAACATCCAGGATTCTACTGTTTCATTATATGTATAGATTGACAGGTCATATGTCTACTGGACAAAGACATCTGCATTATTCACAACTCCCAATTTACAGGTGTCAGAGATACAGAGTTCACGTGGTTATTCTTCTTTTGCTAC